>CM070711.1:82946976-83546976 GCA_036346275.1 Otatea glauca
GGGAGGTGGATGCCTCCTCCCTACGTGGTCACGGTGATATCTCCACGATACTCCTATCTCAAAATTCTCTTCACCCGCCATGCGGTTTATACAAAGCCCACAACGCTTTCATTCCGTAGCGGAAGAGCGCAGACACAACCATCGGGCCGTTAGGACAACCCGTGGATTCATCCCATTCGAAACGAACTCTTTGCGTCTCAAGATTCACCACGCTTGAGAAAGCGATGACATGTGATTTGAGCTGCCAGAGTTCGCTCGGGTAGCTATTAATGCTATCTATGTGCGAGCAGCTTATCAATGCTCACCACTCTCCCTGTGGGAAGACTACGGCCGCTTCTCCAAATAAATTTTAAAAGGCATGTCCATATGTAGCAAATATTGCACTATTAATGTACTAAATACCTTAATAACACAAAAATAATATACACTAATGATGATTTCTAACTAACCTTCCTAAAATGTACCAAAGATCAATAAAGTCGAGCAATGTACCAATGAATCTTCACGAAGATTACTGCAATACTAGAATCCCGAATGAGGATAAATAAAAAAATTAAAACTTTGTGAAAATTTCAAGAAACTATGAACACCAACGAACTAATATCTCGCCTTGGGCTCTCTGGTTTGCCTTGCCTTGCCTTCACGTCATGCTATTGTGAGCGTTGCAATGCCATCGCGAAGGATTTATAGCAAGGAAAGGAAGGAGAGCTCCGCGGTACTCGTTCGGTTCGGTGCTTTGGCGCGCGATGATCGGTCGTGAGATTGCTCCGCCACCACCATCCAAATTACTTGCATGTAGCACTGTCGCCTAGCCTTTGCGAAACATGAAATTTGGTATGGGGACATAATCGGTCGTGCGACTTTAATGATGTGTAGTGACAGTTAAATAAACTTTTATGATGATGGGTGACAAGTCGTGCGACTTTTGATGATGGGTGACAGGTCATGCAGCTGTGATGAGTGTATGAATTACCTTATCACTTAAGGGTTTTATATTAATAGGATTTTGATGAATGACAAGTGGTAAATAAAATATTTTTCTATAATACAGTAGTACATGTCCTAAATATCATTTCTAAGCTATTTTACATAAGGTTTGTTTTTAGGGTTATTTTGGTAGCGAGTTTTATATGCAAATCACAACATTTTGATGATCGCCCGTGAGATTCCCTGCCGCTAGGCTGCAGTGCGCAGCGTGGGGACGGGCAGTAGGCGTGGTAGGCGGAGCCGGTATGCGCAATGAAGGGACATTTTACCTTTTGGCCTCGTTGCTTATATTTTTTTCGCAATTAACTAATCGCGAGGAAAATTATACGCGCCGGGCTAGAACTGTAAAAAATTCAAATTTTTTAGTGTAATCGAAAATATGGTCTTCATGAAATTTCGAAAATTAACCGGACTTAATGCATGATATTTTTTGGGAGGAAATTTTATTTTTGTGGAAGTATTTCAGATCGAGTTTATTCGAAAATCACTGCAACCTATGAGCTCTAATTATTAACTTGAGATACAAAGTTTGATACATTCATATTTCAATGACCTCTTTCAATAGTATTTGAGCGCCAAGGTGGAGGTGAAACGAAATTATCATCATCGTCGTCGTCGTCATTTGCATAGTTAGGAGCAAGCCCCCTCGGTGGTGCTTGAGCGCCAAGGCGGAGGTGAAACGAAATCGTCATCATCATCGTCATTTGCATAGTTAGAGAGCATGCTCCCCTCGGGTGCTTGAACGGCCTCTTCGATATTGCTTGAGCGCCAAGGTGGAGGTGAAGCGAAATCGTCATCATCATCATCATCGCCATTTGCATAGTTACAAGCATGCCCCCTCCGGTGGTGGTTGCACGTTGAAAGGACAGGATGTCGCCTAGAGGGGGTGAATAGGCGAATTAAAAACTTTATAGCTAAATGCACGTGGAATAAAAATATTGCAGCTAAATAAAATCTCCGAGTGTCTGAACAATCCGAGTGTCCGGTTATTCAATCCGGATACTCGGATAGTCCGATCGAGGGTCCTAATCCGAGTGTCCGGTATTCAATCCGGATACTCGGATAGTCCGACTGTCCGGTTGTGGAGTCCGGATACTCCGGATTGGAGACTTCGAATGGAGATTTTAAATCTTTGCAATTTTTCAACAATCTACTTGAATACAAATGATCTAAATGCTATCAGGTACATGGGGATGATGAAGATCTAGAGCCAAACACAACAATAGAGTAGATCGGGCAATTTCAAGATTCAAAATCAAATGCTAAAGCAAGAAAGAAGCAAACTTGGAGACGATGATTTTTCACCCGGTTCGGATCCTTGAGGGGATCCTACGTCTCCGTTGAGGCGGCTCGGTCACACTTGAGCCGGGTCTCTTTCAACCCTCTTCCTCCGGTGTTGCACAAATGCACTCGCCGGTCTTCCTCCTTTGATTCCTTCCCTTACGAGGCGGAACCGGCCTTCACAAACTTTCGACTGACCAACCACACAAAGCTCCGTGGCTCGTAGGCGACCTCCTAGCCGTCTAGGAGTCCTCAACCTCCAAGAGTAACAAATGCTCACGAAGAACAAGCTTGGAGATGAAATCAAGTGCTCAACCAACTCAAAACTCACTCCCAAACTCTTCCCAACCCTTCTCACAAGGGGATCACTTAGATCTAAGGGTAAAGCTCCTCAAAGCCCCCACACAGCCCTCAAAAATCCACACCAAAGCCTCTTCAAAAGAGGAGGAAGGGCTATAAATAGACCTCCCCAAAAACTAGCCGTTAGGCGGGTGTCGCGCAACCCGGAGACTCGGACTTCAATCCGGATACTCGGATTGACTGAGAAAGGCTAACGAGAGACCCAACCCGGAGAGTCGGATAAATGTCCGGATACTCCGGATTATCCGAATAGTCGGACTAACTCCGGATAGTCCGAATCAACCGAGCAGCGACTCGACGAAAACGAGCATAACTTTTGACTCCGGACTCCGATTTCAGTGATTTTGGACTCTCCCGAAAGCTAAGAACGAGGGATACACAAATAACAAGGTCTCACTATCCAAAACTAAAAGCATAACCACAGATTTCACAAAGAAACCAAGAGAGACCTACAACCCTCACTTTCCGGCACTACCAACACTACTCTTTTTCTAAGATTCACAAGGATGGATCACTTGAGCACTTGACACATCTAAAAGTCATTCGACATCGCATCCCTCTTAATAGTACGGCAATCCTTAGACTCAAATTAAATCAAAGATAATATAAGTCTAGAACTAGTCACTTGCCGTCTTCTTTCTTGATGTCGATGCATGAAGACCTTCACCATATAATTGATGACATCTTCGCCTTGTCCAACTCGACTCGATTCACCTCATGAGACTCTCGTCCTATCAACCTTGACTTGATCATCCTCTCGACGATCTCCATGCCAAGTTGCTCTTGACTTAGTCCTCAACTCTTGGTGACACCTGCCGTCTTGTTGACCTCGACAATGATCATCCTCCAAGATACCTTGGTCATCATACCTGACGACGGGACCTAATTCTTTCCAATCCACTTATGAAAGACATTAGTCCCAAAGCTCAATAGATATGAATAAAGTTGATATTTGTGAGCAATTGAATACAACAAGTGTTTCATAAAAGAAGCACAACATAACTAGAAACACTTGACATAAGAAATGTTCTCTACTAAGTACATCATGATGAATATGTAATTGATCTATATGCACTAGAGAGATATATAATTGCCAATAGGATGAATCAATTAAATCATGGCAAGGATCACAGACTTTACTTAAATAAAGCACATGATAGAATATACACGAATTGTACATGTGCAAATAATATTTGGAGTAAGAGTAAATATGTGATCCAACACTAGATAAACTTCACTAAGAGAATTGCATGAGAAGATATACAAATAAAACATGCATGCACCAAGTCAATCTATAGCAATATGAAGTTTAACTCTAGTTAATACATGCATACTATAATGAACTCAAATGAATATATATGCACAAATAAATATGACATGAACCAATGTGCATATATATAATCAACATGCTACTTGGAGTTCACTATGCATTTGCACGAAGGAATGCAATAACAAATATAGAATAGATACCAAAATTGCATACCTTATCTTTGCTTAACCTTCCTATTTGATTTTCCTCTAAATAGATGAGGCTGATACTCAACTAGGCAATAACAAGTTAGTCTCATAGCAATATAATCATATTAGAGGTTTGTCATTTGCTAAGCACTAAGTTAAGCATTTACTTAATTGCATAGATTGTCATTATGAGTGTTTGTCATTAATCACCAAAATAACATAAGTGCCTAGATGCACTTTCACACGTCCTCTTGAACTTCTTGATGCAAAGATCTTCATGTCGATCTCTACCCTCTGTTAGATCCGCTTTGCGTCTTACATGCCATCCGGCATCATACCCCTGCCGAAGAGCATATGCATCGCTAAGAATTCCGGGATTGCTTTGTTCAGCAACTCTTCATCCTCTGGGAATGACTAACACAGAAGACGAACATATGAAGTAGTGAACTTATGTATAATGCACAAAAGATTAGTAAGGTGAACAAATGTGAAATAACTAACTTTAATATGCTCTACATACCGATCGGGTAGCATCAGTACCTTGTAATATCTTGTAGAGAAACACAGAGAAGAAGGGTGCTCGGCTAGTTCGCACACCCTGAAATACCTTTGACACCACCATTGCAAGTGCGCCTTGGTCGTCGGCGGTCACAAGGTTCGGGCGGATGTTATCAAGGCTTGCCTCCGCAATGTCGGCGCCACTCTTGCAATTTGGACACCACTTTACTTAGGTTCTCCTCCTTGAATGGATCATCCTTCCCACCACGCGTAACCTTCAGCGTGTGATGGAGAGCTCGTTGCTCATATCGGTGTCCACAAAAATGCTCTGCTAGAGGATCCGACCATGGTGAATAAGTGTGAGTGGGGCTGTGGATATGTGCTGCGGTTTCGCCTTTTATAGACTCGAAGGAGTGGTGTATGGACTAAGTGTTGGAAAGTAAGCATCTGAGACAGATTGCAAAACAACGCCAGTATGACAAAGCGATCATGCATACAAATTGTCGGCACTTACAAAAGTAGGCGGTGAGTGGTCGCCCAGTTGTGCCAACATGTATGACAAAGCCTTTATGAGAGCGAGTAGAAAAAGAGTAGAAGTCCATCGTGTGGTCAAATTGGCGTGAGGAAGTCAGTAGGTAGAGTGTTGTGAAATCGACACGAAAAGTTGTAAGAATTGGGCCCGTCGGTTTGCTAATCACTCTAGAACGACCATTGCGAGGTCGTCGTCTCCATGAAAGGTTTTAAAGTTTTGGAATCTGCGCTATTATTCTATGATTTGTCATGTGAACATGTTTTTTCTTGAGTATCTTTTGTGGATAAAATGTTAGCTCGTTAACCATTTGATGAAGATAATATCTATTAATGACCGAGTGATCGTCAAACTGGTGATGTTTTTGAAGTGCTTGATGGTTTGATATTCAAAGATGGTTTTATGTATAAAAGGGTTGCTTCTCCTCGTGAGTTGTGTAATCGTGATGGACCATGGCCTTCATCAGGCCGATGTGAGTAAACAAAAAAAATTACGCGGTCATCGACCGCTGGAAAGCGAGGAAAAAATTACGCGGTCGCCGGGGGGGGTGGGGGCGAAGGTCGAGACACGTGGCGGCCCTCGGGAGCTTGGGCACGTCGGGCCGGCTTGAAAATTGGTCGACTGCATGACACGCAGAGAAAATAGCGAGTTCAGTGCGCATCGTAATTATTTTTGACATTTTAATATAGACCGAATTATATTTGAAGTGAAAATAACTTATGTCGGACTAAAAATAAGAAATAATTTATATTTGTCCGATGAACACTTGTTAAATGTGATTGAAAAAAATCTTAATGCGGACCCAAAAGTTGGTCCGGCGTACATAATGTCTTCGGTAAGGATAATTCGGCACGGACCGAAAATAGCCAGGGGTGGGGCGCGAGTCGGACAAGTGGCGGCCGGCGGAGCGTTAGCACGTCGGGCGGATGTAAAATTGGTCGTAGGCGACGCGTAGAAAAATAGTCGAGGCGCTTTGTGCGGACGATTACAACAGCTATGCAAGCCTCTACGACTTACCACTCCGCTTGCACATATCCTCCTCCTCAACCCATTCACATATCCTCATCCTCATCCCATTCCTTGCCTCCAAAGACCATGTCTCAAGCGGCGAGCTCAGAAATCGGAGGGCCGTGCGCTTGCCACGCAAGGCAAGTCGATTGTCCTAATTGCCATGTGCAAGCTAATGTGTTCTACTCGGCCCGAGGCAAATAACGGCGGGTGTTTTACAAATGCCCTTTTTCTCCGTAAGTGAGAAGTTCGTTTGCTCCCTTTTCCGGTTGGAGTTGTGTAGTTCCTTGCAGAGATCTCATTTGTTTGCACGGCCTAAAAGCATGTTAACCTCATCACGTGAGCTGCGGGTGCCAATATTTCCAGTGGGCGGACACATTGGACACCTCGGTGGAGCGTGCAACAACCACAGTACCACAGAGGATGCATCCTACTATAGAGAGGATGGACCCTATTCTCGAGCAGAGGCTGAACATGCTGATGTTCAAGATGGACCGCCTTTTAGATAATGTGAAATGGTTGGAGAAGGTTGTGTGTGTGGCTATCCTTGTTGTACTGGTAGCAATTCTTATGAAGTAGATTGTAAGTCGATTAGCTACCATCGCTCTGAGCTTCTTCAGGCAGAATTCACTACTCGTGGCATCTTTTTTATGGTAATATAAGCCTTTCCGGCATCCTGTGAAATACCCTATGCAAAGGGGAAATAGTCACGGAATAGCTTAGAAACAATCTTTGATATATGTTCTAACATAAACTTCGAAATTATTTTATTTCTTACACACTACACAAACTCATGAAAACTCCATACAAGAGATTTCAACGACGTTGTCGATTAGGGTTTTGCTTAAGTAGGATTCAGATGCAAATCAAGTTTTAATTAAAATAATTTTACAGAATATGGTAGTATACACATTGAACTCTGATATTTTCTCTTTTACTGTTGCATTAGGGCGAGATATTTTTCTGATTGCCGAAAAGGCTAAGTCATTGTAGTTTGTGCAGTTCTTAATCTTCGAAGGCATTTGCAGCGATAAGTTTCATATGCTACACTGGTTGTAATTGAAATATTTTTCCATATTATGGTAGAGTAAATGTTATAGGATGGTACTGAGCTTTTCTTTCATTATTTTCCATTTATATAAGATATTTCATGACTTGCCGAAAAGCTAATACAATCAAGCCGATCGCGCGGTTGCGGTCAAATTTTAATTCCTCGATTGCGGCTACACCTTATGGAAGAATCTAACCATTTTTCATATATTAGCAGGGGATAGACCTAAAAGTATTTTAAAGTTAGTTTCGTGGTATTACGCGTTTATTTGAGACGTTTTTCACGTGTACGGTAATTAGGGCTTAATATGGCCTAACTCAAAATTGATCAAATTGATGTTATTCCTGTACATAAAGCAAGTACATGTTATTTTAAGGTTATCGCATTTTAGTTCGTCGAATTCGTGGCTTGTTTGCGAAGTTAACGAACAAATGATCTTATTCTTGATTGAATGTTTAAGCAACTAGTAAACAATGCAAAGCTGAAGCAAAGTCTAAATATTTTACATATCTCGTGACCAATGCAATCCCAAGAATGTAAAAATATGGTTTTATCAAGTTTTGAGGTCATTTGAACATTTTCCGACCACTTGAAATTTGGATGTCACATTTATAGCCTACAATTCAAACTGCAATAAAAATATTTTTTGCATGCAACATAAATTTTTTTATTTAAGATTCAAATCCATCATTTGAAAACTTGAATTTAGAAACTAATTTCACTTTATTTCGACCATCCTAGCAAAAGATATGAACATTTGAATGCGAAAGGGCAACACTGTATTTCAAATCTGACCATACAATAGTTATTTTACATGACAGCTAGGTTAAAGTAACTAGTCAGATTCACACAGCTATAAAAACGTCGGTGCCTCCTCGGCGTCGTCCACCACCTTACGATCAAGTCCTGCAGGGTGTACATCTACGGGGCATGTGTCCGCCTCGTCCCGCGACTGTGATGGCCCATGCCTCTCGTACTGCCGAGTGCGTCAAAATGCTCGTCTTGGGAAGGAAGCCGGTGGAATGTATTGCCCTCCGCTCGCGTGGATCTGGTTGTACCACGCACTTGCATCCTCCGTCCCTAGGGAGCCGTATGCGATCGTCGGCCATTGCTGTGAGGTCCCGCCTCGTAGAGAGGAGGTCCATGTGGTACACACCAAGTAGCCAAAGATGAAGGTAGGGGCGGACATGAAGTCAAACTCGAAATCTCGGCCTCGCTCGATCCGTGTGTGGTCGGCGTTAAATCCCGAAGAGTGCGATAAATGGGGCACCTCGGTGATGCGAAGGCCGGGTCCTTCGTCATGTTGTCTGAAGGCCTCATTGGTACTTCAATGGGGGCGAACGGCGTCGCGATGAATGGCTCGGTGCATGGGGCGTGGATGCCTGACGTCCGGCGTCGTCGCGCATCGACCGGAGGGGCGGTGGTGCATGACCGCCTTGCTGTGAGCTACGGCGGGATCTATGGGAGCATCTTCGTAGCTACGGGCGGAAGGGCGTGAAGGTCCTCCAAGACGACGGATCGCAGAGAGGAATCGGGACCCCACGGCGCGAGGTACCGTCTCATCCGATTTGATGGTGATGAGGAGCTAGAAGTGCTGCGATTTGGGCGCAATTTGATCCGCTTGGGTATATAGCTCCGATGCCTCTTGCGTGCATGGTAGTACCGGGTATTAGAACTTAGGTAAAGAAAATTACGAAGACATTAGTACGGTTGTGGGAGTACCAAAATATGGACTTGTCGAGATCGGTCCTCTGGATAGGCCATGGCTGGTTCGTCGACCTCCTCACTCGATAAAGTGGGGCGCGTGCGAGCCGGTACCATCTAAGGTAGTTGTCATATTCCTCGGGGTCATATGGCGGAGGGATGGACAACCTCTGGCTGTTGTCTCCATCCATCGTGTAATGTGCGAAGCGTGGATGACGGTCGATTCGATGCGGCCGCCTTGCCCTTCGCGCTTCTCCTACAATTGCAAGGGCGTAAGATTCTAAAATTTTCATATAGAGGAAAATATTGAAAAAATTAAATGCATACCCATGAGAGCTCCGGCGTCGCGATCTTTGGAGCAGGGTCGGCGCCGCCACCAAGCGCCTATGGATCCGTTGGGCGGTAGACCTTGACCACGTTCATGTACAAGAGGAAGCACGTAGTCATCCACATGCCGTGGTCGGCCGGTGCAACAAGAAGAATCGGCCTCGATCGCAAGCTCTTGGCTCGTTACCGGTCCATGGATCCCAGTGACATGATCTGCGGTCGGCAAGTCCAAGTCGGCGACAACAGCGTGTAGCTCGGCGTGGTCACCGTCGGCGACCATCGTGGCCGGCGTGTATCCAGCGGTGCCCCATTGTAGGGCGAGTGGCCTCCGGCGTGTCATCATCTATGACAACAGGTAGTACCTCGTCGCACCTCCGTGAGAGATCGGAAGGTACTCCCAACTCCACATCCGGAAGGAGTTGCGGGCATCGATAATAGTGCCCTGTAAGTCTGCGTTGGCATGCATCGCACAAACCACGGTAGGTGTCCGCTAGGACCGCAGATCCCAGTGTGGTGGGATGTCATCAGGTTGGCGGACAAGCGACTAGCAATCCACACGATGTGCGGGAAGATGAGGTCTCCGCGTCGTCGTGAACATGACACCACCCGACCAAGTAGTACAGTACACTTCAGTAGTGGCGCCCACACGGTAGCCGTCGGCACGGTGGGCATAGATTGTATTCTGTAATCCTCAGTAGCAAGTCGTAGAGACACCATTTTCTTTCATGCGTATGGGACACCGAACACGCATGAACTCGGATTAAGAGAGTCGATAATATCGTGCACATTACAAATATGAAATAACATTATGTCATGTAATACCTCTCGCGATGTAGTCTTTGCTTTAGCATTGTCTGTGGGCGAGGAAGAACCAACTACTGTCCCCTCGATTGGCGGGCGGTTAGCATGGCCACGTTCTTCAAAGTGATGGACATCTCACCGAATGGTAGGTGAAAGGTGTGTGTCTCGGTCGCCATCGGTCGACGAGACGATGAGAAGTGCGATCAATGGCGAGCATAGGTGTGGTCAAGCCTCCTGCGGTGAGCTCCATCCATGAGGCGCAAGCGGTAGTAGACACGCGCGAGCTAGTGGAATATGAAATCGATAGTCCAGACTTTTTATCTTGTGCGTTGATCGGCATGCGAGAGGGGGCAAGCTGAAGCGTTAACGACAAAGTGGTTATCGTCTTCAAAAACAGTGATGACAGTCATATAGTAATCGTCGGACCATAGTTCTTGCGAAATTGCCCTCGCCGCGATGTGGGGCATCGGCCGACTCACGAAGAAGCTCGGGCTGCAATGGCGCCATCACGTCTTCTTTGAAACAAATGGCTCGAACAAACAAGTACATTTAGACGGTATATATAGACAAACTTGAAAATTTTAATGGCTAAAAACTAATCACGCTGCATGCAACCAAATTCGCTGCATGAATAATATTCCTAAATATTAAAAACTAGCATATGTGAAGCTGTAATGAAGATCGGGAAACCTATACCAACTTGCAAAATCACCTTCCTGTAGCGTACCTGCGAAATAAGGAACCCGAATTAGTTAATCGATAAACTGAAGACAGCTTGTAATAAATTTGTACAAAACATTAACACTGGTAATTACTACTAAATTTTTTAGTGCCTTTGTAGCAGTAGGACGATTACGGATCGCTGAAACATTAAATATTTACTGCGCGTGGGGGGGATATTTGTTTTTTTTTCCAGCGTCCAAGTGTACGGCTCGTTCTACTTAATTTATTATTTCTTCTGCTACTCTAACTACTAACGCCGTCATTTTGTGTACTACTAGTTATTCTAATATTGTATTAATACCACAAATATTGTCATAATATTATACTGATATTGCCTAAGTTACACACACATCGCAATAATTGTATTAATCCCACAAATACTGTAGCAATATTACACTAACATTATTTAAGTGTTCCATATATCGCAATAATATTACACCAATTTTCAACTAATAAAAGAATCACATTATTGTCATTCTAATAAATTCATAATTGCATGACAAAGAATATGGCTATGTGTTATTAATACTAAAAACTTACAATAGCAAGACACATCACATACATATTAGCTGTACAAACGTACATAATCTATTTCACATAATAGCCACTACCACACTTTCCTATGATTTTGTTCTTCACTACCAGAACACTAAAGCTCAAGCATCAGAGCTACTGGAAAGGACCCATACACCACCATACATTGGAAACTGCGGTGGTGAACCAATCTCGCAACTACTTCCCGAACTAGATGGTTCAGGGGACGGCTCCTGAACTCCTTCGGGACAAAACTGGCGCAAATACTCCTGCCTGTTCCCTGTCCTGCGCCTCCTAGGTCCCAATCCAGCCCCTTCGCGAGCTGCACGACTTTCATACACCCTCACATATGCATCCATGTTTACCCGATGCACTTGACAAAGTTTCCTCATCAACTTGCGACTTGCTACTTTTATAGCTTTGAATCCTACAAGCGTTATGATGCTTGACGCGATGATGCACGCGACGCCTCTCATTTTGGTGACTGCTGCGCACGAACTTTAAACCCAACGTGGTTTGCCTAATGATGAGCATAGGGTGATTCTTTTTGTCCCAAATTTTCCGCTAACTCCCTAACTATGGTGCCCAATTGGCGGAGTTGCCATCTGAAATCTTAAAATAAGACACAATTAGTACTAACAAATGCAGACCAGAGATTCCATAAAATTTATTTTATTCAACTTTAACTTTATTTGAAAATATTTTATTAAATGGCATTATTCATACCCATGTGTTTCTTTGCATTTTCTAAAGTTGCACAACATTGATCTTCAAATTATTTTTGCATAATCTGGATCTTCAAATTATTTTCGCATAATCTGGATCTTCAAATTATTTTTCCATAATCTGGATCTTCAAATTATTTTTGCATAATCTGGATCTACAAGATTTTACATTACGGACTCAACTCCAGACAGCTTGAGATGACCATTAAATTCGCCATCTGATCATGGTCATATTTTCTGAAACTTTTTGACTGAAGTCTAGTGAAAGTTTTTTCCACTCAGTAAAAATTTTAGCTCAAAATATCCTATATGGAATTTATATTAATTCTGACACTGTGCACTGCCCAGAATTTTCATTTCGGGTTTTGATTTATTTTAAGTCTCATTTTATAATATATATTTTTGAAAATTTTTGGGGGGTTCAGATACTTCTGAACGAACTACAATAAAATTTTCAAGTCTAAAAATTTAGTATTTATTTAATAATAATTCTAACATTCCATTTTCCAAATTTCTAAGGCCTCTATATTTCAATTTTAAAAGGCTTAAATGGGCTTATTAATTTATCAAAAATTTACCAGAGGTATTTTATACACTGATAACACTATGGTAATTTTCTTAGCTTCGGATAGATATCGAACAATTTCTTTTAAATTTTAACCTTACTATTTCTAGTCAAAAGAGTGGTTATATACTTTATTTATTTACATTCATGTGCATAAGATTTTTACCTGATGATTACACTGGTTTACTAGCATAGATAAGGTCCCATGATAAATTTTCTAGCTTTTACTTCTACCTTTTTACCCTTCTCCTTTTTCTTATGCTCTTTCATTACATTTTTCATTCAATGCGAAAAACCAAGTAAAATCTAATTAAAATAAATAACACCAGAAAAGTTACAAATATTTATATTTCAATTTAATTCATACGTTTCGGCTTTGTTCAATTGTCGTTTAATATTTTATTATGAGCTCACTATTGTGACCTCTGTATTAAGTATTAACAGTTAAGTTGTAGTCATAAATTGCTATTAAGATCTTACATATCATAATATTGCGGATAATTTTACTCCAATATGTTGCACTACATAAAAAATAATCATGCGAGATTGTTTTCCCATAGTCAAATATTTACATGTCCGAGTGTAGTACCAATTACACACTATTATTTACGCTGTTCATGACTACTAACTATGCCTTTGTTAATGTATGTATTTAACATTATTCCAACACTGACATTTTCGTGTACTATTCGTTCTACTAGTTCTATAGTTTATGTCATACTAGTTGTACTAATATTCTACTTATTATAGTTGTATTATAACAATATCACAGTAATATTCCTGAATATTAAAAATTAACCTGTGTGAAGCTGTAATGAAGATCAGAAAACCTCTGCCAACTTGCAAAATCACCTTCCTAGAGCGTACCTGTGAAATGGGGAACCCGAATTAGTTAATTCATAAAATGAAGATAGCTCAGAATAAATTCCTACAAAATATTAACACTGATAATTATGCCATTATTTATGCCATGTTCTGTTATTTTATGTACGGGTAGTTATTCTAGCATTGTCATTATATGCACTAATACAATTATTTTATTACTACTAATTACACTACAATCACATGAAGTACACACTATTATTTACGCCTTTTATAGTTTTATGTAACGATCCTTCTACTAACATTGTACTAATTACACTAATATCATAAAAATAATATACTAATATTTCATAAAATTTCTAACCAATCGGAATTCCACCTCCCTGGTTTCCTCGCGTCTCTCCTCTTCGAGCTGTTTCTGTTCTCAGCTCTCTCCGCGGGGCTGCCGAATGCTCTCGCTCTACCTCTGGTTTATTTGCCTTGCCCATTGCCTAATGCCAGTCGTTACTTATAGCAGGGGAAAGAGCCCTTCCGCACGAGAATAAAATTTCGGTCGGTGCTTTCGGTGGAGGGATGGGATAGATCAATGTGACATAAAGCAAAAACGTGACCCGTGTAATCAATTTAGCCCGGGGCCGATTCTGCGCAGCCGTCGCGTGTTAACACTGCGATTCTTTGGGCAGGTCGTTTTCTTTATGCATGCATGCATGCATTTGCTGGAGCCTGGAGGATGCACCGAATGCAAAGGACGCAGTAGCGCGAAAACCGGAGTGCATGCAGGGGCTCACCATTTGGCCAAAGCCAGAGAGAGGGGTTAACCGGAACATGAGGATCCGGATATGGGGGCACCCCATACCCGGTTTTTGAAATTCCGGGTATGGGGTGGGCCCCCTATACCCGGAATTTCAAATTTCGGTAAAAGTTTAGCCGGTTTCTGGCGTCTCGGGTATGTTTAAACGGATTTACAGATTCCGGGTATGGTAGGATTTTTCGTAAATACGCAAACATGTTGTATCGTTTTCTAATTTCCGACAGTATTTTGTACTGTATTTAAAATTTTCCTTATTTTAGGGGTATAAGATAGACGTGTACAATCTACACTCGTCACGCTTATACACGTGCTCGTTTCTTATATACACGCTAAGTAAGAAATCAGAGGCTACATGATTTTGAGAACGTGAAAATATACTATACCACTTAACGAGTTATGTGTACTCGTTATTCTGGTGAGACACAGTGGGTTCGATCCGATCGGATCCAAACGGAGGAACCTCTCAACGGCAGCCACAAAATCAAACAGACAGTTAACAAGCTAGTAACTCTGTTAAAACCAACCGACCATAAATGTACTAATTTGTCATGTTCAAACCTCCAATGTGAAATCAGGGCTGTTCAACCGATCGGTGGGACTATGGGAGACGATCCGATGGGTTCCCTTCGCTGATCGACATGGCATGTGCGCTCTGCTCTGCCGCCTCCCCCACCATTGCCCTCCTCCTCCGTCTGTCTGCAACCACCACCACCAACTGATCGACCGATCCTTAAGTGTGGTGCCACTTGGCGCACGGGTCGGGTTAATGGGTTAGCTTAGCTCTGCTCGGCTCGGGATGGGCGCTTACCTGCCTACTCTGCTCTGCTGCTCGCGCTTCTCTCCAAATCTCAAAGGCTTACGACACCTCTCTGCTCTGCTGCTCGCGCTTCTCTCCGAATCTCAAAGGCTTACGACACCTCTCTGCTCTGCTGCTCGCGCTTCTCTCCGAATCTCAAAGGCTTACGACACCGCAAAGTTGATGGTTTGATGATTTGATTCCCTCTCCCTCTCCTCTCGCTCTCGTGAGTCGTGATCTCGTCTGGCTGTACTATTTGTCCAAAGAAAAAGCCGGACGGCAAATCAGAGAAGATCATGAGATGCACCGCATGCATTACGCGGCCTACGCGTAGCGAGCAACCTCGAAGGCTCTGCCTCTGCGTAAATCAACTCGGCGTCCAGGCGCCGGGGTCAGCCGCTGCCGGCCCACTTGGCTGCAAATCCAACGGCTCACGCCCGTACTGCCTTCTACTGCATATAGATTACTCCATACTCCATAGATACTCCGATCCGTTTAGATGCTGCACACTTTAATTAATCAATCTTGAACTTGAAGCGAGCTTGTTTGGAGAACCGGAGAAGTACTACTACTGCTACAGAAAGTACAGAGTTACCGGTTAATCCATCTTACCTACCTCTGATCCTACTTCCAGTCCTCGTGCCTTCTGCAAAATAGCAACTCTGCATGCAGTACTAGCTCATTGGTCATTACTACTGTTCACTTTGTTGGTCGGACAGTTAAGAACGAGAGAGCAGTTCTTTAACACCGACACTGTACATGCTCGTTTCTTTTATAGCATGCGGTAGTGCCACTGTTAGTGCCTATATTTTAAGATTTGGCATATTTGACCCCTTCACACTTTTCTTTATATTTGTCTCTCTCTCGAACAAAATTACAAATCCAATTCTATCCCAAAAAGCAAAAGCACTAGCAAGCGACATATGTTATCTACCAAATTCTCCTACCACAAAGATATCACGGCACCATATCCACTGTGGCGGACAAGTTACCGTGATACCCGAGCTTGACGGGATAGGGATACCCGGTGACTAAGCTCGGTAGGTACATGCCACGGTACCTGAGCTCGACAGGATTGTGAGATTTGTCATCTATCACGTTTGTTGGGGAGCTGTAGTGGATAAGCGATAGGGGAGCATAGTAGATAGCGCATATAATCTGTTGAAGCTTCTATGGTCGAAAAAAGACTAGATCTACAATTACGTTCGAGGAAACCAAACATAAAGAAAAAAATACGAGTCTCGTAAGTAAAATCGTTATCTTATTGCATATAGCACGGCACGCAGCGTGCATCCTGCCCAGGGTTTCAAAAACCGACGAAAACCGCGGTTTACGACCTTACTGTAGCGGTTCGAGATACAAAACCGCTCGTAAACCGGTCTAATTAAAAAAAATTAAAAATTTAAAAATTTTGAAAAAATTTATGTGTTGAAAACCACTCACAAAACCGTTTTTAAGGAACATTCAATTGGTCGGTTGGTTTTCGATGAAAACTGAGCGGTTTTTCGGTGAAAACCGAATGGTTTTTGAGTTTTTTTGAATTTTTTATTTTTTAATCTTTCGGTTTCTGACGGTTTTCAAACGGTTTTTGCGATTTTTGAAACACAAATTTCGAACCGGTTTTTAAAACCCTGATGCTGCCCCAAACCCAGGAAATAGTATGGCCACAGCACCGCACGGATAGCTGTATAATAATACAGGCAGCTACTACACGATTCCAACAGTTTTAGCATGCAACCAAGCACGTGCATGTGCCAGGGCAATGGCAATATGGCATATGCTTGTTGCATAGCCAGTGGGGCCATGCGTTGGGTTAACAAAACTGTTTTGACTTGAATTTCAATGATATGATGGTATCAAATTTTGCGAAAAATTGAACGAAATTTGCTTAAAACCGAACGGTTTGAAATGTTAAACAAATTTGAAATCTATTCGAACTGCCGAGCAAATTTCGAACAAAATGAACAAAATCACTCGAAAAGGCTCAATTTGAGCGCTTTTTTTTTAGCAATCGCCACAGTTAAAAATTGGGGAAAATAAAAAAATAGGAAAAATTGCAAAGAAAAATTTGTAAAGTTTATAAAAAACCATTAAAAGCCCAAAAAATAGGGAAAATGTAAGAAATATATTTAAAAGTATGGAAAACATGAAAAAATCTGGCATAATCTTTCCTAAATATGAAAAAAAATTGACGCGACCTTTGCTATATTTTAGACAATTGCAAGTTGTAAAATAGGCATTTAGCAATAATATGTTAACAAATAATCTTCCATTTCAATACTAGTCACATATCAATCCAACAAGTGCAAAAATAGGCATTCGCGTACCAATACCATTTACATATCAACACCTTCCATTGCTACTAAATATACTTCAACAAATATTGCTACTAAATATAATTGAACAAATATTGGTACTAAATATACTTTAATAAATATTGGTACTAAATATAATTGAACAAATATTGGTACTAAATATACTTCAACAAATATTGCTACTAAATATACTTCAACAAATATTACTACTTGACATATTTCAACAAATATTGCTACTAAATATAATTGAACAAATGTTGTTATTAAAAATACTTCTAATTTCTTTTTTTGGATTTTCTAATTTTTATATTTTGAATGGCTAAAACGTCTCCAAACTTCGTTTTTTCAAAAATATTTAAGTCAGAGATCATAAAACTATTAATACTAATTTTAAAGAATTTTTGGATAATTTTTTTTAATTTCCCGATTTTTTTTAAAATTAAACTTAATGAGCACAGACGTTTTCGCGGAAACTGAACTGAACGGTTTTGGGACCCTGGCCATGCGTCTTTCTGCTCTCTCCGTCTACTCCACTTGCCCGTCCGGTCCGCATCCGCTCGACGGGATAAACGCTGCAGAGGCCACCCAACTCGCCGCCCTGCCTGCCTGCCTCCCTCCCTGACCTTTCCAGCCTTTTGCCCTGAATCATTGACATCTCATCACTGAGCTGAGCTGAGCTCTCACTCACTCAACGTCACCAGCAACCAACCCCATTAAGTAATGTTTCACCATGCAAGGGACAGTTTTGTTACACTGCACACGACACAATCGACATGGATGCATGCATGTAACCTTGTTATTACATGGGTGATTCACCATTCGACGGCTGCTTGAGTTAAGCTTAGTAGTACACTACAGAAGGGAAAGTAGAAGAAGCTACTTGAACTAAAGCGAAGGGAGAAGATATGGAACAAATGAGCCTACAATAGCAAGAATTGTATGTACAATGCCATGGTCTGGTCATTGATCAGTACACCTTCTTGGAGAAGAAGGTCCGGAGGCCGAACAGCACCTGTGGCGGGTTGCCTTCCTCGCCGCCTTCCGAGCAGCTCGCGTTGTTCCGGCACCCGGCGGTTGCCGCGCTCATGCTCGGTGCCGACTTGTCCTCGCCGTCGCCGTCTTGGCTGGTGGCGACGTCGGGAACGGCCTTCTTCTTGGCAGTGCTGCTGACGTTGCTGTTCTGCTTCTGCTGGGCGGCGGCTTGTTGTTGCAGCTTGTTGCGCCTGAGCTGCCAGACGGGGCTGGCCCGGCCGAGGCGGATGCCGGTGGCGCCGAGGCCTGTTCGGCCCCGGCCGGGCATCCACCTCCTCAACATAGAGGTGGCGGCCAGTGGCCCCGCCGGGGCGGCCTCTTCGGCAGCAGCTACAGCGACAATGGCCGGTCCCCGCCCTGAGGACTCTCCGCGGGAGTTGCTCCGGGAGCATGGCGCGCTGCTCACCTTGCGCCCGGCCGGCGCCGCGGCCACTGGTGCGCTGGCGGCTATGGCTGCAGTGCCGTTGGCATTGGTATTTGCCTTGGCCCTGCTCAAGGCGCCCGCGCCGGCAGAGTGGCCAGCAGAGCGGCTCCTGGAGAAGGGCCATATATTGATGTTGATGAGCTCGGCATTCCCGCTGACGCTGCTCACGCGACGCTCCATCTTCTTGCGATCCTTCTGCTCGCCACCGCCGGCCGCCTTGAATATGTCCTTCCACTTGAAAGTCACCGCGGGGAGGTCTGGCGTCGGCGCGGGGCAGGACTCCGCGAGCGGCTGCGCGGCCTCCCCTTCGGCTTTCGGAAACGCAGAGGTATCCTTGACGGCCTCGGCGTTCCCGCTGCCGTTGCCGTCAGGGGAGGCACCTTGAGGGTGTGGAGCAGGAGCACAATGCCGTCGGAGAAGAGCTCGTCCGCGGTGAGCAGAACAGGGGACGGGAACGATGACGGGTTCTTTCCCACCATCCAGAACTCGAACTCCGGCGACGAGGCCGGGGACGGCAAGGGCCGCCCGTACTCACCGGCGCCGCATTCCGGAGGAGGCGCCGGCTCGACGACGACGTCCATTGCCAAGCAGTGCAGCACCTCAAGAAATGGTGGAAGCGAACTGAACCTTTAGCCTCGGACACAGTACCTATTCCTAACCAGCCAACCAGGAGGAGGAAGAGCTGGAAGGATTTAGCTGTACGAAGCCATTGGCATCAGCAGCAGAAGCACATCACAGTATCACAAGCGGGCAGCGGAGCAGGGAAGGGGAGAGGGAGGCGTAGGCAGCGACCTGACGCGTATTTATCAATCACATCACGTGGGAGCAGCGGGAGACTGGGACTCGAGATATGGCAGAGAAGGTGGTGCCGGAGTCATTGGCTATCCGGTCCCATTGTAAACTTTTTTTTTCATTTTTGCTTCCCTTCTTAATAAAATTATAAATCTAGCATACTTCTATGCCAAAAAAACATCTACAGGCAATACTTATCATCTCCGGTACTCTTATACTCATCGACACCGATACTGCTGAGCATAGCTGGACGGGTTACTACAGTGAAGCCATCCGTGATTCGGTGCTTGATCTGCACAAAATACGACTAAAGGTGCCATGTCGCGGAGAACCAGAGCTAAGCCGGCTTACCGATTTGAGTCGGTCAAATGACCAAAAATTCTTTCTAGCTAGCAGTCGCCTACACAGTTTTTTTCTTCTTTCTGATAGGTGCTTTCATACATTTATTAAGAATAAACTCCCGATGATTCGTGGCTCTGTATGAGTTAACGTGTGGTAGCTCGCTGCAAGTCAGGCGCTAGCAGTGAGGGCACCGGGCCACCGGGGCGGGTGAGCGGCGAGCCAGCCTAGCTGATACCTGGACTGGAGAGCCGGTCCACACAAGCCGTGCCTAACGCACACAGGGTTAGTTATAGCTAGCAGCTGGCACCTGATTGCGCTATTGCTTGTTCCTAATGCCTGTCAAGACGACACCGTTAATAATTCGTATACGGATAGAGCCACGGGGATCTACTTCTTGGGACCAGCTAGCTATATTATATATGCTCGGAATGGAATCGCAGCTTTGCTCGACCGAGGCGGGAAGCTGCAGGGAAACGTCGCCGTCGCCGTCGTCGACCGATCGGTGAGCGGGTGGGGCAGTGGGACGGGCTATAGACGAAGCCGGCCGGGCGGAATCGAATCCGAATGATGCGCACCGGAAAGCAGAAAGACAAGAGGGCAGGGTGAGCCGGCGGGATCACATGGTGGCGCCCAGCCAAGCTCAAGCGACCCAACAACCAATCATTCCACGCCCTGGCCTCGTATTCCGAGCTAGCTACGGGAGCACCGACCAGACTAGCTTCTCCCGTGGCCGTGGGTCAATGAGCCAGTGTCAGTCAGTCAGTCATGTCATGCATGGAGCTAGACCTAGGAGTAGGCTCGCCATGTCGGCCCTGCCCACCTCGCCCAACACGGCCAGAGTCGTCGCGAGGCCCAAGCACAAAGTTACTGCTTCATTAAATCCCTTACGTCCTAGAGTAGAGTTCCCCAAGTAAGGAAAAGAGTACTACAATAACAATATGCACACATACTAACTACTCCTCAATGTCGAGGTTATTCGTGTGTTATAGGTTAGTGTACACCTGCACGATCTCGAGATCCACCAATTGATGATGTTATTACTCTTCTACCAATTCCTAGTCCTTGAAGCACGTGATTGCCTCCATCATCTTTGACGGAAGGGATGACCAGGGTTAACAAAATCAGTTTCGAAAAAATCGATCGAAATCAAAAAATTGGAAATACCGAGCCGAAAATCGTAGAGTTTCAAAATCATTTTTTAAAAAAATAATAAAAATAAAAAATCGACCATTTTCATGGAAAATCGACGGACTAGTTGAATTTTTTTTGCAGTCAATTTTTTGAGCGTTTTTCTTTGAAAATCGATCGATTTTCGGCTGATTTACGTCGAGCAATTTACGACGGACTAGTTGATTTTCGGCTGATTTACGTCGGCTCAAATCCCCTCCTCCCGGACCTCAGAGCCCCCTCCAAATCCCCTTCTCCTCCCTCAGCGGGATGATGCTCTCCTCATCAACAACTTCGCCGGGCACGGGCCACACCGCTATAGGCGACCACATGGGCCAGAACACCGCAAGGGATTTCACAAGGCGTGATGGCACTCTTCTCACGAGCTACACCACCCGTCGTGGCGATGCCATGCCTCGTGGTAGCTCTTCGAGGTGAGTGCGGATCTAGGCTATGACAAAAATGACAAGTCTAGATGCGGTGGATCTAGCCTCCGACAAGCCGACGACAACGACACGGCGAGGTGCATCCTATCTCCCCCTCTTCAGCTACTCCCTCCTCCCACCATCCCACGACGCTGGCCTAGTCGCTGTGCTGCTGTCATGCCATCGTGCCACTCTTGTGCCAGCCTGGCCCGAGCACGGCCCAACCGACATGCCGTGCCACTCGACGGGCCATCTTTCTAGCCCTAGCATGGCCCACCGTTTGGGCCATACCGGTATGATATGTCACGTGTCGTGTCGATCGGCCTCGGGCGGCCCATCTCTTTGGTCTACCGGAACTAACTGCAACCATATCCTTAAATCTTCTCTTTTAAGGTAAAGTAAAACACACTTTCTTGCTCAAAATGACGTGCCACTTGCGCTTGCCGTTTGAACAGAAGGCCAGCAGCATAGCACCTCCGAGCAAGCTGTGGTTTATGAACAACAACGCCCACTGTGCCGTTAAAACTGAAATACAAACACATGTAGGACATCAAAATGGGACACTGTGGTGTCAGCACACCATGATTTTAAATGCAAGAATTTAAACCAAATTTGGGTATATTTTTCAAAAATTCCAGTTGTAAGGTATATAACTTTTTATAACAGTTCAAATGAAATACATACCTTTGAAAAAATATACTCTAATTCAAAGTTTTTAATTGAATTTAGATCACATACTTTGCTGATTTATATATATAACCAACACATACCTACAGTCAAATTGCCGTAAAAAATATAACTCTAGTTTGAATTTTAGTTCAAACTTGTTTAAACAAGTTAGTAAACTATTTAGACTCGACATCTAAAAAAAATTCAAACTTTTTCGCATGCAATACATCTGTTTTAGTTCAGGATACCCAAGCACCTTAATGTCCTAGTGTATACATACATACATACATACATGTATATATACATACATATATACATATACATATATATGTGTGTATGTATATATATATGTGTATGTATATGTATGGATATATGTATATAGATACCGCCGTAAAAAAATATAACTCTAGTTTGAATTTTAGTTCAAACTTGTTTAAACTAGTTAGTAAACTATTTAGACTCGACATCTAAAAAAATTTCAAACTTTTTCGCACGCAATACATCTGTTTTAGATCAAGATACCCAAACACCTTAATGTCCTATTATATATACATACATACATACATGTATATACATATACATATATATATATATATATATAATATATATAATATATAATATACTACGGTTGTGTGTAGAATAGCCTATTCCACTCCCCAGCCATTTGACCCAATCCGACCGAACCATGTAACGCGCTAATAAGCACAAACGAACTGCCTAGCTACGTGGCCAAAACCAACTAGTTAATGCATTTGTAGTCTCTACGTGAATATGTTTTTTAATTATTTTAGCCATAAATTTTTATTGGCAGCTGCGATTCATGAACGGTTTTCACCATTAGCATACTACTGACGAGGGCAACATATTGATATAAGTCTCGATAATAAACACCATATGAATCAGATTTTACTATCCATATATATAGACTTTACTATTGGTTGGGAAGTTGCCTTTATTTTAACATAGTAAAAATCAGTTTGTTGCGACAGTAATATTGTACGATTGAGATAGTAAACCCAAAAAATAGAAATTGCGTTATTTCTAAAATTGTAAAAACTTACAGATATGGGTAGTGAAACCTATATAGATGGATAGTAAAATCTCTATATACCGTGAGAACACCAAATTCTTAGGATAGCTACCCTGAAACTCTAGCTTGCTACACATGCATCAGGCATGCGTATAACGTGCCATCGAATGGAGTAGGAGTGCTCGCTTCATTTTAGAGCATACACGTATATACTATATTACTATATATCCTCGATGTGCAGAGGTAGGTGTGTATAAATGGATACTCTAGTAGATAGCCAGGGTGACGCTAGCTACGTTTGTGTTTAGAGCGCTAGCTAGCTAGTTGCAGCAAATTAACCGAAGTTAGTAGCTATGGCGCTAGCAGATGACGACATCGTCGGCGAGAAATCAACGTTCCGATGGCTCGACACGGTACGCTACGCGCTGGCCTTCGTGGTGACCGTCCTCATCGTCACGATCATCACGCAAGCCATAGTCGTGATTCTTCGCCTCGAGAAAAGGTCGTTATGCAAATTAGTAATTATAAGTATACGAGAAAATAATATGTTGTGTATGTAAGAGTAAAACTTGACGAATGATTGCGTCCTAAGCACGTTAGACGAATGAACTATATGTCAAGAAATGGTAGTAAATATAATATAGAGTGCTAGTAATATTGTGTGAACTCTATAGTAAAATGAGAAATGGCAATTAACATAGGTCAATAAAATGTAGTAAACATAAGACTATTAGAAAGCAATACATTGTGAATGCAAGAATAAAAGTTGACAGATGATTTAGTAATATACAGTTCGGCTAAAGAAAAGAATCAATAAATGGTAGTAAAACATAACACATTGTGTCGATGCGATAGTAAAACATGACACATCGTGAAATTATTTCATAGAAAGTACGTCTATGACTATTCTGCGGTTTCAATATGTACTAGTAAATTTAAGCTATTTAAATAGTAATACTACACAATAGATATAGTAAAATTTATCAATCTGTTTGTGTCGCAATCAAACCTACTAAAAAATGTTATTAGTTAGTTCGCCATGGTACCAATGCAGCAGTAGCTTCATTAGTTTTTCACAGTAAAATGTAGTAAACAAGGTAGTAAAAGTTAGTGTATAAAATAGTAAAAGGAATTACAGATCCTACACAGATAAATCATTTCAACAGTAAAATTCTATAAAACTATATGTACAAGTTCTGAAAAATCTTATTTACTGACGATAGTTATTGGTTTTACTAACTCATACACGAGATTTCACAATCATGTATTTTTACTACTATGGACATTCTATTTCATCTACATATTTTACTATCTTCACAAACACAATCACTGGTTACTACTGGCATGCTCACATGAATCAGTCGTTACTACTAACAATAACTTTTGAACGTTTTTTATTTCACTAACTCGGAAAGTACAGTTTATTACTGTGTGATTTAACTTTACAATTACACCAGGCATTAATACTAACTATAACCTTACATCTTTTACTATCGCGCATGCACACTTTTACTTTCATGCTTATTTCCTTTATAATATAGTGATATTATCTTATAGAAAGCACGTCTATGATCATTCTGCGGTTCTAGTATGTACTAGTAAATTTAAGCTATTCAAATAGTAATACTACACAATAGATATAGTAAAATTTGTCAATCTATTTGTGTTCATAACGTACTAAAAAAATGTGTTCTATAGTTTGTACATCGATTTGTCCGTTCTTTATTTTAGCCATAATTTTTTATTCGTAGCTCCGATTCACAAACGGTTTTCATCAGTAGATTACTCACGACGAGAGGAACAGGATGATATAAGTCTTGCTAATAAATAGTAAATTTATGTTTATTTAGTAGAAAATTTAATTTATGCGAAGTTTATTACCGAAACTTATATTGTGTTGTTCCTCTCATCGTCGATAATCTACGGTGAAATTCATTCGTGAATCGGAGCTGCAATAAAAAGTTATAGCTAAACAAAGAAAAAATAGGTTCATGTACGAACTAGAGAACGCATTTATTAGTTAGTTCGCCATGGTTCCAATGTAGTAGTAGCTTAATTAGTTCTTCATATTAAAATATAGTAAACAAGGTAGTAAAAGTTAGTGTATAAAATAGTAAAAGGCAATTACAGATCCTACATAGATCAATCATTTCAACAAGTAAAATGCTATAAAAACTATATGTACAAGTTCTGAAAAAATCTCATTTACTGACGATCGTTATTGGTTTAACTAACTCATGCGGGAGATTTTACTATCGTGTAGTTTTACTACTATAGACATTCTATTTCGTCTATATATTTTACTATCTTCACAAACACGATCACTGGTTACTACTGGCATGCTCACGTGAATCAGTCGTTACTACTAACTATAACTTTTGAACGTTTATTATTTCACTAACTCGGAAAGTACAATTTACTACTATGTGATTTAACTTTACAATTACACCAGGCGTTAATACTAACTATAACTTTACATCTTTTACTATCACGCATGCACACTTTTACTTTCATGCTTATTTCTTTTATAATACAATGAGTAATTCGTAATTTTTGCAAACCTTCTCGAACAGAACCTGTCGTACTAACATTTTTTTACTTACGTTCATTCATTCCATACAACGCTCGCTGATTTCTCAGCCGTAGTGTTTTTAGGCCTACGCTAGAATAGGAACCGTCCCAGTTGTTTTTGAGGGCCGCGCGCACGCGTTGTACTGTCCCGGCTTATACGACTCGTGCGTAGAATAGCATGACTGTATGTGTGTATATACATGTATATATATTGGTGAAATGGGCACCATGGTTTCAAATGAGCTAATTCAAGCCAAATTTGGATATATTCATCTATAACAATTCAAATGAAACCCATACCTTTTAAAAAATATACTTGAATTCAAAAAATTTAACGAATTTAGATCACATACTTTGCAGATTTATGTAAAATCAGCACATACCTTCAATCAAACTATCAACTAAAAAGGAAACTCTAGTTTGAATTTCAGTTCAAACTTGTTTGAACTAGTAGTTAGTAAACTGGAAACTCAATATCATAAAATTTTCAAAAAAATTTGCCTGCAAATACGTAGAGAAAGTACCCATTTTAGATCATGGTGCCCAGGTAATTGAACTACATACACACACATAGACATATACATATACACACACATAGACATATACATATACATATATACACATATACACACACATGTATATGTGTGTGTGTATAGAGGCGCTATTCTGCAGCTGCATAGGGGTGGGCAATCGGTTAATTAGGTTTTTTCGGTTTTTGAATATTTTGGTTTGTGGATTTTGAAAACCGAACCAAAACTGAACTGATCTAAAAATCAAAATGAATTAACCGAATCAAATCGATTCGGTTAATTCGGTTTAACCAAATTAACCTGAAGAGTGGGTACTCGCCAGACGCCATTGTCGCTGTGTATTGCCAGCGCAGAAGATTTGTTGTCTTGTTGATACATAGTTGACGCTGGTACTCATGAGACGACTGAAACTAAAGCTGCTGTAACCCATTTGTATACAAGAATACAAAATACATAGTTAACCAAATTTTCAGCACCTATCCTCTCCTCCTAGCAACCAGATATGGACACATACAAGAATACAAAATACATAGTTAACCAAATTTTCAGCACCTATCCTCTCCTCCTAGCAACCAGATATGGACACAAAATACAAATCAAAGTGCAAACTTGGCCCGCATGGTGTGAACAATCCAATCTCCAAAATCGCATAGCGCTTACTCTCGAGCACACAGACATTTAATCCATCGGCCATTTCTCCACCCAAAATCCCCCTTAGTCTAATACACTCCAAGAAGTTGGGACTAGAGCATCCATCCATTTCCCAACACAGGGTAAGGAAGACAGTAGGACACGAACGAATAGGGGAGGTGAAGGAGGTGGCCTACCTTGTTGTAGAAGATCTGGCTGCCGGAGATGGCGATGTACAAGAGGAGGTAGGAGTAGGCGACGGCACCGTCCCACGCTCCCGCTTCCCCTCTATCTCCCTCATCTCCGACTGCCTCCCCAACGACATCGAGCCTCTTCCCTCCTTTGCGCACCGCTCCCTCCCCGCCGCCGCGCATCGTAGCCTGGTTGTCATCGACTTGGAGTGGGCGAAGTCTATGAGGGAGGCGGCGCGCTGCTTGGATCTACGGGAGTTCGAGTGGTCGGGTGGAGTCAGTCAGCCGTGGAGGCCGAGAGGTCGAGAGGCTGCGTGCCTACTGTCGAGGAAGTGGAGGACAGGAAGAAAGAGGATGGGGAATATTTGTGAATGGGGAATGCCGAAACGGCCGAATTGGGGAATGGGAAACGCCAAAAGCCCGAGCTAATCGGTTTTATAGTGAATTTGGTTTCCAAAATATAAAAACCGAACCGAAAAGCATAAACCGAATTACATAGAAATTAAAACTGAACCGAAAATCGAAAAAATCGAATTTTTCGGCTAATTCGGTTTTTCAGTTTCGGTTAAAAAATGCCCACCCCTTCAGCTGCGTATAGTCTACGCGCGGGCTATTTTACCCGATTCGATCGAGCCATACAGCGGCCGGAGAATCACACGCAAAGCATACCGTACTGATTGCTAGCAATTCGGTAGTAAATCACGAATACATTTTACTATAGAACAACGGATACAATTACTACCAAATCAATTATGTGGTCAAACCGACTAGTTAATGCATTTTGTAGTTTGTACACAAATACATTTTTCTCTTTGTTTTAGCAAAATCTTTTTATTAGAAACTCCGATTTGCAAATAGTTTTCACAGTAGCTTATTGACGATGAGAGTAACATAATGATATAAGTCTCGCTAATAAATGTAATTTTACTGATGTAATGAAATTACTATATATAACTAGAAATTACTACATCTATAATATTAAATTGCTATCATACAATAGTAAATTTATTAACGAGCTTATATCATTCTATTCCTCTTGTCGTCAGTATCTAATGGTAAATTTTATTCGTGAATCGGAGCTACCAATAAAAAGATATGGTTAAAATAAAGTAAAAAACAGATTCATGTATAAACTAGAAAACACGTTCTCAAAACGGTCTCCAACATGTAAATGTGTTTACTTGCTTGTACATGAATATATTTTTTCTTTGTTTAAACCATAACTTTTTTATTGGATACTCCGATTTGCAAATAGTTTTCTCCATTAGCTTACTGACGATGAGAGGAATATAGTGATATAAGTCTCGCTAATAAACAATAATTTTGCCGATTGGTAACAAAAATTTCTATATCTATAACTAGTAATTACTACATATATAACATGAAATTACTATCATACAATAGTAAATTTATTAGCGAGACTTATGTTATGTTGTTCCTCTCGTCGTCAGTAATCTAATGGTGAAATTCATTTGTGAATCGGAGCTACAAATAAAAAGTTGTGGCTAAAATAAATTAAAACATATTCATGTACAAACTAGAAAACATATTTATTAGTGGGGTAGACACATTGCTGATTCGATAGTAACTTCATTCGTTGTTGTACTGATTCGATAGTAACTTCATCCATTATTTTACTAGCGATTGGTTTAGTCCACACACAGGCCTATGCGTTTGGATTGAACGCGGTTCACTGGTCGAAGCGCAAAATAACTATTCTACGCTTAGGAGTATAATAGCGCTACCGTATATATATACACACATATATACCTCTATACACATATACATACTCCCTTCGGTCACAAATAACTGTCGTTTTGAATATCGACACAATCCTCAAAACATAACTTTGATCACTAATTTCAATTGTAATATATTTTAAAAAATTAAAAAAAATTATAATATTATGAAAGTACGTTTTGAGACGAATCTACACGTATGATTTTCATGTATCCAATCTAAATATTTAAAAAGGTATCAATAGCAAAAGTTTTAAAAATTTAACTACACATTTCAAACCGACAAATATTTATAACCGGATATAGTATATATTATCCGTTGGTTGGCCCATGCCGACGAAGCGACGACGACGCTTTAGGCGGCGTGCCGGTACGGCCTCTGCTTGCTCCCTGGACGGCCGTCGCTGCGCTGCCTAGCTGCCCCGCCTGCGTCCGCGGGGCTTCTCTCAACCTTTGGCGTTGGCAGGCCGGCTGGGGCAGGCCATCGAATGGAGCACACCTCGCAGTTTGCCGGGCGCATGCTTGGACGGCAGAGCTACAAGCCGTCGGGTCGCTATCTGCCGCGCCGACCCACGCGGTTGCTTATGATTCTGTACAGCTTCGTGTCAGAGCTTGAGCTCAGCTCACCCATGGAATTCCGTGCCTGATGGTTGGTTTTTTTTTGCATCTTGGCCCTGTTTTGACGACGTAACGGCTGTACTATTATGGTCTGTAGACCAAGTAAATACTAGCCCGTGTCGCGCTGACATTTGCGGCCTTCAAGGCATAATGCTTTCCTCCGTCGACCTTGGACGGTTGCAAATTCCTCCTAGGGTTGTTGGGCTATCAGCCCATGAGCTAGTTCAATCCAAGCTCCTTTTTTTTCTTCTAAAGGCCCAGTTATAACTGAAGTTGATCGCTCATCTGAATCGAGCTGCGAGCTTGCCAGGAGGGGTTCACCTCTGTCGATGAAAACGGAAAGGAAACTTTTCGTTTGTTTTGGAGAAAAACAAAAATGGAAGACTGTTTTTGGAAACGAAATCGGAAAATGTCGGTACGGAAACGAAAATAGAATTTTTCTTTCCAAAAACGGGAGAGCTAGTTCTGACGGAAACAGAAACGAGACGAAATTTCCGTATAATTGTAATCGAATTTCGAGCGCACGCTGGCCCAAGCTCGATCGTGGCGTCAAGGCCCAACCCACCGCGGTCTGCGGCAACACTCGGCGTCGTCGTCCCCAGCCCCACAGGCGTGAGGCTGCAATGGTGCCGCCCTCCACCGGCGGCCCCCCGACCGACGCCCCGCACCGCGCCCCCGACAAGCGAGCATGGTGGCGGCGGCGAGCTTCAAGGGACAAGGATCTCAGAGGGCGCGATGAAGACGGCGTCGGCGACCCCCGATGAGACGCTGCCGCTGACGTCGGTGGACCTGTACCTGACACACCGAGGCCTGGTGGAGTCGATGCACATCTTCCGGTCGAGCGCCGACGCAGCGCCCATGATCATTCGCGACGCTGGCCAAGGTGCTGGTGTTCTTCTACCCGCTTGCGAGCCATATCGTGGGGCCGAAGATCGGGCCCCGCCATTCGGTGCACCGCTGACGACGTCTACTTCGTGAAGGCCGCCGCGGGCTACAACTTGGAGGACATGCAGTTCCTGAAGCTACTACTGTTGTTGCCCAAGGAGGACCTCGTCCCCTACCCCGACGACGACCACTCGGGTGTCGAGCCCCACAACACCATCATGATGATGCAGGTAAGTGTTGGAAAAAATCCTCTGCGTGAAGTCTGAACTTCAATTCTGAAGTCAGTTTTTCCTTCTGATTATTGTTGCAGTTCTGCTTTACAGAAAACAAAAACTCTTTCTCTGTTGAGAAGTCAAAATCTTCCCCTGTAAACAGATGTCCACGATAACACAGAAACAATTGCTGCTTCCTGGAGTTGATAAAACTCACGACAACAAGTTTCAGGCAAAAAAAAACATTGGAAGAACACAGAAACTGATTTTTGGTGCTGCGCAATCACAACGTTTCATGTTTTTCTCTATTAATTATATAAGCAAATACAGATGCAATTACAGATTGAAATCCGGACTTCTTACTCCTATCGGACTCTACAAACTCCTCAAAACTTTAACCGGATAAAACACTATTTGTTATTCGGCTCAACAACTCAACCTACTCAAACTCTAAAACTGCTATCGAAACCGTATTTTTATCGTGAACAAGAGAATTACGGCATAGGGGTAAAAATGCATGAAGTAATTAACATGCCTAATTTCTGAAACAAATGGGAATTTCTTCAAAAAAAAGCTATAGAGATTCTTGCTATGTTTCAAAGTAAGTAAGCTCGTAATGTGAGGGTATCGTGAGCTGTGAGAAACAATGGAACACAACCCGGTTTCCATTTTCTGAAAAACGGACAGGGCTAGCTGTCGGTGTTTCAAGCACCGGCAAGTAAATTTGTAAGTCTAAGGGGCCACGCGTTCCTTCTCCCTGAATGGTTAGACTCAAAAAGTCCAAGGTGTATACTGGTTCGGGCCGAATGTCCCTACTCCAGTTCGTGTGACGGTGTTGTATTGCTTTTGGTGCAGATGACTGCACGGCAATTACAAGTGAGGGCTGAGGGTTTGAACACAAGAGAGTGTTTTTTGTTGTCTGTTCGCCAAGACCCTTTTCTCCCTTCGGCCCTTTTGAAGAGGAGAGACCCTGCCCTCCTTTATACAGTCGGAAGGGGCAGGTTACATTGGGAATTGGGAGAAGGAAGGACGATGGGACCCTACGCTAGGAGCCCTAGTCTCTTGTCTTGGTGACTGGTCGTCGTCCGTCTTTGCTCACACCGGGTTTGGTAGGCGGAGCAGCTCGCCGTTTCCTTGGGAAGCGGCGCACCTTCTCGGGAACTCACAGTCTTGACGTTGCGAACGTGGTCTGGCGCCTCGGGAGGAGCCGTGCCCGTGTGGTCAGGCGATGGGATCGGAGTTTTGACTTGGGCAATCCTCATGCTGCTTCGGGAAGAGGCCACCTGCCCTGCACGGTCACTTCGAACGATCCTGTCCGTGGGGCACGTGGCCCTTGGCGAAGGTTGCCTCAGCTTGGTCGGGGCTCGGGGGAGCCCGACCTATGACGAGGGTCGGCGTCCCACTTGGTCGAGATCGCTTGCCTTGATTTGGTCGGGGACGAGCGTCCTTTTGTGGCCCCGCAGGTCCCTTGACCGGAGCTGGGCCCAGGGGCGGCTCGTTGGGTCGTAGCTGGGCTTGACGCAGACTGCTTGTCATTCTGGGCCGCTGAGGTACCCCTGGTATGAGTATTCGTCACTAGCAGTTGGGTGTTGTCTTTAATGGAGGATCTAGTACAATATTTACATGTCTTTGTTCATACTATACTCAATTTTGATTAATGTTATTAAGATATTGTTATATGTAATTACAATACTATTCAATGTTGGTATGTTTGGAATTTTGAATAGATCATGTACTACATTCTTGTGAAATTTTTCGCTTCCGTTTCCATATCCGTTCCATTTCTGTCACTATCCGCTTCCGTATTCGTTTCCTGGGTTTTCAATTTCGTTTCTATTATGAATAAAAAATATAAAAATAAAAATAACTATTTACGGACTGTTTCGGTTCCATTTTCATCCGGTCAGCACCCAACCCGCGTTCGTCAAATCAGCATCGCTTTCCTTGCTAGTTCGAGCGTCATAACTATAAAATTCGTCAATAGAACTAGTGGTGGTATAAAATATTCCGGATTCTCGAGCTAGTGTGCGCTTACGCATCCTTTTTTTTCTAGAAAAAAAAATGATATGATATGTCACGTAGATCTGTGATGGTAAGCGAGTAGCAGGTTGGATCGCATTTTCCTATTTTTGGTAGCCTGTATCGCCTATATATAGGAGCTAGAGCAAATTAATTCTCAGTTCCAGGTTTTGGCCCAGTAATCGCATTCATTAGCAGCATTCTGCCACACCACCGCGCAAGTGGTTCACCTACACCTACACATTGCAAATGCAAAGCCGCGTCACTGCATGGTTAAATATCTTGGCTAGCTTAAGATAAATAATAGTTAAGAAGGTCTAGCTCACGCATTATTTACGGAAATTTTTGAATACAGTACAAAATACTGTCGGAAATTAGAGAATGATACAACATGTTTACGTATTTACGAAAAACCCTACCATACCCGGAATCTGAAAATCCGTTAACCATACCCGAGACGCGAGAACCGGTTAAGCCATGCGGATTTTGAAATTCGGGTATGGGGCCCACCCATACCCGATTTCAAAACCGGGTATGGGTGAAACCCCATACCCGGTTTTTCAAAATCCGGTTAAGCTACTGCACAAATTCACATGCATTCCTGCGATTAGACACAAAGTGACATGCATGCATCTTGATTGGTCTCGAAGGCCAAGATTCCATGCATGCATGCATCTTGATTAGGCAAAAGTGCATGCGGATGATTAGTGCAAAGTACATCTTGATTAGTAAAAATTATAATTAGTAAAATAATTAGTAGAAAGTATAATCAAGAAAAGTACAATTAGTAAAATGATTAGTGAAAAGTATAATTAGTGAAAGACGGGCTAGCCTCGATTGGTTGGCGAGGCTCATGATTATTGGTATTTTGGCGACGGATGCATGCGTCCAAAGCCCAAAAGCAAAGACAGTCAGTCGATGTCCCTCATTAGCACTTTTTCTCGATATAAATCGGAGGAACGCAGAGAGCGGCAATGCATTCACAAGATAGTAGTAGAGAGCAAAGCGAGCACCGAGAGCGCGAAGACGGAGATTAGTTAAATCGGTGTTTAGTTTGTTAAAATTTTCGTAAAGTCTAAAAATTTTCAAGTACTTCATTTGGGATTTGTATTTTGCGGGTATTTTTAGGAATATTTATTGGTACATTGCTCGTGCTTTATTGATCTTTGGTACAACTTTGGAAGGTTAGTTACAAATCTTCATGAGTAATAGTATATTATGGACGATGTAGTGTATTATGGACAAATCTTCATGCTTGAATAACTACCCGTACATAAAATAACAGAACATAGCATAAGTAATGGCGAATTATCGGTGTTAATACTTTGTAGGAATTTATTACGAGCTATCTTCATTCTATGAATTAACTAATTCGGGTTCCCATTTCACAGTGCGTTCGGGAAGGTGATTTTGCAAGTTGGCGAGGTTTTCGATCTTAGTTCTGACTTCACACAAGTTAGTTTTTAATATTTAGGAATATTCTTGTGATATTGTTATAATACAACTATGATAAGTAGAATATTAGTACAACAAGTATCACATACAACTAGTATGCCCAAATGGTAGGAGGACTCATTGCTACACCATAATTGAGATCTTGATTTAATCCTAAGTGTAGTGGAAATGACTCAAAATCATACCTTGAAATCATGCTAGTTGCATTTAGAACAAAGTTTTAAATGTTCATTTTTACCTAAGTTTTACGGACTACTTGTCTTATGTTAAAAATCGGTCTGCGTTGAACCAAGTTTTTCATTCAATTTGGAAAAATTGAGAAAGCATTTTCATGCTATGAAAAATTTATGGGAGTATCATAAGATATGTAGGATAATACATAAAATTTATGAAAAATTTTAACATCATTTGTTATGTTTTAAAAATCAAAATCAGAAACAGAATAAAAATCAGTTCACGCTGGACCACTTGGAAGTGGTCCGGCGCAAAAGCCCGTTCACGCCGGACCACTTGGACCACTTGGAAGTGGTCCGGCGTGAACTGATTTTTATTCTGTTTCTGATTTTGATTTTTAAAACATAAAAAATGATGTTAAAATTTTTCATAAATTTTATGTATTATCCTACATATCTTATGATACTCCCATAAATTTTTCATAGTCCTTATTTCACAGGTACGCTACTGGAAGGTGATTTTGCCAGTTGGTATAGGTTTCCCGATCTTCATTACAGCTTCACATATGCTAGTTTTTAATATTTAGGAATATTATTCATACAGCGAATTTGGTTGCATGCAGGGTGATTAGTTTTAGCCATTAAAATTTTCAAGTTTGTCTATATATACGTATCTAAATGTACTTGTTTGTTACGAGCCATTTGTTTGAGCAAAGACGTGATGGCGGCCATTGCGCCTCGAGCTTCTTCGTGAGTCGGTCGATGCCCCACATCGTGCGAGGGCAATTCTGCGGGAACTATGGTCCGACGCATTACTATATTACTGTCATCACTTTGCTTTTGAAGACGATAACCACTTTGTCGTTAACGTTTGATTGCCCCTCTCGCAAGCCGATCAACGCACAAGATAAAAAGTCGGACTATCGATTTCATATTCCACTAGCTCGTGCGGTCTACTACCGCTTGCGCTCCTCATGGATGGAGCTCATTTCGCGGGAGGCTTGACCACACCTATGCCTCGCCATTGATCGTGCACTTCTCGGGTCTCGTCGACCGATGGCGACCGGAGACACACACCTTTCACCTACCATTCGGTGAGATGTCCATCACTTTGAAGGGCGTGGCCATGCTAACCGGCACGCCCATCGAGGCGGCCGTTGGTTCTTCCTCGCCCCAGACAACGATGGCGGCACTACATCGCGGAGAGGTATTACATGATATAATGTTATTTCATATTTGTAATGTGCACGATATTATCGACTCTCTTAATCCGGAGTTCATGCGGTTCGGTGTCCCATACGTCTGAAAAGAAAATGGTGTCTCTATGACTTGGCTACGAGGATTACAGAATACAATCCATGCCCACCGATGCCGAAGCTCCGTGGGCGCCACTCGAAGTGTACCTCTACTACTTGTTTGGGTGGTGTCATGTTCACGACGATCGCCGAGACGTCATCTTCCGCACATCGTGTGGATTGCTAGGCGATTGTCCGCCAACCTTGATGACATCCCACCTACGGTGAGGATCTGCGGTCCTAGCGGACACCTACCGTGGTTTGTGCGATGCATGCCAACGGCAGACTTACAGGGGCACTATTACTGGATGCCTGCAACTCCTTCAGATGTGGAGTTGGGAGTACCTTCCGGTCTCTCGTAGAGGTACGCGTCTGAGTACTACTGTTGTCGTAGATGATGACACGCCAGAGGCCACTCGCCCTACAATGGGGCACCGTTGGATGCACGCCCGGCTACGATGGTCGCCGACGGGTGACCACGCGAGCTACACGCGTGTTGTCGCCGACGTGGACTTGCTGACCGCAGATCATGTCAACTGGGATCCATGGACCGTGCAACGAGCCGAAGAGCTTGCGACTGGCGGCCGTATCTCTTCGTGTTGCGGTCGACCACGGCTGTGGATGACTACGTGCTTCCTCTTGTACATGAGCGTGGTCGAGGTCTACTCGCCCGACGGATCGAGGCGATTCGGGTGGCGGCGGCCGATCCTGCTCCAAAGATCGCGGGGCGCCGGAGCTCTCATGGGTATGCATTTAATTTTTTCAATATTTTCCTGATATGAAAATTTTAGAATCTTACGTCCTTGCAATTGTAGGAGAAGCACGAAGGCGGTGCGGCGCATCAAGCGGACCGTCATCCACGCTTCGCACATTACACGATGGATGGAGCGGCGTTTGAGAGGTTGTCCATCCCTGCGGGCCATATGACCCGAGGAATATGACAACTACCTTAGATGGTACCGGGCCGCACGCGTCCCACTTTATCGAGTGAGGAGGTCGACGAACCACCATGGACTATCGGAGGACCGATCTCGACAAGTCCATATTTTGGTACTCCCAAAACCGTACTAATGCCTTCCAGTAAATTTATTTACCTAAGTTCTAATACCCGTTACCGCCATGCGAGCGGAGGCATCGGAGCTATATACCCAAGCGATCAAATTGCGGCCCAAGCTGCGGCGCTTCTAGCTCCTCGTCACCAAGTCGGATGAGACGGTACCTCGCGTCGGGGGTCCCGATTCCTCTCGCGATCCGTCGTCTTGGAGGACCTTCACGTCCTTCCGCCCGTAGCTACGAAGATGCTCCCATAGATCCTGCTCGTAGCTCACAGGCAAGGCGGTCATGCACCAGCCGTCCCTCCGGTGCTGATGCGCACGACGCCGGACGTCGTGCATCCACGTCCATGCACCGAGCCATTCCTCGCGACGTCGCTGTCCCCCATTGAAGTACCACCGAGGCCTTCAGACAACATGACGAAGGACTCGGTCCTTCGGCATCACCGAGGTACCCCATTTATCGCACTCCTTCGGACGGACGTCGATCACACAGGATCGAGCGAGGCCGAGATTTCGAGTTTGACTTCATGTCCGCCCTACCTTCACTCATGGGCTACTTGGTGTGCAGCCACATGGACCTCCTCCCTACGAGGCGGGGACCTCACAGGCAGCGGCCGACGTACTGCGTACGGCTCCCCTAGGGACGGAGGATGCAAGTGCGTGGTACAACCAGATCCACGCGAGCGGAAGGCAATACACATTCCAGCCGGGCTTCCTTCCCCAAGACGAGCATTTCGACGTACCGGCCGGCACAGAGAGGCATGGGCCATCACAGTCAGCGGACGAGGCGCACACATGCCCGAGATGTACACCCGAGGACTTGATCGGAAGACAGGTGGACGGCCGAGGAGGCACTCGATGATTTTTATAGCTGTGTGAGTCAGATCGATTACTTTAACCTAGGTATCGTGTAAATTAACTATTGTATGGTCGATTTGAAATACTGATGTTGCCCTTTCGCATTCAAATGTTCATATCTTTTGCTAGGATGGTCGAAATAAAGTGAAATTAGTTTCTAAATTTAAGTTTTGAAATGATGAATTTGAATCTGAAATAAAAAGTTTTATGTTGCGTGCAGAAAAATATTTTTATTGCAGTTTGAATTGTAGGCTCTAAATGTGAGTTGCGAATGAAGTATACTCTCTGTTGATCCTTAAATCTTGAAATAAATACCATAGTATCTTGCAACCATATGTACTTCTTTTCTGTAAAAATATTTAAATTTGAAAGCATTTTGAATCGCTTATGGATAGTTGAAACTATAATGAGTAAGCCTTTTAGTCAATCGAAAAAATATCTCGCCCTAATGCAAAAGTAAAAGAGAAAATATCAGAGTTTAGTGTATATACTACCATATTCTGTATAATTATTTTAATTAAAACTTGATTTGCATCTGAATCGTACTTAAGCAAAACCCTAATCGACAACGTCGTTGAAATCTCTTGTATGGAGTTTTCATGAGTTTGTGTCGTGTGTAAGAAATAAAATAATTTCGAAGTTTACGTTTAAACAGATATAACAGATTGTTTGTAAGCTATTCCGTGACTATTTCCCCTTTGCACAGGGTATTTCACAGGATGCCGGAAAGGCTTATATTACCATGAAAAAGATGCCACGAGTAGTGAATTATGCCCGAAGAAGCTCAGAGCGATGGTAGCTAATTGACTTACAATCTACTTCACTAGAATAGCTACCAGTACAACAAGGATAGCCACGCACACAATCTTCTCCAACCATTTCACATTATCTAAAAGGCGGTCCATCTTGAACATCAGCATGTTCAGCCTCTGCTCGAGAATAGGGTCCATCCTCTCCATAGTAGGATGCATCCTCTGTGGTACTGTGGTTGTTGCACGCTCCACCGAGGTGTGCAATGTGTCCGCCCACTGGAAATATTGGCACCCTGCAGCCTACGTGATGAGGTTAACATGCTTTTAGGCCGTGCAAACAAATGAGATCTCCGTAAGGAACTACACAACTCCAACCGGAAAAAGGGAGCAAACGAACTTCTAACTTACGGAGAAAAAAGGGCATTTGTAGAACAACCGGCCGTTATTTGCCTCGGTGCTGGAGTAGAACACATTAGCTTGCACATGGCAATTAGGACAATCGACTTGCCTTGCGGTGGGCAAGCGCCGCAGCCCTCCGATTTCCTGAGCTCGCCGTTTGAGACATGGTCTTTGGAGGCAAGGAATGGGATGAGGATGAGGATATGTGAATGGGTTGAGGAGGAGGATATGTGCAAGCGGAGCTGGTACGAAGACCTACTTATAGAGGCAGTGCACACTTGTCGTGAAGCGCGACCGATGTTTTGATTTCGGTTTGGATAAAATATCGTTCATGCGGAAAGCGAAATTTGTGAAATCGGTAATTTCGGACAAATCTCGTCCGGAAATTCAAATCCAAATTTTGAATCCGGTTTTTTTTCTACCGGGAAATGCCGAATTTCGGCGAGAATTGGCGAGATCTCGCCGAGAAATGGCGAAATTTCGGCCAGATTGACCAATTTTACAGCCGGCCCGACGTGCCAACGCTCCCGCCGGCCGCCACTTGTTTGGACCTGCGCCCCACCCCCGGGCCCCACGGCCGCTGCGCCCGGCTCTGCCTGCCACCACGCCGCCACAGCCCCTACGCCGTAGCCGGAATTGGGATGGGAATCTCACGGGCGATTATTGGTACATGCCAAATCACCCATGTGAGAGCATCTAGGCCCCTATTCTTTTATTGTACTTATTTACGGTTGAGGCGCTCAAAGATCCTAAGTTGTAAATTTCAACCGGCGTACATCATGTACTGTTTGGACCGCTATTTTCGATGCAGTGTTTGAAATTATCCTTACCGCGCACACCATGTACGCCGGACCAACTTTTTCGATGCAGTCTTTGAGATTTCTTTTCAATCACATTTAACAAGTGTTCATCGGACAAATATAAATTATTTCTTCTATTTTAGTCCGACATAAGTTATTTTCACTTCAAATATAATTCGGTCTATATTAAAACGTCTTTACAAAGTCGCTCGCTATTTTCTCTGCGTGTCATGCGATGACCAATTTCAAGCGGCCGACGTGCCCAAGCTCCCGAGGGCCGCCACGTGTCCGACTCGCGCCCCACCCCACCGGTGACCGTGTAATTTTTCCTCGCTTTCGGTGATCGGCGACCACGTTATTTTTTTTCCGACGCATGGTGCTATTTCTTAATCGGTAGCAATGCAATGGGGGGGCGGGGCGGGCATTCTTTGGAGCGGCGCCAGCGTGGTCGCATGATCGCCTTTTCACCGACTAGACTACACACTACGGTGTTGTTTTGCAATCTGTCTGTAAGCTTACTTTCCAACACTTAGTCCATACACCACTCCTTCGAGTCTATAAAAGGCAAAGCTGCAGGCATATATCCACGCTCCCACTCACACTTATTCACCATGGCGGGATCCTCTAGCGAGCATTTTTGTGGACACGATATGAGCAACGTAGCTCTCCATCACACGTTGAAGGTTACGCGTGGTGGGAAGGATGATCCATTCAAGGAGGAGAACCTAAGTAAAGTGGTGTCCAAATTGCAAGAGTGGCGCCTCGAGCATTGCGAGGCAAACCTTGACAACATCGCTTTGAACCTTGTGACCGTCGACGACCAAGACGCACTTGCAATGGTGGTGTCAAAGGTATTTGAGGTGTGCGAACTAGCCGAGCACCCTTCTTCTCTGAGTTTCTCTACAAGATATTACAAGGTACTGATGCTACCCGATCGGTATGCAAAGCATATTAAGGTTAGTTATTTCACATTTGTTCACCTTACTAATCTTTTGTGCATTATACATAAGTTCACTACTTCACATGTTCGTCTTCTGTGTTAGTCATTCCCAGAGGATGAAGAGTTGCTGAACAAAGCAATCCCTGAATTCTTAGCGATGCATATGCTCTTCGGCAGGGGTATGATGCCTGGATGGCACAGAAGACGCAAAAGCGGATCTAACAGGAGGGGTAGAGATCGACACAGTACTGCTGCATCAGCAAGTTCAAGAGGACGTGCAACCACCACCGGAGGGGGGCATGCTCGTAACTATGCAAATGGCGATGATGATGATGATGACGATTTCGTTTCACCTCCACCTTGGCGTTCAAGCAATATCGGAAGAGGCCGTTCAAGCACCACCGGAGGGGAGCATGCTCCTAACTATGGAAATGACGATGATGATGACGATTTCGTTTCACGTCCGCCTTGGCGTTCAAGCACCACCGGAGGGGGGCTTGCTCCTAAATATGCAAATGACGATGATGATGATGATGATGATTTCGTTTCACCTCCACCTTGGCGTTCAAACACTATCGAAAGAGGCCGTTGAAATATGAATGTATCTAAGTTTGTATCTCAGTTTAATAATTAGAGTTCGAAAAATCGATCGAAATACTTCCTCAAAATTAAATTTCCTCCCAAAAAATAAATTTGAATTTTTTACTGTTCTAGCACAGCGTATAATTTTCCTCGCGATTAGTTAATTGCGAAAAAAATATAAGCAACGAGGCCAAAAAGGTCAAAGTTTCCCTGCATTGCGCTCTGCTCCCGCCATCGCCACGCTGCCCGGTCCCCAGCGCCCACAGCTGCGACTGGCGACAGTGAATCTCATGGGCGATCATGAAAATGTTGTGATTTGCATATAAAACTCGCTAGCAAAATAACCCTAAAACAAACACGCACGACGTGTCACCCTCTCGTCCAAAGTCGCACGACCTTTCACCCTCTGCCGAAAGTTGTGGCGTCGCGTCTAATCGTCCACTCGAGAAAGCATGCGGATGGACAACACAAGGGTGATTTGACATGACTGTGAGGTACAATAAAAATTTCGACGACTTAAGAGAAATCAAGGCGTCAGACATTCGAAGATGACAACACATGAGTGATTTGACAAGACTAGTAGATAAAATAAATTAGGAAAAACAACTTAAGAGAAAGGCGGCATCGATTTATTTCAAATTTGGCAACAAAAGAGTGATTAAACATGATACATTGGGGACAGAGAACATTTCACACATAATCAAAGCCAAATGACTACATCTTGGGTGGATTGGGGCACCTCCTACGGTCGTGTCGGGTTGTTTACATAACTTGCATTTTCGCAAACCGTCCCACCGCATCGGCCGCGTCCATGTCACCTTGCAATCTGGTGCCCGTGGCCTCCCATGTTGTGTGCGTCTAGTCGCGGGATATGGTTTCGAGTTGGGCCTTCCATAATCTTGTAGTTCGCTCCGTTGTGAGCGAACTCATCTTTGGACGCCATGTGTTCTTCAAAGCATGCGCGGTGTAGTAAGGCGAGATGAATGCGATGCATCGTTCCCACCCATGTCGCGACATGCGGCGGCGATGGGAGCACGGAATGTGTTGAAGCTTGGCTTGTTGCGTCGCAGTCACTTGCTCGCCTCTAGTCGACATCGTTGCACGGTGTCCCCGCGAGATACCGGATGCATGTCTGCGCTTGCACATGACCTCAAATTTATTCGTTCCCAAGTCATAAATCCTTGTGCGGTGGAAGTCGCCTTCTTCCTTCTCTCCGCGAGCATCTTCTCCACTGGTGCGTGCGTGGTGATGCGCGCTCGGCGCATCACCGCGATCTCGAAGTAATCACCGCCCGATAGAATGTGAGCTCAATGATTGAACACAGCGGAAGAGCGCGCACACCCTTGAGGACGTTGTTGAATGCCTCCGCTATGTTCGTTGTCATCACGTTGTACCTATGATGGTGTATGTCACCAGTATGGAAGTGAATACAAGGAGGTGAAATGATTTGCGTTAAGTTATGGTTCATCCATACCTCGCTCCGTTAGTGTCGTGGAGTAGCGCCACCGCTCTGCTGGCTTCCCGCGATCCACCGGTGAAGGTGGGCGAGTTCGAGAAACCACGGCCCGCCCTTCCACCATTTGCGAACGGAGTTCTTTGCTCGTGGGATTGGTCGTCTTCCATCATCTTCCGTGGTCTCGTGCAACAAGTCCATATCGCGTTGAACTTGTGTGCTTGGTTCTGCGGGCACATAGCTTTGAATCTCTTGACGGGGCCTTGTTCTTGTACCTTGTGTGCGAGTTCGCACTCAAGGTGGCGCATGCACCATCTTCTCTCAACATCGGGCGGCTAGTGTCCGAGGACGTCTTTGTCGTGCATGACATCCAACGCGTGGAGGAGGCCTTTGTTCCTATCCGAGACAACGATACGCGCTCCGGTGCACCGACGACCCGGCTCTTGAGTAGAGTTAGGAACCACAACCACCGTCATTGTTCTCGCTCTCGGCGAGAGCGAACGCCATCGGAGGATTTGGTTATTTGCATCGCCAGCCGAATGAGTGCGATCGGCAGGCGTCCGTGGAACTTCCCACTTAGGAATGTCCCGCCCACGCATATGGCTGGTCTACAATACCGAATGCTTGATGCATTGACCGAATGACCGAATATCCTAATTAGGTACCGGTCCGCCGGTGACGGACCCATCTTCTAGTATGACGGGCTCATCGCCATCGCGAACCGAGTGCGGGTTCGTCATGGCGATCTTCTGTAGCGACCTAGGGCATAGTTGAAAGACTCTCGAATCCCCAAAAGCATCTTCAATGCCTTCGCCCGCTCTCAAGCCGTATGGTGCGTGATGACCATCCCGCTTTAGCTGGACCTCCTTCATAATTTTTCGAGTCATCCCTATGTCGCTTCCAACGATGGACACGAGGATCCGGGCTACAAACCTCGCATCCACAAGTTGGTTCATGTTCCTTACGGACTCCTCCGCACGTATGAGGCCTATTTCTACTTATGACGAAGTAGTCTTCATGCTTGGGTCCGTGAACCCGCACAAAGAAGGGACAATCTGGGTACTTGCACCTAACCTCGTCGAGGAGGGCTCCGGCCGGAGACGAGTGTGCTCCGTCTTGTCATGACGGCATAGTTGCTAAGAAAGTGAATTGCCTCCGACTTGTTATGGAACCGTTGTCGGTTTGGACATCGTTCGGGAGTACCCCACGCGGATAAGTTCTCAGAATCCGTGAGGGTACAATCCAGTGACCGATGGCCTCAAGTAATGTATAGCCGGTGTTGGGTCATCATTGTCTGCCGCTTCTTCATCCCCGCTTCCGCCGTCTTCATCATCCATGCATTCCCCATCCACCTCCGCCGCCTCATCTTCTTCTTCACCTCCCCCCGATGCCCCCTCCTCTACAATTGCTGGTTCGGGTGGTGCATGTAATATGTCATGTTCTACTGCTCGGGAGGTAGAGGCCTCCTCTACGGGCTGGTGCCGTGGCAATATCTCCACATATACTCCTATCTCAAAATTCTCTTCACCCGCTTTGTGGACATACAAAGCCCACGCGCTTTCATTCCAGTAGCGGGAAGAGCGTGTACACAACCATCGGGTCGTTGGGGACAAACCGTGGGCGAACCCCATCGAAGCGAACTCATGCGTCTCAAGATTCACACGCATGAGAGCGATGACATGTGATTTGAGTGCGAGTTCGCTCGGGTGGCTATTGTGCTATCTATGTGTAGACAGCTATCAATGCTCACCACTCTCCGTGCAAGACTATGGGCGTTCTCGAAATAAATTTTAAGCGGCATGTCCATCTGTAGCAAATATCGCACTATTAAAAGACATTTACACAGTATATATAGACAAACTTGAAAATTTTATTCCTAAATACATGTTATTCTAGCGATTTGAATTTTAAACCGAAATTTGATTTTTTTGGCGGATCGACCGGGATTATATCAATAAGTTCTCGTGAAGTGATCTTCAATGATGATGTTTCAAAAGGTTTATTTTTGGACTTCTTGGCATTTCTACAAACACTCTCAATTTGAAAAAATTGAGAATGCATTTTCATGCTATGAAAAATTTATGGGAGTATCATAAGATATGTAGGATAATACATAAAATTTATGAAAAATTTTAACATCATTTGTTATGTTTTAAAAATAAAAATCGAAAGCAGAATAAAAATCGAGTTCACGCCGACCACTTGAAGTGGTCCGCAAGCTTCCGTTCACGCCGGACCACTTGGAAGTGGTCGGCGCCTTCTCACGCCGACCACTTCCAAGTGGTCCGGCGTGAACAACTTTGCTTGACCACTTCCAAGTGGTCCGCGTGATTTTTATTCTGCTTCGATTTTGATTTTAAAACATAACAAATGATGTTAAAATTTTTCATAAATTTTATGTATTATCCTACATATCTTATGATACTCCCATAAATTTTTCATAGCATGAAAATGCTTTCTCATTTTTCCAAATTGAACTGAAAAACTTTGTTCAACGCAGACCGATTTTTAACATAAGACAAGTAGTCCGTGAAAACTTAGGTAAAAAGAACATTTAAAACTTTGTTCTAAATGCAACTAGCATGATTTCAAGGTATGATTTTGAGTCATTTCCACTACACTTAGGATTAAATCAAGATCTCAATTATGGTGTAGCAATGAGTCCTCCTACCATTTGGGCATACTAGTTGTATGTGATACTAGTTGTACTAATATTCTACTTATCATAGTTGTATTATAACAATATCACAAGAATATTCCTAAATATTAAAAACTAACCTGTGTGAAGTCAGAACTAAGATCGAAAACCTCCGCCAACTTGCAAAATCACCTTCCCGAACGTGCACGTGAAATGGGAACCCGAATTAGTTAATTCATAGAATGAAGATAGCTCGAATAAATTCCTACAAAATATTAACACCGATAATTCGCCATTACTTATGCTATGTTCGTTATTTTATGTACGGGTAGTTATTTAAGCATGAAGATTTGTCCATAATACACTACACCGTCCATAATATACTATTACTCATGAAGATTTGTAACTAACCTTCTGAAAGTTGTACCAAAGATCAATAAAGCACGAGCAATGTACCAATAAATATTCCTAAAAAATACCTGCAAAATACAAATCCCAAATGAAGTACTTGAAAATTTTTAGACTTTACGAAAATTTTAACAAACTAAACACCGATTTAACTAATCTCCCGTCTTGGCGCTCTCGGTTACGCTTTGCTCTCTACTACTATCTTGTGAATGCATTGCCGCTCTCTGCGTTCCTCCGATTTATATCGAGAAAAAGTGCTAATGAGGGACATCGACTCGACTGTCTTTGCTTTCGGTCTTTGGGCGCATGCATCCGGCCGCCAAAATACCAATAATCATGAGCCACCGCCAACCAATCGAGGCTAGCCCGTCTTTCACTAATTATACTTTTCACTAATCATTTTACTAATTGTACTTTTACCGATTATACTTTCTACTAATTATTTTACTAATTATAATTTTTACTAATCAGCATGTACTTTGCACTAATCATCCGCATGCACTTTTGCCTAATCAGCATGCATGCATGCATGGAATCTTGGCCTTCGAGACCAATCAAGATGCATGCATGTCACTTTGTGTCTAATCGGCAGGAATGCATGTGAATTTGTGCGAGTAGCTTAACCGGATTTTGAAAAACCGGGTATGGGGTTTCCCACCCATACGGTTTTTGAAATTCGGTATGAGTGGGTTCCCACCCGAATTTCAAAATCGAGTATGGCTTAACCGGTTCGCGCTCGGGTATGGTTAACGGATTTTCAGATTCCGGATATGGTAGGGTTTTTCGTAAATACGCAAACATGTTGTATCATTCTCTAATTTCCGACAGTATTTTGTAGTGTATTCAAAAATTTCCCATTATTTACACGTAAAATTAATCAGCACGGCGAATCGGACGAGGAGAGTCATGTGACAATTCAGCAATCCAAATCACCGGTTGTTTTTATGAGAACCACTCAGACATTTCTGCGTTCTAAATGTGGCATTATTAGAACATGTCTGGATGCCACGGTATTGAAAAGTTAAGTTGCAGAAAATTAGAATATATTTTTAAGGAAAGATTGACTATAGTTTTAAGAACAATGCATGGTAGGCTCTGTTTGTTTCGGCTTAGCCTTTTTAGCTTATAACTAAAAATCAGTTTTTTTTACTTAAATAGGTTAAAAGCTATCGGCTTTTATACGTGATAAAGGTGTGTAATTTTATCATAACTTCAGTAGTATTAGTCTAAAACCAACTTTCAACAAGCTAAAAAAAGCAACTCTTCGTTGGCTTTTGATTTTTAATTATATAGAGACTTAGGACTTTTCAAAAGACCCAGATAAAAAATTACTTTTGTGACTTTAGCTTTAAACCGGTGAAAAAATCCAAACAAACAGAACCTTAGAATATTCTAAACAACTAGCAAAATACTGTGCACAACTGCATAACTAGTCATATTACTTCTTTTTAGTTAACTATTGGACTTTTCCTCAAAAAAAAAAGAAAACTATTAGACTTTCATTTTCAATATAGCTTCCAACCTCCCCTGCTAGAATGTAGATGCCACGTGAGGTCTCCTTCGAGACAGCTTCTGATTGTATAGATTTTGGATTATAAGAGAAGCTGCTTTTGATTGTGGAAGAATCGAGTCGAGCCGGCTGCGCGTGAAGGACAACTCTGATTGTAGAAAAAGCTATCCAGAACCCTTCCATTCGGCAAATAATTCAATTTTCTTTTAAGCAAAAGCTAGATAGAAGCTGTCGCAAAGGGGCCTAGGTCTATTACTATTCTTTCTTTGTATGCATGGTTCGATTGAGATAATATTCTCAATATGTATATTTCTCTCTTCTTATTTAATTTACATATTGTAGCTTAATAGTTTAACGTACATTTCTTAGCAAACACTTCTTTCTATTACTGTATAAGAAGTCCCTAATTTCATTTTCACAACATGACTGATATGACGTCGTGCGTATACAACTATGTAATGCTCTGAATTTTGATAGTTCATCCAGCTAATGCTAATTAAGCCCCCTTTAGTCCGTCGTAAGTTCTATGCTAATTGCACCGAAAATCTTAAAATTTTAATTAATAACTCTAAAAATAATTACATATAAAATGTGTTGTCCTTTTTTTTAAGCCTTTGATTTATTATGTTATGTTACTTCATGTTCTCCCAAGTATGTCATAAATCTTTTTCCCTCTGCATATGTGCAACTGCATGTGATGCCCTAAGGATCGATTCTCACAATGATTGACAATATGTTGTTCGAGTTTCCGTATTCGTAATATTTGAATTACTTTCATTCATATATATATTTAATAAAAAAAACTTTACCATGTAGCTATTTATATATTTGGCAAATTTAAAGGCATTATTCCTGTAATGTTCCCGAGGTTTCTCACAACGAATAGCAATATGTCGTTCGAGTTGCAATATTCATAATATTCTAATTAATTTTTGATTAAACACATACGAAAAAAACTTACCGTATAGCAACATATATATAGCAAATTTAAAGCTAATTTTTCTGTAATATGCAGGAGTGCAGCTAGCCCGTGGATAAATGAGCGGCGCTCAATCGTCCGTGTTGTGAACTGAATCAACACCATCGGGACGTCGGGCACATGCAGAAAAGACATATCGTTTCCTTATTTCATCCCTTTCACGCAAATAGTTTTTTTTTTCTTTTTCAACCTTTTTTTCCATAGCTCTATTACTCTTTTTGTTGCCGTACGTGATTTTTTTTAGCTGGCCTTACATGGAAAGATGGAAACGATGTTTCCATTTTTTTAGCTGCCTGTACACAATCGGATCCATCTTTTTTATCTTTGCCCTATATATACAAGTAAGGCTTATATTTTTCTTTTTTATAATTACAAAATAATGTATGTCTCCGCAATAGTATCTAATGATCGCTATAGTGCATATTTGATTATCTAGCGCTAGATGTTTTCTTTAAGAATTTATAGCATTATTTTAATTTTTTCTAATAATATCCAATGACAGATATAGCTAAGCTTTAATTAGAACCCACTAGATTGATGGGTAGATGCGCTTTTAGATTTTTTTTAGCATGTTTTTTTTATGTAAATGCACAATTGGAAGTCCCACCAATAAGCGATGTCCATTATTAAGGGTCTGCATTTAGAAATTTGCGTTGAAATGAAAAGCTATTTTTAGTTTGTTGAAATGTAAGAAGCACCATGGTGACGATCGTAGCTTTTCTTGTTATACTGTTTGGCAAACTGGCAGCTGTAGCTTTTGAAGGGCAACCGAGCGGGGAGACAATAACCTAGCGAAGCACAACAGCGGACGAGTGGAGAGGTGACGTGGAGGCAGCAAGGCAGGGCGACGGAGGTCGGGGAGGCGGAGTGAGCGAGATGGGAGACGGTCAAGCGAAGCCAAAACTGAAAAGCTCCTCCCCAGTGGCGGCAGCTTTTATGATTCTTCTGCTGTGGCTTAGCTTCCCAGCTGCTTTGCAGCCATACTGTTTAGGAGAGCTTTTGGTCCAAAAGCTGAAGCACAGCCCTCCAAACAGCTCCTAAGACTCACTTGATTGACGGCTAGATATTTTTTTAAGCATTATCAAATATTATGGTTCACCGGATTAAAGGTAGATGTTTTTTTAATTTTCTAGCAAATTTCTTATGTGAATAGGCCGTACACGACGATCAGAAGGTTCCACCAATAAGCCATGTCAATTCTTTTCTCTCTCGATAAATTTGGAAATACTTTTTCAAAAAAATCTTATCTAGGAGGACACCTATAAAAGCAAAATAGCTGCAAGTTAGAGAAAAAATATATAAAAAATAAAATGGACTTTAGGTGACTAACCAAAGCATGTGTCAGTCTCTCGTGCATTCATTTAGTGTGTATTTGGTTGCTTGTACTTAGTGGTATATATATGAAACAGTTCAAAAAAATATCATATATATGTTTGGTTGCTTGAATGGAACTATCACATCCTAGATGGTGAGATACAAATTTGAGGAATATTCCCTATAAATACTGAATCATTTTATTTACCCAAAACAATAAAACCAAATGGTACAGTACCATCTCATCCCATTCAACCTCCTCCCACCAAACAAACACACCCTTAGCGAATAAGTGCGTTCCTTTTTTTTCGTGGAACATATATAGTGGACCACATCTGTCATATTGAATTAAAATTATCTTCTCTCTTAGCTTTTAAATCACAAGGTAAGTAATAAAATCTAATGGCTGTTGTAGTTCATCTGTAATTAGGATTTACTATATTAAGAACGAGATGTTTTCTTTTCTTTTTTTAAAAATTTCTAGCTATTGATCTTTGTTCCTTAGCAACATTAAAACGTCTGTCTTTGAATTTTTTAGTATATAATAGTTTTTCGCGACCACCGTGAATGATCAATGCATTGCAAGCAATATTTATTCCATCTAACCAAAACCCCCGGAGAAAAGTTAATCCATTTAACTAGTTAGTGGGCAACCAAACCACCCTCAAATGATCAGGGCAAGATGGAGCCATCGAATCGTAATGCTTGGGTCCGAGTACGTCTGAGTTTGGGCGACAGGTAAACTTGTTCATGCACAAGCACTTAGGCCAGCAGTAATATAATCAGCATGCAGCTGATACGAGATCTCTGGATGCATCGGGCACAATTTAATTGACGTAGTCACCCAACTTTTGTCTGGAAAACTCAATTAGCGATTGCTACCGATTGGGGGAAGGGAAAATTGTATAGATTGCCTTACCTATATAATACATTATGTCTCTATGCGCTATATTATTGTACGTTTATATGTGATGTTTGTTGGTCTGCTTGAATGTGACACATGCAATTACGCAACACGTGAGTTGGGTGTTGCTTTCAGTCTCCATCCATCTCCAGGATATATGCGGGATGCCGTGTATTACAAGCGTGGGCCATTGCTCGATCCATTTGTCGACATTTTTCTGAGTGCTATTGTTGTCCACACTGTTCCGAATTGCCTTTTTTTCCCCATAAACGAAACATGTTGTTCTGAAGGGGAGAAGCTGGGGCGGATGTAGCATATAAATATAGATGTACACTTAAAATTCTTTGACAAAAAAATCTACTAAAGTATATTAGGTATATATACTAATAAGTAGGCTTAAAAATATATATTTTAACCTCCAAGTCCATTTTGTCCTGTCCCACCCACTACCTCTTCCAATCTTCCCTATGCGGATCAATCGTGCAATGTTTAGTCTGTAAGTTCAAGCTCTATTAGTTTTGGTGATTGGTTTAATATTAATGTTTAATCATTGTTTAATGACAAATCTAATCATTATGAGACTAACATGTTTAATTGAGCCTTATTCTTATTAGTCTCATATTTGGATGGAAAATGGAAAATCTAAAGTATGCACTTGTATTCACTCTATTGACTTAATACATACTTAGGATTCAAGTTAAAGTATGAACTCTTCTATTGCTTTAGTCCAAATATGTGCATTATGTTCCTAATTCATATATTACATGAATGCACACATTTAGGGGAGTTTATAATTTAACTTGTTGTTTCAATAGTATTGATCCATATCTTATTGCTAAATAACATATAAAGGATCAAGACTTTGAAACAATCATTTGAGTATATGAAACTTGTGTAGTTATATATATACTCATATCAATTTAAATGAAATTTAAATTGAGTTCGATTGTCTTTCAATCAATAAAAGGACATTTCATCATGTGTTGATGGTGTTCCTTGATGATTAAAGACAAGCGAAAAGTTCTTGAGTATAATGAAGCATTAATTGCATCAAAGTACTCAAGACAACAATTAATCATTCAAATTGATTAGGGTTGTGCTCAATCGATCTTAGAGGCATCCATTATGTGTTAATGGAGTGTGATGATGATTGAGACAACTATGTTTGTTGGACTAACATCTTCCATGAGTTGTGAAATAGGTTGAGTCCAAGATGATAAAGAATCGGGAAGAAGAAGAAGTCATGTGTTGATGAGCTTCAAGAGGTGATCCTAAAGTGAAGAGAAGGGCTAGAGAAGGTTCATCATGTGTTGGTGAACAAGAAGAAGAAGATTCGATCCCGGAGAGAAGATGATTGAAAATCATAAAAGCTTCAAGTGGATCGCTAGAGGCAAAGGTATAACTAGCTAGGGCTAAGGATGCGTTCCTAGTCTTTTACCGGTCTCGGTGTTTGGTTGTGAGACCGGGTTGCTAGTTAGGTGCCGTACTATTAAGAGGGGTTGAGTTTTTTAGCTTGAGATTCATCATGTGTTGATGAACTCAATCCGGTTCACTCTAGCTCACTCTTTTGGTTGGTGTTTGCATGGAGCAAATCATTTGGCATGTGTTGCATATGGGTGAAGCTCGTGCATTGGATTTTGCATGAGCGAAGTATTTTGCATGTGTTGCAAATAAGGGTGCTCATGCTTGCATCTTAATTGAATCTTATTTGATTTGGTTTTTGCTTGGAGCTAAGTTTTGTATGTGTTGCAAAAGGAGAGAGCTCAAGCAACTTGATTTGTTGAGGTTGTTTGCATGATGCTATAGATTTGCATGTGTTAGATAGAGAGCTCATGCTTTGGTGTTTTAGCTCGTGATTGGATCATGTGTTGATCATCACAATGCTAAGCTTGGTTTATGCTTTTTGTTTGCAAAATGTGTTTTTGCAAAGTATTGATTTGTTATTTGCAAATGTGTTTTGCAAATAAGCTGGAAGTTTTGAGGTTCGATCCTAGAGCATGTGTTGGTATTTGCAAATGTGTTTTGCAAAGTGTCGGGATCATGTGTTGATCCTTACATGGCTAGAGGACTGATCTCATATGTTCGTGGTTTATTTGCGAATGTGTTTTGCAAATAAGTTGAATTTGTTAATTTGCAAATATGTTTTGCAAATGAACTAGAAGTTATGGGTTTCGATCCTAGAGTATGTGAATAGAGTTTGCAAATGTGTTTTGCAAATTGACTTGATCATGTGTTGATCATCGCATGGCTAAGAGGATTGATCTCATAGGTTTGTAGTTTATTTGCGAATGTGTTTTGCAAATAAATTGGAGTTTAAAATGATTCTTTGGAGTATATGATTAACATGTGCAAATGTGTTTTGCATAGGGTTGTGATCATGTGTTAACAATTCTTGAAAAGTTTGGAGAAAAGATTGCGCAAAATCAGTTTTGAGGTCCTTAGGGTCGGTATGACCGGACCCTCACCGGTCATACCGGATGTCAGTATGACCGGGGCCTCCCCGGTGTGTAAATCACAGAAGGCTGATTTTTGGCCCAGAGGTGGTGGTATGACCGGACCACCTCCGGTCATACCGGTGAGCGGTATGATCGGGTGGTCTCCGGTCATACCGGCTGTGCAATTTTCGTGAGTAACGGCTAGTTTTCTAGCCGTTGGCTCTGAGGCCAGTCATACCGGCCCTAGGGCGGTATGACCGGACCTCCTGGACACTTTTGCCCAAATTGCGCCCCAACGGCTAGTTTTTCTTGGGGGCTATAAAAGGACCCCATGGGGGGCAAGGGGAACTGCTGCCGATTCCATTGAGTATTTGGGTGAGGTGTTGTATGTGTTGCACACTCGCATTTGGTTTTTGAGCTAAGAGTGAGCTCTAATTACATGTGTTGCAATTAGAAGAGGATTGAGAGCCTCTTGTGCATGTGTTGCACTTGAGGAGGATCCTAGTGCATGTGTTGCACTTAGGAGGTCACCGGAGTGCATGTGTTGCACTAGGTGAAGTTCAAGCGGAAGGCTTGACTTGTTACTCTTGGTGTTTGCCGACACCTAGACGGCGTAGCGGCGTCGTGCGCGGTGAGCTTCTCGACGAAGGTTGTGAGAAGCCCCGGCAAGTTGTGAAGGTCGGTGCTCGCCTACCCGGAGGGGGAAAGAGCAACCACTAGTGGATTCGAGGTGGTGCTCAATTCGTGGGGCCAGTCCAATTCGTTTGGGCTAACCTCAACGTGGATTAGGGGAGACCGGCGAGTCTCCGAACACCACGGTAAAAATATCGGTGTGTCTCTTGTGCTTGCATTCTGTTCCTTATTCAAGCAATTTATATTCATAGAATTAAATTGATTGATTGCTTGTATTTAGGATTGCAATTTATTGTTAGAGACATAATTAGTTAGTGCACATAGTGAGCCTAGAGAATTTAGGCTTTGATTATCAAAACCTTAGTTTATCGCTTCCGTATTATTTAATTGTTAAGGTTTTGGCATTAGGGTAATTAAGGGTGAATTGATTTGTAGAAATTAAGATAGAGATTTTTAAAAGCCGCCTATTCACCCTCCTCTAGTCGGTATCCTCGTTCTTACACAGTCTTACTCCATTCCTCACACTCAACACCTAACTCTTTCTCCATTCCACTTGCCCCTCTCTCTCTCTGGCAGCTACACAGCTGGCAGGCGGTAACTTGGCAGCAACGGACGAGGGCCATAGTGCAGGTGCAAGTCGGTAAGGAGCAGGGCCAGAAGACGAGTGCCGAGCAGCCATCGACACTAGCGAAATAAAGGAGGCGGCAAGGTAGGGCAGCCTTGGCCCTTGTGGCTGGGTCGAACACCGACTTGGGAATGGAGGGTGCGACCTAGGTGATGGCCAACATGTCAGAGCAACGGTATCCGGCAGGGCAAGGAGCAGCGTGCGATGCGTTGCAGGGCAATCATGTGGCCGCGGTGAGCATCGAGCCAGGGATGAATGGTGCGACCCCAGCGGTGACCAACGGATTAGGATGGCAACACCTCGTGAGGCAGGAAGTGGTGCTAAAACAATAGGCATCAGCTGAGCATTCAGCATCAGCAACCACACATGTGAATTTTATTCTTGATTATAAATATGAATTCCCTAATTCACAAATCTATCTGCGTTATGTTGATTGTAATGGTGAATCATGATTTTGAAATATAGCATGTAGAGCATTCAAAAATGAAGAGGAAGTACGCAGATTTAAAATTCTCAATTCATAAATCTCTAAATTATTTTAGATATTGTCTCTAGTGAGAACAATTTGTACTTTGTATTTTTGCTATTGTAGGACCGAAAACGGAGACTAGAAGGCGTGAATAGGAGTTACATAAAAACTTTCCTAAAAAATTTAAGTAACTTTTCTAGCTAATAGACTCAACCAAACAGCTCACCTAGGCCTACACTAGGCAAGAGTCCAATACTCTTAGATGAACAGTAAAATCAGGATAAATAGTAAAATCAGTATAATTTTAAAACCAATAATTGATGTAACTTTTAATTGGTTGATTCAAATCTCGTGAAACTTTATACACACCTTCCTATTAATTTCAGGAACATATTCCAATTATCAATCGTAAATATTGACTTCAAAGTTCTGACCTTTTTTAAATTTCAGGAAGGTTGCACAACAATCGGCTCAAAAGCACAAATGTTGATCTAATCTTGCTTGTGGGCTAAATGTGATCTTGAATGTACCCCACAAGTCACAGTAACTAAAAGCAACCAAGAAACAGCCCTTAAATGTGCAAGAACAGGATCTACCACGAATCTTTCCTTTTCAAACTAAAAATCAGTTTCTTGAGAAGAATTTTAGAGATCTTGTTAAAGTTTGCCTAAATGATTGGGATATGACCTGTAGAAAATTCATTCATCAATCATTCATTTTCAACAACACAAGATCAAGAAAGAAAGAAACTAGAGAGAGATGAAAAAGCTCAAAAAGGAGGAGATCAAAACTTGAGCAAGAATAAGTTCTAATGGATCTAGGTGGGTCAGAACATATTCTAGATGAATTTATCAACCTTTTACGCATCCTAAATCCAGTAGAAATTTAGCAAGCAGAAGGAGGTGAAGCAAAACTCAAGTTGCATAAAGAAAACCAAACAAAAATGCAAGAACTAAAATAGATTTCAGAATATATATGAACTTGGATCTTGCATTACTTAAAAAGAGGTGGTTACAAAGTCACAATTCCAAGTGGGTAAAGCTCAAAGGACCATAAACAAACCAGAGAACTCTTTTCTAAGATTTCTTTCAAACTTGGTTCAGACAGAGTTGGTGTGGAGGCATCCATCCACCCCTCTATTTATAGCAAACTAGGAGCAACCTCCACCCTTAGATAACCTTCTTGATCCTCGAAAAACCTCATCAAGAGTTGAGATTCACTCCATCACTTATACATGTATTAACTTGAAACACAAAACATAACAGGTTTTAACTATACCCTTTAATACTAACTTAACTTCTACTCAACTTGTGAACCCTTGATCCAACGATCCTCCTTCCCTTGATTAGAGATCAAGTTAGCATCTCATTCATCCACTTGTCATCCCAGTTTGCAGCAACTCCCTGACCTTAGTCATCTTCTGACGTCACTTTGACCATCTAGATCTCAGCTCTCCTACCCAAGTCCCGGTCTCCTCCGCCTCACCATGACCTAGCTCCGAAAACCTGCAACCATCTCAGACAAATAAACCATTACATAGCATTACTCAAGATAACATGCAACATGTAAACTCACAAGGATCAATGACCAATCAAACATGTATCTAAAGATCCCACCTTAAATCACTTAGTCTGTGACCACCTTAGTTCATGGTCACTCTTGGCTACGACCACTCTTAGCTATAACCATTTAAAGCCATGACCACTCTTGGCTATGACCGCTCAAAACCAAGATCACCTAGAGGTCACGACCACTCGAGGCCAAGACCACACAGAGGTCACGATCACTCTAGAAATAACTCTAGAGTTCATGACCACTCTAGAGTGTGACTATTTAAGGGCTTCATGACCACTCTTAGGCGTGACCACTTAACTTAAATTGTTCAAAACCAAAGTAAATTCATTTCAAATTTAAACCTGAGCACCATAAGCTTAAACACAATCAAATACTCATCACAAACATAGATAGATCACCATATAGTCTCTCAGCTATTATAAACATTTCTATTTTATACTAAATAATATTTTTTGTAACTCCTAATGACTGTTCTAAAAATCCTAGATTCGCCCGTGGGGAGAAGGGGCACGAAGGAAGTTCGGAAGAGGAAGCAGCAGCACTATGCAAAGCGTGTAGACGCAGGGACGATCGATCTGTCATTGCACATTTGCACGCAGACGCAGGTGATGTGTCATTCCTGAATGTCAAAAAGTGCTGCTGTGCCAACAACGGTTGGTTGAGCCGTCACTCATCAGTGATAGGCACCCTGATGCCATCCACTGGCACAAGTACTACAACTAGCATATTTCGGTATCGATCAGTGATATTATTGCCATTGAAAGTCCAGGCTGATTATGACTTATCATGGATCTTCAAAAGTAAGGAGGAATTTCGATTCACACGAGGTTAATTTGAACAAAGCATGGATTACGCATTGCCGCTGATGTTGATGCATTCCCACTTTCGCGGCCTCAGCAAGTCAGCAGCGCAAGCGCGAACTTGACCGATATATAGGCCAGTCGTGCGGTTGTGAGCGAATCCAGTACAGTCAATTTGATTTCCGCATTCGGTAGGCTGAAATCCAGGCCGGTATCGATCACGACGCAGAAATTTTCATATCAGAAATACTAAGGAACGGTATACTGTTCCATAGCTTTCTACGGTATAGCGTGAGGGAGTAAAGGTCTTTTGCTTTTGCTACAAATCACACATGATTTCTTGTGACCGGCAACTCCGCAGCCAAACGATTTCCCCAGACCCGCCCCTTCCTTCCTCCCCAACCCCATCGGCGCCACCGCCCCGCCCACACCGGCGAGAGGCCGCGACGATGCTACTGGTGAGCCAGGCTGCTAATGGTTCCGTATCCGCGCGGCGACTGCCCTCCAAGCCGCCCGCTCCCAGCCACTGCGTCCACAACCCCTACCCGCTCTTCACCAACCCCCGCCTCCTGCGCCGTCGCCTTGCGCTGTCCGGCGCCGATGCGCTTCGCCGCGCGTCCGCGGCGCCCCCTTCCCTCACCGCCGCAGCGGAGGGCCCCTCTGGCTCCCCCGTCACCACCGAGGAGTCCGTCCTCATCGGCGTCGCTGACGAAGGCGTGCCCCTCAAGGGCGTCATCCAGATTGAGAAGCCCGACGACACCGCTGCTGAGTCCAAGCTCATCTCCTACGCGTATGCCCCCCGCATCGTTCTCCTGTTGTCATTGGCAGTCTGTTGGACGAAGGGATTGCTTATAAGTACACTACGAAATCTGGTGAAACTTAACTATGAAATAATATGAAACCTATTTATGAAACGTTGTGAAACTCCTTAATCAATTAATGACCTGAAATATGCTCCGAAACCTGTGAAACATGCTCTGAAACTTGTTGAAACTCGGAGGTGGAACTTAGTGAAATATGGTGAAACTTGTCTGTGAAATCTTTGAAACCTGCTCTGAAATCTCTGAAATTTGTTATACCCTTAGAATCAATTCTAACGGTACAACGTTCAGCACTAGCGCTCTTTATAAAAACCAACCCTCCATCGTGCTGTTTCCTGGCGACGAATTAAGCGAGAGCATCTTCCAGCACGTACGTCTTGCCGGAACGGCAGGATTATGCGACTTTCTTTCTTTTATTATTGCACGTGTTGTCTGAATGTGTAGCGCGCGCACCGACCATGTTGGCAACTCTAATCAAAGCAAGGTCAAAATGCGCTGCTGTACTTACGACAGAAACCACGATTTTTTTTAAATAATATTTTTTTATTCAAATTGCAATAATATACTTCGAATCCGAAAAATTTCAAAAATACACCTCTGTCGTCCGTTGATTAAGCGACAAGAGAGGAAGAGGTGAGTCAGCAATGATGTGGACAGAGCGACAGGGTCTAGTCGCCCAACCCTAAGGCGACATGGTGTAGTCACCAAACTCAAGAGTGACATGGTGTAGTCACCCAATCCTAGAGCGATAGGTAGATAAGTCACCCAACCCTAGGGCGACAGGCAGAGAAGTCACCCAGAAAATTTGGAAAATTGAAAAAAAATTGGCTGCAAATTTGTAATGGTGTAGATATTTTTTTTATTCCATTGCATAACATGTTTATTTGAGGCTCATTGAAGCTAAAGAAAAATAACAAATTTATTTACGTTTCTTCATCATTCAGTACTCTATGAAATTCGCTTATAAAAATACCAAGTTTTATTTCACATTTGATATTTGTTGAAGTATCTGCATTTGCTTGCGCATTTTATTCATTATTGGATATTATCTGCAAAGGAGTCTTGTTATCCATATGGGTAAAGTAAATGTTGGTGATTTTTTTTTGAAATAATACATTATTTTATTCGAATTACCAAAATATACCTCGATATCAAAAAATTACAAAAATGTATACTTTTGAGGGTATTTTAGGATATTAAGGTATGGGAAAAAAATTTGACGGCAAATTGTTTTCTAGGAAAAAATCAAATTTCGTTGTTCGTCATTCTCCTTCGGTGTGCGACAATTTGACGACGAATCATAGTACTATTGAATAAAACCCGACATTGATATTCGAAAGTGCAGAGCTAAGTCACAAAATACGATACAATATAGGACATACCTTAAAGAATTCACAAAATTGGGATACAACATAGGTACATACATACCTTAGAGAATTTATAAAACTGAGATACAACATAAGTCACAAAACCATACATTCTATGGCTATGGTTGTCGGTACAAATGGTCAAAAACAGAATAGTTATATATTGGTGGCTGACGGGGTATTACGCTTGGATCGCTGATAGGGCTTGATGTAATATCATCGTCAGAATTTGGAGGACTCCGAGGACGCAAGTTTCCTGGCCTAGGTGGCATGAAATCGTCATCATCATCGTCATTTGTATAGTTCGGAGCTAGCCCGCCTCTAGTGGTGGTTGAACGTCCTCTTGCATTGTTTCTTGAACGGCTTTCTGTAGTAGTGGTTGAACGACTGTTATGATATTGCTTGAACGTCGAGGTGGAGGTGATACGAAATCGTCATCGTCAGCATCATCGTCATTTGCATGGTTAGGAGTAAGCCCCTCCGGTGGTGGTTGAACGTCCTCTTGCATTGTTTCTTGAACGGCTTTCTGTAGTAGTGGTTGAACGACTGTTATGATATTGCTTGAACGTCGAGGTGGAGGTGATACGAAATCGTCATCATCAGCATCATCGTCATTTGCATGGTTAGGAGTAAGCCCCTCCGGTGGTGGTTGAACGTCCTCTTGAACTTGCTGCTGCAGCAGTACTATACCGATCTCTACCCCTCCAGTTAGGTCCGCTTCTTTATCTTCTGCACGAACCAGGCATCACACCCCCGCCGAAGAGCATATACATCGCTAAGAATTGTGGGATATCTTTGTTCAGCAATTCTTCATCCTCTGGGAATAACTAACACACACGACGAGCATATGAAGTAGTGAACTTACGTATAATGGTAAAAAGATTAGTAAGGTGAAAAATACAAAATAACTAACCTTAATATGCTCTGCATACCGATCGGGCAGCATCAGTACCCTGTAAGATCTTCTAGAGAAACATATAGTAGAAGGGTGGTCGGCTAGTTCGCACACCCTGAAATACCTATGACGCCACCATTGCAAGTGTGCATTAAGATCGTCGGAGGTCACAAGCTTTAGGCCAGAGGTTGTCACGGCATGAGTCCGTAATGTCGGGCGCCACTCTTGCAATCTAGACACCACTTTACTTATATTCTCCTCCTTGAATGGATCGTCCTTCCCAGCACACGTAACCTTCAACGTGTAATTAAGAGCTACGCTACTCATATCAGGTGTCTACGAAAATTCTCTGTTAGAGAATCTAGCCATGGTGAAGAAGTGTGAGTGGGAGCTGCGGTTGTGTGCCTGCGATTCGACCTTTTATAGACTCGAAGTTGTGGTGTATGGACTAAGTTTTGGAAGGTAAGATTGAAACACACAGACGTGTGGTCAAATCGGTCTGACAAAGCTATAGGTAGAGTGTTGTCAAATCGACCTGAAAAATTTTATAGCATTGGGCAGAGTGTCGCAACATGTGACTTGTTTAATCGTCCTGACAAGATTGCACACCTGTGAGTAGGCTATTCGCCCTAGAAAGTTGCTGCACGGTCGTCATCTGCAACAAACCATTTTTAACTAATTGACTCTTTATGCTTGGAAGCAGGTCTACTGTAATAAAGAATAAGAATATTACATAACCAAAAGTAATAGGTTACTAACATAAAAAAATATATCGTATGTAACCAAATAGATAAGATGAAAAGTATATGAGATTGGAATAACTAAATACATAAGATAAAAAATGTCAACAATCGAAAACATAAGAAACTACTATCGCCCCCATTTCTGGGCGCCTCCTCGTGGCTGGGCAGGCCTCCTGCGAAGCTGCCCCTGCGAGTAGGTCAGCTGCGTTGGTGCGCGGTGGGTCCTCTGTGGTCTAGCTAGAGGTGTAGCGTACTCCGGCTGAGAAGGCTACGTCGGTGGTGTTGCTCCCTGCATCTGCGATGATCCAGGCTTATCCGGATCAGCGAAGTATCTCGACACCTCACCATCGTCGAGGTCGTACTCCGCATGGGCTGAATCATCAAACTTGCCCCTGTAGTCGTTAAGGGCAGGTGAAGCTGCAGAGGAGAACCACCAGGCCTGTGAGCCTATAAGAAATGAAGAATTGTTGGTATCATTCAAAAAATAATTGGAAAACATACAAAGTGTGACTAAATACTCACCTCCGACATGAGCGGTTAGACCAGCGTGTCTAGTAGCTCGTCCTGTCGCATAGGTTGGCGTGACGGTGGAACAGGAGGCTGTGGCGCGACACGTCGTGAGCCACATCGCAAGGCGCGCGACATCCCGCCAACTCGAGGACGCATCTCGCGCTCTCCCTGAACCTCGCAAAGAAGAAGATCACGTCCTCTCTAGTCACATCTACCCCGCGAGACAGACGAGAAAGGAAGCTCCCTGACTCCTCGTAGTATTGGGCTATGAAATCAGTCTGAAAAATACATTACGAATTAGCCTAACACATTAATCTGGAAAATACAATATGAAAATACATCGTACATTAGACGAAACTTACCGCACCATGCAGAGCCAAGTCCGTATGAGCGGGATACGTGTCCCTCACCCTAGGGATGTGTCTAGGAGGATCGGGGTCGACACGTACCAAACGCAGATGGGTATGGGAAGTGTACCACTGTCGGTACCCCTAGTACGTCTGTGGGTCGTACAGCGCATCCTCGGCATGGATGTCGTCCAGGGCTCCTCTCCACTCCTCGACCCATGGCGCCATACGTACGTGCCATGGGGTGGCCCCATGCCCGCCCTTCCTACTCTGCCTGCGAATAAGAAAAAATATAACACTATGACATGTCATTACACCGTAATGATTACGGAACATCGATGTAGGGAACTTATGTGTGGACGCCGTGTGAGACCTGACGGCCGACCTGGACCGGAAACTCCTGTCGTAGACCGAACTGCCTCATCACTCGATGGACAGCGTAGCCCTCGACCAGGACGTCGAACATGAGGAACCGACGTGTACGCCAGTACGCCGCGTCGCGTGTGCGTAGGGTGAATAACCCACCCGTCACACGTAGTTGGACCTCTGCCGCTGTATACGGCGTCCGGCGTACGCGGCCTCGGTGAGGTGGTCGAACGCAGCGCTGAACTGTGGGTAGCTAAGCCGCACCGTGCTGTGTGCCCACCTAGGCTGCAGTGGCGACAGAAACGCAGACGCAGAACATTACCATTAGTACTAACAAATGTTAAAGCGTAAGTCTCACAATCATGGTTTGCAATATCTTACCCGTCGATGGCACCAGATGGTGCCCATAGTCGACGCGTCAACGTCATCATCACCAGCGTGTACAAGAGGTCGCGTGTTGATGTTGGGCCACCCGATCTGGAACCTCTCGTATGCCCAAAGCAGCAGAAGCAGTGGACATCCAGTGAGGATCGACCCATCGGCGAGCCGCCCACAGCCGTCGTAGAGCGCACGGTACATCGCGCACAAGACAGCTGACCCCCAGGAGTACTGCGGCACGGCGTCAAGGGGTGCCTCCTCTCCCCACTCCGCCGCCGGCACCGGTGACCTCCCCGCTGTTCTGTAGCTCACCGATGGTAGGAGCGGCTTCAGTTGAAAAAAAGATATAGAATGATGTTAAGCAGTTTGCTAGGTTTGATGTGTATGTAATGTGCATATGTTTATTGTTGTATGTTTGCTTTGTTCCGTGAGACATAATGTGTATATGCGCTGATGCAGAAAAAATGTACTAACACATCGACAAATGATTATACTAGCGGAATCTTTTGCAACAATGTCACAGCTCTTAAAAATCTAAAGTTCTGAAATAGGGCTTTGCTTTGCTGGAAAAGCCATTGGAGTACACATTGTATCATAAAGGCAGCATGATCCATGTTTAAGGCTTCCAAGTTTTCTGATTAAACAAGCACATGAGTAGGCTTTAATGATAATCATAATAATGGTGTCTCTTAAATTGTTCAGGCTTTTGGAGTATTTTGTTAGCTTAATAGTCAGATTGTAAGGAAAAGCTTTTAGCAATTCGATAAATATTTCAGTTTTCCTCACAGTTTACATGCACTAGAAAAGTGCACTGACACAACAAAATGTGATTTCGGAGAAATAAAACTTGGCAAATAGGCAACCTCACTGATTTACTCCACCAATTAAAGTTAAAACTTTAGGTTATAAGATGATTGCTTATATTTATTTTTTATCTATCTTTAGAGCTAATTCTTGCCTTTTGCTGAACAATTAACTTGTTATATCACATGCCAATGCTTCAAATTAGTGTGTCCTGCAATCAATTTTGCCTTTAGCTTAACATGTGAATCTAGAACAATTGGAGTTCATTAGTGAAAGCATCAAGAATATTTCTGTGTTGCTATTTCCATCAAAAGTTCAATACACATATTAATTAAATTTCATGTTACTGTTGGTTGTGACTTATGACATCTAATTATTTTATTTTCCTAGCTTGATGATAACATTTAGCAAGTGTGATTGAGGTTGTACTCATAACTTTTTTATTCGTTGAGAAACAGATGCAGATTCAGAAAAAATATGTTTATATGTATGTGTAGATCTCTTGTGTATTTGTATATATCCTATGTATGTGTATGTGTATATTTGTGTTCATGGTCAAATTTTTCTGGAGCATGCAGATTCAAAAAAAATATGTATATGTGTATGTGTCCTTCAAAGATGTATGTGTATAAAGATAAAAAATATATATATGTGTACATGTTCTTTAAAGATGTGTATGTGTCTTTCAAATATGTGTATTAATTTTATTTCTTTGAATTGATAAGTTCGGCAATTGTTATGTTTTTGTCGTTGAATTGACATCACGAAATGTGTGTACATTATTATTGAGTACTCTCTCTGTCAATAAATATTAGCTGTATTTTAATTTTACAATTTGCGGTGAAATTGAAATTGAGAAAGATAGAAGAGAAAATGACTATGGTCGAACTGCTACTGCCTCTAAATTTAAACAAAAATAATATCAGTTTGAACAATTTTGAGTTAAGTCCATATTAAGCCTTAATGATAATTTATATGAAAACAATCTCGAATAAGTGCAAAATATCACGGGACTAACTTTAAAACACTCATAGGGATATCCTCTACTTATGCCTGAAAAATGTTATAATATCTTATACGGTGTGGCCACAATCATAAAAAGAAAACTGGACCCAAACGTGCAAACAGCATGATCATTTAAGCTTTTTCGACAGCCCGTAAAATATCTTGTATTAATACAAAATAATGAGGGAATAGCCCAAAAACATTATTTGATATTTTACTACCATGATCTGGAAAAAGATCCAAATTAGAACTTGCTTTGCATCTGAATCCAATCACAACAAAAACCCTAAATGTTTCCAAACTGCACAGATTTGATATCACTTAAGCCTTTTCAGCGGCTCGTAAAACAACTCGTCTAAACTTAAATTTTGAGGAAGTTGGTTCAGAAACACACTTTAGTATATGGACAACCAAATTATAGAAGAATATCCAAATTACAACTTGCTTATCATATAAAATCTGTTAACGCAAACACCCTAAATTGCTCCCATGAATGTTTTCCTCTTATCAATCCAAACCTTAGTATATGTGCCTTTCAAATATGTGTATTAATTTTATTTATTTGAATTGATAAGTTCGGCATCATGAGCAAAAGAATAGTATAGCCAGCAATGCGGCCATACGTAGGCTTATATGCTTTTACATCTATGTTCATTCATTATGTCTATCTTCATTTGTACATGTCTTTCAAAAATGACCTTATTAATTTGAAATTTTCGATAAACTTGCTGGGAATGGCCTCTGATCAGGGACAAGTGCTGAAGGGAGTTGGGCCCTCAAATATGGACGAAGGAGGAACGGGTAACCCGAACCATAGCCCAACGTCCTACCTAAACTTATAAGATCCTGTCATGGACCAACTCGACGTCACTAACGTAGGCGAGGTAAAGTATTAGTACATTGTGGTTCCCAAAACATTGTAGGGCCAGACGACTAATAAGAAGATCAAATTGCAAGCTTAGACGTCTGATGAATGGAGGCATAGCGCAAAGTCGTGGTTCGAACAAGATGCCTAAGGGACTTTTTAACATAGTGAAGCTCTCGGCAATCGGGGAACCTGCAATACCCGAGTCATCGTTGGGGCCGTACAGGACAGCATGCAGGGTTATTGCTAGGGATGATGTGCCCATCAGCTACAGATCATGGATTGGCCGCTGAGGTGACTCATGGGTGGTTCCCAATGACCTGAAGAACTTGTTGTGGGACAAGGTAAAATAAGTGTTCTAGTTCCCCCAAGGGATCGAGCTGGTTGCAAAGAAAAGTGCACTATGCATCATATGCACAACGTGAAAGAATTGGAAGACGACACTAAATAAGAACTATGTGAATAAGAATGAAATGCCAAATTTTGACACGTACCCAAAGTTAAGGGAGTTTTGGGAGGACTTTGTGGCGTACAAGAGGTATGAAGAAGCGCAGATAGTAAGTCAAAGGAACAAGACAAATGCAGATAAGAATATTTACCCTCACACACTAGGCACAAGAGGGTACGTGAAGAAAATACCAGCATGGGATTGGTCTGAAGAAGAACTAACCCGCAAGGGTGTCATTTCTGCGACGTCTACCTTGAGCGAACGATCGAAGCACTGGTTGCTTGGGAGGGGTGTTTTATCTCAGATGATGGTAGCTTAAGCTTCAGAAGCGATAGAGAGGAGGAAGTGTCGTGCAGAATCACAGATGCTCACGTGCAATCTTCCTAAGGATCTTTCAGGCCACGAAGGGAGAATGATGAGCTAACCGTAGCCTTGGGTAACAAGGAGCATCCAGGTCGCACCTGAGGAGTTGGTTTGGTGCTGTGGAAAGAAGCCATCCCAACTAACGCATAATTGTATAGGCGTCTAAATAGATTAAGAGAAGATCAACTAGACCGTCAAATAAAAGATGCTGTGGCGAGAGCGTTAGAGGAACAGAGAGCGGAACTAGATAAGGTTGTGGAGCAAGCAGTACAGAAAGCTCTCAGCTCATGACCGCCACTCGGTGATGACCACGAGCTTATCGACCTCGTGCTCGTAAGCAGCAACAAGGTCCACGAGGATTCCCGAAGAGCATGGACTCCATTTTTCTGTGGATGACATCACAGAACCGACACCGTGCAAGCTACATTTGTCCGCACATGGCATTAACATCAAGGTGGCTAAGGGCAGGGCTTGGCCATGCCAAGAGTCACAGGTTTTGCACTGTCGCTCGATACCGCAGGGATTCGCCAAGGTCAAAGTGGACAGCGTACTCCGCCAATACCGTAAAATAGAGGTAGAGATCTCTACCGAGGACGGAAACAAAAAAAACTAGGAGAAAACGTGCATGGCTTCCTCGCGTGGCGCAAGAGCTTGATTAAGTTTGGTTCGGACGATGAGGACGACGAAAATGATGATCAGCCGCACTCTCCACACAGAGACCTCCCGCCCTTCTCGCCACCACACAGAAAAAGTCCAACTCCTCCGCCGGCACCAACCAGAAAAAGTCCGACTCCTCCGTCGAAATCTGAAAAGAATCAAACACCAACACCATCTCGGAAGTCGGCACCGTCCTCGAAGAAATCTCGATCATCTGTGAAGTCAGAACAATCCCAGAAGAAATTACCAGCTGAGATGACTGAAGAAGAACGGAAAAATCATGTAAGCGCCAGCGTAACATCTCACTTTAAAAAAGTGCCATCATCTGAGAAAACTAAAGTTGATACTAACGCACAAAAGTTTTTCTTGAGTGTGGCAAAAGTGCAAAAGACGGGGCAGACTTCTGAACCTTGCAAAATGTCGGACTACGAGCACATATCCAGAAAGTAATACTTGAAGACGGCTAGTGCCGACGCGTTGAGGTTGGATGCTCAAGCAGATGCTGCTCAACGAGATGCTCAGGAGCAAGGTCTAAGGTGGAAGTTCTTTATGGGGGAACCGCTGGTTGAACCAGCTCATTTCGACCACCTAACAACACAACTGCGGCGCGTCCATCAGTGGTACATGCAGCAGTCCAATGATGGTATGGAGGCGTTTGCAATTAGATACACGGACCAAGATTTTCACAATGGGGATAGCATCTTGTGGGTGGCTTTTGAGGAGTTGTATATGTTGTACCAGCAAGATGCCCTAGACATGAATATACTTAGACTGTGGACTTTGTAAGTCTCTACGTATATTATTGTGCATTCTTGTACTGTTTAATTGCATGTCTAACTTCTTTCTTATGTAGAATGGAGATACAGACATGTAGAAGAAATGGCAATGACAATCTAGCATTCCTAGATCCGGGGCTTATCAACGAGAAGCTTGTGAAGGACAATCCACATTATAATGAAGACTATTTATTTAATACTTTCTTAAAGCTGCAATACAAAACCTCCATACTTTTACCCTATAACTTTAAGTATGTATTTCCCTACTTCTAATATCATTTTACTATTTTTGCGTAACAGGTACGATGTGGGAGTAATTGACTACGTTGACATATATGTGCAGGTTTCACTGGGTCCTCCTCGTCATCTAGTTAGATGCTAGCAGGATTTTTGTCTTGGACTCTAGGTGAAAACCAACTAATCTATATCAAGACTTTTGGAACATGCTAAACAGGTAAACTCGATCGTTGTGTTATTGCTCTAGCAATATTCCATTCTATTGCATTTAAGTTTAATTACTATTCAAAATCATTCACAGGGCATTCGCACGATACTGCAAGAAACGTGTTCGGTATCGTCCCTACAGGAAACATTTTGAAATAATAACCGACTTTCCATGCATGAGGCAGGACCCGAGAAACAATTTATGTACATACTATGTATGTACAAATATACATTCAATTGTCACGGAGACTGTGGGCTATATAATGAAGCCATGGTACATAATTACACATTGATACCTACTTTTTTTCATTTGACATATATCATCATTAATTAACTTTCTCTTTTTTTTCAATAACAACGCTCCAAACTGAGAACCAATAAGTTATTACCGATAGAAATTATAGCAATTCAAAAACAGATCACTGGATTCATTCATGATGAGGTCATCAATCCAAACGGCGAGTTCCACGAGTAGCCTCATCGCCCTCATTCCTTCGATCTAGACCCGTGACATACCTACTTCGACTCTTTCTACTGTAGTCGGTGCAGAATCAAAGTGAATGAGATGATATGTAGTCAAACTATATTTGTAAACAAATCATTGTAAAAATCAAATATTGTGATGCTTTAATATATTTGAATTATGATTTTAACGATGCTTTTATAATATATGGATATATTTGAATTATGATTTGAACGATGCTTGATATACTATATATGGACATTGTATAAATAATTGTATAAAAATATATATATTGCACAAAAAATATGCAATAAAAATATTTGGTGCACGGCTTGTCACTGCCAGTTCTTGGACAAAACCGGCAATGATATGCATATATCACTGCCGGATTGTGGTATAACCCAGCAGTGATAGTTCGATATCACTGCCGATTTTATGTATAACCGGCAGTGATAATGCTCATCACTGCTGGATTTTGGATTGACCCTATAGTGATAGTTTGATATCACTTCTGGTTGTAGGTAGAACTGGCAGTGATAATCTTCATCACTGCCGGTTCATGATCCGGCAGTGATAGACCCTAGTATCACTGCTGGCCCCAGTAACCGGCAGTGATGTCGTTGTGGGCCCGACAGTGATGTGCTATTCTGTAGTGGTGTGTGCTTCTAAATTTGAAAGGCAACAGACAAGGAGTAGTACCGACAGCTCGATCAGGTAACTGCCTGATGAAGAACCGGCAAGACTAGTACTACAAACCAGTATGCTGTACTACTCCACAATGGAAGCCCTCCTGGTGCATCCATCTATGCAGTGGCGAAGCTAGGATTCCGCTAAGTCTCGGGCCGAAAACTAAGCGGCAATAACTAACGTCAAATACTATCCACACCGAAGTACAACAAAAAGCAAGACATCGAACAAAAGAATCGAGATCCTTTTGAATTCAAGAACCTAGAATCGAAGCTTATCTCTTAATATCAATGCTAGAAAAACTTGGAATCAACTAGCTAATTATTGCCACTTACTGAACAAACTAACTATTCTATGTCAGGGTTCTTGGATCAAGAACACTGTGCTTAACTAATGGAGCCAAAATCAAAATATTATGTCAGTATCAAGAATAAAGGTTTTTGAATCAAGAACACTCACTATTTGTGCCGCCAAGCTGATTCACGTAGTCAACGAACCGCTTATGCAGGTCCTGCGTCCACTGAATCCACCGGACAAAAAATAAAAAGACAATGTCTTCAACCTCCTCATCATGTATTTCTATTACATCAAATTGAGTCCAATCAATTGATCATGAAATGTATATGTTGTTCAAATCATCCACTTTGGTTAAACTTACTATCACTGAGAGCAGTCTTAATATCAAAGAAAATTACCTTTGGGATTGAAAATTGTGGAGCATTGTTTGAATGATTTTGTTGCTTCGTTGACCTTTTGTGCTTGCTAATCAATTTAGCACTCCTGTAGAATTATTACTGTTTCTCTGCAGAGGAAAGCAATAGTTAATACTTAATACCATAACAGTCCATGATAACTTCTAGCATTGTTGCAATTGAAATCAAATGACAAAAGTGGAAGCACATGTCATAGCAACATTGACAATTCAGTGATTCACAATTCACAATGTCATAAGTCCGTAATTCACAATTCACAATCCAATGATTCAGTGCATAACCAAAGCTATCATTCATAATTCACAAAGGAATGAATGATGAAAGGAACAAAAATCATCACCTTGCGCGCAGGAGGAGGTCCACTGTCAGTCTCTCTTGTCTTAGTGACTCAGTGTCTATCTTAGACTCTCACTCCTTTCCTGTTCAGGTTCAGCACTGGCTGGAGGCCTAGAGCAGGCACAACCGAGCAAGACCGGGCGGAGCAAAGACCGCCGAGTCCCGAGCAGCGCAATGAGCCGGATCGGAGTGCGTGGGCGGTGCGGCTTGCGGCCAACGGGCATGACCAGAGCCTGGGGCGGGAGCGGGCTGAACGACGGCCAGTCGTGCTGCCGTCACCCATGGGGGCGGCGGGGCGGGTTCTGCGGTGGCCGATGCCCGGTGGGTTCTTCTTGCGACCACGCGGATGAGATCTGCAGCGCCAGCGCCCAGCGAGTTTGGCCTGAGTCGGGAGCGGCGACGTCCAAGATCTGCGTGGGCATGGCCGCGTGGGAGCTGCTTCAGAGGCCGTGCCGCCGTGGGATCTGGCTATCTACGTGGGCGACGGGCGGCCAGCGGGCGGGAGCTGCGGCCGACGGCGGACCTTGGCTCCGACGGGAGGCTGGGAGCGGCGGCAACGTGGCCTCGGCTCAGGCAGGAGGCCGGCAATGGCGGCGCGTGACCTTGGCTTGGGGTTCACCGTGCGCGACTGTGCGTGGACACTAGGTAAGTGACTAGGGTTTGCACTTTGCTTGGCGGCTGGGCCGAACTGGAGATGATGGATTACCTCAGGGCAAATAAAGAATGAAAAGTATTTTACACTATTTTTAGAGCTAGGCCTCAGGCCTAGGACCCAGTGGCCCGAGGCCCAGCTCCGCCCCTGCATCTATGAGTAGTAGCTAGAAGAAACACATGGAAAAAGCTAGAGATCGACGCAACATGCACACATGCATGCAAACCTGTTTTGAGAGATATTTTTTAGATTTTTTTTATAAGAGATCGTTTGACAAATAGCTAAATTTTCTTAGCAATAAGCTGAAAAAGCAGATCCCGCATAGCTTTTGGTTTTTACTAGTTATATGTGTCTTCTAGCTTATACCAAAAACTGCTTAAAAGTTGTTGTTTAAATACGAGGATTTACTGGTTTTTGGACACTGTAGCTAACTTTAAGCCCCCACCAAGGCCAAACAGTTACCAAATTAAATTCTTGGAGGACGGCGGGCGCGCACAGACGGACAAACAAAACAAATTAAACAATGCCTAGTAGCTATCTGCTCTAAAAGGGCAAAACAAAGGTTCGGCCGCCGCGCACTCCACGGCGGCGGCGACCCCAGCTTATTGCATGCCACTGGCTCATGGCACCAGGCTTTCTTCTAGCTAGGTAGCATTACGTACCTGAAAGGCCCCGCTCTGAGGACTAATGAAAGACTCGATTTAGGCAGCTATTAATTGTTGATGCAGGCTTAGGTTGGTGACGGTACGGTGAGGTGCAGGTTGCACACGCACTCTTCTTAATTCTCACTGTCATGCAGCAGCAGCAGCAGCAGAAGCACCAGTACCTGTTTCACCTGATTCAGCTAGCCATACCTCCACCAGGTTTACCTAGGCCGACGATGGCGGCGGCAGCAGGACATGGGTAACACATTTCTCTCTACGAAGTACGAACGCTGAAAACTAAGAGATTCTGAGCCGTGGAATTGGTTCTAGACTTCTAGTAGCCAGTAGTCGAGTGGGATTCAGGTCAGAACTGCAGGCCATACGCGCGAAAAATGCTCCCTATGACAACGACAGGGCTTCAACGAGGATGACCATAAACGTGAAAACGAGTCTCACGATGGAGGATCGATGACGTACGCACGCTAATTCATCCATCAATTCGCTGCAAGTTTAATTTGACCGTTCAACTCGGCAAATATCTGCTTCTAGTAGAGGCGACTGCTCGATGACATGCATGAGCAGCGTGCAGAGCAAGATTTTAAATCATCATTTTGGCAGCTTGACAGTAAAGTGTAAATAAAAAAAAATCTACGGTCGCTATCGCGGAAGCTATTATTCATCGTGTTTTTAGTATTATTTAAAAAAAATTAAATATGTATATAGTATAAGTTACCTCTAAATAAATCATAAAACTATAGTATTTGAGAAGATATTAATATTTTTATTATTATAATAATAATTTAAGTCTAGGATCAACATATATATATATATCAAAGACCATAATAAAAACTATATCATAATATTTTTAACAATGGGTACTTAATCACAAAGAAATATAAATGTTGGATTATTAAAAATGGTAAGATGAGGTTTTTAACTGGATTTTCTCATAGTTCAAACTTATAAGATGTATTCGGGTCTTTTAGTAATGTAAGATTCCAAAATAGGCTCAATATTTTGGATTGTAGGTGCCTATGTAGGATATTGGAGCTATCGCTAACTACAAACTATGATACATAGCAGAGCTATTGCTAGCTATAGCGATTGTAACTAATACAGTAGAACATTGGTCCGTAGCATCACGTTTTTAGTAAAAAAAAAACTATAGATATACTATAGCTAGCTATTTAAAACCTTGCTGCGGAGTGAAACGAAGTTCAGTGGCAACGGTGGCATCACAATCGATCATATACGAAGCTGCATCGATCTTACGCACGCAGGTTAATTTTTTATCACGGGACATATGCATGGCCGCCGACTGCGTGCCCGAGAAGTCTGTGTTAAATTATGTTGGTTGGCCTGCTTGATGTTTGCACTGATGCTGTATATGCTGCAGCTAGAAACTGTTTCCAGTTGCTTCGGTGTGTAGGCTATATCAGTAATCCATTGTATAGTACTTTACGATAATTGAAACTGGGGGCGTAATTAAGCTCGCACTTTCATAAGTATTTCAAATGGAACTAGCTAGTTTCCAGTACTCTTTTCAATACCACTTGCGTTCGTACTTCATAAATATGATGCTCTCGTACTTTGGAATCTGGGAGCTCGCCATTCGCCATTCTACATACCATACATCATGCTTTTTGACACGCATGCATACAGATTCCAGACCCAGAGGGATAGAAAGAATACAAGTACTAGTGCATGGCTAGCCCAGTTGCACATAGAAAAACAATTTCAAGAGAAGGATATGCAAAATGGTGGGATCCATCAGAAATGCCCTACTTCATGATAGTATTAGGTGCTTTCACTCGCTAAAGCATTTTTGTACTTTCCTTTTTTTTCGATTATTTTTTTTAAAAATTTTTTGGTTAAATGGGACTAAAGCTTTGCTTGGCCGGCAGAGAATGTGCAGAGCATGTTTATGCATCAACACAAATGAGAAATATGTTCTTGTTACGCTAGTAGAGTACTTAATTTAGAGCAGCATGACTAGCAGTGTTTTTTTCTTTCTTTTGGCAGCTAACTCCATGCGTGGTGCACGTACCAACGGTCCGGCCGGATTCATGGGCAATTAAGCCTGCATGATGTCTTAAGCAAAGCCTTGTTTCACAGGCAAAGCAATTAAAATGAACACAAGCAGCACAAAGCACGTCCAAATCAAAATACACCATGCATAAACTCGAACAAACAAACGGAAAGCTGTACTTTTTACACGGTGAGTAGTAGTGGTACTTTTCTTTGAGACTCACAGAGTCCCAGTACGTACGTTAATATAAGCAATTAATACTGCTCAAGCACAGTAGTACTAGCTCACACACATCGTACATCAAAACGATTAAGAAACGAGGACCTAACCAAACCATGCAAACCTGCAGATTGATAGTATATATATCAGTAGCAGCATGTAATTCATTTTTGTTAGTTGATTAATACAACATGTTGCCACCGTTAATGGTCCCTTAATCTACGTTTTGTCCGAGCCAGCGGTCGAGAGCTAGGGTTCATTAATCTCATATTCTCATGTCAGCGTGCGTACTAGTACTAGGTTACCGGCAGGCCAGGTGCGAGCACGGCCACGTACACGTGTATGTGCGGACCACGTACATATATAATCGTAGATGAATAAATTTATTCGGATTAATTACCAAAGTTAATTGGACCACAAGAACGAACCAACCGAAACCACTAAATTAAAACCGGTTTGGTAGTTCACCAACAAGCATGACAGCATGAATAATACAATATTACTGACCTACAAAAGTAGGGCAAATTAAGTACACGTACATGTGTACGCAGCTGCATGAGACAACGTACGTCTACACGCAACAACACGGAAACTGTGGCGAGTACGTAGTTGTTATGTATGTGTACATGTATATGTACCTGGTTTTGGTTGTATCTGTACAAACTCTAATCGTTGTACGCAACACCGAATATAATGTACGTTCGGTGCTGCTTTCAGAACGATTCATGCCTTGTTCATGACTTCAGTTATGAACTGCATGCTTCCCCACTCGCTTTAATTTGGAATAGCATGGCTTTGATTTACAAGGCTTATGCTCTTATTCCTGAATTTGTTTACCAAGTGGAGATCACCGAAACCACTAGAAAATTCTATTATGATGAAGGCTTGGAGCAGCTTGAAAGGGGTTTTAATAACACGTATCCTCTCTCATTCTGTTCAAGTTCCTACAAAATTCCTGTCGAACACCTAAACACCTCTTTTGAACTATTCATTTCTTTTGTATTCCTTCAGGTTGCACGGTGTTCATATACAATTCTGAGAAACAAGTAATTAAAGTTGATCGAATTGTTTTTTAAAAAAAGGTACACTGAAGCTAGAGCTTACAATGCTTAAAAGGCAACTAGTGGTCCAATCAAATGCAGCTGTTACGTGAGCCAATTACGAGCACGTTGCACAGGGTGGGTCTAACTAAGCAAGTTCAGTGAAAAGAAAGCTGATTAATTTAGCTCGCAGATACTAGCAGTAGACAGTAGTGTGTTACTGACTGTCTCGTCCCAAAGACGCCATATATGCTAGCTCTCTGCTAACACGGCTTGTCGCGTACTCTAGCTCTTCCTTCGAGGGTCTAGCTAGCTCTAGATACCATCGAAAGCTAAATAAACAACTCTCACAAATTAAAGCTTAATTCATGGTTGTCTTTGCCCTCCCCCGTGGATCAAGGAACAATCACTTTGATCATGAGGTGTGTAGTGACTTTGCATTACAAGCAGTCATCTAAGGGCATGTACAATAAAATCACATTAGCTTATTTTTAGTTTATACGCATCAGCTCTGTCCTATATGAAAAAGTGAGAAAAGAGAAGAGAGAAGAGTGCTGGCTGTAATGCAAGCAGAGTCAGCATGACATGAGAAATAAGATAGATTAGTTATGTACAAGAGAGAAGAGATAGTTATTGCACAGTATATAGAGACGATCTTTAGAGATGATTATTATACAAGTTGGTTTTATTGTTTACTCTAAATGATATGGATGAGAGATAGAGTAAATAGTGAATTTTGTTATTGTACTTGCTTTAAGAGCCAAATTTCAAATGCAAGCATTTATTCTTATACTCCCTTCGGTAATAAATAGTTGTCGTTTTGGGATACATGCAGTTAAACTTTTGAATCTTTAGTTATCGATATCTTTTTAAATATTTATATTGAATACATAAAAATCATGTCTAGATATGTCTCAAAACATACTTTCATAATATTATAATTTTATTAATTTTTTTAAATATATTACAATAGAAATTAGTGGTCAAAATTGAGTTTTAGGGACCGTGTCGATATCCAAAACAACAATTATTTGTGACCGGAGAGAATATGTGGCTACATAATCACGCAAACTCACAAAAAACCATGCAAAAGCATTACTAACAATTAAGTCTTGACACATTCTCTTCCAGACATAACAAGAAAATTAATCTACCTTCCCCGCGCTTCAAAGCATTGGAGGTGCCTTGAGGAGGAGGGGATCATTGATGATGTGGATCCTAATCCATTCAATTTGAAAATTAGTAACCCACTTTTCTAAAGTTTCCTTTATGAAGCAACACTATCACATATGTGTGTTAGCTTTCACATACTATCACATATGTGTGCCTAGATTAGCTCAAACAAGTCACCAAGTCAATAATGATGTTGGAGAGGGAGGTATAGGTAGACGTAATCCATTTGTTAATCAGGAGTACTTCCACCTCCTTATTTAAATGCGGGCATGCAAGTTGGATTCTTTTAGATTAATTGGTGTCTTGCTATGCTTTTCGAAAGATGCATTAGTATATGGTGTTAGCTAGTGTGACCTAGAGACCATGCATGTGATGTGGTTAATAATTGATCTACTATCTTTTCTACCACCAAGTACCAATTTAATAGCTACCATGGTTAGTATACAGAGCTGTAGTAGTACATGAAGGTTCTTGTTCCAAATTTTCCATATCTATCTAGTAAGATGGAGTACTATATATTATATCGGTACTAATAGCGGTATCAGTACCCCATAAAAAATAGATCAGATCTAAAATTAGTAGTGTAGTACAAAGCAAATTACATGATCAATGGAGCGAGCAGTCCGAATTATTCGATGGGGCAAAGACATGGAAAGGTGTAGCATCTCTGAAGTTAAGTTGGATGGACGAACGTACGTATGCGAGTGAGACATGCAAAGCGGCCGAACAGCGCTCTGACTGCCGTCGCAATCGGGCTACATCCATGACCCCGATCTGGCTCCGGACCAGTACGCTGCAATTCCACAGTTCTATTTGCGTTTATCATACGCTGGTAGACTGGTACCTCCTTGTCCGAGTTTATAGGCACAACGTTTTAGTAATCTTATTCGTAATTATATGATGTATTTCATATTCTTATATAAAGTTAGTATGGTTTTCTTTTTATAATTCTAATAAATATCTAGTTTTACTTGATAATTTCTACGTGCATTGATTATAGTAGTGTTTAGAGATAATAATTAGGTGTTATCTAATCATTTGAATAGTGTAAAAGAAGAAGATGCGTCGCACAAATTTGGACTTATCCACGCACGAGCCCGTCCACCCCCTTTACTTTTTTTTCTTTCCTGTGGTCACAGATCGATTCGAAAGGCATCCAAATACTTTTGATGTGCCGTTAGTATCAGTTTCATGGGCGATTGATTACTACTAGCTCCTAATATAATTTTGGCCGTGTGCGAAAAAGTATATCACGCCGGTGCTCCAAAATGGTTAAAAATAAACGTTTTGGAAAAACGACGACTAGCTTGTTCTAAGCAGTCAATTGAATTGATGCATGTATGGACCGAAATAGTATTAATTACAGTACTCTACTCAATTTTGATGCCTTGCTCATTACTGACTTGAATGAAATTCAGACCGGAAGGGCACCAGTAGTAGCGGTACTAGGTACCCACTACCAGCACCAGTTAATGCAAGAAACTGTGTGACGTGTTCGAGACTTCGAGGTGGCGATCGAGACGCATATGGGTCGGATGGAGGGCCTGAGCGGTAGCTGTTCGTCACTGGCCGCCGGCCGGCGTCTTGCCGGGGACCGCAGCGCTGCAGTGCACTGCACGCATATCTGGTCGGTGCATGGAAGAGGACGACTTTGCAAGCCGTTGGTCCGTCGATCCCTCACTCATAGTACTCCCCCAGCTGCGTGCCTCTCTCTCTGGGTTGTGTGCGTGTACGACACTGGGAGATGTTCCTGAAGCTTTTGTCAACAATGGCCGAAACAAACAGGCCCTTATTATGCACCGATCTGATAGATATCCCTAGGCCTCCCTTTACATTTGGGCAACGAATCCGGCGCGAGACCCCGTTGCACGGGCACAGCTATATACTACTACTAAGCCTATCGAACAAGAAACGTTGAATTGTTTCGTTTTCGTCGCCTGGTCAGCTCAATCTAGGTGTCGGGTTTTTTTTTTTCTCAACCGGATAAGCTCAAGGACAGAGAGGACATACACGCGTACCCTCTTGGGGAGAGTCCCATTTCAGTTGGTCACTTGATGGAGTACTATGTGCCTACATTATGGCAAGTTAAGCAAAGTTCTCGGCGCGGCTGGGGCAGGGGGAAGAATGCATTTGGCGACGTTCGAATGGATCAACGACCTGCTGAGTCGTGTGCTGCATGCTAGCTAAGTCGTCAGCGCAAATTAACTCCCGGTCAGACGGATCGGATCAGAGTTCAGACGGCCGTGGTTGGGTTGTCTTTTTGGACTTGAAACTTGAGCTCAGAAGAGAATCACTAAATTCTACTGTTTATTATTTTCGTCAAAATAGATCATACTAAATTGGTATTTATTTCTACTTTTCTTGACAGTAGAAATGCTTTTAGTAAATTAATGGTTAGATCTTATTTTTATTCTCTATGATACTATATTACAAGTATAATGCACTCCAAATTTCATCTGAAACTCTTTAACACATGCACTACTCGCGCTCTCGTCAGCGGTGTGACACGGGCACGCACGTCACGCGCGCGCGTACGTGCTCGATCGCCTGGGCAAGTTGCACGGTGGTCCAGCACAAGGGAACGGACGCGCGCGGCCTTTGAATCTCTCGCGGAGACACGCCGAGTTTTTCTTCGGATGCGCACGCGCGCGGCCTGGCCTGCCCTGCCCTGCCCTGCTAGCTGTGCCTGTGCCGCGCGGTGCATGCATCCGCGTTCGTGCGTGAGCGCTGGAGTGCCAGCCACATCGCCCCCACCAAGGCAGGCAGGGGTCCCCTGCCATAGTTCTCGCCACCAACCGGACACCTAACATAAGACCATCCAATTTTTTCAAAAATGTATCAGAGCATCCAGATGTCGGTCTATATGATCGATCACATGCCATTTCCTTTTGTTCGGCTGGTTCTTTTAGTTTCTTGTGAGAGAGGACATGAGATGCCACTAACGGGCCTAAATGTTTGGGACTTCACTTGCCTCGTTTGCAACGGAAGAATTTCGGTAAAGTTTGAGTAATTCAATTCGATCTCGTGTTCCAAACGGTGCTTTAACCATATCGTTATCTGCCACATATAGAGATGCTCATTGCAGATCTTACCTTGCATGGAGCGTAGAATTCAAAGCACAGGTGGTGGTCTACGTATAAAATGGTCACGCACGAAGGGGTGAACCGGAATGGACGAGCTGGATGTGGCTACCAGCGTAATTAATCCAGGATAATGATAGTAATCCTGTTATTAATTTTGAGGTAATTACGCTGATCTGGATATATTAGCTAAAAAAATATCAAGCGAACCCGACACTTTATCAGTTAATACACTGTATTCAGAGCGTTGCAGCAGAACAATAATTGCAGACTGAAATAGAAACTTTATTATATTCCATTGCCACACAAGCTACATGTTCACTACATAATTAAACATAGGATCCAAGTATTACATAGATGTAATACCAAAAGTATCAATTACTCCTCAAACTAACGAAGGTGAAGTACTGTCTATCCAACATCCTAACCTTCTTAGTAGTCCTCATTAAAGTAACCTTAATCTTGTGGTTGCTCCTCATCCCATGTCTCATAAGCGAGTCCATTGGGATCCATGTCCCAACTGGAAAAATGATCTTCGGAACTATTCTCTAAGCAAAAGAGGATTTAGCAAGAGTGAGTACAAACGTACTCAGCAAGCATTAATAGCAAAATGCATTTGTCGGAGATTGGACAGCCTGGCGCGCGTCCTCCTGACACGTGTCTGTTCCCCCTCTGTGCCCAGGGGACTGTTCCTAAGCCCAGGCAGAGGCGTCTCCGATCTGCCGGCCCGGGGCGCCGAGCGGACTGTTACCAGTCGGGATCCGACTAAAGGTCTCAAGAGGCCACCGGGGACACTCTTCCCCGATCTGGCGGACCTCTCCGAGCTCTTCCCCGACCTAGCGGACCTCTCCGAGCTCTTCCCCGACCAAGGGGCGGGCTCCGACCTCCGCAGCGGGGCGGGTCCCCGACCACCAAGCTGGGCTCCGACCTCCGCGGCGGGGCGGGTCCCCGACTCGACCAAGCCGGGCTCCCGACCTCCGCGGGTCGGGATCCCCTGACTCCGATCAAGCCAAGGCAACCCCCGCCAAGGACCGCGTGTCGAAGCCTCCACCAGCCAATAGCCACGTACCCCACGGATGGGGTCAATCGAAGTGACTATACGAGAGCAGTGGCCCTTCCCAAGATGGTTTAATGGTCGCCAAGTCATGCTTCGATCTCATCGACCGGCCACGTACAATACGAAGACACGCTCCTCCCAAGGCAAAGGCACCAACGTCATGAACAGCAACGTCAACACTCGTCAGGATCACAGAAGGCAGGTACGCCATTTCCCGGTGAAATACCTAACCGCCCTGACCAACGAGACTACCGGCCCAGCGTAGGTAGGACGAGCGGTGACCAGTCGACAGGACGAAGAACCGAAGCTCTTAGTATAGGTCACCTCGCCCTTCCCCAGCTCTCGAGGTAACCTGCCCCTTCCTACCGTTTAAAAGGAGGTAGGAACCCCGGGGAAAAAGGGGGATTCTTCTAGTTAAGCAACGAGCATTCTTGCGCGAAGGCTCTCAGCTCGCTCTTGTAAACACTGTGTAACCATCTACACTAAAGGCAATACAACACCACCACACGAACTGGAGTAGGGGGTTCGGCCCGAACCAGTATAAACCTTGTGTCCCCTGTTTGGTTGCGCAAGTTCCCCTGCTTAGTGCGCCTGCCGAGGGTGCCACCCGGACGAACGAAGCTCTGGGCCTTGCCCTCCGTACGATCCTCCCCCCTCTTTCTTTGCGGTCGACGGTCCCGATCGTCGATAGCATTATATGAAGTTTTTCTCCACGTCCAATCTCAAATACTGTCCACAACCATCTGGTGTAACCCTTCCTTAAAACCATTTTCAGAAAATAGAGTTTTAATTAGGAAAGTAGCGTTGTGAATTTTTAATTATCCAAAAATACTATTAGCACTCGTATATGAGATAGACTTAGCTTCCGTAGCCTCCAATCCAGGAGACATGCATGAATTCATGATTTGACTATGCAGGTTTGTACCATTTTACCCATAGCGAACTCACCCGCAATTGAGAACCCAGAACATTTATTACTAATCAAGTATTAGATCTCCAACCCTGATAGCCAACGAGTAGTAGTGTCCTCGACTGTTCCCCACCTACTCTTAGCGTACCGGTTATACTCCCGACTAATTACACAGTACAGTACTCCAACTAACAACACGGTACTGTATTTTGACTGATTACGTAATACAGTACTCCGACTAACAACGTAGTGCTGTACTCCAACTAACCATGGCAATACTCACCTCATGGTGTTTAATATAGCGCCAGGTCAATAACAGCTGATTTTGTGTCCCTTACTGGGCCTCCGGCGTATCCTAGCTTCACATCTCTCTTAGTTATCCACTCTTACCCAATGTGGAGATCATAAAACCATCATAGGATAAACTTTTCTGATCGTTTCCACACACTATGGTTGATAACAAAAATTATGGCTCATTGTCCGAGTGTAGTGGTTTATCCTTATATAATAACCTATGTAGAGGGCCCCTCCAACAATTCTCAAACATGGTACTCTCTACCCACCTCATATATATACCACACCGACTTCATCTATCCGGTGAACCAAATCAACATATTCATAAATTCAAGACAACATCGGCAGTCTATCATTACTTTCGATTATCATCAACCAAACTCTGCCGCAGTAGCTCACAATTACCCATATTTCCAACAGTACCCGATTTAGGGTTTTATTTTGAAAGATTCTTTTTCCATGCAGTGATGATTTCTGAAAGCATTCAAAAAACAATTTCACAAATATGACCAAAGGAAGCTTGCTTGGATTTTGATAAAGGTATTCGTCCTCACACGGTTGGAACTTAGGATCAGCGGGCTGATTGAAATTAATTCCTAAAATTACATATATGCCACATTTTAGCGGCTAATAAGTTTTTACATATTTTAAGGTGTCCAACCTCCTTTTCTTAATATTTATGGATTTATGAAATTTTCGTTGCATTTTTTAAGGCTTTCTATAATTTTCTTTTGTCCCGCTTTAGTTAAATATTTGATCGACTGAAATTATTAATTTAACAAATTTTTAAATTGATTCAACTTATTTTGAATCGAGCACTAATACAGATTAATTATTATTTTAGCTTATTTACTAAAAAATATTTGTTTCTTATTTTTCTCTTATTTTATTTTTCTGTTAACTTATTGATTGCAGCTATTTTACGCGATTACTAGCGCCAGCATTATGTTATTATTATTTTCTTTGATTAATTATCTATTTTTATACATTTTAGAATTTTCTCCTTTTTTCCCCTCCTCCTATTTTCTTTTTCTTCTCCCACCGGGCATCCTTATCCTCCCTATTTCTTTCTTTTCTATCTCACCTCTCCTGGCTCTCCCCCAATCCGACCGATCCTGCTCTGGTCGTCGGCTCTCCACCGTCGTCGTCGGCTCCCCTGCTGTCGTCGGCTCGCCAGCACCTCCCCTGGCCTCTCCGCTCCTCCAGTCCACTCCTCGCCTGACCAGGCCCTCTACGGCCTCGGGCTTCCGCCATTGCCGCCGCCTTGGGCTGCGCCTCCCCCTCTCCTCCTACATCGGCCGTAGCCTGGCCAGCCTTTTAGGGCCACCGCCTCTCCTGCCGGTCTGACCGACCCCACCTCCGGTTCAACTCCCCTCCTTCGTGCCCCTGACTGGGCTTCTCCCCAGCTTCCCCACGCGCACAGCACACTGTACCCCTCTCCTCGGCCGATCGCTTGGCTTAGCTCCGCCTCTAGCGCTGCTCTCGGCTCGGCCCACCGTCGATTTCGTGCGCAAGAGCGCCCCCATCCCCTTGGTCCTCCGTCGGCCTAGGCCCGCTGGCCCAACCCTGTGCCTCCGTGCGCCCAGCTGGGTCACCTGGCCATGGGTTCACCCTCCTGTTGTGCCCTCTCTGGCCCTCGGTTGGCGCCTCTCCAGCCCACTCCCAGCCGCCTCCCTACTCAGCTCTACTAGCTTTGGTTAATCTCTCTCTTCCCTTCTTCCTTACCCTGCTAGCTACTGGTGCTTTGATGCTTAATATGAGGTTGCTATATGGTCAATGATGATTGACGACTAGTTGGATGGCAATTAGCATAATCGTGGAGATACCTGCGGTTTTTGTCGCACCCCGGGGAGTGAGACAATACCGTGGGCACGTACGATGCTGCCATTTGCAACCACTAAACTAAGACCACTAGATTCATCTACTGCTTATATTCTCTATTTGATTCAAGCTATCACTACTCGTATGTTGCTTCTACTGCTATGGTTGTGAGGATTAACTTGGGATATGGAAAATGAAATGCAGTGCTAGTTGTGAGTGATGGTGCTGTGATGGTGTGGAGATGTGGCCGCCCCTTTGCCCTTGCTCCCTTGGCTTGGTGCCCTTGGTGTCCTAGCTCCTTGTGGCCTTCTAGTCCTTGATGAAGCTTCTTGTCTCGCCGGTGGTTTGCTATCGTGTGGCTTGTGCTGAGTTTACTTGGTGCTTGTGACTTGTGAGCTCCTTGTGTGTGGCTTGCTCTAGAGGCTTGCCTCATATGGTTAGAGCTTGGTTGCCTTAAGTGTGAAGGCTCTGGACTGAGAGGAGTGTGCTTTGGCTGGAAGCTATCCTAAACCACAGTGTGCTCAAGCTTATCATTTTTACTATGGAGATTTTTACCATTTTACACGGGAAATTTACTCTTCTACCGCAAGATATTTCTAATATACGCGTGCCTAGAAATAAAAACTAGGTTTATATAATTGTTGAATGATAAAACCTAATTTCGTGAGGTGCCGATTTGGCCCTGGACGAATTTGGTATCTCAGTGAGCAATACCATTTCATACGGGTCTAACAACAATTCTATCTTTAATTCTTTTATTCACTTTAATTCGTGGATTTTTATTCTTGTATGTATGCAAAGCTAATATGCAGGACTTAGAGATGAAAATAAGAGGAAACACGGATGTTTGGAATTAATATACTTGTAATTTTTATTTTTGAGATGTAGTTAAAGATGTAATTGATTATTTATGTAATTGTGATCTAAATTGTAATTAAACTCTTGAATTTTACAATTTATTCCATTGTATTCAATTTGTAATAATTAGATTATGTGATTCAACTTTATTAATTAATTTAATTAAATGTGTTATTTTAATTTAATATTCTTATTTGTAAATGTTAAACACCCAGGTTGTTCTAGACATGCTCGCGTCGCGTGCATGCTGAGGGTTTGGTTTTGATTTCTCCATGCGTGTGAGCAGCAAATCACTAGCTTGATGACTCGTTTCAGAAGTTAAAAGGAAAAAAAAGGTGCAAGCATTTTGTCTGTGTTAGTTTGAAGTTAAGTTCAAACGGTGGGGCCAAGATAGCAGCTTCGAGGCTGAAAACAGAAATTAGGTCCAGTCCGGGTCCGGCGGTCCGGCCAGGAGTGCTGGAGCTTCAGGGCTGTGTTTACCTTTGCTTTATACTACCTGAAACAATTTCTCTGTACTGCCTGCCGGGCACCCAGGGATCAAACCTGCATGCAGATGGATCACCTGGAATGGACCTTTCAATGATGGTTAATTACTGCTCCCTATACTTGTTAATTTTGACTTTGCGTCCTCAAGCTTTGACCAATTGTAATTTTAAAATATCTAGTCATGTAACATAAAAATAGTCTTGTTAGATTTGTAATAAAAAATACTTCATTCGTCCAAGTTTGTAAGGCATATTTTTTCTTGGCATATAGAATAAAAAGATATTGAAAATAACTATATTAACCATAATTATTATCACCAAACACTATATTCAATATATACATGTATAGAATATAAAGTAAAGATATATATTTATTAGGGGTATGGAGGGAATATCATGTTAATTTTGCGTTACCATTGAATGGAGGGAGAACTTACTATTATACTATATTTATAGCTTTTTTGTTTTTGTATTGTTTAAAAAATAACGGTCAAAATTTAATCCATCAAAATATAGCAAATTTGTTTTGTATTGCTTAGCACCAGGACACTGAGTGCATTGCCCCTGAAACAGAGTGCAGGGTCAAATAGGTAGTAACTTTGCCTATTGCTGCTATTACTAGTGCTGCCAGATCAAATACTTGCATAGTTGCATACATGGAAAATATGCAAATTAAGAAGATGGCGGGTTGTAAACGATCAGAGGTAGCTAAGCTGAGCGTGGCAAAATATGTATGTAGCAATAATTGATCGCAACGGTAACGCCTCACGCCACGCGTGGACATACGCCGCCTTGGAATCACGGGGCCAGGCCCAGGGCACACGTACGCGCTTACGGGCGGGCGGCGCAAGAAAACGATGATCGATCGAGAAGCGAAGCGAATACCGGGTTTTGCAGGTAAAAACCGCCGAAACAAAATCACAGGCGCGCGCACTAGGAAAATGTGTCGATGAAGCAACGAAACACCGGCCAAAATATCCTGCCTACGCATCTGATTGTCTATATCTGTTTTATGCATGGCGGCCAAGGGGGCTGATGCATAGTCAGAGCCACATACAGTGTTAGCAAATCAAACGGTAGGACCACAATGGCAACGAAAGAGGGAAGCAGAACGCGAAAAGTTGGCCGAGGAAACTGTAGGCGATCGATCGATATGATTCGTGTGTAAAGCGATACATTCATGCACATATGTGTGCGTGCATGAACGAGCTCGAGCCGAGGTTGGGCATGGCGGCCGGCCAGCTTCCCTCGGTTGTAAATGACCGCCACGCGGTGTCGTGCAATCATGCCGTGCTTGACTCTCGGTAATTTGCTCTATATTACAATTATCTTGCTGCAGTGTTTCTTCGTGGAAAATAGTTTATACATGCATGGTGAAAGCGAAATATGGTATATACATGGGGAAAATTATATAATTAATGGTGCCCCTGTCATACTACTTGTAATGGTTGTGCTGTTAACTGATTAATTAATGGTGCCCCTGTCATAATTACTGGTGCACCTGTCATACTACTTGTAACTGTATTACCATCTCTCAAAAGCAATGATATCAGATGTATTGTACATGTACTATTGCATCTGGAAATCTTGACTGCACGCTCATTCTCCTGACCGGCCGTACCGTCATCCACTATTGCCTTCTTGGAATTTTTGCTGTTCAACTTTTCCAGAAGCAGAAGCCAGCCAGCCAAGCGCTGATGATAGTCGCCAAAGAAAAGGGAAAAACACACAGGAGCGATTCTCTGATGCCCAGGGTTCACAAAACCGACGAAAACCGCTCGAAAATGTTTTCGAGTGTACCGCTGAGGTTCGAAATAAAAAACCGTTCGGTAAATCGGTCCATTAAAAAAAAATTAAAAATTTAAAAATTTTGTAAAAATTTATGCGCTCGGTTTTTCGCCAAAAACCGTGGTTTTCGTCAAAAACCGCTCACAAAAACCGTTTTGCGACGAACATCCGGTTGGCAGCGGTTTTTCGAAAAAACTGCGGTTTTTCGAATTTTTTTGGATTTTTTCAGAAAAATTTGATTTACTAACCCTTCGATTTTTGACGGTTTTTGGGCGGTTTTTCGAGCGGTTTTTGCGATTTTCGTACCACGAATTTTGAAATTCGGTTTTGTTAACCCTGTGATGCCAACTGCCAAGAGCATCCCATCTCCTCTCTGTGGCTGTGCACAGAAATTAAAGTAGCACTGCACTGTCTTCATGCTCTCTGAGCCTTGAAAATATTTTTTGGAAGCCAGTAATTGATGGGTCATATATATTAGAAATGGCAGAAACAAATACATATTATTTTACTAGTAACATAAGCATCACTTGTAACGATGTAGGCCCTGTTTGTTTCGGCTTAGGATTTTTAGCTTAACGAGCTTTTAACCCGTCTGCTTTTAAACCAAGACATGCTACTTGGCATTCTGGTTTTTTGATGGGTTGGATGGTGTAGCTTATTGCTATAAAGTTTGAAATACCCTTTTTAAGGTTGTAAGGACTTTTCTTATGTACTGATTTATCTAATACAGATGCTTCATATTTTTTTCACCGAATGTCGTATTGAAAAGCATAGATTAATCTTGAGATCAAACTTCATTATGAGCATAATTATTTATCAACTTGAAACTCTTACTACATGGTAATTTTGAACTGTTCTCAGACTGAAAATAGTATAACAATTCTGAACTCTCGTCAAACTAAATAAAAACATATACTGAGGGACTCGATGAGGCTGATCTGATCGCCTCTTGCCGCGCCAGATCCGGTCGCCTCCACCCCCTGCCGCCGTTCCACCCTTGGGTCCGCCCGCCTCACACACCACGTTGGATCCAACCGTCTCCCGCCATGCTACGGTCGGATCAATTCAGCTCCACCTACGCCACGCTCGAACCCTGTAGCCTCCCGCTGCTCCAAGCTCGGGTTCGGCCGCCTCAACCCACGCCGCGTCAGATCTGGGTCGGTGGAGGAGGAAGGAGGCTGGGGACAGCGGAGGAGGGAGGAGGTCAGGGAAGGCAAAGACCGGAGCGGCGGAGGGAGAAGGCATGTCGCACAGGGGAGCGAGAGAAGACGAGGAGAAATGAGGAGATGGGAAAAGGATTCTTGAGTTTATGTATGATGGTATTTGGTGGGTAATTTTAGAGACTTCAGTGGCAAAGGGTTATTTCATCCCAAAAAAACCAAAAAAAAACACCTCTCACCTGCCTTTTGGCTTATAGTTATATGGAGGCTTCTGGTTTTTTAAGCCCGGCTTAAAAGTCAGTCGTTTTTTTCGACTTTAGCTTTTCTGCTTTTAAGCTAATGAAAAAGCCGAAACAAACAGGCCCTAGAATGTACGCTACTCTTTACATAAGAAATAGGGGGTCAACAAAAAGATGGGCACTATTTGCTACAAAGCAGTGTTTACCTTTACTGTTACCTCTTTCAATCGCTTTTGCTCTAGCCATATTCCAAAGCTTGGCTTCTTCCTTGATCAGTGCTAGGATCTCACGGTGCGTCGATATTTTGTTTTGGAAGACACATATGTTCCTCTCCTTCCACCATTGCCACATTACAAGAAAGATTAGTGTGCTTGAGGCCTTAGCGAAAGACGGTAGGGAGTTCACCCGTTTGATCCACCAACACTCAACTATCGTCATCGCCTCCTAGTTTGTTAGATCGAGCATCGGTAGATGAGTATTTCGGTCCATATTTGCCCGACTACTTGCTAGTCGATGAAGATGTATGTTATAGTTTCAAGGTGTATGTTGTATATTTGGAAAAGTATTGGTTTAGTCATCCTCGAAGCTGCAGTCTTTGAGCTGTCAATATTTTATCCAACAACATCAACTAAGCGAAAAACTTATAACATGAGGGTGCCCAAGCTTTCCAAATTATAGTTGATAAGAAGTTTAAACTAATCCTAAAACTTATGCTCGATAGGTTGAGGACATTGAATATGCTCCGTCTCTTGTTAGTTTGTATTGGAGATCTCGTCCTCAAAGTCTGGTGTGATATCAATCTACTATAGCTTGTACTATGGACCAACATATCTATTATATATTAAAAGCTCATGAGAGTCGCTAAGAAAAAAAGAAAAATAGACTAGAAATTCTCACAAAAAAGCAAAATATCTAGCCCTTAATCTTATAGGCCTTATTTACAATTGCCATTGGATCTTTGAGAAATAGATTAGAAATAAAGCCCATGAGTGTTAGACTAGAAATTCCCATAAAAAAGCAAAATATCTAGCCCTTAATCTGGTGGGCTTTATTTACAACTGCCATTGGATCTTTGAGAAATAGATTAGAAATTCTCACAAAAAAGCAACATATCTAGCATTTAATCTGATGGACCCTAATTAAAAATGCATCATATTGACCATTAGATGCTATTGAGTAGATATATATATTACTTTGTAGTATAAAATCAAAATAAAAGACAAAACTTACATGGTAGGGGTGGATCGATACATCTGGATCTCATGCGTGATTAAGCCTAATTATAATTTTGATTATTAAATCATAACCAACAAATCAGCACATGAACTCTGACATAATGGCTTAGATTAAAAGAAAGAGTCTATGTGAAGTACAATAAAAAAAATAACAAAAATTCAGAATAAAAAATAAAAATAAATTAAACATTTGATTTTCATATGAACTCTAAATTAAAACACGTACATTACTAAAATTAAGAATAAAAATTAGGAAAAAATTAGCAATTGGATTTGTATTATCAATTGTAATCCAAAACTAATATTCAAAACTAAATAAAAATGAAATCAATGGCTTAGATTAAAAGAAAGAGCCCGTACTAAGAACAATAAAAATAACAGAAATTCAGAATAATAAATAAATGAAAATCAACCATTTAACTTTCATATGAAGTCCAAATTAAACATGTACATTGCTAAAATATAGAATATAAATTATAAAAAAACAGTAGTTGGATTTGTATACGATTTGTACAGTACAACCGATATACAAAATTAAATAGAAATTAACAAATAAAAGTTAACATAAATTCGGAATAAAAAAACAAAATGAATTAGTCATTTGATTTTCATACAAATTCTAAATCAAAACTTGAAATTTGAAATTAAATATAAATAACATAAGAATAAAAATAAAAATAAATTAAGGATTATTCTTTAGTTCCATACTAAGTGAAAAATATAATTTTTCATTTTATTCAGAATTAATTTTTTGGAAATATGCTAATTTAAGGGGGGAATAAAATAAGGTAAGTATTTGATTTGTATATATATATATATATTAACTATTATGTAATAAAAGTCGATTACACGTTTTTTTATAGTCGTTAAAATAATATAGAATATACTAGAAATTCTCAAAAAAATTCTAACTCTGTATTTGGTGGATATCCACGGAATGAAGAGATTAAGAGAGTGATACATCAACAGTTGTTCACTCAGTTATACCGGTATGAGCAATATGATGTGCAATAAAAGAAGTACCGAAAGAAAGAGACAAACATTGTAATAATAAAATTAAGAGATGATGATATAAATAGAAAATATTAAGTTATGTTATGTTTACTATTTTTCTATACAAGTATTCGTAGAAGAAAGTTTCGATCACACGTGATAAGTACTGAGAAACGGAGTAAATATATTCTCTCCTATAATATACAATATCAAAATATCACAAATTGTGTTTTGTATTGATCTATTTTTGAAAAAAATCGCATATATATTATCAAGTCGTTTAAACATACTTTAAAAATAATGCACGCGCAAATGCGCGGGCCATCTTGCTAGTTCAACTAACAGTTCAACGACAAAACTACATCGGATGTCTCGTATTTAGTTTATATTTTGGATGGCATTTGCGAGTAATTGCGACGTTCTTTCTTTCGAGCCTTGATAATAGAATGGGATTAAAGCCACTTTGCCCCTTAATAAAATGCACATAACACAACAAGCAGAAAGCAAACAGCATATGCGCACCCCAATTAACCCCAAGACAAAACAACAAATCGCCATCTTTGAGCCTGTAGTTAACACTGTAGCATTAGCTAGTGCATACTGCGTAGCAGCCTTAAAAAAAACATCTTTTACGACCATAGTAGTAGTACGAGTTCGTGTTCCTGCATACATTGTCAAATATCTTATGTCAATTTCTCCACATATGTCCACACTCCACAAGTGTATGCAGCGGCAGAAAGGCAACGAAAACCACATTTTTTGTGCTGTGAAGTATTTTTTTCCGACCATGACCAACAATGCGATGAGATGAGATGGAGACTTTGCTGACATGACCAATCCGGGGGGTCACACAAAACAGGGAGCTATGGCTGTTTTCTTGTCAGGGGGTATCATATTCATGCGTCAGCACAGGAACCCAACCCAAGAAACAAGAGAGAAGCGATGACTTTTCTGTCTCATTTTTTTTTAATCTAGTCTCCTTACCGCGGACTGTAAATATAACTCCTTCAAATATGTCCCTGTACTCTATTACCGCAGGAGGCGGTCTTCTATGCTCACCGATCGCGGTAGACCTTCTCCTACGCCCGGCTGTTGCGATAAGCCGGCGCGCCCTCTTGTATTTGTCTGGTCCTACGCTCCTGGAGCTCAGCAAGCCGGCTCCCACGTTAAGGGAGCTCGAGAGCACGACGAAGGAGGCTAGATTTATAATTTTACTCAAGAGATAGCTAAATTTGAAGAAGAAAAAAAGGTAACAGTGCCTTAGAAAAGTCATCACTTCCCATGCAGACATTTCCACTACATTATTCAATGTACTATATATACACTGTATTAGTTGTTATTAGTACCCATAAACGTGACAAATCTGTATTTTTTAAACCAAAGAGACAAATGTGTATTGTTGCCAGTACATGCTGTTGCTGCATCTGTTCTCTTGGACATGTGTTTGGTGTTTTAATTTACTACAGTTTACTGTCCTAAGGTTACAAATTGATCGGAACATGCATGTGTTTTTGTATTAGTGAAGAATTGACTTGTAGGTACCATGTGGGCAAATTTAATACCACCCATTTTTTCTTTTAGCAACATACTAGTAAATAACTGTATGAATGTAGACAGTGCAGTACATGTACATCTCTGACATTTTGTCTTGCTGCCTTGCTAGCCTACACTGCCTGTAGTGCAAATGTGCAATACAGCAAGTTAACCTGTATGATCATGTAGCTTTTATTTTTTTTATAAATCTATCTCTTGTGAATTTTTTTTTATAAATGTAATCCCTCAATGAGTATGAAAAAGCCGATAGGGCCACCTGTCTCCCGCCATATTATGCAACTACAGTAGGGAGGTGATGCAGGAAGAGGAGACCTACCGCAACAAGCAAAAGGTACCGCGCTTGCCTGCCACGGTAGCAAAAGGTACCACGTTTTTCTACCGTGGCAAGCTGCTCCTGCTGCGCTTTCCTGTCGTGCCAGGTCTCCTCCTTCCGCTCCACCTCCCTACTAGGGCGGTCAAAAAAAGCTCGAGACTCACGAGTTACTCGAGCTCGGCTCTCTCTAGACTCGATTCGAGCTACAAACGATCCGAACTCAATCTTGACCCCGAGCTCGCGAGCCTAGTAAACTTACAAATTATTTGTTAGATATTACTATACATTAACTCTTACCAAGTTTACTCGAGTCGAGCTTGAGTATTTTTTTATTATTGGAAAATAGTGTATATTAAACTTTGACCGAGCCGACCCAGACTCAAACCCCAACTTGAGCCGGTATGCTAAGCTCTCTCAAACTCAGCTCATTTATAGGTCTATTCCCTCCCGCAATTGCATAGCGCGTTAGGGGATAGGTCGGCTCTTCCATGCTCACCTGAGGGATTAGGTTTATAATTATTTTTTCGCACGGAAGCTAGATTTGCAAAAAAAGAAAGCTACGGGGCTATATACGTGAACACTTTTAGTTCAACTGTGTACATCTGTTTTGGACGTGGCTAGAGCAATCTGGTGAGCACAATGCCCTATTTTGGGGGTTTTAAGCTAATTTCAGCTTCTAAAAAACTGATGAATCTCTCAAATAGCTCAGCTTTTAAGCGACTTTTGGCATAAACTAAAAACTACATATAACTAGGAAAAGTCAAAAGCCGAAAGTTGGACGTGACTTGTTTTTGCAGTTTATTATTGAAGGAAATTAGTTGTTTGTCAAATAATCTTTAAAAAAATACAGCTATTTTTTAGCTAAAAAAATCAAAAAATAGTTTTTCAGAAAACCTACGGCTCTCTGAGACAGGCCTCAAATGTCGAACCAGCTTTGGCTTGACTCGGCCACAATTCATCGATTTAAGACTTACAATAGCTAGTAACTTAAACTTGATTTTCTTCTCATTAAAATTAGTATTTTTGAAATATAGTTCCATATCTATTAAAATGATGGGTCGCATGTTACCATATATACGATAGAACTGTTACATTTGTATGGGATATACAGCTGTATTTTGAATCGAAAGTATTAGAGTTGTATAGTACCAATATCTAGCCGTGCATCTACAGTAGAAATTCAACAAAGTTAAAACCGAAAGGTTGAAATACCAGTAATTTCAGAAAAGCAGTCCGTTTTATAGAAAAACTCTAAAAGAATCCACTGCATTTCAAATGAGCTTAAAACCGGAAATATTCCGTTTTAGTTACTCAAATTTGTCTTGAGTCTCCTTCGACCAAAGCTTTGACCCGCGGAGGGCTCCCGAATTTGAACCCCTCTCTTACCAGCAAGGAGGCAGTACAAAATCTAGGTGTTGGTAAAGTAAAGATATGACTCTTTTATTACTAAAGTACAGATATGCGTATTGGCCATTGGTCAATGTGTGAAAACTAGGAAATAGCAGTAGCTCGTTAAGAGTTGGAACTTGGACCTCACATAGGTGCATCGGCAGTGGTGATAAATAATCTCATTAGGAGAATAACTATGCACAAAGAAAGGGAAAAAAATACCTTTTGCTCGAGGGACCACATTATGAGCGCATAGCACATTCTTATTCAGAGAAAAAACCTGCCGTTCTAGGTAACTTTAGAATATTACTTTCGACATACTTTTAAAAAAAAGTTGTCGCACAACCATGAATAAGCTACTAATTTGTTCTAGTTCCATGAAATCTCATTTGATCGCTGCATGTAATTTAGTATCGAAATCTGTACTTTTATGGTTGAAAAGCCGAAATATCATTATGTTATTTCTGAGCAAATCTCTTGGATTCTATTAAATTACGATCCGTCCCATTGTTTTCCACTATGTCACTATTCCCAATAATTATCATGTCTATTACCTAAGATTATTTAATTCTGTGCAGAGCTTTACTTATATACGACACATACAACTCAAAAATCACAAAATCAAATATACAGCCAGAGCTATAGGCCGCTGCCTATGACCCATGCCATTTCAGAGTGTAAATAGAGGTTCATCCAAAAGTGCACTTGTGATTTGTGAATATCATGTCAGCTGAAATGAGGCAGCACTGCAGCAGCATCTCCAACCCACCCCCTCGTTCACTCTCTCCCAATTCCCAAGTCCCACCCTCCATTTGCTTGCTCCATGCATCCATCTCTTTCCTAACTTTTGTACTTTTTTTCCTGCCTCCATCCCCTACAAAAAGCGAAGGGGGGCAAGCCCAGCACTTAGTCCTTCTCAGACCTCTCATGTCCTGTTATTTTAAGTGCAACTCTTCCTCCTCCCCTTGGTACAGAAAGCTGCACTAAGCTTCCACCCCCTAAAGAGAACAGACCAGACCCCAGAGAAGCGAAGGCTAGGGGAGTACTGAAAGGCAGCAGCTAGCACCAAGCACCAAACCATTTCTTGTGTTTGATTGGTTTGTCCCTCTGCTTGTTCTTCTTTCCTTTGCTCCATATGGAGTACTAGTTTTTTTTTTCTTCTTCTCACCACATCTGTTCTTCCCAATCCCACCCACTCTCCCCTACCACACACGCACACCTCCCTTCACTCTCTCTTTATATTACAGGCATTGGTAATTGAAGTGAGCGCGCACTGCAGCGGAGGGAGAGGTGAGGTGCCCCCTTCTTGGCAATTATTGCCACCTGTGGAGTTTGGAGTCCCCCAATAGGAAGGAGTCTCCTTCCCCTGTGTTGTCTTCAAGTACTGTCTCTTCCCTCGCTGCTCAGTCGTTTTTGGGGTTGGTGCTTCACTGCTTCTTCCATCCATCCATCAGCTAGCCAACTCTGAACCTGATCCCTCCTTCCCTACCTGGTGGGTGGTTGGCTTCAGCTGTTCTTGGATTCTTAACTGAATGCTGTTGTTGTGATCCCCCACTCCCCATTCTGCTACATCTCCCTCCTTTTCCCTTGTCCTGCTAAGCTTTTGCTTCCAATCAACTTTTCTTTTTGGTGTGTGTACTCTCTTCTTGGGAGAGGAGAGAGAGGGAGGGAGGTCAAGAAGGTGAGCAGTTGTTGTCTGTGACGAACTGCTTCTCTACACGCACAAGGAGAGCAAGAAAGCCTTTTAAAGCTAGCTATCTGATTGTCAGTGGCCATCGCTAGACAGCAGAGGCTCAGCAAGCTCCCCAAGAGCAAAGCAAGAAGGGTGCTACCATTCTTTGAATCCCAAGAAGAGAAGATCCCGAGATATACATCTGTACGTGTCTGTATACACACACACACACGTAGTTGGTGTAGTTGCCTTGGTTTCTTGTCATGGATTGGGACACCAAGATGCCTTCTTGGGACCTCGGCACGGTGGTCGGCCCGAGCGGCGTCGCCAGCGGTGGCGCGCTCGACCTCAAGCTCGGCGCCCCGACGAGCTGGAAGGCGGCGGCGGCTCCGGTGCCGCCTCCGTCCGCGCCGGCGAAGCGGCCGCGGGCGGGGCAGGGGCAGCAGGCGGTGCCGGCGTGCTCGGTGGAGGGATGCACGGCCGACCTGTCCAAGTGCCGCGAGTACCACCGTCGGCACAAGGTCTGCGAGGCGCACTCCAAGACGCCCATCGTCACCGTCGCCGGCCAGCAGCAGCGCTTCTGCCAACAGTGCAGCAGGTACAGTAATTAATTAAAACCAAACAAGCCATGCATTATTTGATTTCTTATATCAATTCGCGTTTTTTTTCCGGAGCGTTTTAAAATTCTGAAAGAATGAAGCTTTATATGTCGATGAGTGTTGCATGCAATTTTCCTTTGTTGTTGTTTGAAAGCATAAATTTGGGTAAATTTCGTGGTAATTACTGGAGTATGCAATAAGCACGGTCACTTAATCCTGTTTCGGCGAACAACAATTCGTTGTCAGGTGGAGCAGTTCCTGTCCCTTTGCTATCATGATGTTTGGCGTTTGCAATTAATTATCCGACGTGCACCAGCCAAAACTTCGGGTATCCATCTGTTTCCATCTCACGGTGAAACGCAACAGAAAAAAGAAAAAGAAAACCTTGCCAAGCACTGTAAACCAGTTCAAGCAACCCCAAAGATTCAAATTTTTTTTTTGCAAAACCAACAAATTTTCTAAAATATCCATTTGAGGAACTCAAGTTAGGTTAGAATGAAGAGAAAAAAATTGTGCGCGTAACTTCGCCCGTGAAGAAGAATTAACCTCGAGACCAATTTCGAGCAGCCTGTCTGGTCCAGAATTGCTCGAGGTGTGAACCAGACAAGCAGCCTCTTCCACCTCGTCACCCTTGTGACACCACGCCACCATTAAGCTGCTCTGCAGCTGCATGCCTTGCCCACCCGTGCTTCCTGGGTGTCCCTACGGCGACGATGCAGCACATGCAATGGAACTGGACTTTAAGGTCCAGGCCTCCCGTCGTTTTCGGGGCTCACTTGGATAAAAATTTCACCTCTGGCACTCCTGCGCGTGCGTCCCTGTTGCTGTTGTCGCGACGCCTCCATGCGTTCCACATTCCAAATGTTCTCCGGGACAGAAAATTCTTCCATGCATGTTCTAGAAGAGAAGGATCTGAAGCAGGGGTAGCTTTCTTGCCTTGCCTTGCCTTGCGTTCGTTCCACGGTGATCTATAGCCATCTAATTAAGAGTGTGCCGTGAAGGTTACGAGCAGAAGTTCATGTCTAACTCGTATGCAAAGGAGCTTGAAATTAGTATCCCTGTTCCATTTTCTTGATTTTTACTGTAGTAGATCTGTGACATGAGGCTGAAGCGATATGGACATTTGACCAGAGAGAGATCGGTGTGAGCGTGACTCAGCGGTCCTGTCTATGTAGCATCTACAAGGCATTTCACAACTTTTGATGTGATTTGCACCAGCTTTCACGCAATGCTGAATTCAGATTCAGGCTTTGTATACATGGTGACTTGACTTGGGAAATCCATATGATTGGAGGAATTTTTCTTTGCAGGTTTCATTTGCTAGGGGAGTTTGATGAGGTGAAGAGGAGCTGCAGGAAGCGACTTGACGGGCACAACAGGCGCCGCCGGAAGCCGCAGCCAGATCCTCTGAACCCTGGCGGCTTGTTTGCTAATCACCACGGTAATCCATCTTTGAGAGTCTTTTTACAGTTTAGACCACATGAAAATTATCATTCGGAATAAGCATGCATCAGCATACAGTTAAGGGAATTTCTAAAAATCTGTCACCTATTTTTTTTCTTTGATTTCAGTCACTTTTTACAGCAATAAGGATTCTCTCGTGGTGATCCACACGCACGGATCATTAATTTTGTTAGAGATAACAACTGCAGTGAGATGGAAAGCGGAGATTTAGACATTTTCAGTGATTTAGAGTAGTCATTTTATCTGAAACTCCTTAATAAATTTATGGCGTCAAGATGATGTATTTGATGGATCATGTGCTCTTAGTTTTAGCCTGACTTTGTATCCCATTTCTTTATCTTTTTAAACTTTTTATCCCATTTCAATTGACTGGCCTATCCACAAAAACATTTCACATGTGATAGCTGACAAGCACAAAGTTTTATCTTTCCAAAAAGGATGGTAAAAGGAAGTTGAATACTAGAAGTCCTGTACTACGATTACGAACATGTTGTTGGTCTAAAGGTCACAATAGTTTCAGTCTTTGACTGGCCATTTCCAGGAACTTCCTATGGAATCATCAAGCAAGAGAATATGTTGGCTTGAAATTTCCTTGGAACTTTGGGCCCGTAAACAGCTGTTCTTATGTGAAAACAGTTAATAATTTCAGAATGAATTGAACACTACTTACATGTAATTATTAGTCTTTACTTCTAGTTGTGAAGTGGAGTACTTCACCTGAAGTCTGCTCAGAATGAAATGAGCTTTAGCTCGCTGCGTTCTACTAGTACAATCAAGTAACTTGGGGGATACACTTGAAATTACTCTGGCAAGGACTTTACAGTTTTTACATGTAATGTATTGGCTCAAGAGATGTTGATCGATTCGACATGCCTGTTGCAATGTGCAATGGTAAACGTTTAACGGTTTACTTTCCATCATTTTCTGTGTGCAGGAGCTACAAGATTCTCCTCGTACCCGCAAATCTTCTCCACAACATCCATGGCGGAGCCCAAGTGGCCGACCGGCGCCGTGAAGACGGAGACCGACGCGTTCCACGAGCCGTACTACTCAGCACTCCACCTCAACGGTTCCGCATCTCTCTTCCACGGCAAGGAGAGGAAGCACTTCCCGTTCCTGACCGACCACGGCGACAACACGGCGGCCACGGCCTTCAGCTGCCAGCCGTTCACCATCACCCCTTCCTCAGAGAGCAGCAGCAACAGCAGCAGGCACAGCAACGGCAAGATGTTCGCCCACGACGGGGGTCTGGACAACTGTGCTCTCTCTCTTCTGTCAGACAACCCGACACCGGCGCAGATCATGATCCCCTCGGCGCAGCCTCTCGGCGGCGCAGTGATACAGTACGGAAGCGTGGCGCGGCTGCCCAACGACGGCGATGTCTCGCTCACCGGGTTGTCTTATATGAGAGTGGAAGACAAGGACGCATCCATTTTAGCCACATCTACTAGCCACACTGCTTCGGCCACTGCTACGGCTAGTGCTACTACTCCCAGTGCTGCTGCAACACAGCTACAATACCATGGCTACTACCATGTGAATGCTGATCAGGGAAACTCAGATGCTACCATCCAGGCTCTTCCCTTCTCATCATGGTAGAGGGAGGGGTTCATGAATCCCGGTTTCGCACCGTAAGAGGGGGTGGTTTTGATCAGATCCTAGGCAGTTGGTATTCTTGTTCACCAAATATGTCCCTGATAATAGTAGTCTTGATGATTCTGAAAACATCACCAAGATATGTCCATTTTTCAACTTGCACTGATATTTCTAATTTATGGAAAATTCCCCTACTTATATGATTCAGAATTCCATCATTTATATTACCGTTTTGGTTGGTTTGTACAGCTAGCCACCCACTTGCTTGGTAGGGCTAAAGTCTACAGAGACACTAACTGTACTGAAAAGTCAAATTAGCCTCAAAAGATGGAGGTCATTGATTATTCTAATCGTGTGGAACTTCTTGTTTTTCACATGCTGTGCATCAACAGAAATATTGTTGAAGAACAGTGATTAAATTAAGGGTTTTGGACCCCTTCTGTAGCCCTAGTTCTAGTAGCGCAAGTTCAGAATTCGGACAACTATGCCCTAGTTAGTGCTTTTTAATATTTTCCCCCTTGTTTGATGTCCACCCTCTTGGAAGATGTCATGGAGCAAGTTCGGCGCAGATCAATTCAGATCAAGGTCTAGAATGCAGTGAGAATAGTTTAATTTCCCCAAGAAGAATATATATATAATGCATTAGAATGCTGGAAAAGAAAAACGTGTGGAATTGCTGTGCTCTTATACATAACTAGTTCCATGCTAGCGATTTGATCTGTACTGAAGATGAGAGAGCTACAAAAATTCCTCCGAAGTCCAAATTCAGTGCATTTTGGTGTAATTCAAGATAGAATGGCCATCAAGTATCCCTAAAAAAGTGCCATCAGGTAAATGTTTTATCATCTAAAAAGCTGTTAGTTTCAAGTTCATTTTGTTAACATGCAATCGCCAAAGTCCTATTCTTGTACCTCGAAAAAAAGGGATCCTATCCTTGTAAGCTACTGCTAAACTACAATTTTTGTTGCAAGTTGATATTAAATAATCTTAACAAATGATAACTTATATTACCATTTACGGAAGAAGCTTTGTAATTTTGTTCGTGTTTCATTTGGGAACAAATTCACTTGGTAGAATTTGATCTCAACCACTTGATTCCAATCCACTGTTTGGAGGCTGTGTAAGGATTTTGCCATAGAAAATTCTTTACATGGTAGAGTTGAACTCAGTGCTATTAGATCAAGAAAAAAAAAGGTAGATACCATATGAAATCTAGGAACTCCACTGTACATTTTGCAATAGGATTTGTTGCGCATCAGCCTCGTTTTCCCTCGTTTGTACATCTTCCATATTACCTTACAAGATACAACAAGGAGCCTCCTATTTGTGTTAGTACTCTTCCATTCATGCTTATGGTGGCCTTAAATGTTTGTGTCAGTACTCAATTCTCCTTAAATGTGTGCCTTGTACTCTTCCATTCATGCTTATGGTGGCGATCTTAGGCATACGCTGATATCCTAATTCCTAACAAACTGTGCTTATTTTTAAGTTAAAGTTTTGAGAAGTTATCCACAATCAACCAAGCATATAGTATTCTAGAGAACCAAATCACAAGAAGGTTTCAGAAACGGAAAAATATGATTCATCCCTTCCAATCTTTTACCTAAGTATCTACTCCAGAGAAGCAAATCTCTACAAGGTTTTCAGAAAAGGAGGCTATTATTCATTCTTCCACTCTTCTAGTCAAACTGTAGTTCACAAAAACACAAAGAACAACACGAAAAATACACAGCAAGAGTTACTGCTACTCGCAGTATTACTAACTACGTTCATCCATGGCCACCCACAAGACATTCTTGCAAATATAAACCTCTTCTGGAGCTTGGATATATCGACTTTTTACGTCGGCTTCTGTTCATTCCTGAAACGCTCTCGAACGGCCAAGATGTAAGCCGTGGCCCTCTCGTCGATGTTGCCGCCGCCGTAGGAGGCGCTTGCTGCTGCATCAATGGGAGAAGAGTAGTTTGGCTGGTAAGCCTGTGTAACACTTAAAGCAGAGTTGTTCTGGGCTTTGACGTACTTAGAGTACACCATCACCACCTTCCCCTTGATTCCTCTAGCACAACTCTTAATGTTTGCCTCCATTATATCTCTTGACTCGTTGGCTTGGTTGTGCTTACTCTGCAATGCTGGAGGAACTAGCCCTGTATATATGCAGGTTGGTGTGTGAGATGAGACATCGCATGTCACGTCTTGCTTTTTGATGCCAATGGATAACATGCATGCAACAACAAGAATAATCATCGATCTATCTATTGGCCAAGATTTACGGACGATGCGTTTCCGAACAGTCACTGACGAGCTGAGTCCCAAGCTCAGAAGGGACCAGTGATGAGTGAGAGGTAGCAAAGCTCACGATCGTTGTTTTGTAGTTGCAGCAATGCACCACGATAATATACGGTTGGTCTTTTGATAAAATCCAGATATGCAGCAGCTAGGACCCCCTTGCCAAGGTTCTTTGCCTCAGTCTCTTGGCTTTTTCCAGATCAGAAAAGATTGCTTTGGATATCCTATTCCAACATTGTGTTGCCGAAGAGATTGTTTCGGTCGTTAAACATATCCTCAACAGATTCCTCTCTATCCTTCTGAAACAGCCGTCACTTCACTTGTAGTTGGAGCCTTGTAGGTTCTATGCATCCATTCCTTCACAAGTGACAAACTGACAATAGCAATGGGGTGACCGCCGGTCTCCAGAGGTTGGGTGGCACTGCACATACACTTAGGAATTGAAATTGATGTGCTACATTGCTGTGGAGCGAGAAGAAACGATGAATCTATGGATAAAACGAGGTGGTTTCTGTCTAGCAAAAATACATAATTAAGGGTTAGGAAGAAATATGCAAGAGCTGTACCAGCCTGAAACTATTCTAAATATCTAGTAAAATCAATTTTTAATTTTTTAGCCAAAAGGATCCGATCGCCTCTAGTTGCTTTGCTATGTGTAGCTAACTAGTTATGAGCAACCAATACATGGTTTTCTTTAACAATATGTAGGAGCATGAAAACTTCATTCAATCCATGGATGCACAGCACCAACTGCACAACTAGCCTATATGGAAACAACAATATCCAATAGATACTTCTTGAAATTTACTAGAGAGAGACAGCCACTAGCAAAAGTGCAGGCATTGGGTTCTGGATTCGCCTGCTGGATGAAGCAAATCTACCAGCGGCCGCCGGGTCGAAATCTGAGGTTTCTTTTATCCTTCACACGGGGAAAAAGATCGGGCGCTTTACGACGTGGTGAAAACCACACCCACTCTGAAACTCTCTCACCCAGTGAGTCCAATAGATAGTTCGTACTTGGACATACGCATCCGGATCTCTCTCTCTCTCTGCCTCTGCCTCTGCCTCTGGGACGTTGGTGACGACTTGACCAAGCAATCAAGCATATATGGAGCATCGTCCATGAAAAAGTGCGGTTGCTTTGGTACGTCCGTGATCCGTAGGAAAGGAAAAGATGACTAGGCGGATCCAGCGAACTTATCCACCGGGTATATGGAATCATCGGCCATTAGAAATTTTAGGCAGATGCGCACGGCAAACGCCACATATGTGATAATGATATCCGTGTTCCAATTCTTGGGAGAATCGTGGCCGGCGGGCTGACCATTATCAATATCAGATTGTTGGAGGATATCTGAAGAGCTACTGATTGTGCAGCATACAAGTCAAGGGACTACAGTCGCGGCGGCAAAAGACGATGTTGCCCCTTACCTGTACTCATAGACTAGTTATTCTCATAAGGGGTATTTTGATCATTTGTACAGGTCAAGAGCCTATAAATACCCCACCTCCCTCTCATTTGTAAGGGAGAGCTCTCTTGAGCAATATAAAGGAAAGCTAAACTGACGAGCCCTCGGGACCCTGCTCTCCGGAGACTAACCCCCGTAGGCTCATCGACAGGAGTAGAGAGATCCTCTCGGACCCCCGAACCTGTATAAATCCCCCATGTCATTTTCACTCTCGTGGACGATGGCCCGTTAAACGGCCGACGTCCACCCCCTCACTCGTGTTCGTTTTTTACACCTACGACATTTGACGTCGTCCGTGGGGACCGTAGCTAACTCATACAAGGCTATGGCTCCTACCAAGAAACACTACAAACCTCCCCCAGCTCCGAAGCGCAAAGAGTGCGAGGACGATCATCTTCCCCAGCTGAACCCTCGGCGTGCACCACCCTCGGAAATCGGAGCCATCCACCCCGGGGTAGACAATGTCCTTCTAGCCCCGGGGCCTGAGAACACTTCCTCCTCCCTTGCGCTAGCCACAGTAGCCTCGGGATGCCCCCGTCGCCGTAGGGATGGGAGCCCCTGAGCCTGCTATCATCCCTGAGGCGTTGGACTTGTCCCGGTGGCGGGCTCTGGTGGAGACGATCACGAAGCAAACTATGGACTACATGATGGCCTCCTATCATCCTCCTGATATCCCTCTACATCTCTCGCCGCTCCTGCCACCACCTTCGGCCCACATCGCCACCGACCCGGGGGCACATGGGGGCCCAGCCTTCGTCCATGGGGGCGGGCAAGGGGGAACCCTTACAATCTCCCTCCGTTGACCCATGCGGTGGTCTCGAGCGATGCCCCACTCTGGCCGTTGCGCCCACCAGCCCAAGGTTCAGGGGGCTCCTCCCTTACCACTGCAGTTCATGCCATCACCACTACTCCCAAGGCCCGAGCGTGCGTCCCCACGACCAGGAGCCCTGGGACCTCCCCCAAAAGCTCCTCCTCCTGGGCAAGTGCGCCTACACCTGGAGATGGTAAATCAACTCCCACAAGCTGGTGCAGACTCTCACCCTCGAGGCACGACATGGCTTAGGGTGGAAGGAGAACCTCCGAGGCCAAAGGTACCCGTTCCTCCAATGGCACTCTCGGGTGAACAAGGAAATCGAGTCGAGGGTGTTCATGGACACTCACAAGGCTCGAGGGACCATCATCCGGCCCAATGAAGCCAAGTCGAGGGAAGGAGCTTCCACTCTGTCAGCACTGGGCGAGCTCCTACCTCACCGAATCACCATAACCAGCACCACTTTGGATGAAGGGAGGCCAAGTCCGGGGTCTCGCGGGCTGCTCGAACCACGCTTCGGCGGGAGCACTCTTACTCTCCTGGGCACGGACGTCACCGTCAGCCCCAAGCCTCCAGCTCTTCAAGTTCCGAAGTTTCTCACCGTCGCCATCGCCGCCGCACAAGGTCGCCTTCTCCCCGTCGATGTGGTGGCAGAGGCGGTCCTGGGACCGGGAACCCTCTCGCTCGGGGCATCTCAGGAACCCCTTTTCGGCCCAAGTTTCGCCAGCCTAACATTGGATCATATGATGGGGATTCTGATCCCATGCAGTTCATAGGTGTCTATGCCACGGCTATCCGGGCAGGGGGAGGCGGGGAGGCTGAGATGTGCAACTGCCTCCTGCTCTTCCTCTCAGGAACCGCTCGGTCATGGTTCTTCAATCAGAAGAGGGGCTCCATCCACTCTTGGGCCCGGCTACGCGAAGAGTTCAGCGCGAACTTTCAAGGGAGTTACAAGCGCCTCATGCTTCCCAATAAACTCTTCACTGTCAAGCAACAGAAGGACAAGTCCACACGAGACTTCCTCAAGCGCTTCTCCCGGGTGCGGAGCCAAGTGACGGACGCTCCGGACTCCACCGTCATTAACGCGTGCAAGGAAGGACTTCTCCCTAGTGAGCTGAACCGGGCACTGGGGAGGGATCCCCCGAAAACGACTCAGCAACTATTTGAGATTGTTGAGAAATATGCCCGCGGGGAGGACGACGACTTGGCAAAAAAAGGGACTCCTCCCGCAAGCTGGGGACCACTCCCCCGGAAGAAGGCTAAAGGGGCCATTCGGGAAAAAGAACAAGGACTGGAGGGACTGCTGTAATGGAGGTCATGCCTTCAAGGTCCTCGTTGTGGCTGACGCCCCACCCCAAGGGAACGGTACCCCTAAAGGATCCAAGAAGGGTTCAAAGTCTAAAGCCCCTCGAGCTCGCGACGAAGCTCCCGGTGAAAAGAGGGTTAATCAAGGCCAAGGATATGGCCGTTGGTGCGCTTATCACAAAGTGGGCAAGCATGACACAAGTGAGTGCCGTCAATACGCCGTCGAAGTGGCCAAGCTCCTTAAGCGCGGTCCTGAACCACACCGGGGGTCGCCGCCCTGTCCCGTGGACACGGAGGCCATGCCTCTCTAAGCAATCCACCCCGCACCCGCGCTACCTCCTGGCGGACCTCCCCCAGGAGAACCCCCACAAGGTGCTGAGCATGAGCTCCCTTTCCAAGTGCTACATAGACAAGTGAATGTCATAATGGGGGGCTCAGCTTATGGACATGAGTCCAAATGTCAAAGGAAGGAGTACGTGCGAGAAGCCAATATTGTGGGGGTGAACCTTCGAAGTGCACCATCCAAGTGGGCGAGCATCCCACTAAGCTTCACCGAGGAGGACTCGAAGGGCCTGAGGTTCCCCCATGATGACGCCCTACTGGTTACCGCCACCATTTCCAACTGTGAGGTCTCTCGTATACTTGTTGACGGAGGAAGCTCCACTGGCATACTCTATCTTCGCGCACTTAAGGAGCTGTGGGAATCACAAGGGGTTACCACCCGGGCATCCTGCTCCTGTCTGATCGCCCCCTCACGGGCTTCGTCCCAAGAAAATCTATCCAACCCTTGGGAAGGATTGAGCTCCTCATAACCTTTGAATCGCGAGAAAACCATCGCACGGAAGTGATCAGATTTGACGTCGTTGACATTGAGTCACCGTTCAATGTTATCATGGGAAGAGTAACCCTCAACCGCTTTTGCGCTGCGATCCACCAAAGCTACTTATGTCTCAAGATACCAGGACCTCATGGGGTCATCTCTGTGAGAGGTGATCAAGACCTGGCTCGTCGCCTCTATCATAAGGCGGCAGCCGGCTGTGAGGAAGTCCATCTCCTTTCAAAAGATGCCACGCCCATCTCATCCTCAATAGGGCTTGCTAAGGAAGAACCCCCTTAGGATAAGTACTCTTTAAAGCCTTGCCCTGAAGGAGGTCTAAAGGAGGTGCGGCTCTTCGGTCCGAACGATGAACGTTTTGTTCGGGTCGGGGCCGAGCTACCAGAAAAGATGGAGGAGGAGCTCCTCAAGTTCCTAAGGGCCAACGCGGATGTCTTCACCTGGATCCCGTCGAACATGAAGGGTGTTCCCCGCGAAGTGATTCAGCACCACCTCGCGGTGAGGCCTGAGCGCCTCCCTGTAAGGTAGAAACTTTGCAAGCTCTCTCTTGAGCGATGCCAAGCCATCAAAGAGGAAGTCGAAAAACTCTTAAATACTGGCCTAATCCGGGAGGTATGGCACCTCGAGTGGCTCACCAATCCCGTTTTGGTCAAAAAATCCAGCGGCAAGTGGCGCATGTGCGTCAACTTCACCGACCTCAACAAGGCGTGTCCCAAGGATGATTATCCACTTCCCCGCATCGACCAATTGGTTGATTCCACCGCTGGATGCGAGCTGATGAGCTTCTTGGATGCATATTCGGGCTATCATCAAGTCCATATGGCACAAGAAGACGAGGAAAAGACAGGTTTTATCACTCTGGTGAGCACCTACTGCTACTTGCGCATGCCCTTTGGGTTGAAGAACGCGGGAGCCACATTCCAACGGCTTGTGTGCCTTGTCTTAAAGGATCAGTTGGATCGTAATGTGGAAGTGTATGTCGATGATGCCGTTGTGAAAAGCTTCTTGGCTTCAACACATCTTGAAGACCTTTGCCAAACTTTTGAGAACCTTCGTAAATTTAGCCTCAAGCTAAACCCTGAGAAATGCACCTTTGGAGTAAAAGGGGGCAAGCTCCTGGGTTTTCTCGTCTCTCAAAGAGGTATTGAAGCCAAACCGGAGAAGATTCGGGCCATTCTGGACATGGAGTCGCCACAATCCATCAATGACGTTCAGCGGCTAACGGGTTGCATGGCGGCCTTGGGACAATTCATGGCACGATCGGCTGAGAAAGGGCTACCCTTCTTTAAAATACTTCGTGGTCTCGAGGGCTTCCGTTGGACCCCCGAGGCTCAAAGGGCCTTTGAAAACCTCAAGACAAACATGGCAAATCCCCCGCTCCTCACTAGCCCGAGCCCTGGGGAACCTCTCGAGTGTTGTCTTAATCAAGGAATAGGATGGGGTCCAACGCCCTCTATATTATGTCAGTGACGCTTTTGTTGGCGCAAAGATAAGGTACACAAAAATAGAAAAAATATGCTACGCGCTACTCATGGCATCTCGGAAGCTTCGCCACTACTTCCTCGGGCACCCCATCACTGTCCCCACTGGTTACCCGCTAGCTAAGTGATGGGCAACAAGGAGGCGATTGGGAGGATTGCTAAATGGGCAGCTGAACTGGCACCCTTCTCCCTCAAACTCGTAGGGAGAACTGCTGTCAAATCCTAAATCCTCGCAGACTTTGTGGCGGAATGGACGAACTCCCAAGCTGTCCGAGGGGAGGTGGCAGAGCGCCTTAGACCACCTGACCCCCACTGGACCCTCTACTTCGATGGTTCCAAGCGCCTAAATGGAGGAGGCGCCGGAGTTGTCCTCGTAAGCCCAGAAGGGAAGTCACTTGAGTACGCCACACACCTATCTTTTAACCCCACCAACAACATGGCTGAATACGAGGCCTTCCTCTTAGGACTTCGTCTTGCAAAGGCTTTGGGGATCCGGCGCCTACTCATCCTTGGGGACTCTCAGTTTGTCGTCAACCAGATTGACAAGTCCTACCAATGCCTCGATCCCAAGATGACTAATTATCTTGAAGAGGTGTGAAAGATGGAAAAATATTTCTCTGGGTTGGAGGCCCGCCGGATTCCCTATGGAGACAATCATCGGGTTGATCATCTATCTCGGGCAGCAAGTTCCCAAGAGCTGCTTCCACCTGAGGTCTTCCTCGAAGTACTTGATGCACCCTCCATCAAGGAAGATGTCAACGGGGATGTAGAACATGAACTACCCCCACAGGTCAATGAGATCTCCACCTCCCCCAATTCCTGGATGACCCCAATCATAAAATGCATTCAAGGGGAAGTGGAGGCCGAGAACAACACCGAAGCTCAAAGGTTGTTCAGCAAGTCCAGATCCTATGTGCTCCTTGAAGGGAAACTCTACAAGAAAGGATCCTCTGCTCTGCTCAAGTGCCTTTCAAAAGAAGGCACTACACTCCTCAGGGACGTGCATAAGGGGCTCTGTGGTTCACACATCGCACCAAGAGCAACGGTGACAAAAACATTCAGACAAGGCTTCTATTGGCTTACCATGGTGCAAGATGCCATCAAGACCCTCAGAACTTGCGAAGGTACCAAAAGATGGCATCAGCTCGCCACTCTCCCGCTGCACCCCTACATCAAATACCAATTACATGGCCTTTTGCCCGGTGGGGTATGGACCTCCTTGGACCATTCCCGCCGGCCAAGGGGGGCTACAAGTATGCAGTGGTGGCAGTAGATTACTTCACCAAGTGGGTGGAAGTTGAGCCATTGGCATCAATCACATCCCGAAAAGTGCAGAAATTTTTCTGAAATAACATTGTGTGCCGATTCGGGGTTCCTAAGGAGCTCACTGTGGACAACGGGACTCAATTTGATGCTTTCTCCTTCAGGTCCTTCTGTGACTCCATTTGGACAATACCATACTTTACCTTGGTGGCTCACCCTCAGTCCAACGGGGCAGTGGAAAGGGCCAATGATCTAATCCTCTAAGGCATCCGTCGACAGCTTGAGAAAAGTGCACTTAAGCTCGGGCTATGGGCAGAAAAACTCCTCAATATCCTATGGGGGATGCGTACCATGCCCAGCCGCTCCACAGGGCGAATGCCCTTCTCACTCGTGTACGGAGTGGAAGCCATCCTCCCTGTAGAGGTCCGTCATCGCTCACTCTGTATGGAGATGCTCTCAGGGCCCCTTCCCATCAACTACATGATGAATGAAGAGAATCATAAGGTGGAGGTGGACTTCGGAGAGGAGCTTCGTGACCAGGCCCTCGTCAAGCATGCCTCCTACGAGCGCGAAGTCGCCCATTTCTACAACCACCACGTACAAGAACGAGCTTTCCTCTTGAGGTACTTGGTGCTAAAAATGGTCACCGACCCAATAGCCCAAGGGAAGCTTCACCCCAAGTGGGAGGGACCCTACCGCGTCTCAGCTGTCTTGGGCTCAGGATCCTACCGCCTCTCAATTGTGGAAGACAAGCCGCTCAAGCACGCTTGGAATGCGGATAAGCTTAGAAAGTTCTATGTTTAAGCCCCCTTGTACGCCATGACGGCATTTAAACTTGTGTTGATGTAAACCCTTCTGAGTTATCAATGAAATATCAGGGGGTCTCGCATCTACTTCATTACTCGCATATTTCATTTTGAGAAGGCCATTCCTAACACGTTGCTATTAGGGGGACAGGTCATAACCTCACATTGCTTGCAACAAGCACACTCCTAGGGCACATGGCCTCCGTGGTCTACCCCTAAAAAAGCCCAGAGCGACCAGGACATCTCAAGTCCTCCTTGGACGGCCCACTCCCTGCTGGACCCAGGGAGAGGGCGACGACTTAAGGCAGTACGCCTAAGTCTTTGGGTGCACCATGGTCTAGTCCCCCATGGTCCCTAGACGCTAAGCCGAACGACCCCTGGGTCACAACCTCATACATTTCTACAAGGTATGACGGAAACCTCTTTATTACAAGAGTTCTAACCCGGGAGACATCCCCTCCCGGTGGGCGCACATGTTTGCTCTTATTGGGCTCAATATACGAAAACCTCGCAAGCAACGTTGCAAGGCCCCATGCGTGGCCTAATGCCTACGCAGGCATAGGGATTCACATCCCCTCGCCTAACCTAAGCTACAGCCAAAGGGAACCCCTTTGGGGGAAGAACACCAAACGGTGGTTGTGCCCTCGTAAAGTGGCCCCATCTTGCGGCATGCTTTCTTGGGTAGTTTCAGTCGCTGGGGTGCTCGGCCCCTTTGGGCACATCGTTTATAATTGATATCGACTGCCGTCTTGGGTGCTCCCTGGATAAAAAAAATAACGTCATATCATTCTCATAGCACTCAAGATGTAAACATAAAGCATACTCATTCATGAAAGGCTACATGATCGAAGTGTTAAATAAGCCGTGGCTACAAGAATGCATCGTGCGAATATGCCCAACATCATCATTACTCCCTGCTAAACAAGACGTGATCTCAAAGGGTCATACACTAGCAGGATCATCATGCCCGCTGTTGGCGGGGGAAGGCACAGGAGCTCTCGAGGCTAAGGAGGAGGACACACTCTTCACAAACTCAGCCGCTAGAGGCTTCAGTATAGCTCTCCTTAGGGGCAACCTTCTTCACCTCTGAAGTAAAAAAACCGCGTAGACCATCTAGCACCACCTGCCGGCCTGAACTATCACTGAGATGGGATATAGCGAGGGCCCCGGTAGTCAGGGTGGCTGTGAAAAAAGACTAACATTTGTCCTTAGCGACTCGAGTAAAGGAGTTAACATGCTCCTCCAGCAAGGGGATCCAGCTCTCCGGCCTAGCTTGTCCTGAGGGAAGGGGAGAAACCTTAGCCCCTAGGCTCTCCAAAGATCTTTGGGTGGTAAGAGTGATCTTCTCAAGGTCATAGAATTGGCCCAAGCGTTGCCACGACTTGATCACATCCTCCTCCAGGCCCACATTCACTTGGCGAATGACATCCACTTTTTCCTCAACAACCTTCAACTTCTCTTCTGTGACCCTAAGCCTCTTCTCAGTCGATTGCAGCTTTTCTTTGGCAGCTTTCAACTTCTCCTTGGCAGCTCTCAACCTTTCATCATCCAGCTACAAGATCTTCTACTGAGCCTCTCTGGCTGCCTCTCTGAACATCTCCTCGATCATCCTCGGGGCTTCATCCCTGATGACATTAGAAATGGAGGTGGCTTGCGAGGAAAGCTTGCGGGTGTTAACTAACGAAATGAAAAAGATTATTCACAAGGTGCAAAGGGCCTAAAGGTAACCTGGAAATGGAGGTTGATGACTGTGCCTAACCGGTCCTTGAGCAACTCAGCAAATTCTCCAATGCCCCACGCGTCACGGAAGCGACTCATGTACTTGCTGACGCGCTCTTCAGTCAAGCGACGAATATGTGTCGCCGCGTCGTCATCATCAATGTACGGGATGGCATAGGAGGGAAGCTCGCTGGAGGAATAAGCCATGGCCTCATCACTCTCTCCTAATGCCTGGAGATCAGTGCTAAGAATACCACGTTGTCTCTTCGAGGACTTGTTCTCAGGAATTTCTTTCTCCAAGTCATCCAGTCGTGCCTTGACCTCTGCAACCCCTAGTAACACAAGAAGCACCAATAAGCAAAATTCAAGAGGAGGTAGTGAGATGGCGGCGGAGAGAACCCCTGTACCTTCCTCATCAAAGAGGGAAGCAAAGGCGTCGCCACATTGAACAGCTAATCTCTCCAAATCACCCCTAGGAGTGGAGCCTATCTCTCCCTTCTCAAGCTGCGCTTCCACTTCACGCACGAGGGAATCAACAGAGCTGGGCCTCATGCTCGCATGACTAGGTTTTGAGCTTGAGTCTGAGGAGGACGAGGACGTGGAGGTTGAAGTGGATTGTGTGATCTCAAGAGCTCTATCACCTTCCTTACCAAGCTTACCAGCAGCAGCATGAGAGAGTCCAGTCGAGGAAAGCTGCACCCTCCTCTTTTGCAAGGGGGACCTCTGGGAATCCTGAAGTTTTCTTTTGCTCAAAGACTGACCATCTTTGTCCTTATTAGGGCACGCAAGCTGCGGCACCCCGGAGGTAGGAGGATGCTGTGATGGACACTTCAAGAGAGGCGTCCTCTTAGCCTTTGTACCTACGAGAGCTTCCTCTGTAATGCTCCCCGTAGGCAAAGGCCTCTTGGCGGCGAAGGTTGTAGGGCGAGGCCTGGTGGATGAAGAGGTCCTTAGCCCTGGCTGCATTGCAGGGTGCGAGTGGCCCGTTGAAGGAGGTCTCATTTTTGGTAGGTTCTTGGGGGGAAGATCTTTGCAGGAAATCCCAGCAGCCTTGGTCTTCTTCCTCTTGGAAGGATCTGGGATGGGCTTTGCCTCGAGGGGGCATCACTACCTTCAGGCTACTTGCAGTGCTGTTGCACCCTCGACCATCGGTGATACCCGCTTCCTTAAGAGCCTCGTACTCGGTGGTGGTCATCTCTCCAAGGATCCAATTGGCCTCCTCAACCGCCTTTCTCGGAGTGCGCATTGTACAAAAGGAAAAAGGGCATTAGGTGCACAAGTCAAGAAGGTCTGCATGCGAAGACTGATAGCCAAGCTTGGCTTACCTTTGCTCTTGTTGACTCTTCGGTAGTCATCCTTCCCATAGACAAGGGGGTTGGCGTCTATGAGCGTCATTTCCTCCATCAAGTCCCGGACGCCGCTCCACTTGCGTATCTCAGAAGTAGCACGGATGAACTCCCAATCGTCATCAGAAAGAAGAGGAATCTCAGGGTAGTCATCTTGAGTGATTTTTGGTTGCCCCCCGGTGTATGGGAAGCCCTCTACCTTCAGATAGAATCACTTCTTCCCAGGGCAGTTCTAGTTGTACTTCGTGGCATGCACCGGGTAGTCACCTTGATTCTGGACAATCGAGGTCAATGAGCCCAAGGGACCAAACTTCCCATTCGACCTCTGGAGATGGAAGAAGTAATCAAAGGCCGTGATGGTAGGCCTCATGCGCCGGCCCTCGACCATCGTCTCGCACAGCCACAGGAACACCCTCACCCATGCCAGTAGGTTGGGGGAGAAGTGCGAGAGCTCCACCGCGTAGTGCCTCACGATGGTCCGAATGAACGGATGCATCGGGAGCCCGAGGCCAACCTCGAACCAGGCCTTGAGAGCGACGGTGTACCCTGGAGGGGGATTGGGGCACTCCTCCGGTCCTGGCCATAGGACATCCTTCGGTGTTAGGTAGCTCCCAGAAGCCACCAACACCGCTTTCTCCGCCTTGGTGAGGATTGTAGGTCTCACCCCCATGAGGGTCTCCTATGGCCTGCGCCCCGTGCGGTTGGGCACCCAAGAGTCGAGGCGTCTGGGCGCAGGAGTGGACGCCCTGCGAACCGAGGCCTACTTGGTTGAATGTCTCGCAAGCTACTTGGCAGCGCCCTGCTTGGCTGGACACTCAACGAGGCGAGGCGTCCTAAAGCGACCGAGCGCCCCATGCAATTGGGCACCCCATAACCTGAATCCGTGTCTTGCAACGTTCCCTGTGGCCGTGCCTTGCAAGGGTGCCCTACCTCCGTGCCCTACTGCGCCCTACCCCTCGCGCGCCCTGCGACGCGTGCATCCTTTACCCTGTAGCCGGCACCCAGCGCCCCGCAGTTGCGCCAGCGCTTGGTGCCCCTCGGTCGTGCCCATGAGTTGCGTCTACAGACTTAGCTCCTGCACCTCACTGGGTGCCCCAGGCCTCACTGGCCAAGCTCCCAGCACCCTCACCCGGAAGCTTGACATCCAGCGCTCGAGCACCATGTGCCTTGGCATTGATGCGCCCAACCACCATCATGTTTCGGCTTTCCTTCCCCTTCCTATCTACGTTCCTTGGCCGAGCGAACAAGCGCCCTGTGCATCCTAGCTGAGGCTCCGTGTGCCCTGCAGCCTGATGCTATAGCACCCTACATGGCTATGGCTGAGGCATGCATGGGAGCGGACTCCGGTGGTCGGGGGGCTGCCGTGATGTAGTCTGTGCGTCCGCGACCCGCTCCCGTGGCCGCGCGCACCCTGAGCACGAGCCTCATGCGTCCAAGCACCCTGCCAGGCGCGCGCCCCACGCCCTGTGTCTAAGGACCAACGCCCTGCGTCTAAGGGCCAGCGCCCTGTAGCCGGCGCCTAGCGCCCTGCAACTGCACCCTGTAGTCGACACCTAGCGCCCTGCAGCTGTGCCTACGAGTGGTGATCCTCCATTACGCCCATCAGGCGCGTCCCCAAGGCTATACTTCTGCACCTTGCCAGGCATCCCAAGCCTTACTGGTTGAATGTCCTACGCCCGACACAGGCGCCCTACCTCCCGCATGGCGAAGGCCCGCAGACCACCTATTCGCCTAAGTGCTTTGCAGTGAGCCCCCCGCGCTCTGCATTTAAGGGCCAGCGTCCTGCAGCCGGTGCTGTCAAGCTCCGCGGCAAAGCTCCTTGTGGCAGCGACGCGGCGCTCTGCAGCCCACTCACCATCACCATGCACCTGGGCAACGGCTACGCATTAACGACCAAGCCATACGCCCTGTGCGGGTCCTATAGCTCTGAGCCAGCTTCCTGTGTGGGCGCTATGTGGCCTAGTTCCAAGACGGTGCTCCCCGTGGCAGTGGCGGTCGCCCCCCAGCGATCCGCATGGCGGCACCCTGCGCCCGTGACCTACCCCCCTGTACTCGACGGGGTGGTGTGCCCTTTGCGCCCCCATGTAGAGGTGGGCACATGGGCCGTGCCTTGGTGGGCCAGCTCGAGGCACGGAGGGCACGGCACGGCCCAAGCCATGCTCGACATGTTAGAGGGCCGTGCCGTGCTGCCCGGTACTGTAGTTTGGGCCATGCCGGGCCCAAAACCGGAGCACGACGGGTGGCACGGCCGTTTGGGCCGTGCCCGTGCTGGCCCGACCCGACGACAGCACGAAGGCCCATGGCACAACCCACAACTGGGGCATGGCATGCGGCAGTGTTCACCTCTGCCGCGCCCGCGCCATGGCCGAGCTAGAGGAGGGAAGCGGCGGCAGCGAGTGAGGTAAGGGGAGAGGGAGGGAGGGGCGGCGACGCGCGGGCACGCGGGGAGGCTGGAGCCGGAGGGAGCGGGGATGCCGGAGGGGAGGGAGGGAGTCCACCTCCCACGCCGCACGCCACCTCGCGCCGTGGCCTCCTCGCGCTTCGCCTCGCGGGCGGCCTCCTGCACCGCCTCCAGCGTCGCCTCGTGCGGCTGCCTTGCTCGCCTTCGTGATCGTCGGGGAGAGGGGACGGATGTCTAGGATAGGGGATGCCTCGCTCGCCGTGGTCGTCGGAGGGAGTTGGTTCGTGGGGAGGAGCCGGCCGGGAGGGAGCCGCGTGAGGTGGGAGCGAAGGGCTGGGAGGGGGTTGTAGGGAGGAGCTGTGTGAGGCCGCGAGAGCGGAGGGGGAGGGGACACGCCATGCCCACGCACGGGGCCCGAGGGGCCGCCCGGTCGGGGCGGAGGAAGAGAGAGGGAGGGGAAAAAAGAAAGGCGCTGCGCCCGCCGCCCGGGCCGTGAAAAAAGTGAGAGAGAGGGGGGGAGGGGCGGGTTCGGTGGGGGAAAAAGAGAAAAGAGAGAGCCGTTCGAGCGAATCACGGGAAAAACATTGTTTAAGTCTTTGAAGGAATCATACGTCTAAGTCTAATGCTTTTGAAGTTTTGAATGAAAGAGAATCAAAGCTGCGAGGGAATCGAGTGAATCACGAGAAAAGTAGTGTCTGATGTCTGCGACGGTCGTGTCTGGTCTTTGAGAGAATCACGGGAGCCGCGGCCATGTAGGAAAGAGAGGAAAATAGACAGCGATGTGATTGAACGATTCCATTTCGCTTCCGTCAGCGTAATTTATTCGGTAAGAACTTTTTATCCCGCGCCTCGTTTCAATTCTGAATGGACACGCTCACACTCTCTCCGCAATGTTCAGCGAACAGACAACGACGTGACATGATAAAGGACGTAAAGCAACGCGATGTGATTGAAAATTTGAGATGAACCCGCGCGCAACGGGCATAATGGCTATTAAAATCTGTCGAGCAGTCATTTATTCCGCATCTTAGCACCCGAAACATTCTTTCTCTCCTGAGTTAACCACACACGTTCTCTCATTTGTTCTCTCTCTATTTGCTTGCATTTTTTTGCTCTCCTATCGCGAAATAAAATGATTCGCAAGAGCAAGAGCAGGAGAGCACGCCCGCGCTCTCCATGTCCCCCTCATCAGGATTAAGAGATCGATTCACGCCAACTCTCCCCTAGTATGGGAGACTATGGCATAGATGACCTTCATCTGGACGGCAAGCACGGCATCGAGGATGCCTCATACACTCTGGATGCACCGAGTTCGGATGCCGCTACCCCGGTGTATCCGGACGGCGCCGGATCCACACAAGACACGCACCGACATATCGATGCAACAAAGACGGGCGCCCATATCCTATTGCCGACGCGCGGTGCTGGCAACATATGGACAGAACCGTCAACTGTGGACGGATATGAGGTAGTGTATGCTGTTTGCAAGTACTGTCAAACTAAACTATCTACACGTGTATGTGGTGGTACAGGTCATCTAAAGAGACACGCGGAGAATTGCTTAAGGAAGATATCGGCCAGACGGAGGCCGAGCGAGGGCGTGCAGACACAGCTCAACTTCAACACCGACGGTTCGGTAAGCACATGGGTATACAACGCCAACGTAGCTAGAGACGAAATTGCACGTTACATAGTTACGGAGGATCTTCTACTTACAACGGGTGAGAGCTCTAATTTTGAGAGAATGGTACAACGTGGTTTTTGCCCGCAATACCAAAATATTAGTAGAAGAACAACTACACGTGATGTTTGTAAAATGTTTACAAATAAACTAGAAATGTTAAAACAGACCTTTATGACACTTAGTTTTTCCTTTGCATTAACATATGATATATGGACTTCCTCTTACCAAAGAGCAAAGATATATTAGTGTTGTTAAGACTACCTAGATGACGAGTAATGCATAAAATGAAAGGGTGATAGGGTTTAGGCCAATCTCGGAGTCACACACCGGACATGCTATCGCTACCCGTATACTTGAGGTTGTTAATGACTTTAAAATAGAAAGTAGAATTGTTTCCATTACTCTTGACAATGCATCAGCTAACACAACGGCTATAGAGCATCTCTCACCGCACTTGGAGACTTATATTGGAGATTTTGTACTCCACCAGAGGTGCGTATGCCATATTATTAATCTCATTGTACTGGCAGGTTTGCATATAATGAAACCTACTTTGGAGGGCATACGTAGTGCTATCGATTTTATTACTAATTTATCTGTAAAGTTTGCCCAGTTCTCAGAGTAATGTAAGGCCAACAATACGAAACCAAGAAGATTCAACCTTGATATGAAGGTTAGATGGAACTCAACTTATACTATGCTGCATCGTTGCGAAGACTACGAGCACATTATCATTGTCTTCATCAACTGCAATAATGGTGAGGTATTGGTTACTGACGCGGATTGGATAATTGCTAGTCATTTTCGTAATTTTTTTAAAAAAATTACGATGCAACTAAACAATTATCCGGTGTGTACTACCCAACTTCTTGCTTAGTCGTCGAGTGGCTTTGGCTTATTGCTAATACTTTTAAAGAAAATAGAGGTAATTATATTTTACATCCCATTATAGAACAAATGGAGCAAAAAATTTTAAAATATTTTCAAGCTATTCCACATCTGTACTGTTTTCCTGTCATTTTGGATCATCAGAGAAAATTTTCTGACTTGCAGGGCGCCTTCGAGGGAATAGGTGAGGCATTCAATCTTGATTTTTTCGAGGCCTATACTCATGTTTATAATGAGTTTTTCAGAGTTTTCAACAAATATTATGAGAAGTTTGACACCAGAAGTGAAGCACGAAGATCTACCTCAACAACGCAACAAGCACAAGGCAGTTCGATCGCTTCAAACATATGGAAGAAACTGAAAGGCAAGTCGTGTAGTTCGTCTTCCGAAACGCCGAGCAGGCCGCAATGGAATCCATGAGTAGAGATCAACCACTACCTCAACGCGCCTTTCGTGGAGTCCGAGCTTGACATGGATGAAGAAAATCAACTTGACTTGCTTTTGTGGTGGAAGAATAACGAATGTATTTACCCCGTGCTATCCCATTTCGCACGGGACGTACTTACGGTTCCGGTGTCCACTGTCTCATCGGAATCCACTTTCAGTTTGGTGGGGAGGATACTTGAGCCGAGGAGGTCGTCTCTCAGACCTGAGATGGTTGAGGCAATTACATGCCTCAAAGACTGGGAGCGTGCAGATGAGAGGACACAACATCAGCCAGAGGATTAGGAGATCACGGATGCGGTAGCCGACTTTGACAATCTCAGCCTCGGATAGTCTATGTATATAGACGTAGTTACTGTACTCTTTTCCTTACCGGGGGGACCCCACACCGGGGTGTAAGGTTTTTAATGAGGTAGTAACTCCTGTACATGTTCAAGATTTAATAAAATTTACTTCTTTTTCCCCAGTATTTGTGTCCATTGCTAGCAATATTGATATCCACACAAGATGTTTCTTTCGCATGCTTTCATTTAGTCCTTGATTTGCGTGCACGTTTCTTCTCATCATTTATTTACTTACTTTGCTAATTTGTCCATAGATACACAAGAGAACAAATGCGTGTTCGTTAATAATGATTTAATTAATTGGCATAATGCATGGCCCCACTTTATTTTGGATGATCTAAGCGAATGTGTGTTGCTCGATTGTAGATTTATATATTTCTTTGATCAAGGTGCCTATACATTCGCTGCACCGTAGCATCGCGTACGCAAGCTACTACAAGCAAATTTGAGTCATTTCCTCTCGTCGCAATAGTGTAAATGGATCGGGTCTGAGCCGGCACGGCACGAAGCGTAAATGGGCCGTGCTTGGGCTCGCCGAAGACGAGCCACCAAGACGACGAGCCGCCACGGCCAAAGACGCTTTACGCCCGGCACGATGGGCTCGTCGTTGGACCGCCCAAAGACGCAGACGACGTCCACCTCTACCCCATGCCGAACCGCGCCTGCCCCTTACATCTCTCGGCATGGCCTGTGCCGACGACGTGTCTGCGCCACGCATGCCCTCTGGTCTGCGTCGGATGTTCGACGCTCCTCATGGCTGTGCCCGGTTCTCGGCGCCATGCCGCCCCATCCGATCTACCGTGCAGGGGAGCTACGAATGCAAGGGGAGGACGAAGAGGCATTCAAGGAAGGGAGGAAGGCTGCCAATGTTTACCTCGGGGTCAGTTCCTCCCCCTGCTTGTGCGCCAAAGCCTAGCACCGGCTCCTTCTCCGCATGACTGATGCGCCAAGAGAGAACGGGTTAAATACCCCAACAGCTGGTTCATACTTTTCACACGGACTAAGTCTATTGAGGCGAGGAAGTTTGTCCAAAGCGATGCAGCCTTCAGAAAAGCAAAAGAAGAAAAGTCTTTCCTTCTTTTGCACCAAGGCAAGGTTTATAACTTGATGGGTTGGTCGAGCCAGAATAGGATCGGGCCGGCCCTAAATCTATGGCTGAGCATGTGACCCATGAGTGGAGAACGGTTTTTTGGGGACCAATCACTTGTCCTCCCTGTAATGGAGATGGGCATGAAAAGGAGTGGTCAACCTTTGCCATGGCTTTAAAAAGTTGAATTTTGCCATGCCATGAAAAAGTCCAGATTTGCTATGGCCTTAAAAAGTTGAATTTTGCCATGCCATGAAATTTGCGATGGCACAGACAAATTTGCTATGCCATGAAATTTGCTATGGCTCAAGTTTTCAAAGTTTGATCGAGCTCAGCACTTCTCCCATAACCTCTGCAAGCATGCATGTCATCCAATACTACCACTTTGAGCGCTTTCCTTAGCGCCAAGGGGCAGGGGGCTACTATTGGAGGATACCTGAAAAGCTACTGATTGTGCAGCATACAAGTCAAGGGACTACAGTCGCGCTGGCAAAAGACGATGTTGCCCCTTACTTGTACTCATAGACTAGTTATTCTCATAAGGGGTATTTTGGTCATTTGTACAGGCCAAGAGCCTATAAGTACCCCACCTCTCTCTCATTTGTAAGGGAGAGCTCTCTTAAGCAATATAAAGAAAAGTTAAACTGACGAGCCCTCGAGGCCTTACTCTCTGGAGACTAACCCCCGTAGGCTCATCGACAGGAGTAGGACGGTCCTCTCGGATCACCGAATCTGTATAAATCCCCTATATCATTTTCACTCTCGTGGATGATGGCCCATTAAACGACCAACGTCCACCCTCCTCACTCGTGTTCAGTTTTTACACCTACAACACAGATGCCGGACTGACCAACTGCCGACCGCATCATCTTAGAAAGAAGGTTCGCGTATAATTCAGTTATAGCGCACCCGTCCAATGTAGTTTTCTAAATGAAAATTAAGAATCCATACGCATTCAGTGATAAAGAGGAAGAGGGGAATTGGCCTCCAAGATGGAAGATAACTTGGAAGAATCTCGTGTAAACGAACACTGTTGTAAACATTCATCAGAAGCGGCCGGTTGTCCATCGCTCACCTTACGTCCATTGGTGAAAGAAAACTCGGCGCCGCATGTGCGTACCGGCGGCGGCGTACGTACCGGACGGCGTGCGACGCGATTCGTGATGAATAGGATAGATATCAGGATAGCGCCACCGTCGCCGACTCCACGGGCCGCGCCTGCACTAGAAAATCGGACTTGACGCGAGACGAATGGCTTCGAGGCTGGCCGTGAGGTTTGCTTGGCGACATCGTGCTCGTCTGACCTGAGAAGTAGGGCCTGTGCAGCGGGTGGATCTGGGCCGGAGATGGGGAAGAAACATTCCTACTGCTGTTCTTCTGGTGGACAATAATTTAGGTGGGCTTGTCTCCAGCAGGGCCGGTGCAGCGGGTGGATCCGGGCCGGAGACGGGGAAAATTGACTAGATTGGTCTGAGCTCACGGAATCCGTATTCGAAAATTATCTAGATTGGTTTGAAAGTATCTGATGTATTTTCACCTCAATCTATTGTACTATATTTCTACACCATAATACAACTATGTAGCTACACAACTCCAGATCTAATTGTTTGGGTTGTTAATCTCCTGTAGTTTCAAAATATAATCTAAAAGGCTAAAAAAACTCACATTCAAAATATGATCCTCTTTTCTTCTCTTTTTTTCCTCCCCTTTTCTCTCTACTCTTCTCTTCCTCTCCTCTCTTCTCATTTTCTTTTCTCCTTTCATCTTCCTCTCTTGGTTGAAATGATGACAGAACCGGCCTTGTTGATTTTTTAAGCGTTGCTTTCTGTCGCCATTTGAAACAGCGACAGAGGATGTGGAGATCTATGTCTCCATTTGAAACGGCGACAAAGGGTGTGGGGACTTATGTCATCGTTTCAATTGATGATTCGTTTATTCGGTCGCTATTTGAAATGTGTGACAGGTGGCGTGGATACCCACGCGCCCTCTGTCGTTGGTCCAAATAGCGATAGAGTCCCTATCGTTATTTGAAATGACGACATAATAAATATAGTTATTTCGATTGGCGATAGCGCATCTGTTGCTGACATAGGTCTATCTCTGTCAATTTTTCGATGTATTATTTCTGAATTTTTTTTAATATATATTATTTAAAAAATCCACTTTTCCCTTTCATTTACCATTTTCCGCACCGCAGCCGATGAAGTCTTCATCGCAAACCGTGGCGTGGTTCACAAATCAAAAATCGCTTTGCTGATCTTATCGCTTGCTACGGCCGAGATCTAAAACCGTTCGATATACCGATCTAATTTTAAAAAATTCAAAAAAAATTGAAAAAATTTATTTGTTAAAACCGCTCGAAAACCGTTGAAAACCCGCGGTTTTCGCAAAAACAATCGCTTGAAAAACTGTTTTTCAGAAACATTCAATTGGTTGATTGGTTTTTCGTTGAAAACCATACAGTTTTTGATTTTTTTGAATATTTTCCAAAAAAAAGTTATTTCTCAACCCTTCGGTTTCTAACGGTTTTCAAGTGGTTTTTCGAGCGATTTTTGCGGTTCTCACGATTTCTTTTTTTACGGTTTTTCACGGTTTCGGTTTTGTAAACCCTGTCGGCGGCTCTGTCACTCCCGTATGGCCATGTTAGGGAACCCGGAAAACTATGCAGCCACTATAGTTTAAAAAACAATAAAAATCGCTCAAAAACCGTATCGAGCCGACTCGATAAACTGGTCTATATTTTTTTTGTTGAAAAAATCAGAAAATTTTATGCATGAAAAATCGGTCGAAAATCGCTCAAAAATTGACAAAATCACTCGAAAATCTTTTTTCGAATTGTTTCGCTTAGTTCGCTGATATTTCGAAAAAAAACCGATCAAAAATCGATAAAATTGATAGATTCTTGAATATTTTTGATCATCAAGTTCAAAAATTTTGATTTCGAAACGGTTTGGTTTCTGATAATTTTCGAAACCGATAAAAGGATGATTTCCTAGCTCGGTATCGTAAACCTGGCAGCCACACACACCTGCGGGCTGCGGGAGCCCTTGCCTGCCTGTCAGAAATGGGATAACACCAATCAACGATGAGAACGATGCGGCCACGACTCGCAGGATAGACCATACTATGACGCGTGTACTACAGCTTAGTTATTACTCCTTGCCCTATCCGGACACCGATCACCTCGCGATCCCAATACCCACCCAAGTAACCACTGCGAATACGTGTTACAGTCACTGGCAGTTGGGTCCCACGTACGTACTACCCCACATGCTTGCGTGACCACGAGCCATGGGGTCGGTCCGTTTCTTTACCTGCCGTGCGTGGACTGTGACGCGGACCGGGCCCATACTGTAACAGAAATCGGGGCCCACATCACCCACTGGACCGTTAGGTCTATAAAGTCCTGTTCCACCTGCCATTCCCGTTCTCCTTCCGTCTTCCCCTTCGCTTCTCTTCGTCACTCTCGCCTCGCATCGCGCCTCCTCTCCTCGCGAGCGATTCGTCGCTAGGATTTAGAAAGGGTTAGGGTTTCTACTTTCCGGGAGGAAGCCGCAGCCATGACGGAGGCCAGCGGCGATGGGGAGCACTACTCGCGGCTGATCCGCGATCTCTGCGCGCTTCTCGTCACCGTCATCTCCCCACCGTCGCCGCCGCGGCAGCAGCATCCGAGAAGGCTCACGCCGCCGCCTTCGACGGGGATGTCGCCGGCTGCGGTGGCGTCTATGCTGCTGGGCGCGTCGATGGCGCTGATGCTATGCGGGTCGGTGACGTTCGCCATCGGCCTCCTGCTCATGCCGTGGGTCGCCGGCCTCGCCCTGCTCTTCGGCTTCGCCGGTGCCGTCTCCACCCTCTCCTCCGGGTTCTTTGGCAAGCCCGCCGGCCTCCCCTGCAAAGGCGGCGGCCCGATAAGCCCTGTTCCGGATAAGTTTGTAGTAGTAGCATAGCGTCGATTTGTTCCGGAATTAGGATACGGTAGTCCCTGTAAAAAGGCGTCCTTTTGTTGTACTTTTGAGTCGGAAGAGATCGATGTTGGCTGTTGATTGTAGGATGCGTCCAACGGATGCAACAATTACTTGTTTGTTCCATGTCGATAATTTTGTGCGCAGCGCAGATGCCATCATGTTCTGCTTCTTTCTTCGATGAGCAATCAATAATCGTGTTCTGTTTCGTATTAAATGGCAAGGAAAAAAAATGTTGTTCTGGAGGTTATGGAGAAACCTAGATTTTGATAGTAACATTATGCTCACTTATGATAACACTATCGATTATTTCAAGGCCGGATTCTTAACTTACTTACGATAAAAATGAGACATTTTGTTGGTGTTTGCGCCCAACTCACATTTTCTTCGTCAACAGGGTCATCAATCAGGGCCATCATTGATATATTGAAAATAACTATATTAATCTTAATTATTATCTTCAAATAATATATTTAATATATACATACAGAAAATATTAAATAAATCTACATATTTATTAGAGGATATAAAAAAAACATCACTAATTTGTATGGAGTACGAACGCATAAGATCAATAAAAAATACGTACCGTAAACGGCGAGAGAGTACTAGTCTTCTACGGTAACTTTGTGTCTCTTTGCGGTGAGAGGTGTGTACAAGTTTTAATTGGAGGAGACGGGTCGCAGGCCATACCTGAAAGTGATGGGAGTGTTGAGTGCGTTCATTACCTGCCTGTGACAATAAGTAATGGGCATTCGGCGCACGCGTTGGGTGATTGCGTGTAAAAGCGCAGGGAAGATAGTTCAATGGTCGTTGTCACACGAGATAGGGATTTTCCTACTTTTATGCCTCCGACTGAGGGTGCAAACAGAGCGGATAGTTTTCGATTGTTCGTTCGTTCGAATAAATTCAGATAGTATTCGGAGTATAAAATCGGATATCTGAGTTTTTTTTCTCGGATATCGGAGTTGGATTCGGATAGTTTTTTTCGGATACAGAAACGGATTCGGGACGAAAGTATTCATTGGATTTGGATATATCCGGAATTTAAATCGGAGCTATCTAGAATCTATTCGTCAACTATCTGAACCTAATCGCCGGCTAACCCAAAACTGGGAATCCCCATTCCCTATCCCCGTTCGGCATTCCACGCTCCCTACCCTAGTCCTCGCGTGGTTCTACCCTCGTACTGTGCGGCCGCTCTAGATCTCCCCATCGGCTGTCGCGGCCCTCCAGACTCCAGATCATCACAGTCGACGCCTCCCTCGCCTGCAGGCTACGGCCTCCACCTCTAGCCACGTCGCCTCCCCGCGGCGACCTGCCTCCTCCGGCTGCGTCGCCTCCCCGCGATGGTCCTCCTCCAACCGTGTCGCCTCTTGTCCTCCTCCGGCCGTGTCTCCTAAGTATTACCCCCACCCCCTCTCTCTCTTGCTCGCGGTCTGAATAGGGTTCCTAGCAGGGGCAGACCGAGCAGGGGGTCAGGGGGGCTAGAGCACCCCCTACCCCGATCACACCATGGGTACCCCCTTAGCACCCCTTACCCAATGTGGGGCGCCACCACACTGTCGTCATGAAAGCTAGTCAAAAAATTGAAATTTGTAGACCGGTTTAGCACCCCTAAATTTATATCCTGAGTCCGCCACTGGTTCCTAGTGGTTGGATCCTGACGGGCCTGCTTCTCAATTGATTTCTTTCAACTGTGATGATATGGATTGACGAGAAGATATAGCATGGACGGGAAATCTTACACGTTTAATTAAAACTAGACTAAAAGTTTTGAAATTAAATGGTGTTTAAATACCCTCTTCTCTCCCTTCAAATTTATATGAAATGGTTACACGTGTATGCATTAAATTGTTCCTAGCTTGTTGTCTAGAAGCATGCGACCCAAACATGAGAGTGAATGCACAAAGTGAAGTATGTATGCATACGCATACACGTGATGAGTCTGTCCGGTTCTCTAATCATCGAGAGGACGCTACACGATGAAGGAAGAGAGGAGAGAAAACGCTCTAGAATAGGTACCTATGATGAAGATTCCGCATAGATCAAGAAAGGATTAAGATATGTATCTTAAATCAAATGTTTGCTTGAACGATCTGGCTAATGGTTTCCGCTTACGATTTTCTTGCTGATGGCATGAAGGTTCTTTGCAGCGCATAATGATGCCTCCTCCTGGCTTTAGTTTTCCTTTTGAGATACCCTCGTAATATATTCGAAATCGCATTTTTATTATTGTTTTTTGAGAGTATTATGGATAGTCTGATACTCTGATCAGGATTTTTATTGTTGTGTCAAATCCTCGTGAGATATTTTCTTCATGCATGTCTGATAATAAGCTAATAATACCTAAATAATCAAGTTGCTGTCCTACTGGATGGACTACTTTGTAATTTATCAATTAGGCCCTCGTGTTGCATGCATGGTTCACAAAGGCGATGAAAACCAGTTGGTTTTCGCGAAAACAGGTCGGTTTTCGAGCCGGTTCGGCAATAAAAACTGCTCGGTAAATCGTAGAGTTCAAATGCAAATATAAAAACTTTGAAGAAATTTAGCAAAAAGTGTTAAATTTTTTGTGTGAGGTTCCGAGGCAATGATAATGATTCTATAAAATTTTCAGATTATTATCAGTTCTGTGGATTGTTTAAAAATTCTAATAGTGATACTATCAGAATATATGCTTTTCAGATTTTGATTTTCTAGGGGCACAAAATGAAGTATAATATTTCTTAAATTTTTTTGTGATGTTATAACGTAATTATAATGATGTCGTAAAATTTTCAGATGATTATCAAATATTTATATTTTAAAAAATTCTGAAAGTGCTACTATCATTGTATATGCTATTCTGTTTTTAATTTTATATTGGCACTAAATGAAGTATAATATTTATGAAAATTTTATTACATGATACTTTGGCACTATTTATAGTTATATTAAAATTTCAGAATATAATAAATCTTTTAAATATTTATAAAAATCTGAGAGTGTCTTTGTCCCTTTTCATTAATTGTTGTTTTGGATTTTTTTTAAAGCAATAAATGATTTCAAAAATTGCTCAAATTTCTCTGAAGCGTTCCATATATTAATTTGGATTTTTTAATTTTTTTTAAAAAAAATCGATTTTTTTGGGATTTTTTTTCAATTGTTCTTCGATGTACTGGAAATCAAAAACCGCATAAAAATCGAAAAAAGCAATTCAAAAATTGGTAAAATTGCTCGATTTTTGTTATTTGCCAGCCGTTGTTTGAGCGCCGAATTCAAAAAATTAGAATTCAAACTTTTTCGATTTCTACCGATTTTCGTTCGATTTTTACTGATTTTCAAATTTTCGGTTTGGTTAACCCACTTGCATGACACGGATCGAGTGGCCAGCGCACATGGGGAATTTGTTTGCAGAAAAGATGAGGCGACCTGAATTCAGACCGTTCGAAAGTAGCGTGGAAACAAGTGCAAAGAACATGCTAAGAGATTCTTGTGCAGAGGAAGATTCAGTTTTATATCGGACAATATGCTGAAGTTCCTTGCTTGCATAATGCAGGGTGCAAGCTAGCTTAAGAGGAAGACGGGCCTGGTTTTGCACGTTACGGTACGGTACTGTTCTTGCAGTCTACCTTTATCTGGAAGCCTCGGCTTAACGGCCCTCTTACACATTTTTTCTTGTAAATTTGGCATGCGAACAAAATTTAAAAAATAATCTACTTCTTGATAAGCGAAAGCAGCGACAAGTGACATATCAACCCTGCGGCAGTAGGTTGTTGCCGCGTTGGAAGAGCATATCACCTAACCTACCGCAGTAGACCCGATGCTGCTGCTACGGTCGGGCGGGGTGCCGTGGGGCCAGCTACTTATCACAATACACAGACGCGGCATGTGACATATATCACCCGTCCCTAGTTCTGTATATGCCAGATTGACAACAAAAAAAAGGCTAAAAAAGTTAATGGTTCCTGAATCTCGGCCCGCGGCTGCGCTGCACCCGTCCACCCGCCGACCGGCGCTACGGGGATCGGGCCGGCCTTCCCGCCAAATCACCTGCACAAACCAAGGCTTGATCTTTCGCGGACCTGTGCAAATTTGGAAGATAAATGGGCTACATTCATTTGTAGATCGGTAGTTCAGCAACCTGCAATTTGCAGAGCACTATTCCAATGAAGATATCGATTTGTGCCTAAAAGAGTATAGGAGGTAGGTATTAAGCTCCTTATATTTTGTTTTTGATCTGATCTATATTTGAACCATGATTGCTAGTTCTCCTGGAGTTTTTTCTTCCTGCTTATTACAGTGTATGTTGTATCCCTTTTCGTTCTTTTGAATTTTTTTGTTAAGGGCGCTGACCGCGTCTACTACAGGTGCAGGGCCCACACGGCCAGCGCCCCTGGTGCAGCCGGTGCACCTAGAGTGCCAAGTCAAGCATAGCAGCCGTATGCAGTAGTACTTTCCTATTTTCGCTTTCCTACTGTTAGCCTTCCTAAATTCAAGCTTTCCTATTCTTCTCATTCCTATTAGTCTTCCTAATTATCAGCCTTTCTATTTTAAGCTCTTTCCAATTGTAAGCAGTCTTCCTAAATTTAAGCTTTCTTATTCTTCTCATTCCTATTAGCCTTCCTAATTATCAACCTTTCTATTTTAAGCTCTTTCCAATTGTAAGCAGTCGGTTATGAATAAAAGGAGAAAGATGAGAAGAGAAAAGGCACGCTTTTGTTGCCAACCAAATCTTATCTCAGGCGCTGCCGATAACCGTGGCCGTGGCTGCATAACCGACACCATAGCGAACCAATCCACCCACAACGGCCTTAGGCTGGTCACTCGGGCGTTCTCAAGGGAACATCCGTATCAACTGATATCAGAGCCGACCGATCCTCCATCCATGGCGGGAACCGATGGGTGCCTCTCCAAGTTGGAGGCGACCGTGGAAGCCCTCGTCGGGTCGAATAACCGCGTGGAGCAGATGATAGCCGACCTGCTTAAGACGGTGGGCAAACGGCCGGCCCACGAAGCTGGCACGTAGGTAGACATGACGGAGACAAGCTATGCAAGAGATCGGGGCCGCTCTTCTCCACCACGAGGAAGACCGCGCGTTGGGGATAGGAATGAGGACGGAGGCCGGTACGACCACGACGATCGTCGTAGGACTCCGCGCGCCCCAAGATATGAATTGCCGTTGTACGACGAAACCGATGACCCGCTGTTGTGGCTGCGTCATTGCGAACGTTTCGCACGGGCCCACGACATTCCGGAGTCAGAAATCGTCGAGATGGCAGGCCTTCATCTCCGTGGTGAGGCACAGGAGGTGTTGGATAATTGGGAGCAGGAGGAACGGCACATCTCGTGGCCCGATTTTTATGAGACTTTCCTCCAGCGATTTACCCGCCATTCATCGGTAGGGCCCCTAGGGGACCTCGTGAACTTGAAGCAGGGCGAATCCCGCTCAGATGATTATGCGAGGGATTTCCAGAGGTTACTGTCGCGTGCGCCCAGGGTGAAGAGGGAAGATCAAATCGAGATGTTCTCAGCGGGATTGTCCGCAACACTTGCGGCCGATGTGCGCCGCGATCGCCCACAAGACTTGGTGAAAGCCATCGCCCTCGCCCGAGAAGCAGAGCGATGAGAAGATGCATGGATCGCAAAGGCCATACAAGCCATGCCGCAGGGAGCCCACCATCGGCCTCTGTTCAGCAGGGGCACGACTTCGTTCGCCTCAACTGGGGAACCCCCGCCACAACGCGCAGCCACGTCGGCGTCACCACGCGCAATACATCACAGTTCCGGCGGTGCTTCCACCGCTGCTCCTGTGAGGGGGACGTCTAGCACCGGCTAGCTCGCAAAGCTCCTCCACCGCGTCTGCTCTGTACCGGTGGCGCCTCAATCCGAAAGAGATGGCGGAAAGGCGCGAAAAGGGCCTATGCTACAATTGCGATGAAATTTATGCTAGAGGGCATCACTGCAAGAAGCTCTTTCTCCTCGAGGTCTTAGACGAAGATGACGAGGAACCTGAGGAACAAGAGGAGGTGGAGTCGGCACTGTCAGTCATGGCTCTACAAGGTCCTAGCAAGGGTAGCACCATGCAAATTAAACTAACCATGGCAGGGCAGGAGCTATGGGGGCTGGTGGACAGCGGGAGCACGCACAACTTCCTGAGTTCTCACGCCGCCAACCTGGTGGGAGTGTCCCAGGACCCGGGAGGAGGCCAGCAGGTGCGGGTGGCAAACGGCACCCACCTGCCGTGTTTGGGGAAGCTCCAAGACCGCACTTTCTTTATCGACAAACACCCCTTTGATGCATCCTTCCTGTTCATACCGCTGGAGGGATTTGACGTGGTGCTGGGAGTGCAATGGCTGCTAAAGTTAGGAGATATCAGTTGGAATTTTGATTCCCTTCACATGTCTTTCAATTGCCAGGGTGCCTAGGTGGAAATTCAGGGTATTGGGAGAATACCAGAACCGCAGGTGCACCTGGTGGCTGCAGATCAAGAGGAGGCTGACACTGCTGCCCTCATCGCCGCTTTCGACGACCTCTTCCAGGAACCAAGAGGACTGCCGCCCTCGCGTGCTTGCGACCACCGCATATGCTTGAAGGAGGGAACGGATCCGGTGGTGGTTCGACCGTACCTGTATCCTTACAGGCAAAAGGACGAGATCGAGCGGCAATGAGAGGAGATGCTCGCTCAAGGCATTATCTGCACCAGCCACTCTCCGTTCTCCTCCCCAGTCTTGTTGGTAAAAAAAGAGGACGACTCATGGCGTTTTTGTGTTGACTACCGTGAGCTCAATGCCAGGACAATCAAGGACAAGTTTCCCATTCCGGTGGTGGAAGAGCTTCTGGACGAACTACACAGCGCCAAATTCTTCTCCAAGTTGGACCTCCGATCCGGATACCATCAAGTTCGGATGAACAAGGAAGATATTGAGAAGACGGCGTTCTGCACCCATCATGGCCACTATGAGTCACTAGTGATGGCATTTGGGCTATGTAACGCCCCTTCCACCTTCCAGGCTCTCATGAATGAGGTTTTCGCTCCTTTCCTTCGAAAGTTCGTCCTTGTTTTCTTCGATGACATCTTGGTGTACAGCCCATCCCGAGCAGAGCATCTCCATCACCTGCGAATGGTTCTGGAACAACTAAGCCGCCACCAGTTGTACTTGAAGCGCTCCAAGTGTGCCTTTGCTCAGTGCACTGTGAGTTATTTGGGGCACATCATCTCCGGCGATGGGGTGGCGGCCAATCCCAACAAGGTTCAGGATGTGGCTCGATGGGTGCCACTAACATCTGTGACTGGCGTCCGGAGCTTCTTAGGGCTCGCGGGCTACTACAGGCGCTTCATTCGCCTCTACGCGACTATTGCTGCGCCATTGACCAACCTTCTTCGCCGTCAAGACTTCAAGTGGACGACGGAGGTCGACTGCTCTTTCCAGCATCTCAAGGAGGCGTTCATGAGGGCACCAGTCCTATGCTTGCTCGACTTTAGCTTAACCTTCGTGGTTGAGTGTGATGCCTCGAGCGTGGGCATTGGCGGGGTACTGCAACAAGAGGGCCATCCAGTGGCTTTCTACAGCTGTCGGCTGGCCATGCGCCATGCCAAGCTGGCGGCCTATGAGCGTGAGCTCATCGGCCTTTCCAAGGCAATTCGGTATTGGCGGCCGTATCTGTGTGGGCGCCCTTTCGTCGTTCGATCCGACCACACAAGCCTCAAATACCTCCTGGATCAAGCTCTGATCACGCCACCATAACAGCATTAGCTCAGCAAGCTGATGGGCTTTGACTTCACCGTGGAGTACCGGTCGGGGCATAGCAACAAGGCAGCCGACGCCTTATCCCGCATCTATGAGCCGACGGCGGCCTGCTTGGCGCTCTCAAGCCCTTTGGCGCAAGCGCAGTGGGAGGACATCCTCCGGAGCGACCCAGAGGTACAACAACGATGCGCGCAGCTTTTGTAAGAAATGTCGTTGGCTCACGACACCACCGCTGCTCCTACAACAACCGCATCCACAGCCGCAGAATCTTTCCCCACGGTGATTGCGTCGACACCAACTTGGGAAGCACGCAGTGGCCTCCTTTATCGGGAGGGTCGCCTCTTTCTACCTTCCACCTCGCCGTTACGAGCTCAGGTGGTGGCTGCCATCCATGACCTCACCCACGAGGGCATCACAAAGACTCTGCATCGAGTGAAGCAAAAATTATATTGGGCTGACATGCGCAAGACAGTGGAAGAATATATCGGCCAATGTGGCACTTGTCAGCAACACAAGGCTAGCACTCAGACACCAACCAGCCTTCTCCAACCTTTTCCCATTCCGCACCACATCTGGACTGACGTCTCCATGGACTTTGTGGTCGGGCTTCCCAAGTCACACAACAAGACAACTCTTTTGGTGGTGGTTGATCGCCTCTCCAAGTACGCCCACTTCTTGGCTCTCAAACAGCCGATCACAGCTCCTCTTGTGGCCGATTTATTCTTTGACCAGATTGTGCGACTCCATGGCATCCTGGAGTCCATTGTCTCCGATCGAGACCCGGTTTTCCTCAGCACCTTTTGGCAGGACCTCTTCAAGCACTGTGGTACCAAGCTGCTCATGTCCTCGGCTTATCATCCACAGACCGACGGTCAAACGGAGGTGGTCAACCGCACGATCGAGATGTACCTCCGTTGTCTCGTTGCGGACAAACCTTCTTCATGGGATCGATGGTTGCCTTGGGCGGAGTTTTGCTACAACTCTTTCTACCACTCTGCCCTTCACATGACACCGTTTGAGCTGGTATATGGTCAGCCACCTCCACCCTTGGTGCCCTGCTATCAAGGTGCTACCTCCATTAATGTGGTGGACTGCACATTGGTGGATCGGGATGAACTCCTTCGTCGTGCTCGCCAACATCTTTTGGCCGCCTAGAATCGAATGAAGCAGCAATATGATCGTCATCATCGCGAGGTTTCCTTCACAGTGGGCGATTGGATGTGGCTCAAATTGCAGCGCTACCGCCAGCTCTCCATGCGCACAATAGGGCAGCACAAGCTTTCACCCCGCTACTTCGGACCATACAAAGTAGTGGGGCGTATTGGCGAGGTAGCCTACCATTTGGCCTTACCAGAGACAGCCTGGATTCACGACGTCTTCCACGTCTCCATGCTGAAGCCTTTTTGGGGTACTCCGCCGGCTACTATCCCGCCATCGCTCAAGATGCCTCGCCCCATCCTCAAGTCGCGTCTACCACTCCTTTTGTTTGCCGTCCCAGCAGCTTTGTCCGTGGGTGCCGCCAATTCTTGGTTCATCAAGGGTGAGCCTCGGAAGCTGCTACATGGATGGATGTCGTGGAATTCGGCGTCTTTTTCCGACTTCCGGCCATGACGAACCTGGATGTGGTGGGGGAGTATTGTTAAGGGCCGACCACGCGTCTACTATAGGTGTAGGGCCCACACGGCCACCCCAGGTGCAAATGGCACCTAGAGTGCCAAGTCACATAGCAATGATGCGAGTACTTTCCTATTTTCCCTTTCCTAATGTTAGCATTCCTAAATTCAAGCTTTCCTATTCTTCTCATTCCTATTAGCCTTCCTAATTATCAGCCTTTCTATTTTAAGCTCTTTCCAATTGTAAGCAGTCTTCCTAAATTCAAGCTTTCCTATTCTTCTCATTCCTATTAGCCTTCCTAATTATCAACCTTTCTATTTTAAGCTCTTTCCAATTGTAAGCAGTCGGTTGTGAATAAAAGGAGAAATATGAGAAGAGAAAAGGCACGCTTTTGTTGCCAACCAAATCTTATCTTAGGCGCTGCCGTCGATTACCGACCGGTGGCTCCGCACAGCCGACACCATAGCGAACCAATCCACCCACAACGGCCTTAGGCCGGTCACTCGGGCGTTCTCAAGGGAACATCCGTATCATTTTTCCAGACTTTCTGGTCTGTTAAACTAAGGCCTGCTCAACCAGTAAATTTGGTATGTGAGATTTAGCATGGAGAACCTGGCGCTTCTAGAAGCTGGGAGTGAGCCTAGTAAATATGCTTAGCTAATTGTTTTCTTGGAAATTTGGAGTTGATCTCGTTGAAAATCACGCCAGGCCGAGACTCCCGCTTCCCCTTCAAATTGTTAGTAACTGATTAGTACTAGTGTATTGTGGAACAGTTGTGTAGTATGGAACACCGTAGATTGTGAATAGACCACAAATCAACACATTGAATAGAGACCACAAGCTAACACATATTCTTGGTTTAGTAAAGCACCTTCCCTATGGTCAACTTCAGTGATTTTTTTTTGCATATCTGAATCCTAAGAAGTTACGAAATTAATTAGAGCAAAATTGGAGGTTTACAAGGTTTTATGTATCATGGTCTTAAAACTATTAAACCCTAATGTGGCTGATAAATATACCATACCCTTTTGTGTTTTTCGAAAATTTGAAATGGTTGCGTACATTGGGAGTACTAGCTAATTTTGTTATTGATGTAAGCATATCTTTGTTGTGTGATGCATGGTGTTTCGATTTATTATATGTTGAATTTAAAGCTCCATCTTATATGGAGGAGTGATTTCAAGACTGTCTGACCATGGTATTAATTGGAGCTATTTTAGTAGTACATACATGTGTATTTGAAGCATAACAATAAGTGTAATGCTTGTTAGACGTATGTACTCCATCTGCTTGTTAACTGGGTATATAGCAATTGCTTGGTTTGAATTGAGGAGAAGGATTTACATTCTGTTATCTATATTCAACATTCTCTTATCTACCCCCAAATATTTAATCTTTGCCTTCCCAATGGTGTTGTTTTGTTCTTCACTATAATGGATCACATTGTTTTTACTACCTTCACCTATCTCCAAGACTATTATAGCTAACCTTTTCTTTATACATCAGTTTTGCAGTCTAATAGTCATCATCGGAAGGAACTCTGCAATAGCTCAGTGTCTGCATCAATTGTAATTCCCCATCTTCAAAACCTTGTACAGCATACCACAATTTAGCCAGTATGAAAGAATGAATTTTGAACCACGTAACGGTTTAAGGTGTGAGGGTTGTGATTTGCTACAATGCTACTTGCCAAATACTACTGGCTTAACTAGTCCTAGTCATATGCTTGCTTAACTAGTCCCTGTTATCGAGTGATGTACTTAAATATATTTGCTAACGTACTAATGTAGTTGCATTTTGGACATATAGTATAGTTGATTAATCCTAATATGTGCGACATATATGGTTTTTGTTTTCACGTATTATCCGACAAAATATTCGTGACCGAGACTAACCGTATTCGGAATGACCTGTATTCGCTCTGTATTCATGACCGAGATAGTCCACATTCATATTCTAATCCAGCATTATCCGTATTCGACTCCTATTCCGAGAATTTTTTTGGAAAAGATACAAGATGAACGAAGTCATCCGTATTCGCTCAGTTTGCACCCTATTCTCTGCAGCACCAATCAGCAATCAGTGGCGATGTGGTAATGGCCGCCATGTCCGCTTGGACGCGATAGATCGCTTGATGAAAGATCCCATGATTGGTTTGCTTTTGGGGCATGGATGGATGGCTTACGCATTCATGTGCTTCTTTGCTTGGAGTGCGTAAGTCCTTATGATTGGTGAAGCTTGTTTTTCAGGTTTTGTGTTCAATGTAGGGCGAATCCAACGAGGGGCTCCATCAAGCCCGAGCCTACCCTCCACCGTCGCCAGAACACCCCCCACGTCTCCTTTTGCGTGCAAGCCGACGGTCCTCCATGGGTGTTTGGCTGCTGAGCTGCACAAAAAGAGGCGGAACTGAAGAAAATGGATGCTGGTTGGGAAACTGGTTCACAGACCTTTGTAAAAAGCCCACAAGGCCCATTTGCATCCTCACTCAAATCCATCACACCACACCTACTGGCCATCCCCAATCTAATTCCATGTGTTTCTCCCCAATCCTTGATCCAATTAGAACAAGAGAGCGCACCTAAGGTTTGAGGAGCTGATGGCCGACATCGGCGTAGAAGTTGGGGAGGGGGCACCCGGCGGTCGGCGCCGTGTCAGGACTTGGAGCGGCACAGGCGCTCGGGCGCGGCCGAGAAGAGAAGAGGAGCCGGAGCTCTATCGAACACGATCAGCTCTTTGGGAGAAGAAACAGAATCACTTTGAAGTGATTCTCATTTTTTCACTAGGAGCAAGAAGCTGCTTGAAGGTTGCTCCCCGAGGGAATCCAATCTCCCCGACTCCCTATTCCCACTCACCTCAAGAGCGTCGCCTCCAATTCCCCCTCCCCACTTGGCCCCTGAGCCCGACGTCGCTGTCCCCGTCGCCTAGAGCACCGCCTCTGACTCTCTCTCCCCGTTTCAACCCCATTACTCAGTCCCAGAGAGCCCCGACCTCGAGTGCTACCTCAGTCGCCCATCGCCCCTACCCCAAGCGCCACCTCAGTTGCCCCGACCTCGAGCACTGCCTCGGTCGCCCATCGCCCCGACCCCAAGCGCCGCTTGGAGCACCGTCGCCACCGAGTATGGCCAAATCACCTTAGATCTTCCTCTCTACTCTCTCTTCCCTTTCTAGAATCCCTCTTTCAAGAACCAGCTAGCCAAACAGTCTCTAAAACTGCTCCTGATTCTCCAGAAGATCAAAATCAAGAGGACTCGAAGCAGAATCAGAAAAAAATATAAGCTGGAGCCCTACCAAACGAGCCATAGATCTAGATTTGGATCACCTCAGGGGCTCCAGGCTCGGGGCCTTGGGGAGCTGCTGCCTGCTGGCAATGAGCGTGAGGGAGGATACTAGGAGAGCCGAGGAGCTGCGGGCTGGGCGGGGCCGTCGTGCGAGTGGCCGTTGCGCCAGCCACTAGGCGCTAGCGACAGTCAGCCTCGGCTAGATCTGAAGCCTGGACTGACGATTGGAAGAGGCACCTCCACAGCAGCCAGCAGGGACAGCCGACTGGTATAAATGGGTAACAATAACATTAACATTAACGGGGAAGGAGTTTAAGGAGTATTGAGTATATTGTACTGGTAGTATATGAGTGTATTAACTATTCAGGTATAGATGAGATGACTAAAAACTAATCGACTATGGAGTAGGGAGCTTGGCACTGGCAGCTTGCTATTTTGCTAATACAGTAAATTAGTAATAGTCAATCTGTTGTTGGTAGTACACTCAAGTACTCAATACAAATATATAGTGGTATGTGTCGGCGTTTCGAGCATCGGCAAGTAAATTTGTAAGTCTAAGGGGTCGCGCGTTCCACTCCCTGAATGGTTAGACTCAGAAGTCCAAGATGTATACCGTTCGGCCAAGATCCCTACTCCGGTTCGGTGGTGGCGTTGTATTCTCTTCAAGATGATGATCGCACAAAGTTTATGTTTAGAGTGCCAATGACTTAGCGAGATGGGTTTGATGGCGCTCTCTCCTCTCTTTTTCTTTAAGGGAGTTCCTGCCTCCTTTTATACGCAAGGAAGGGGCAAGTTACATCGAGAATTGGGAGAGGACGAGACGACCTACCCTAGAAGCTTCGGTCCTTCGTTCTGCTGACTGATCATCGCTCAGTCTTGCCCATGCTGGGTCGGTAGCTTAGTCGGTCAGGGCGGTTAGGTATTTCCACGGAAACAAACAGACGCCCTCTGCGAACCTTACGGTGTTGACATTGTCGCTACTCGACGGGTGCTACCTCGAGAGGGCGTGTCTTCGCATCAGATCGCGACACGGCCGATGGATCGGGAGCATGACTTCGGCCACCATTTAAACCCTCCGGGAAGGAGCCACCGCCCTTGTATAGTCACTTTGATTGACCCGCTCAGGTACGTGGCGTTGTCCGTAGAGGCTTCACACGCTGCCCTTGGCAGGTGGTCTTGGCACGATCGAGTCGGGATTCCGACCGCCGCGGGGTCGGGATCCTCGCTTGGTCGAGCGGGGCCGCCTCACCGAGGAGGTCGGAGCTTAGCTGGCCGTAGACATTCCCTTGGTCGGCGGGGAAGGGAAGTCCTGTGGCTTTGCAGTGCTTCGCGGTGAGGGGTCGAAGCGGTCCGCTGGGCTTGAGCTGTGCTTGAGGCCTGGCCGTCACCTTGGGCCGCTGGGGTACCCGTTATAAGTATTCGCCAAGAGCCCCGAACCCCGAGTGATTTCGCAGATTCGGCCGGGGTTGATTCTGATGAAAATGGTGATCGGGCCCGAGTGGTTGGCCCGTCCGATCAGTCAAACGATTTGTGCAGTGTGCCCTAACGCATCCGACGGCTGCCCGAATTTTGCCTGGCATTCAAACGCCGGGGCTTTGAATTACCTCGCTGGGCATGCCGCAGACGATCGGCGCCGCCGCTTCGCCGCCTTCGGATCGCTTGTTCGTGGAGAGCGCTTGCTTTTCCGATGCTTGCATTCATTCTCGAGACGCTCAACCTCCTCCGTCCGGTATATAAGGACGCTATGGCTTGTTTGAGGGATAAATCTTTAGACGAGAATCCTTTTGTTTTCTTGATATGGCTTCGGGCACCTTTAGTCTTCGGTTTGGTGATGATGTCGGGTAGAAGAAGACCTTTAGCCGAAGCTTTGGGCCGAGTTCGACCAGCGATGGCCGAACTTCGAGGAAGAAGTCGCAGCCGTGATGTCGCCGCCGCCGATGCGCCGCCGAGGTCGCCCCGAGATCGAGGTAGCAAGGGGGCCTCCTAGAGGCGATGGCGTGAGGACGCCGATCAGAGTCGCGGCGCGCGCCTGATGTCGCCGAACGCAGGAGGCGACGGCTGCACTGCTCGCACCGCGCGGCCGCCCCGCCGACCGTGTGGGGCCTACCAACATGCCGCCGGCGCCGCCGATGCCGCACGGATGTTAAAAGGCTTTGGCGCGGAGGAGGTCCCGCCAGAGTGTAGCGAATTATTCTTGTATCCGCCGAGTACTATATTGCAATGTTGTGTGAAGTTTGAGCCTGCTGGCCTATAATGAAATCTCTTTTTCTTTATGGATGTCTTCGTAATGAGTTTACCTTGTGTTTAACGTCGAGCTAGACTGCGCCTTGGTCGGCAGTGGACGCACCGCGATGCCCCGCGCGCGAGGTCCGTGTCCGAAGTGCTCGCTTAACGTCAGAGCTAGACCGCGCCTTGGTCGGGCAGGACGACCGCGATGCCTCGCGCGAGGTTCGGATGTCCGAGCGCTCGCTTAACGCCATAGCTAGACCGCATTGGTCGGCAGGACGACCGCGATGCCTCTCGCGCGAGGTTCGTGTCCGGTGCTCGCTTAACGTCGTAGCTAGACCGCGCCTTGGTCGGCAGGACGACCGCGATGCCTCCGCGAGGTTCGTGTCCGAGTGCTCGCTTAACGCCGTAGCTAGACCGCGCCTTTGGCCGCCAGGACGACCGCGATGCCTCGCGCGAGGTTCGTGTCCGAAAGTGCTCGCTTAACGTCAGAGCTAGACCGCGCCTTGGTCGGGCAGGACGACCGCGATGCCTCTCGCGCGAGGTTCGTGTCCGAGTGCTCGCTTAACGCCGAGCTAGACCGCGCCTTGGTCGGCAGGACGACCGCGATGCCTCTCGCGCGAGGTTCGGTGTCCGAGTGCTCGCTTAACGCCGTAGCTAGACCGCGCCTTGCTGGCGTGGACGACCGCGATGCCCCCGCGAGGTTCGTGTCCGAGTGCTCGCTTAACGCCGTAGCTAGACCGCGCCTTGGTCGGCAGGACGACCGCGATGCCCCCGCGCGAGGTTCGTGTCCGAGTGCTCGCTTAACGTCAGAGCTAGACCGCGCCTTAGTCGGCGTGGACGCACCGCGATGCCCCCGCGCGAGGTTCGTGTCCGAGTGCTCGCTTAACGTCCGAGCTAGACCGCGCCTTGGTCGGCAGGACGATCGCGATGCCTCTCGCGCGAGGTTCGGTGTCCGAAAGTGCTCGCTTAACGTCAGAGCTAGACCGCGCCTTGGTCGGCAGGGACGACCGCGATGCCTCCGCTGCGAGGTTTGGGTGTCCGAGTGCTCGCTTAACGTCGAAGCTAGACGTGAGGCTCGCTTTACGCCGTAGCCGGACGTAGGCTCGCTTTACGCCGAGCCGGACGAGGCTCGCTTTACGCCGTAGCCGGACGAGGCTCGCTTTACGCCGTAGCCGGACGGGGCATCCATTCCGAGTCCTCGCCCCGCGAGGGAGCCGCGAGAGGAGTGGCCACCGCCTATCCCACACGATACCCCATCCGCAGTGGGACCCGAGGGTGAGCGACGCGCGCTCGCTGCGCTGGTTTGAACGCCGCTGCTCGTGGAGCTTATAATAGGATGTCCGAGTGGGTCCCGGAGGTCCCGCCAAGGGGGACCTTTCCGAGCGACGGTCCCAGTAGGGTGTCCCGCCCCGCCGCGGGCGACCCATAAAAACCTTTCTACTAATCTCAGATGGGCCCTGGGTCGCTCACGACCCGGCACACCGGTCGCCGCCATTGATGAGCTCCCGGAGAGTGTGAAGTATGGTCTCTGACGCGAGTAGAGGTGATTGGGTCGTCACCGACCTAACCGAGGGCCCACCGTGGCTCATCTCATACTTGCCCTCGCTGTTTCACTGGGCGGCCTTACGCCATCCGCGGGTAGGCCTTTGAACCCGCAGTTTTAGCCGGGCCTCGCCGCAAGCCACGGGCTTTTACTGCTTTCGGGCCGCAGCTGCCACTGGGCCTCTCGCGTTCTGGACGCACCGCCTGGGCGGCGGCTTTTATATTCTCGCTGCTTTGTCGATTAAATGCGAGTGGGATTGAAACCGGAGTTACCAAAGCTAGCGTGAGGGGCACGACGCCGCCGAGTGGCGCCGCTCGGCTCGGCACCGCCGTTTTCTATATATACGCTGCCGAGGCGCTTTGAGTAGTTACGCTTGCTTGCTTTCCTCGCCTCTCGCCCCTAAGACAAAAAGATCGACAAAGAGCCAAGGAAAAGAAAACTCAACCTTCTCTCTCCTCGCCTTCCGCCGCTTCTTTCGCAAGGATGTTGTGGCTTGAGTGTTCGCCCAGAAGAGCAATGGCGCTTGGCTTGGTGAAGAAGGGCTTCCTTCATGCAAGATCTCTCCGCTGGAGGGTGCCGACGGGAGCGCTGCGCCGCCGAGGGACAACGAGGTCGTGGTGCTTGCCTCTTTTCGAGCGCCGCTTCGCTTACCGCTGCATCCGCTCGTCCGGGCTGCTCTTCCATTACAAGGCGGAGGCGCACCATCTTAACCCAACGGGTCCTCCACATCGCCATATTCATCACCCTTTGCGCAGGCTTTCCGGAATCGAGCCGATTGGGCGCTAGGAGGCATTTCTTCCAAGCGAGGCTCGAAGGACAAGCCGACGGACGCCGGGCGCCATTGGTGGCTCGCCTCCAGCCTTCGGCCCGCCGAGCACGGAGTACCTCGAGGTCAAGCCGCCGTCGTCCAACAAGGGTGGCGCCTGAGTGGTTCTATGCTCAACGCCGGAGACACGCCGCCCTTCACCGCAATCTTCCCGCGCGGGAGGAGTGGAACCGGGCGCCAGAAGCGAGAGAAGAACAAGGTGGCCTCGATCGTGGAGAAGATCGGGCCCTGGGCGAGGCAAGGGCTCACCGAGGACGTGGTCATGCGCGCCTTCATGGGGATGTGCGTGCAACCTCTCAAGCATGACTCTCCGCCTGCTCCGAGACGAGGGAGCGTCCGACCGATGAGAATGGCGGAGCCCGAGTTGGCCGCGATGGAGGTCGGGCCCGGTGGCCGCTTATCATGGGAGGAAGCGCCACGGCGGGCAGGCAGCGCCACCCGAGCCATTCTCGCGCCCACCCTCCAAATTGTAGGTCGGCCGACTTCTTCCCGCCTCTTTTCTTTGCGCTTAACGTCCTGTCCGACCGCTTTTATCTTCTAGGACTTGGGCATGTCCTCCCGTGCACCGCCTCCCGGAGACAAGGAGGTGAGGGCGGCGGCCCGGCGAAGGTCAGAAGGCCGACTCTCCCGCAAGAAGCAAAGGAGGAGAGGAAGAAGAAGAAGAAGGAGAGCACGGCGAGGCGCGCGCGAGGACGACGTGAGGCCATCGCTGTAGGTGCAACCTCCACCGACAAAGAAGGGGAAGCACCCTGCCACGCATCGTGGGTTTCTTCCGACCACGACCGGCCGCGTGATCCGCCGTGGACTGGGCCGAGGGGAACACCACTGCACCGCTACCGAGGGGCCTTGGCGGAGGTGCGGTCGCCGCCATCGCCGCGCTTCTTCGGGAGGCAGCTTTAGGAAGCGATCGGCAGATCCGCCTCTGAGGGGATCGGTGAAGAGAGCGCGCCGCGCACTCCGCCTGCTCAAGAAGTACTTTTCTTTTGTTCAAACACCTTAAAAGCCGTCAACCGCTTTTAGAGTTTTGCCACGCATCGCCTATACCGTGTGACCGTATGCCTCGTGGCGGTTCCAAGGGACAACGCCGCAGAAGTTCCAGAGGCGCCGATCGGTCGGGCGCCGATCGTGGTGTCAAGCGATCGAGGGCACGCCCGCCCACGAGGTCGAGGCAGCGAGGAGCTTCCGACGCCGCTGGGGACACCGCCGTCCGATGTGGTGGTCCTCGCGGAGGAAGAGATGGCGGCGCCGGGCGATCGTGCTACCGAGACGGCGCTGGTGCCCGGCGTTCGAACCTCGCTCGGGAGGCGCCGATCGAGGTCTCCGCAGCGAGGTCGCCGAGGGGACCCCTGGGATCGATCCTACCATCGCGTCGATGGTGCTCGACGGGTAGCGCCGCTCGAAAGCAGACGCATCAGGCCCGCCACGAGAGGCCTCGAGTCGTGGTCTGGGGAATGTAAGAGAGCGAGCGGTCGCCTTCAAAGAAGGCGCTCGACACCGGCGCAGATGGAGCCGTCCGAAGGGCTCGACTTTGTCCGAATCTTCCACGCGAGCGCTGGACGCGATGGTCGGGGAGCCGCCGACACCGTAAGTTGGCGAAGAACCCAACTTATAAAATTCGACGACGCGCCGTGAGACTAACGGTTAGTCATCACCTTGCAAAGATTCGCGGGCTTGCTCGCATGTACACGGGCGGTTGTCAAGGAAGAACGCGACGGCCGCACCTTGAGTTGCACCTAGCTCAAGAGGCGCCGAGCGTGAGGCGGCCGGAGGCGCGAAGGTCCACCAGAGCTTGAGGGGGTCGCTAAGGCTCTCTTCGATGAGCGCCGAGGCCCGCCCCGAGGATGAAGGCGGCGGAGCTCGAGTCCTCCTTGGCGAGGCCACCGCTGCTAGGACGCCGCCACCACCGCCAGTGGCCGCGCAGCGCAGTAAACCGTCATAACCGAAGCGAGACCAGTCTCTAAGGACGCCGACCGAAGTCCGCTTCCGAGCAGAGGCCGCTTAAGGATCTGTCTTCCTGAAGACCTCCTACGAGGCGGTCAGCAAGAGGTCGGCAACCCGCGAACTCCGCGCCGTAAGGGTCTCACCTTCTTATTTAATTCGCGGGACTTTTCGTAAGTCGTGATCATCCGCGCCGCTGCATCCGCAGAGGCGCAGAAGAACTTGGGCCTTGCGGTTGAGGAGCTGGCGACGCCAGCAGCCCGCGGACGGCGGTCACGCTACGGGACGGGCTCGCGCGCCGAGGTTGCCAAAACGACGGCCGAGCTGGTCGCGAGCCGAGGCCTTCGCAGGCCGGCCAGACGCTCGCGCTCGGTCCTTGAGCCGCAGAGCCCGAGCGCCTAGCGCCTTGCTAGCCCGAGTCCCGAGCGCGCCGAGAAGGCGTGATCGCCGCCCGGCCGCTGAGTTTCTCCACCGGTCAACACCATCTCGCACTACGATGGTATTGACCTTGCGGTGGTGAGCAAGCGGCGCCGCCGGAACCGCACCGACGAGATCGACATGTTCGAGCTCCGGTAGAGCCGCATGCTCTGGAGGTCGCCACCACGCCTCGCCGTGAGGTCGCCTCGAGGAAGGACGAAACAGTTAGATTTGACCTTTTTAATTTGTAAAGACTATCATGCTCGCAAGCAATTTTTAAGTTTAACAAGTTCCAGTACACCCTTGCCCCTTCTGTGTTTTTGGCGAACGTTTGACCGGCCATAGCTCTAAGGACAAAGAAAGGTCACTTATGCGAGGTCGGGTTGCTTCGAGAGGAGCTAAGAGGATAGGAATCTTGGTTACTCAGCAGTTATACGCACTTGTGAGGGATCGGAGTGTTCCTGACCGACAAAAGATCGCTCCACTTGGGCATTTCCTTCTTCCGCAGCATCGTAACCATAGCACCGGGGCGAGGCCATAGTACTTGGGTCGAGAGGATTACCGCTTGGGAGGACCTCGTGACTACCGGGTCACCGACCAAGCAAGCTGCGTGAGCTAGCCGAGTCTGCATGGGGAGGAGGTTCCCGATCGACTAAAAGGTCACTCCACTGGCACTTCCTTCTTCCGCGGCGCTACTTAGCAACCATAGCTTGGGCGAGGTCGTAACGCTTGGGTCGAGAGGTTACCGCCGGATTGACCTTATGGTTAGTCAGTCACCGACCCGCATGAGCGCCGAGCCAGCCGAGTTTGGCGCGTGGAGGAGTGTTCTCGACTAACTAAAAGGTCATTCCACTCGGCACTTCCTTCTTCCGCTGGCGCTACTTAGCAACCATAGCCGGGCGAGGCCGATTGCTTGGGTCGAGAGGGTTACCGCCGGGATTGACCTTATGGTTAGTCGTGTCACCGACCCGCATAAACGCCGACTAGAGGCGGCTCCAACGGGGCAATTAAGGCGGCCCCGAGCGCTGCAGGCGACAGTGCTCGGAAAGATAAAGGTAAAGAATACGCCAGGGAAAAAGAGTTTAGGGATAGAATCGCCTTAACTTTTCTATGTTCCAAGCGCTCGAAGGATGCGACCGCCGGGCCCTTGAGTCGAAAGGTGCCAGCCGGAGAACCTCTACGACGGTGAAGGGGCCTTCCAGCATGGCGATAGCTTATGCTTGTCTTTGCCGGTTTGGACCTGCTGGCGACGAGTCACCGCCATAAAGGATCGCCCTCGAACTCGGTGGTCGTGGTAGCGCCGCAGAGCTTGTTGATATTTGGTCGATCGCAGGATGGCCACGCCATGTGCCTCGCCGAGCCGGGTCGATGGCGCTTTGTTGCGAGGCGAGCCCCGAGCCTCATCAAGGCTTGTAGTCTTGGGGCGCCATACTCTGTGTCTGCTGGTAAGACGGCTTCAAAGGCCGAACACCATGAAGAACGGTGTAAACCCGCCGCCGGTGGGCGTGGTCCGCAGTTCCAGAGGACGGAGGGGCTCGGCCACCCACCGCCGCAAGAAGTGCTTGAGCCGATCAAGATCCGTGGCTTGAGTCCTTGAAGGATCATGCCGCTTGCACGCTCGACCGCCGTTAGTCCGCCGGATGGGCCACGGCCGCCAATCGACACGGATGTTGAAGTCGCCGAGAACTCGAGGAACTCTTTCCGTGAATGCGCCCGCTGTTTCGGTGATGATAGAGTTGGGGACTCCGAACCAAAAAATGATGTTGCGAAGAAGATGGTCGCTTGTACCGACGTGGACGCTCACGACGGCTTGGCTCTCTATCCACTTGGTGAATTTATCCACCGCGACTAGGAGATGAGTAAAGCCCCGGGCGCTTTCTTGAAGGGCCCGACCGGATCAAGTCCCCAAACCGCAAACGCCAAGTGATGGGGATCGCTCGCAAGGCTTTGAGTCGGATGTGTCTGCCGGCAAAGAATTGGCACCTTCGCAGTGCGCACGATCCGCTTCGGCCGACACGCGGTCGGCCAATAAAACCTTGTCGAAGGCCTTTCCAAAGAGGGATCGGGTGCAGATGGTGGCCGCAGATCCCGCCATGGATATCGAGCAAGAAATGCTTCTTTGGTCGGCCGTAATGCACCTCCGAGGACTCCCGAGGGACTCCTTTGTAAAGGTCCGGCCGATCAGAGACGAAGATTTTGCTCGCGAGCGAGGCGCCGGCCTCGCCGGCCGTGGGGAGCGACCCATCCGCAAACGATTGATGAAGAGCTTCATCCACGGATTCACCGGCAAAGACGCTGCGGGTTTGATCCGACCAAGTGCGCTCAAGCAGCACGGCGGCCGGGTGACTGCTAGGTGAATCGGAGACCGCCGCCACCGAGTCCAATCGATGGAAGGTTGCGGAGGTCGCAGACGAAGATCCTGTGGGATCGACTTTGTCGGAGGCAAGATTGGCTAGGCAATCGGACTCACCGCTGTGACGCCTGTAGTCGTGGTGGAGCTCAAACCCTTGAACTGGCTTCCTCGAGCTTGCGCACTTCCCGACAAGATGCACCATACGGACGTCTCGCGTTCAAGCCTTCATGACTGGTCGACGACAAGCTTGGAGTCTCGCGACGCAGAGTCGGCGAGCGCCGAGGTCGGCAATGATCCGAGATCGTTGACGAGAGCCTCAGACGGCTATGTTGTTGGTCGCGTTGAAGAGCAACTCGATGGCGATTGAAGTTTGTTCCGAGTAGGGAAATGATGATTTACCCCGCGCGCGCCGTTCTTGGTGTAGGATCCATCAGTACATTGTCCAAGACGGGTCCTCGATCACCGGTGGCGCTCGGGCTTCGGGTCCACTCGGCGATGAAGTCGCAAGGGCTCGCGACTTGATCGCCCGAGGGACGACGTTATGCCGTGAATCACGAGCTCGAGCGCCCACTTGGCTATCCTCCCGGCGGCGCGTTGCGAGCACGATCTCGCCGAAGGGGATGCGGTCACCACAGTTGATGGCGTGGTCGGTCGGGTAATGGACGAGCTTTCTCTTGGCGGTGAGCACCGCGTGAGCAGCTTCGCACTGTGGTGTACCGAGCCTTGACTCGGAAAGAACTCGCGATGAAGTAGATTGGCCGTTGTACCTTGAGTTCACGGCCTTCCTCCGCTGCTCCACCACAAGGGCCGACCGACGACTTGAGCAGCGGGCGGCGATGTAGAGGAGCAGCGGTTCGCTGGTCTTTGGGGCGACCAGATTGAGGTGAGGATAGAAGGCCTTCAAAGCGTGAGGGCTTCTGAGCCTCCTGGTCCACCAAGCGGTCGGATTTCTGAGCACTCAGAGCGGCGTCGCGCCGGGCGAGGCGAGACACGAAACGGCTCAAGGCGGTAAGGCACCCCGCTAGCCTCGACCCCTTTGAGATTAGGAATCGGGCCCATTCTTGCGATCGCCGAGATCTTCTCCGATTGGCCTCGATTCCTCGCGTAGACGATGAAGCCAAGCAGCTTCCTTGGGGACCCCAAGACGCATTTCTGGGGTTGAGCTTTATACTAAATCGTCGAAAATTGCAAAAGTTTCTTCCAGTCGGCAATAAGGTCGTGCGCATTCTCGGTCTTCACGACGATGTCGTCAACATAGGCCTCAACGCTGCGGCCGATCCGGTTGTTGAAGCACGCTTGCATACATCGTGGTATGTAGCGCCTGCGTTTTTAGGCCGAACGGCATTGTAACGTAGCGTAACGAGCCGAACGGCGTGATGAAGGAAGTCGCGAATGGTCGGACTCCTTCAGCTATCCGTGGTAGCCCGAGTAGGCATCCAAAGGAAAGAGACTCGCACCCAGCGGTGGAGTCGACGACTTGGTCGATGCGGGCAAGGGGAACGGGTTCTTGGGACACGCTTTGTTGAGACTTGTGTAGTCAACACACATTCTCCATTGCCCATTTTTCTTTTTACAAGTATAGGTTGGCCACCACTCGGGGTGGCGGACCTCTTTATAAACCCCGCAGCCAAAAGCTTGGCGATCTCCTCCCTATGATCCCGCGCTCCTCGCCGAGCTTGCAGCGCTGGGCGCACGGCTTTGAGCCCGGTCGATGCTCAAGGAGTGCTCGGCGACTTCCTTGGGATTCCCGCATGCTCGGAGGTCCTCCATGCGAAGACGCCATTGTTGGCGCGAGGAAGTCGACGAGCGCTTTCCTATTTGGCGGAGAGCGTAGTTCGACCGAACGGTCTTGGTCGGATCGCAGGATCGACCGTGACCTTCTTCGTGTCCTCGGCGGACTTGAGGATCCCGCCGACTTGCCGGACTCGGGGCGGACTCGAGGCTTCCTCCCGAGGTTGTCGAGCTCGGCAGACGCGATGATCGCCGAGGCGAAGCTCTACAATCACTGGCCATAGCTTGTAGGCAAGCCGGAAAGATGATGCCACTGATGACTCGTCGTGGCCTGGACATCTTCGGTTTGAGGTAGGCGAGGCCGGGGCGCCATGAACTTGGCGTAGCATGGCCGCCCAAGATGGCGTGATAGGGCCGAGAAATCCGCAACCTCGAAAGTGAGGGTCTCAAGTCACGAAAATTCCTGGTTCCCAAAGGTGACGGGCGGTCGATCCGCCTGAGGGATGGGCTCATGGCGAGGATGACACCGTGAAAAGGAGCCTTGCTCTGGCCGGAGACTCGAACGAGGAATCCCCATAGCCGAGCGTCTCCATGTAAAGGATGTTGAGGCGCCGCCGCCATCCATGAGCGCCTTGGTGAGGCGCTTCTTCCCACGATGGTCGACCACCACGGGTATCTTCCTACTGGGGACGTGGTCGGGTGATCGGCCCGATCAAAGGTGACCGGGAATTCTGACCACCGGAGGTATTGAGGGACGGCCGGTGAAGCGGTGTGGACCTCACGGTAGGCGAGTTTGAGCCGACGCTTGTCGGCGTAGCACGCCGGTCCGCTAAAGATCATGAGGCAGCCGTCGGGTTCGGGGAACTCGTCGTCCGCCTTCTTCTCCACGGCCCGTGGGGCCGTGGCTGGCTTCTTTCCTTTGCCCCGTGGCGTCGTGGGGGCGCAGGAAAGGAAGTGCCTCAGGACTTCGCAGTCCCAGTACTTATGTTTGACGGGGAACCCGTGGTTCGGGCACGGGCTGTCCATCAATTTCGGTGGTCGGTAGCGCGATCGGTCGCGCTCACGCTAGCGGGCGGCCGACATGGTGACCACCTGGGGCTCGCGGACCTGTTTTCCATGCCGCTTTCGCTTGTCGGAGCGGTCGGAAGGGGATCCGATTCGGACGCCGGGCTCTTGCTGGGCCTTTCCTCCTTCAAAGATAGCCCCCACAGCCTCCTCGCCGGAGGCGTGGTTGGTGGCGATGTCGAGGAGTTCCTTGGTGGTCCTGGGCTTGAGACAGCCCAGTTTGTGCACCAGGGCCTTGCAGGAGGTACCGTAGATGAATGCTCCCATGACATCGGCGTCGGAGATGTCGGGGAGCTCGTTGCACTAGCGGGAAAACCGCCGGATATAATCCCGGAGGGTTTCACCTGGCTGCTGCTTGCAGCCCTTCAGGTCCCAGGAGTTGTCAGGGCGCTTGTAAGTGCCCTGGAAGTTGCCGACGAAGAGGGTCTTCAAGTCGGCCCAGTTCCTGATGGTTCTGGCGGGCAAGTACTCAAGCCAAGCTCGGACCGAGTCCGCAAGGTAGATGGGGAGGTACTGGATGATGAAGAGATCATCCGTCGCTCCCCCCGCCCGGCATTCGAGCCGGTAGTCTTCAAGCCGACACACCGGTTCGTGGCCCCATTGTACTTGGCGATGTTAGTGGCGCCGGAATCGGGCAGGAAATCCGCTGTCGGATCTCTGGCGAAAAGCCCGTCGGTCCGACCATCGGGGCTTGGGCGGCGGTGGCGCCCGCCGTCCATTATACGTGAGTGGGCGGCCTCCTCCGCGCCTTTCTTCGCCGAGGGTGGCGCGAACGTCGAGGCGCCCCGAGGCGCCGGCGCACCGGGTGCGCGAGGCTGAGGCGGCTCGTGGTGTGGCGCCCTTCGCACGGACCACCGACTTCGAAGCGGCGCGGGCCCGGTGGCCAGAGGTGGCGCCGGAGCGATAGGAGCCGGAGGCCTGCATGTGTTGCACGGCCGCGCGCTCTACCGGCCCCCGGAGGTTCTGGTATGTGGCCTTGGCCTCCGGGTCGGCCGGCTCCGGAAGGCCTCGAGCGAGATCGCACCGCGCCACGCTCGCTTGCATGGGGAAGAAGCGAGGGCGTCGGATTCTTCCGCCGGCTTGTGGTGTGCTGACGCGGCGTCGCGCGTGTCACGGGCACTGGCTTTGAGTCGCGGGCTCATCCTGCTCCAGGTTGGCCTGGAGTTGGTCGAGCTCAGCCCTTTGCCTATCCAGCTCTTCGCGTTGTCGCTGGAGTTCGGCGCGGCGGGCTTGAGCGCTGCTCAAAGACGATCGTGCGGGTGTTCCCTCCTACGCCTCGGTCTGCGCCGGATGGGGCCCCGTGAATCGCGGGGTTATGATTAATCGGCGTGCCCGCCATGTTGCACTCGCGAGAGTGCCGTCCGTGGCGGGTACTCCGTATCGGAGTTGGAGTCGTGGTCGGAAGAGTCTTCCAACAAATCATGGATAGAGGCCGCATGTAGCCGCCATAGCCACAAGTCGCGAGCTGCGGGGTGACACGGTCACTGTCCAGTGCCCATGGAGCTTCGCGAGATGTGGCGGGCGCTCCTCGAGCTCCGCCTGGGACTCGTAGGGCGCGCCTGTGCCGAGCTTAGCGGTCGTCGGAGATGGCGCCCGGGCTTTGGTGGCGCCGAACTCCGGTGGCGGGATGAGCGTAAGCCCTCCCGCCGAGGTGACGGCAGTTGAGGGAGCCGGCGGATCGCTTCCCAGCAGCCCCATGCCGCCGCAGTGGAAGATGCCATCGTGAGGCAAGCGAATCCGGAGATGGTGATGAAGACGCACGAAGACCCTACCGGCGCGCCAACCGCCGGCGCTTTGAGCACCGGCAAGTAAATTTGTAAGTCTAAGGGGTCGCGTTCCACTCCTGAATGGTTAGACTCGTAAGTCCAAGATGTATCTTGTTCGGGCCAAGATCCCTACACCAGCCGTGTGGTGGCGTTGTATTCTCTTGATGATGATCGCACAAAGTTTACAAGCGAGAGTGCCAATGACTTAGCGAGATGGGTTTGATGGCGCTCTCTCCTCTCTTTTTCTTTAAGGGAGTTCCTGCCTCCTTTTATACGAAAGGAAGGGGCAAGTTACATCGAGAATTGGGAGAGGGCGAGGCGACCTACCCTAGGAGCTTCGGTCCTTCGCTCACTGATCGATCATCGCCGCCTTGCCCATCTTGGTCGGTAGCTTAGTCGATCGAGGCGGTTAGGTATTTCCGGAAACAGCAGACTCGCCTCTGCGAACCTTACGGTGTTGACATTGCTTTGCGCTGACGTGGGTGCCTCGGGAGAGGGCGTGTCTTCGTCAGTATGCGACCGGTGATGGGGTGGAGCATGACTTCTGGCCGACCATTTAAACCCTCCGGGAAGGAGCCACCGCCTTGTATAGTCACTTTGATTGACCCGTTCGTGGGTACGTGGCGGTTGTCCGTAGAGGCTTGACACGCGGCCCTTGGCAGGTGGTCTTGGCACGATCGGTCGGGGATTCGACTGCTGCGAGGGTCGGGAGCCCTGCTTGGTCGGAGCCGGGGGGCCGTCTCGCTGAGGAGGTCGGGAGCTTAGCTCGGTCAGAGACATTCCCCTTGGTCGGTCGGGAAGGGAAGTCCCGTGTGGCTTTGCAGGTGCTTCGGTCGGTAGTGGGCTGGAAGCGGCCTGTTGGGCTTGAGCTTTGCTTGAGGCCGCTGGCTGGTCACCTTGGGCCATTGGGGTACCCCTGTTATAAGTATTCATCAGTATGTTTCTTTCATTTTGATTGTTCATAATTATTTATAAGTTACTATTGTATCATTAATTTTGCAAATTTTTATATACAAATCGCTTTGAATTGGACGCATATTCATGTGTTTTTGAGATGCCTTTCCATTAGTGAGGCATTTTCATTGTTTTTTTTTGCTTTTTTCTATGTTATTTTTGTTTATGTATGAATTTTAATTGTACAACACTATATTTGCTACGCTTATTTCAATTTAATTTAGTCATTGAAGGCTTTGAGTCCAGCTTTTATTTTTATTCTGACTGCGCCACTGCTCACGTGTGATGTCTGAAACTGAAGGGCAATGAGCAGCTTTACATCTTGATGTGCTATGCAGATAGAATGTGGCATTGGTCGCCCGTTTTAGCCGCCATGTTCCGTCGTAGACTCGTAGTACTAGCACTAGTCAGGCGGTAAAGTTTAATTTCACAAACTCATCTGTCCGCTCGAGGAGTACCTGTCTACCTGAACGCTTGGTGCTCCGGGACTACAGGATAAATCAACCTGAGTGTTTGGTTGGTGCTCCTGAAATACTCTGGATAGAAGAAGTATTTTTTTGTAATTGAGCTCAATTTGATTAGTTCATTATAGCACAGTTATGTTTTGCCCCAGGCCTTTTTTTAAGCTCAGTATTTCGCATTCTAGCATCGTAAAATTAGCGCTCTGCCCTCAGCGAGGCATTGCATGTACCGATTAATATTATTTCTTATGCAGTTATGTGATGTTATACTGTTCTTGAATCTTGATTATTTAATTCTATGCGCAACTATCACATGAGGTGACGTTTACTAGCTTTTACAAGTTTACAACTACTCTTTTCATCGACCACTTGCATGTGCATAAACTGAAAATCTTAGTATCCGTTGACCTATGCGGCTCTGCCTTCTTTTTTCATAGAGAGCAGCTTGAAGATATACTAATACCTCCATTACCCGTTGATTGTTGAAGGCCCAATCTTGTCCGAATTGGTTGAGATGTATTGTTTGTGGCATTCGATCAGATTATAGAGCAGCAGGGTCAGATGGAAGCCTCATCTGTTTGTGCATTGTTCGCTGCAACGTCCTCTGTTCTGAACAAATTAGCACTTGTCCTCCCTTCTTTTGTGCCGATTACTTGATGTAAGTGTTAAAGTGTAATCCGAATTCGTTTCAGATTCATTTCCTTCTCTATCGTAAATCTACTTCTACGTAGAGTCTGTTATATACCATTTTAAATATGTACATATAGGGCCTGTTTGGGGGAGCTGTGGCTGGGCTGAAAAGCTGCTATTGGTTTGCTGGGCTGTAAAGCGGCTGTGGTTGGCGGCTGTGGCTTTTCTTGTTATGTTGTTTGGCAAACTGCTTGCTGCAGCTGTAGTTTTTGAGAGCTAACTGAAATGAAAGGTAGCAACATAGTGAAGTACATCGGCATCCGAGTGGGGAGGTGACGTTGAGGCGGCGAGGCGGGGTGGCAAAGGTTGGGAAGGCGGAGTGAGCGAGTTAGGAGGAGTTCAAGTGAAGCCACAGCTGAAAAGCTCCTCCTCGATGGCAGCGACTTTTGGGGTGCTTCACGTGGCTTAGCTTCCTAGTCGCTTAGAACCATGCTGCTTGGGGAGCTTTTAGCCCAAAGCTAAAGCAAAGCTGAAGCACAGCTCCCCCAAACAGGCTTATAGTCCATAGGATCAGGGTTTCGGATTTCGTTTTCGGATAAAATACCGTCAGGGCGGATACGAGATTTCGTGAAATTCGGTAATTTCGAGAAATCTCGTCCAGAATTTCAAATTTAAAATTTGAATCCGGCTTGTTTGAAACCGAGAAATAGCGAAATTGGCGAATTGGGCGAAATTTCGCGAAATTGCGAAATTTCGGGTTTTTTGCACTGGCAGAAAAGTGGTCCAAACGTTAACGAAAAATTTTGAAATTTTTTGGAGGTTCCTGACACATTGATGATGTTCTCATAAAAATTTCATCTGATTATCACATCTGAGGAATTTTAAAAATTCAGAGAGTGGTACTGTCCTGATTAAACACCGACCGACAAATTTGATCCGAACGAAAAATGGTACAAATCAAGTTATAAACTGCTCAAATTTTTTTGAAGAGTCATTACACATTTATTATGTTTCCATAAAATTTCAGATTATTATGAAGTGTGTGTAATTTTAAAATTCAAACATTAGAACTGTCCAGATAAAATGACCGTAATTTTGAACCGAATGCAAAATGGTTCAAACCATGGTAAAAACATTTGAATTTTTTTTCATGGTTATGATGTATCTATAATGCTCTCATAAAATTTTCAGATGATGATCAAACTGTATGAATTTTTAAAAATTCTAACAGACTACTGGTCTCATCGCCTGTTAAAACCTCATTCACGCCGACCACTTGAAGTAGTCCGGCGTTAGGCAATGCGTTCACGCCGACTACTTCCAAGTGGTCCGCGTGAACTGACTTTTTATCCTATTTCTGATTTTTATTTTTAAAACATAACAAATGATGTTAAAATATTTTCATAAATTTTATGTATTATCCTACATATCTTATGATACTCCCATAAATTTTTCATAGCATGAAAATGCATTCTCAATTTTTAAAATTCGAGAGTGTTTACATTAAATGCCAAAAGTCTAAAAATAAACTTTTTCAAACATTATCATTGAAGATCACTTCACGAGAACTTATTGATATAATTCGGTCGATCCTCCCAAAAAATTCAAATTCTGTTTAAAATTCAAATCTCGCAGTTTTGTTTAAATCTCACTAAAAATAAAAATTCGGCGGTTTTATCTGTAGCAATTTCAATTTTTTCCGATTTTCCCATCCGCGCAGAATAGTTCTCACGCGACCACTTGAAGTAGTCCGGCGCAAAAGGTCGTTCCACGCCGACTACTTCCAAGTGGTCCGTGAACCGACTTTTTATCCTATTTCCGATTTTTATTTTTAAAACATAACAAATGATGTCAAAATATTTTCATAAATTTTATGTATTATCCTACATATCTTATGATACTCCTATAAATTTTTCATAGCATGAAAATGCATTCTCAATTTTTAAAATTCGTAGAGTGTTTCACAAAGTGCCAAAAGTCTAAAAATAAACTTTTTCAAACATTATCATTGAAGATCACTTCCGAGAACTTATTGATATAATTCGGTCGATCCGCCAAAAATTCAAAATCCGGTTTAAAATTCAAATCTCGGCGGTTTTGCCAAATCTCGCCGAAAAATAAAAAATCCGAAATATACTGTAGCAATTTCAAATTTTTTTCGGATTTTTACATCCGGCCGGTCTATGCAAACTCGCTGGGGTCCGAAATCCGAGATTTCGGCGAGATTTCGCCGAATTTCGGCGGTTTTTGTAACCTTGCATAGGATAAGATAAGAGAAGAGAAAAAAACATCTTATATAGTGATATTTATCTTTGTGCATCTGTGGTTTTTTACGAAAGGGTTTTTCATGTTAAATTCGTATCTTCCGTTAGTATATTTTTGCTACGCGTTATTCGTAACAGTAAGTATGTGATATTTTAGCCTTGAGCCCTTGAGTTCTTCGTCTGTTTCCCAAGCAATCCTTGTATTCAAAAGAACTACCTGGACATGTCAATCTGAAGGCCAAAACTGTAATTTCTTAAGCTGCTAGCCAGCCTCCACAGTTCCACTGCCATCCCTCACCCTTGTAGTTTTTCCTCTCTAGAAACCCTTTTGCCTTACAACTTTACAACAGCACGTCTACAAGTGATTGACATGTCAGGAAAGGACATGTTCGATCTCTCCGGAAACTATTCATATATCAACCGACGGTTCTTATCAAGAATTGCCATGAATGGTATCTGTCTGCCGGCAGTCAGCAAGCAAGGCAGCATCTGTAAAAGTGAAATGGAGGCAAGCAGAAGGGAGAAGGCAGCCGCCCAAAAACGCGAAGCCTTTAAGCTTTTCTACTAAGCTTATATTACTCTCTCTAGCTTGCTTGCCCCTTTTCTTTCGCCAAAACTAACGCAAAAGACAACCTACCTAGCCGGAGGCCCCTTCACACTGTAAAGCCAAAAAAAAAAAAACCATGTGTACGCCTGGTTTTAATCTCTTCCTTAGCCCACAAGCAGAGCATGCATTCCTTCCTTCTCCATCGGTACAGCTATTATTAAGCAACCTCTCTACACATGCATCGTCTACACTACATGCACCACATTGTTTCGATCTAACTTGCTGAGTCCATAGACACATACAACACAAGATAGTGCACAGCTAGAGTTTCCAAGAAGAGTTAGGCAGAGGCAGAAAGGTGAGGTGTTCGTTGTTCGTTGTAGTAGCAAAACAAGGATATGAACGGGGGCATGCCGCCTCCCCCGGGCACGGACTGGGGTCCGATCATCGTGGCGGTGATCCTGTTCGTGGTGCAGTCGCCGGGGCTGCTTTTCCAGCTGCCGGCGAGGACGAGGGTGGTGGAGTTCGGCAACATGGCCACCAGCGCCATCGCCATCCTCGTCCACGCCATCATCTTCTTCTGCCTCCTCACCGTCTTCGTCGTCGCCATCGGCATACACGTATACGGTGCTTAGCTAGTTAATTAGCTTAATGATCAGCTATTTTTTCTCTTCCTTTCTTTTCAGATGGTTCTTTCGTGCCCCCGTGTTTGCTTGTTTAGTTTGGTCGGTTGTAACACGAAACTGAAGAAGCAGCATATAAAGTTCTTGAACGAGGAATTACTCGCTTATTACCCTCTACGCTTTTACAGTCGCTGAACATAAATTTGGCTTCTGTTCTGAGAGTTCTGACATTTTTATTTTCCGTTGCGAATTAAGGATGATGTGCATATGCATGTGTTGTCGGAATATATCGCCCGGTGCCGTGTGCTAATCACCATTGTTACTACTTTTTGAAGACATCCATTAGGCGTTTTGTTCTATTAGAAGGGAACAATAGGTTGTAAGTGATCATGCATAATAATGATCAAAGCATCAAATGACTTCGAAATTGATTCAGGCAGAACTGTTAGCATCAACCGGACGTGTCTTGTGGCATTGGATCCAGCAGTATAAGTCATAGTGATTGCATCAGTGCTATTCACAGGCTCCTCTACTTCAGTTTTTGTAGATGGTGGTCTTGAAAAGCAAGGAACATACTGACGACTGACGCGTCAATATATTTACTGGGCCAATGGGCTGATATAAGTTAGCCAACAGAGCCCTGCTCTGGACCAGGAACTAGGTATTACCAAGTAGGCTTATCCACCCTTTTGCAGCCCAACAAGCCCGAACCAGTAATCCACTCGTCCTTGGGTATCTACCAGTTTATCTAAAAAAATGTTTTTTTATCAGAGTTCCATCCGATGCGTAAGTCGGACAAAAAGATCCTCGATTTCCCCAAATTTGAAATTTGTTTGCTTATATGCTACGTATGTTCTTCAACCTGAACTGACATTCTGTTTGAGACGCAACGATTTTACAAGCACCTAATTGCTTGCATACGCGCACACTGTATCATATTCATTTTCTTAAGAAAATTTCTTGTATGCTACCGAGAGTTATCGGAATCCATGATCAGCCACTACAAAATGTGATAGCTTCGATGCCACCGAAAAACTTTTCACGTCTTTTTCATGCCACTTCCGTTAGGGCAATCGGCCGTTGGCACCTACAAACTTGTCAGATTTTTTGAGAAAATACCCATCCTGCCCCTATGAAAATCAGGGTCCACATGTCAGTGTCCTTCTTCTCCAATATCCACACTCCTCTCTCTCGCCTCTCTCAAGCCACCACCTCTTATTGCTTCCCTGTCCCCTCTCTGGCAGCAGATTGATGTCATTCTTGTTGTCTTGCACGGTGGGTGGGAGCGGAGCGGTCGAAAGGCGGATTTGGTCACTCAATTTAGCCCTTTCTGAAGCATCCTCAAAAACCACCACAAATCCATTAGATCAGATTGGTCCGACTCCAACCTAGTCCAATGCAATTAGTATGAGACAATTGGGAATGGAAATACTTGAACTCCTGTAGGTATTGTGATTCAGAGGTGATGCGGCGGCACACAAGCGGTAGCCCATGAGAGAGAGGAGGAGGAGGAGGATGAGCAATTTTGTCTTTTTGTAGCCCACTTAACAGCACATTGACGAGAGAGAGACAGATGGGAGTGGCATAAAGTAGAAACTCAATGGTATTAGCACAGAAGGAGATACTTTTTCGGTGGCATATCCAAAAATCACGGTAACCTTCGACGAGATAGAAGGAATTTCTCTTTGAATTCTGGGGATGCGGCAGTATCCAGGCCGCGTGAAATCGAAACCTGTTAGTTCCGTGCTTATTTTCGGTTCGGGCACAGCCGTACAAGCACAAGCCGTAGCCGTATAGTATAGGCAACGGAAAGGAATATGTAACTGCCGGCGACGAACTCTACCCAGCACAAGGCAACGAAATGGGCGTCGCCAGTTCGCCACTGTGTCGCCGCTCTCCGGAATCAATCACGTTTTGAACTGACCCCACCCGCCAGTCGTCCACGTGGACCACTGAGTCAACTGCGAGCAGCAGCAGTGTACAATGCGTCGGGTGCACGCAGCAATAGCATATCCAACCTTTTGTTTCGTGGGCCTCAAAATGGGAGCTCCAAATTGATTCGCCTTTCCCACTCCCACCGCAACCTTCGCTCCCGTCTCCGGTCCGCCCCCACCCCATCGATTCGGAGCTCCCGGATCGAGGGACGTCTCCTCGCCGCCGCAGCAGCTGTCGGCCGACTCCCCGGATCAGCGCCGCTGCCGATCGGAGGCCCTTCCTTTTCCTGCGGCGGCTGGAGATGGACGGCGGCGGAGGGGCGCACGGCTCCCGGAGGAGCATCTCCTCGTCCACCGGATCCAGGAGGAGGGGGGCGCCGGCGGGGAACGGCCACGACGCCGCCGGCAGGAGGTCCTCCACCTCCATCTCCCGAACCTCGTCGTACGGACTCCTTGAATCGCCTTGTTGATTTGTTACTAGTACGTTGTTACTGTTGCTGTTAGATTGGGCGTTGGCCTCTGGATCGCATGGGATTTTTTTAAGCGTTGGCCTTGTGGGGCGTGATGAAATTCAGTTAGGTCGTTTTAGGGGGGAAAATAGCTTTCTGGTCTCGCTTTGTTTGCTACTTAGGCTAGATTTGATTCAATTTGATGCAATCGCGGTAGCTTAGGACATCTGGATCAGTATTAGATATAGTAATAAGGTTGCTTCATTTTGCAACAGAAAGTGTTAAATCCCATCGATAGCGAATCAACGATGTGCGTATGCATGGCTTTGGATGCTTTTGAATTTATGTTACGTAAGGTAGACACATTTCATTAGGAATAAAGCTTGGCTCCAAAACAACAAAGATTGCCGTTAAATTGGGCTTCGTGAACTGTGGTTGTGCTGCAAAATGAATAAAACCGAGTCCCATGGTAGGGGTTATAGCTGAAAAATGCTGCTTCATGCAATTTTCCTTAGGTCAATGACTGGGGAGAGAACCGTGAAGAGGCTGAGATTGTCCAAGGCGTTGACGATACCAGATCACACAACTGTGTTTGAGGCTTGTCGGAGGATGGCTGCACGCAGAGTCGACGCTGTGTTGCTGACGGACTCCAATGCTTTGCTCTGTGGGATCCTTACCGACAAGGTGACAAAGATGTTTCTTCACTTCATCTGCTCCAGATGCTGGCTGGTGGACTCTTCATTTCTCACAATCTGCTGCCTTTTGTCGACTCGAATCAGGATATAACCACAAGGGTGATTGCTTGCGAATTGAAGCTAGAGGAGACACCAGTTTCAAAGGTCATGACTAGAAACCCTCTCTTTGTTCTTTCTGACACTCTTGCGGTTGAGGCATTGCAGAAGATGGTGCAAGGTGTGTGAATGTCCCAACAATATTTGCCTTATCTTCTTAGCAGTTTTCTTAATGTTACCTAAAAAAATATCATTTGATTCCAGGTAAGTTCAGACATTTACCTGTTGTGGAGAATGGAGAAGTCATTGCACTGCTGGACATAGCCAAGTGCCTATATGATGCTATTGCGCGAATGGAAAGGGCAGCTGAGAAAGGAAAAGCAATCGCTGCTGCTGTTGAGGGTGTAGAAAAACACTGGGGAACTTCTGTATCTGGTCTGTTTTTCTTTTTCTTTTTTGGCATCTGACTTCACCCTACACTTTTTTTTTACGTTTGTTCTGTATTGGTTACTTACCTAAGGGTTGGCTTTGCACGGCTTTATAGTGCCATTTTAATCTTCTTCCTCATATACTTGGCAGGTCCTAATACTTTTATCGAAACTCTACGAGAGAGAATGTTTAGACCGTCACTGTCCACCATTATTTCTGAGAATTCAAAGTAGGTAATATCCTATCTTTTTAAATAAGTACCTTTAGCATTTGAAGAATTAAATTGCCATTTTTAACCTACTTACTTATGAGCTGACCTCAACTTCTTAGAGTGGTCACTGTTGCACGTACTGACACAGTGTTGACAGCATCTAAAAAGATGCTTGAACTAAAAGCAAGTGCAGCAGTTGTAGCAATCGAAAACAAGCCTGGGGGAATTCTGACGTTAGTATCTTTTCTCATTGTAATTATACCAATGTTCATTTCTACACTGGGGTTGGTCTGAAAACTACTTTTATTTCTTCTGCATCAGCTCTAGAGATATCTTGATGCGTGTTATAGCCCCAAATCTTCCTCCCGAGTCTACTACAGTTGAGAAGGTAAATGAGTTGCAATATAGTTAGTTTCACGTTCTTTCATCTATTTGCCTTTTGTTCTTCTACCCCCCACCCTCATCTATGATGTGATCATGACTGAAACTCCTTTCTGCAGGTCATGACTCAGAGCCCTGAATGTGCCACAGTTGACACTCCAATACTCGATGCCCTTCATACAATGCATGATGGGAAGTTTTTACATTTGCCTGTTTTAGACAGGGGTACGCCTATGAATTACTATTAAATTAGATCTTATTGAATTATTTTGGAGTGGTATTTAATGGTGAATATATGTTATCTCTGTCCAGATGGAAATGTTGTAACTGTTGTTGATGTCCTTCACATCACTCATGCTGCAATTGCAACGGTGAGAGACAATTTCCTTCCCACTGAATCTAGCTTGAAAAAGTTTGCCTATCCTTTGTGTACACAAACTCTGGGCCTACTCCGGTGTGCGTACTTTTGGATGTGGAATTTCAAACATTTGTTGACAATACGAAAATGCTGAGTGGATGCATTGTAACTTGTTGCAAACTACAAGATATACAAGTCATATGGGCCATTAGGTAGTGTAGCTTGTGTGCTGAAATTGCTAGAACTGAGCCTTGCATCTCTAATTGTTGCATTGTATCCAGGTCGGAAACAGTGGAGCAGCTGGATCTGAGGCTACATCTGCTATGATGCAGAGGTTCTGGGATTCAGCAATGTCCATTGGACCTCTTGATGATGACGATGACTCCAGAAGGTTAGCATCTCTTTCGCATCTTATTATTCCAGTGACATGGTTGTGTGTGACTAATTTTCTTGGCGTTTCCTCAGTGAAGGGTCAACAAAAGTGGCATCTGAGACAACAGATATAGGAAGATCAGCCTTTTATCCGGCTTCTGGTTTATCAAATACTTTTGGGTTCAAGATTCAGGACAAACAAAGCAGGATGCACAGATTTAACTGTGGTATGCATTCGCATCTTAATTTCATGCCAACAAGGAATTATTTTACCAAATACCCTTTCTGCCTTTTTATGCCCAGTGATTTATATTGCATTCTGAGTTTCATGTGTGACATGTTTCAAATTTCAGAAACGAACAGCTTGACAGACCTGATAACTTGCATTCTACAGAGAGTTGGCGATGACATCGATAGAAAGAACCTACCGCAAATTTTGGTACACTGGCCAAACTCCCTCCTCAATATGTATCCATACCCATGCCAGTATGACAATTTTCTGAAGTTCTGTTTTCTTTTGTGATGCCATTTCACAGTATGAAGATGAGGATCATGATAAGGTCATACTGTCATCAGACAGTGACCTTGTAGCTGCTGTGGACCATGCAAGACAAATCGGTTGGAAGGTAGTTATTTTTGGGTAAAGATGATTTTTTCCTCCCTGCTGCCAAGTGTTGCTTATCTACGCTCGCCTGCAGAGTTTAAGGTTGCACCTGGATTATGCTGGTGTTGGCCGCCGGAAGAGTAGGGGCGGTTCTGCGGATTTCGAGTATGCTGGAAGGGATGCATGGGCTTCCGCATACAGCGCCGTTGCCGCTGGGGCGGCTCTCGTCGCAGGCCTTGGCGTGATGGCGTACCTGAAGAGAGCAGGCGCGTAGCTTGCAGGCACGACAGTGAGCACGCTTTCTTCTTGATGATACAAATGTCACTACATCGATCGAAATGACCAGAATTGCTGTGTGATTAATTCTTGTGAGAAAATCTGTAATAATGTCACGGCAGTGGATGACCACCCTGGCCTACATATATATATGTTCATACACGGTGTTGATCAAGTTTTGGTGGTTAAAGTCTGATTTCTCCATGATTGCCAAAGCACAGGCGTGACATGAGTTGTGGTGGAGCTGCAAGCATCAGTAAATATGTAATCCACCGCAAACCGAAACAGGTAGGCAACGACGTTCACGTCCATTTCAGCGAAAGTCACGAGCGCGAAACTCGCCGTCAGCTATTCATCCTTTTTTATCTGCAGTGCACCACTCGCTGAACGTGGTGCGATGCGACCACCATAGGTGAGTTAGCTAAACTAGCCATGCATGCATTGTCCATCATCAACAGCCCATGGGCCATGATGAGTGGCTCAACATCAAGGTCAGGCACAGACAGGTCTTCGCATCGCACCACGAGGTTCTGACTACACAAGTCCTCCTCAACGATGCCATGCGCTACAGCTAGCTCTCCTTTGACATTGGCATTCATTTGGGGTGGTGCGCACTCAGACGACGTGTAACATCTTAATTTTCTTGTTTTATTTTTTTTGTGTGTGTAATTTATCCCTCCAAAAAAATTCACCAATCTTCCTCAGCTAAACAAAGCTTAATTGATACTTTCATAAATACAAAAATAATTTAATATGATTAAATCCAACGTTAACAATCATCAAAATTATTTTATTCGGGTTCCTGTGTTTGAAAGTATTTTCTAGATTTTTTGGGGATTTTTCGAGTGTATTTGTTATTTTATTTGTGCTCTTTTGATTTTTGATATTTTCTAAAATAGAAAACTAATTCAAATGCTGAAAGGTCTTTGGGTAAAGATTCCCTGCCCTCGTTTCGCAGACGTGTCCTCTTCGTGTGCACCACGCGTCCCACGACCGCACCGTGCCACTGACTGGTGGGCCTATTTGTTAGCTGACACTACAGATAGAAGGGGAGCCCAAGCCTCGAATCTACACCATGACACATTGCCACTGAAGCCCTAACCCTAGCCCTCTAATTGTGCTATTGTCGCCTTGGATTTTGAGATCGAAGCTGCCACACCATCAAGCTTCGTCGCCATTGGTGAGTCCTAGACCTTGTTGTCGTCTTCATCAACTTCGCCGCGTCGTCCTCTATCTCGCCCACAGCTCGGATTTAGCCAAAGCCTACCAGATCTATGCCGTCCTCAGACCCCTAACAACGCCACCGCTTCGAGCTCGTCGCCGTTCGTATTTGTCGACTATCGGTTTCTACATGCCGCCCATTGAGTTCCCCATCCTCTCCTCTCTTTGTCGCGTTGCTAGAACCGATGTTGTCTGTTGTTGTCGGAGTTGTGCTGCCCTCTATCATCGACCCTAGTTCTCAGCGTGCCGCCGCCGCCGATGTTAGTCTCCGCATCAATGCCCTGTCAATAGCCGTGTGCTAGCCTCATTACCGCCGCATGTGTGACACGTCATCACGTGTGGGTTTGTTTAGACGTGATTAGTATACTTAGCCATGCAACTAGTTATTAATATCATTTTGAACTTGCAAACTCATACATGACTAAGTGATTATGAAATATCTTTCTGAAAGGGATATGTCATATGTTGTCATCTGATGATGGTATGTGTTGCACTTTAACAAACAGGGTTATGAAAATGATTGGGACTTGCGCTGGGGCAAGTGGCAAGACTAGGTGACAAGCTGTGTGCGGTGGATATGTGTGAGAAATATTTTAATTCTATATTAATCTATGTGTATGGGTAGCACTTTTGGTAGTTTTGCCCCGGTCAATTAAAGACAACTTTGTGCGTCATTGAACTGAGCCACATCGTACAACCATATGTTTGAAATGGGGTAGACCTAGCTTAGCATGTCAGTCTCATCATTGGCTACCTTAGGTTAGGCTATGTGCTTGGGTAGAGGGTGTGGTCTCATATGTTGAGCTTCATCATGGATGGTTCCCGTTCTTTAATTCAACGGTGTGCTTCTGGGAATAGTCTACCGGGTCAAAGCTCGCTGGGAGGGCAAATTGGTGTCATGATATTTCAGAAAGCCTTTGTTGTAATATTCTTCGATCAAGTTGATTGTATCTTGTGGGTAAAGTGTATAATGTTAGTATAGTGTAAAACTATTGAAATAGTCAAGTCTTCAGTTATGGACAATGATCAGGAATTTCACTCGGTGGTTAGATTTTATAAAATAGAATTGGGGAAGTTAGCTATGTGAAAGAACTGATTTAGGTTGTGAGAATCTTTGTGAAAGTTCTCAAGAAATTCGCACTATTATTTTTATTTATTTTACTTATGTTTTCAATCTATTTAATGTATTTAATTGCAAAAGATTGTTTTATGCAAAATGAACCATATAAGACATCTTTGGTAATAAGATTGCATATAGTTACTTAGAATTGCATTCTGTGCCCAACTTATTGAGTACTCCTTATGCTAACTCTTACAACAAGCATCACTCAATTAGAGAAGTAGTAGTACTGAACTAGTGCGGTATAGCCGTAGAGTTCGGGCTTACATGTTCCATCCCGACTAAATGTACGACAGACAGGCAAGGCGGTACAGGCTGACAGAAAAATGCTCCCACGCAGGACGCATCCTATCATATGTTGTCTGTTTGGGAGCCGCTACGGGTGAAAAGTCGCTTTTAGTTTCTTTGGTCAGAAGCGATTGTAGCCGTGGTGTGGCTTTTCTTGTTATGCTGTTTGGCAAACTAGTAGCTGTAGCTTTTGGGGGCCAACCGAACGGGGAGGTAGCAACATAGCGAAGTATAGCGATGTCCAAGTGGGGAGGTACGTGGAGGCGGTGAGGCGGGGTAGCGGAGGTCGGGAAAGCGGAGCGAGCAAGGTGGGAGGTGGTCAAGCGAAGCCACACTTGAAAAGCTCCTCCCTAGTAGCTGCAGCTTTTAGGGGTGCTTCTGCTGTGGCTTAACTTCCCAGCTGATTTGCAGCCATACTGTTTGGGGGAGCTTTTGACCCAAAGCTGAAGTAAAGCCCCTCAAACAGCCCCTCAGTACGCTCCAGCAGAAATGGCACGAGCCCAACGTACATGCGTGCAATACTGTATAGGTACGGTTAGTGATGAGTCACTGTCTCACTGCACCCAGCCACAATGGCGGATCTAGGATTTTCAGAATGAGTGTTTGAAGTTATAAAAATATCGTTTAATGTAAAATATAAAGATTCATAATAGTAAAAAAAATACAAAGTACAAGTTGTTGTTAATAGAGACATCTAAAATAATTTAGAGATTTGTGAAATTGGGGATTTCAAATCTATATACTTCATCTCTATTTTTGAATGCTCTACATGCTACATTTAAAAAACCATGATTTACCGTTACAAATTAACACAACGTTGATAGCGTTATGAATTGGGGATTTTAGATTCGGGAATTGAGAATTAAATTCATTTGTGTGGTTGTCCATGTCGAATACTCAGTTGTTGCCTACTGTTTTAGCATCGCTTCCTGCCCTGCCGGTCGTCACTAGTGTCGCACCTTTCATCCCTGACTCGATGCTCGCGCGGCATAGGGTTGCTATGCAACACACCGCACGCTGCTCCTTACCCTACCGGACACCGGCGACTTGACCCGCTAGTCATCGCCTGTGTTGCGCTCTCCATCCCCGAGTCTGTACTCGTTGAGGCCACAGGGGCCATGGCTACCCTACCACGCACCGTTCCTTGCACCACTACCTACCCTACTGCCTTCGCCTATTCGCCGGTGCCAGTGCCTACTCGACCCTCGTCTGCTGCCCTGCTCCCTACGGCTTGCTCCTACCCTATAGCTCTTGTCCATTATTGTCGGGTTACCGCCTGCACCGTCGTCATAGAGAGAGCGATAGAGCATGGGGGTGACAGAAATGAAGGGATAGTTGGTGTTTTGCTCGAGGAATAGAGGAAGATGGGCCTTAATGAATAGGCCATGTAGAGAAGATTGGGAGAGAGAATGGGTGGGACAGGTTGAAAAACGTATTTTTAAGCCCACTTAATAATATATACATATAATATACTTGCTATATACTAAGTTTTTTTAAAAAAATTAGATGTACAACTATACACCATATCCCTATACTACGTACGCCCGTACCCAGCTAGGTCAACCATCACTACTATAAAAGAACTTATATTAGACTCCTCATCATTGACGATTTTGAAAATCATCTGTGATTAGATTTCATCACAGACGGTTTTTTTACAAAAACAGTTAGTGATGAGTCTCAGGCACATCACAGACGGTTTTTAGCTAAAATTGTATGTGATGTGCCCCTCATCACATACGGTTTTAGCCAAAAACAGTCTATGATGACCATGTGTTTGGTACATATATTAGAGGTTAGGGTTAGTGTTTGTACTTCTCCCCTATCCCTTCGTCCTTCACACCCCCATCTCCGTCGGCTGAGTGTCTTTGCAACTTTGCCCCATCGAGCCCGAGCGTTTCCTCGGCTCCCCCCACCCAAGCGCCTCCCTGGCTCCCCACGCCCGAGAACCTCTCCACCCCCCAGCCGCCAATTCCCCTCCCCATCCCTAGCCGCCAGTGACCCAATCCCTAATCCCTCCGCCGGCGACGCCGGTGAGGCTAACGCCGAACAGCGAGGGGCGGCGCTGATTAGGGACACCAACCTCAAGGCGGTCGTGCAGATCGTCGAGTTGCGCGACGTTAATGTCAACATTGCGGGTGTGTCTCGGAGCGAGGTTCCGTGCCATGGTCTCCGACGGCGCCGCCACCTCATTCGCGCTGTTTGCGGCGCAGCTCAGAGACCTCGCGCGCTCTGGCATCCTCTACCGCGGTGCCCAGAAGGTTTGCTTCTTCCTCCACCTTCCCCTCCCCTGCCTCGATGATGTTTGATTGCCTACGATTTGGCTGGTTGAGGTTAGGGTTCATGCCTGCATGGTAGTGAACTAGTTTGTTCCATTGACCTTTTTGTGACATCATTCGAATTAGTGCTGCTTGAATTGAATTGAATTGAATTGAATTATTTGGGGTGATTAGGTTGAGTTGTGAGTTGTGATCCAGATTGGTGCTGCTTGACAACAGTTAGTTGATTGAATTTTTGTCCTACGATCACAAAATAGTGTGGTATATGGTTTGGTACATCTGCTATGCATATTCAGGGATTCAAGTTGTGATTTACTGGTGAAGTAGTGATAACTAGGATACTGTTAGCCATTCTGCTTTGCAACTTTTTGCTTGATATGGCACTGTGATATTCGGTAGGACTCATCATTTCATAAATAAGATTTTCCCTTTCTTATTTTCTAATTTTCTTGACATTTCCAATGTATATGAAAGGATACCAAGTTTATTTCATTGAATTGGAGGAACTCTGTTGTCTGCATGCAGCTAGAATGTTTCCAAATCAATGCTAGGTCATTATTGAATTGTCTGCCAGCGATTAGTCAATGTGAGAGTAATAGGAGTTGTAAAGTTCTGATCCCCTTTACACCTCTTATCTCTTCATGGTGTTTGCTAATGTACATTCTGTGATATGTCTTTGCGAGAATAGTTTTTAAAAGTTGCCTGCTAGTCATTGATTTTATTCATCGCTTCTATGACTCTTAAATAGGAGACAACCTTCAGATGTACTGAACCAATTGACAATCTTTTTCTACTGCATTTCAGCTGAAGGTGTCATCACTACATATAACTTTTCCGTCTAAAGGTGAATTGAGCAAGTTGAAGGATATATAGTGGGTTGTTACAGGGAATTGGGATGCAATACCACTGGAGGAATCGAAATTACAAAAGGTGTGCTAAGACGGGATTTCTAGGACTTCCTTTTGGATTTGATTCTTGAAGGTGTCAACCTGAGCAATTGTTTGATGGTGGAGGAAGAGATGCTTCTACTCAGTCCATATCCAGGGATGTCAAGTCCTGCAGCATCAATGTTATAAGCACATTTATATTTAGTATGTTTCACCTGAAATCTGGGATGCAATAAATTCCATAATGTTATCATGATGTTTGTGATGCAATTTTGCAGTGGTATTCAAACATTGTTAAGGTTATAAAGATATTGGTAATTTGATAGCTATATAAACTTGATTTAAAATTTGATATCTTCGTTTGTCAGCCAACCAAATATAGACTACTGACTTGCAATAATCAATACATCACTCGCAATAATCAATATAGCACTCAATTAAGCCTAGATTCTTCTTCTTTCTACCTTTTTTCCTTCTAGTATGAATTATTATGATCACCCACTGAACATTGTCCCCTTGAGCCTACCCCAAGCTACCATATGCACATTGACTATAAAGAATAGTCATCACAAACGGTTCTAAACAAGAACCGTCTATGATGTCTATTTTCACAGACGGCTCAAAAACCGTCTGTGATGAGCTTTTCTCATCACTGATACATTGTTACAGACGGTTCACAAAACTATCTAAGATGATGATTTTAAACCGTATGTGAAGAGCTATTGTGCAGTAGTGCATCCAATGTCGGTGCTGTCCTAGCTCTTGCGTCTGTCCGGTTCGGGGAATTCGTGAGCGAGACGGTCGGCTCCCAGATCCAACACCGCACATGCGATGGCTAGCGCGACTAAATTTTTCGTTTTCTAGCTGTCTGGAAACACGTTTTAACGGAAGTAGCTACTACCGCGACGGAATTCCTTTTCGAGCCCCACGACGGCGACTTACGGACGACGGGCGCCGCGAGCATTTTCATGACGGGTCATCAGCACATGATGGTGCCGCTTCCAGCGCTCACATGCGAAGCAACGCTGCGAGCGCCGAACGGCGGGCCTGCGCATCATGCGGCGTCTCGGCGCGTCGGCGAGAGATCGGGCGCAGCGTCTCCCGGGCGCTGCGATGGTGGGCCCCGCGTGCATGCATTCGGCGGAGGAGATCGGCTATTTTACAGAAAGAATTACGGTGGCAAAACTAAAAAAGGGCGAAAATAAAAGCCGATTTCCAAACTCCATGCATAATTTCCAAAGGAAAAATGAACGCAGAAATTATCAAGCATCGAAAATGGCATGAAAAAATTCCACCGAAGCAGCGTGAGAAAGTTAAAAATAATATCTCGGGCAACGACAAGATTAAATTATGGGGTGCAGGGCTAAGTCACAAACTGGGATACAATATAGCTACATACCTTAAGAATTCATAAAACTGGGATACAACATAGGTACATACATGCCTTAGAGAATTCATAATACTGGGATACAACATAGGTACATACATGCCTTAGAGAATTCATAAAACTGGGATACAATATAAGTCCCCAAACCATACATTCTATGGCCATGGTTGTCGAGATAGGGAAGGGTCAAAAAAAAAGTAAAGTTATATATTGGTGGCTGACGGGGTATTACGCTTGGATCGCTAATAGGGCTTAATGTAATATTATCGTCAGAATTGGGAGGACTCCGAGGGCGCAAGTTTCCTGGCCTAGTTGGTATGAAATCGTCATCATCATCGTCATTTGTATGGTTAGGAGCTAGCCCGCCTCTAATGCTGGTTGAACGTCCTCTTGCATTGTTTTTTGAACGGCCTGCTGTAGTAGTGCTTGAATGGCCTGGTGTGGTAGTGGTTGAACGTCGAGGTCTAGGTGATACGAAATTGTCATCATCATCGTCATCGTCATTTGCATAGTTAGGAGCAAGCCCCCCTCCGGTGGTGGTTGGACGTCCTCTTGAACTTGCTGCTGCAACAGTATTGTGTCGACCTCTACCCCTCCAGTTAGATCCACTTTTGTGTCTTCTGCACGAACCAGGCATCACACCCCCACCGAAGAGCATATACATCGCTAAGAATTCTGGGATATCTTTGTTCAGTAACTCTTCATCCTCTGGAAATGACTAACACACAAGACGAGCATATGAAGTAGTGAACTTATGTATATATAATGCTAAAAAGATTAGTAGGGTGAACAAATATGAAATAACTAATCTTAATATGCTCTGCATACTGATCGGGCATCATCAGTACCCTGTAAGATCTTATAGAGAAACATACAACATAAGGGTGGTCGGCTAGTTCGGACACCCTGAAATACTTTTGACGCCACCATTGCAAGTGCGCCTTGAGGTCGTCGGAGGTCACAAGGTTCAGGCCAGAGGTTGTCACGTTATGCTCCGTAATATTGGACTCTACTCTTGCAATTTGGACACCACTTTATTTAGGTTCTCCTCCTTGAATGGATCATCCTTCCCACCACGCGTAACCTTCAATGTGTAATGAAGGGCTACGGTGCACATATCTGGTGTCCAGGAGAATGCTCTGCTAGAGGATGCAGCCATGGTGAAGTGTGAGTGGGAGCTGTGGATGTGTGCCTGCGGTTTGGGTTTTTATAGACTTGAACGGGTGGTGTATGGACTAAGTGTTGGAAGGTCAGATTGAAACATACAGACGGATAGCAAAATGCCGAGTGGGTCATCAAGTTGGGCTGAAAAAGCAGTCATGCATGCTAGGTGTCAGTACTGACAAAGTGTACTGTACAATAAGTGGTCAATTCAGAGTTAAAAGTAGGCAGTGGGTGGTCACTTCGGATTGTCAAGTGTGTAGTTCTTGTGTACTAAGTGTACCGAAGAGACTTTTTACTGTTGGCCCTTAGAAGAAGATAATATCCATTAATGACAGCGTGTGGTCAAATCGGCCTGACAAAGCTACAGGTTATGTGATGTTTCTTGCATTACAGATAATTTAGTTAAACACTCCCAAACTCGTTTTCATGTAATACGACCACAGTAACATTATCATTTAGGGTGTTCGCGCCTACGGATTTTACATTATAAGCAAGTTGTAATTTGTATATTTTTCTATAATTTGGTTGTCCATATACTGAAGTATGTTTCTGGACCTATTCCCCCAAATTTTGTGTTTATACGAGTTGTTTTACGAGTCGCCGAAAAGGCTTAAGTGTTATGAAATATGTCCAGTTTGTGGTCATTTAGGGTATTTGTTGTGACAACATTTATATGCAAAGCAGGTAACAAATAAAATATTTTTGCAGATTACGGTAGTATAGATATCACATAATGTTTCTGAGCTATTCCCTGACTATTTTTCATTTAAACACGATATTTTATGGGCTACCGAAAAGGCTTATATGACCATGAACAAGATTCCACGAGTAGTGAAATGAGGCTGAAAGAGCTGAAAGCAATGGTAACTAATCAACTTATACATCAGTTAACAAAGCAAAAGATGATATCTGGAAACCTCTTCGAAACACATCCATGACCAACTATGTCTCCTCCGTACGAAACAAACTACTTCGTAAGAATAGCGAATAGTACAAGGATAACCACACACAATCTTCTCCAGCCACTTGACATTATCTAAAATGCGGTCCATCTTGAACACCAGTATGTTCAGACTCTGCTCGAGCATAGGGTCCATCCTCTCCTCCAAGAAGGATGCATCCTCTGTGATATTGTGGTTGTTTGACACTCCACCGAGGTGTTCATGGTGTCCGCCCACTAGAAATATTGGCACCCTGTAGCCTACGTGATGAGGTTAACATGCTTTTAGGCCGTGCAAAGAAATGGGATCTCTCCAAAGAACTACACAACTCCAACAGGAAAAAGGGAGCAAACTAACTTTTAGGCCGTGTAAAGAAATGGGACCCCTAAGAACGAATGGTCGTGGACCATCCCCCGTCAACCAGACCCTGCTACGGTGCTTGCCATCATAGGATGGGTCAAGCAGAGTCTCGGCGTGTTCGGCCATGTCCTGCAAGAGGACAAAAAACAAGTTGGAACGAAGAGTTACATTAGCAAATAACACCAAACCACATAACAGGACAGTACATAACATGAAAGTACATGACATCACATAACATGAAAATACATGACATTACATAATATGACATTACATAACATGAAAATACATGACATTACATAACTAACGTGACATTACATGCTGCTACTGCAATCATATGTCAAAGCACATTGTCCGATGTTCCTATGGATAGTTAGACGAGTCTGCCCTGTTCAGGCAGTTCTTCACTGTATGGCCCACTCCCTTGCACAACCGGCACCTCTGTGGAGCTGGTGCATCTCCGTGCTGACTTGCGTCCATGTTGTTACGGATTCGTCCCGACTGCCACCGTCCACGCCCAGTCCTCTTCAGACTGTCATTATGAAACCAAGTCACTTGGCCCGACCACAACTCCCTATAATAATTGTCCAGGCCGTAGGAGTTGAAATCCAAACTCCATGTCCCGAAAAGATGGTCAGCGCTGAAGTACTTAGAGATGTACGGTGCGGATGACTGATGGAGAACCACGCACGCCGCATATACATGGGAGCACAGTTTGTGCAGTAGTTTCGGCTTGTTGCATGTGCATGTCGCTACATCGCGTATTGTGCACACTTGTTTACGATAGCCCCTGCAATGGCCATCGATGAACTTCTCCTGTAGACGTACTTCGAACTTCATCCTAACTCCATCCATGGTATGCACAACGTGCGACCTAGCCTTCTCTATTTTCTTCTCTATGTATGCATGCATACGTTCAGAGAACTGATTTCCCTCATCTAAGTGCCTCCTAGCGTTCATTCCTCTGTTCACGAAATATCCAACGGTTCTATTCCACATATCCTCCACGATAGCACTGATTGGGAGGGATCGGACCCCCTTCAGAACACCGTTGTAAACCTCCGACATGTTGGTCGTCATTATGCCATACCTTGCGCCATCGGTGTCATGGAGTAGGGACCACTTCTCTAGCTCTGGAGCATGTAATTGCACCTACTGTGAGAAGTTATTGATCTAGCCCTCTACTGGCTCCGTTGTGTTCCTGCATGTCTCCTCATCTAGCACTCTCCATATCGCCTCAAACTTTCGTCTCTGGTTCTGTAAGCAGAGCCTCTTGAATGTCTTCATGATTTCCTTGCTGGGGAACCGCCTATGCAGGTTCGCGGCAAGATGCCTCATGCACCATCGATTGACAACGTCATTCCACTAGTATGGTGGCTGTGTACCTCCTTGCATGGTGCTGATGACGGACATTAACCCAGCATGCCTGTCTGTGATGAGGCACACCTTCGGGCGATCCTGGACAACTGCCTGCTTGACATTTGCTAGAAACCACAACCAGCTCTCCATGTTCTCGCTTTTGACGATCGCATAGGCCACCGGGAGTAGCTGGTCATTGACGTTTGTGGCAACCGCTATCAGTATGGTGCCCTTGTACTTGCCAGACATAAACGTGCCGTTCATGGTCAGCATTGGCCGGCAGTACTTGAAGCCCTGAATGGCAGGTCCGAACGCCCATAACACATGGTCTAGGATAGAACAGTTTTGACCCTTTGTGGGGTAGGGTGTGTCCATCTTGTTGATGTAGGTCCCCTGATTGGCTTCAGCAATCTGGTGAAGCATCCGTGGAACAAGGTTGTACGCCTCTTCGTACGTGCCGTACATCATCTCTATGACTTTCTTCTTCGCTCGCCACACCTTGCCGTAGCTTACAGAATATTCCACCATGTTAACCACGTCAGCCATCAGTAGCTTCAGTGAAACGGTCACGTCCGCCGTGACCAAGTGAGAAATCAGGGTGGCCACATATGAGGACGTCATATTTCTGTGCTTCTGCAGTGACTCAGCAAACACACAGGTGTGATCCGTTCGACGTTATCCTGAAGTCCGAACTGGTACCCTTGAATTTCTGCGCACGGATCTTGCCGAGATAGTTAGGATCCAGGCACTTCACAACGTACGTATCCGGGTTGGACCTGTACACCCGGTACGTGCGGCTGATGTTCATCGCATATCTCGCAATTGCCTGCTGGGCAGCACTCTTCGTAGGGAAGGTTGCCCTACCAGTAGACTGTCCTGATCGAATGCCCAACCATGGCTGCCTTCGTCCGGCAACACGAGGGAAGGCATAGCCAGATCATCGAGCCGTGAAGACACGTACTCCACATCAGTGGACACAATGCCACTGACAGTAGCTGCATCGTCATCTCCACTGCTATCTGTGTCGACATCCTCATCTTCATCGGACGTTGCTACGCCCTCCATGGCTTCCAGGTCCTCGTGGCAGTCAATGTGAGCGGACCACCATTGCCCAATGTCTTCGTTTGCTTGAAATTCATCCACAGCAGCGTCTTCCCGGATGCCCCCAGAGGATGACTTGATGTTTCTCCTATGTCCAGGAAGCACACATACACCATCGGACGACGGTGTATCATCGCCAGAGGGTTCATCACAATTTGCATGTATTCCCCCACTGTGCGCTTCCCGCGATCTTGCATAGCATCCACAAATAGTCTGTCGAACCTCCCACAGCTCTGGCATGTACGGCATCGATGACAAGCTTCTTTCGGGAGGTTTGCTTGTCAAATGCGCTCCGCACGCATCTCCGGAGCTCGACCAGGTCCATCTCTGTCAGACCTAGAGCCCGGATCACCTTCCGTTCGCAGTTCGAAAGGTCCACCCCATATGGATCCTCTCGAACAACGTCGTCACCATAAAACACGACCAAATCTAGGATATCTGCCATGTAGTACCTACCCTACCATAATAAATGACGTGCATTAAATTACCGTAACATTATTAAAATTATGTATGCATCACAGTATTATTTTCATTTTACATAACTTCCAAGAACAAATGACCATACTGTTCATTGTTCATTATAAAAGTAGCCCGATGGTTGAATAATTCTAATGTAATATCTAACCACATTTTGAGTTAGTTGCTACTAAAAAAATGAGAATAACTAAATGGGACAGATGTGTCCAATAATATTGATGTGTGCATCCTCTTGCAAAATAACATCATGTACCCAGTTGCACTACATTAAAAGGATAACCATATGAGACTGTTTTCCCATGGTCAAATATTTACATGTCAAAGTTTTCAACTAAAGACAACTGATTTGAGTAAAATATATTCACACAAATATTATGTTAATATAATCCTAAAATTATCAACATTATGCACGTATTATAGTATTACTGTCATTTCACATCATACAGATTATGTCACATCATACTGATACTACGCTAATATTACAATATTCAAACTAATATTTCACTAACATTACACCATTACTTACGCCATGTACCGTTAATTCATGTATGGCTACTTATTCTAACAGTGTCATTCCATATACTAATACCCTTTTCTCACATAGTACTAATTACAAACCATTATTTACGTCGTTCATGACCACTAACTACGCACTGTTAATGTATGTATTTACCATTATTCCAACACTGTCATTTCATGTATTGTTCGTTCGACTAGTACTGTAGTTATTGTACTGATTATACTAATATTATAACAATATCACACTAATATTTCTAAAGATTAAAAACTAACCTGTGTGAAGCTATAATGAAGACCAGAAAACCTCTACCAACTTGCAAAATAACCTTCCTGGAGTGCACCTATCGAATATGGAGCCCGAATCAGTTAATCAATAAAATGAAGATAGCTCAGAATAAATTTCTACAAAACATGAACACCGGTAATTATGTCGTTACTTACGCCATGTACTGTTAATTTATGTATGGGTAGTTATTCTAACATTGTCATTGCATATACTACGACCTTTATTTTATGTACTACTAATTGCACTACAATCACACAAAGTACAGACTATTATTTACGCTTTTCATGAACACACTATTAATTGCATTAAAATCAAGCTAAGTACACACCATTATTTACACATTCTATCCTCGTTTCACGAACTAGTCAATAAACCAACATGATCATTTCACATACACTACTTGCAGTAATATTACAATAATTATACCTCATGTTGCGTACTACTCATTGCACTACTACTGTCATTGTATGTAATATTGGTTATACAGTTACCGTCATTTCATGTACTGCTAATTGTACTAATGACATGGTTTTATGTAACGCTCCTTCTACAAATATTGTACTAATTACACTAATATTACAAAAATACTATACTAGTATTCCTAAAGATTTCTAACTAACCTTCTCGAAGTTGTATCGAAGATCACTAAAGCCAAGTAACGTACCGAAAAACCTTCCTGAAGAATACCTACGAAATACGAATCACAAATAAAATACTTGAAAACAGGGTTAACCGAGCGTAAACTTCACCAAATTATAAACACCAACTAAATTTCTCTGGAATTTCGATTTGAAATTCTATTTCCACTTATTTTTCGATCCCTGTTTTTCTCGCGTCTCTCCTCTTCGAGCTCTTTCTTTTCTCAGCTCTCTCCGCGGCTCCCGAATGCCCTCGCTCTACCTCTGGTTTATTTGCCTTGCCCATTGCCTAATGCGAGTCGTCACTTATAGCGAGGGAAAGAGCCTTTGCGCGTGAGAAGCAAATTTTTGTCGCTGCTTTCGGCGCATGGATGGGACGGATCAATGTGACACAAAGCAAAAACGTGACCCGTGTAGCACTTCAGCCCGGGGCCGGTTTTGCGCAGCCGCCGCGTGCCAACACGATCCAGGGCCGATCTTCATTAGCCAACGCGTGTGAACACCCGTGAGAAAAAGCAGCAGAGGCTCGGTCGCTTCTGCCAAAAAATGAGCCAAATGGCGGGACCCGCACGAGATTCTTCGGTCTTTATGCATGCACTCAGTTTCTCTTTCTCTGTATGTGAATCTCTTCGTTTGCGAGGCCATGGGCACACCATTCAGCGATCGGAGGCATCTGCTTGCCCAGTCTGATGCACGCAAGCATCGCCAGAGTCGGCGCTTCGGCGTCCATTGCTCCGCGAGACGTTGTCGCACACGCGCGGCCGCCGTTGCGATGCGGCAAGCGCCGCTTCCCGCCAAAGATGCCTAGCGAAGCCAGTGCCATCATGTGCGCTGCCCCGTCTCGCAAAAATGCTCTGCGGCCTTTCTTTGTCATGAAGTCGCCATCCTATGGGGCCAAAAATGGAATTCCGTCGTGGCAGTAGCTGCTTCCGTAAAAATGTGTTTCAAGACAGCTAGAAAACGAAAAATTTCCGCACTGATGCCGAGCAGGAGCAGGCTGGCCCGGAGGGGACGACAGACCTGACGGCCTTATCTTTCTGACAGCCGACTGGCTCTCCGCCCATGCATGCACCCACTTTTCTCTCACGTTACCGATACCATTCCTTCTTTCTTTCTTTCTTTCTTTCCGTGGCCTCTAAAACGGCACTGGGCACTAATACTATTAAGGAACCTCGCTATCAAATAGTCCGGGATTCCCGAAACAGATCTGAATTGGAGAACAGAGAGAGAAAGAGAGACACAGGTTTAGGGAGAACGGCGACCGAATTCTTTATTGCTTTGTGGTTGCTTGTACATTGGGGGGACCCCCCTCCTCCTTATATAGTAGTCGCCTAGGGTTTCGGCTAAGGGACCATCGTGGGCTTTCATTGGGCCACGTGGTTTCCCAACACTCCCCCTTGGCCCTTTGCCGCGAGATGCATATGCCTCATTAAAACTCCGAAAAAACCCAGTGGGAAAAATACCTGGAGAAAGACAACATAGCATACGCTTACTGTGTTGCACGAATTGCCTCGTTAAAACCTTATGCAAGAAAACTTCATGAAAAACTTGCTAAGGAAAAAGAGTACAATTCACCCAAACTTCAGCCGCTAATCTTCGAGATTCATGTTGGGTACTCAAAATTCATATTCGAGATTTATGTGGGAGTATGTGAAATATCTCCCCCTGAAATATGCACTTCTCTAAGTCTCATCATCCCAATCCCTTTTACGCACCTTTCAAAGGTACATGCTGGGAGTGATTTAGTGAACAAATCTGCGAGATTTTCACATGACTTAGTATGCAATATCTTGATCTCGTTCATCTTATGCAATTCGTGAGCATAGAAGAACTTGGGGTTGATATGCTTCGTGAGATTGCTCTTCACATAACCCATCTGTGCTTGAGCAACACAAGTTGCATTATCTTCATAGATGATCGTGGGAGTTTTCTCAATGTTCAAGCCACATGACTTCTGGATGTGGTGAACCATTCTTCTGAGCCATGCACATTCACGAGAAGCTTCATACAAGCAATGATTTCCGAGTGGTTTGTCGATGTCGAGACGAGAGTCTGTTTAGACGACTTCCAGGAAACTGTTGTTCCTCCACATAGGAAAACATAGCGCTTTGAGACTTGCCGGATGTGGGTCCGATAAGTACTCGAGATCGGCGTAGCCAACCAAATTCAGCTTCATTGTTTCTTCCAAGAATGCATCGAGATCTTTGCTTCCTTGAGGTAACGGAAGATGTCCTTGATCCCTTTTCAACGCCTTTTGGTGGGCTCTACACTGTACCGGGCTAGCAAATTCACAGCGAACGCAATGTCCGGCCTAGTGCTATTCGCAAGGTACATGAGCGCTCCAATCGCACTCGGATATGGGAATTCTGCTCCCGTGACTTCCTCCCCTCTTCTCTAGGTCTCAGATGGGTCTAGGTCCGCTTGGAGTGACCTTCCGACCATTGGAGTCTTTGCGGGATATGCCTTTTCAAAGCCAAATCTTTCCAACACTTTCTGCGTGTAGGTTGATTGATGTACCAAGATTCCTCCTTGGACATGCTCAAGCTGCAAGCCTAAACAAAACTTGGTTTTACCTAAATCCTTCATTTCAAACTCAGACTTCAAGTATGAGCATGCTTCTTCAATCTCTTCATCCGTCCCAATGATGTTCAAGTCATCTACATAGACGGAGATTATACAGAATCCATTCGGGGATCGCTATATAAAAACGCATGGGCAATCTTCGCTGTTTGTGTAGCCTTTCTTGCAGAGAAAGTCACTCAAACGATTGTACCACATTCTTCCTGACTGTTTTAGCCCATACAACGATTTCTCCAATTTCACACTGTACAGGTTTCTACTTACTCCGTCTTGGTTCGGGATAGGAATACCTTCTGGCACCTTCATGTATATCTCCGAATCCAAGTTTCCATACAAATATGCTGTGACAGCATCCATTAGCTTCATTCTCAACTTCAAGTTGACTGCCATTGAGATCAAATATCTAAAGGTAATTCCTCCCATGACCGGAGAATAGGTTTCTTCATAATCAACTCCAGGACGTTGAGTGAAACCTTGAGCTACAAGCCTTGCCTTGTACCTTACAACTTCGTTGTTTCCATTCCTCTTCCGAACAAAGACCCATTTGTGACTACAGGGTTTATATGGGGAGGTGTGCGGCATACGGGCCCAAACACCTCTCTTGTTCAGAGAGACTAACTCTGCAGTGATTGTCTTCTTCCATTCTTCCCAATGTAGCCTTTTCTTGCACTCTGCGAGAGATGCAGGCTCGGGATCATGATCGATGATCGAGGCAATCTTCTTTGCAAAGTATGCATCGATATTGGCTGTTGCTCTATTCAAGGATTCTCCTGTTATTACAAAGTTTATGGCCATTTCATCATGGGGTGCTTCATGCACTTCTATTTGCTCTTCGCTGCTATTCCCTATCGCAAGAGCAAGTTCCTTTAACTTTTTCATTGCTTATGTATGCGCACACATTATTTTCGGCGGCTTCCTGCAGTGGAAGATTCAAGTCTGAAATTGCCTTTTCCATTAGCTTCTTTCCAAAGCAGTGTCTCAACTGCTCCCTTCTTTCCTTGGGGTATTTTCATGATTGGTTGTGGTAAGTCCTCTCTTGCTTTTCCGCACGCGTTTTGGGTACATTGGGTTTGAGGAGCAGATTTCTGTTCTTTTTTCTTTGAGGCCTCTGAACAGGATGAGGGATACCTTCTGTTTTCTTTGGTATTTCCACTTTTTCTGGTGCATTTCTTGCGGGTACATACGACTTAACCACGCCCTTCAGATCACAAAAATGATCAGGCAGTTCATTTGCTAAATTCTATAAATCAATAATCTTCTGGACTTCTTGATTTGCTTCATTAGTGCGAGGGTCATGCGCGGGGATCCCAGTAGAATGCCATATGATTTCCGGGCATTTTTCATCCAAAGGTTGATTTCCTCCCCCTAATGACGGGAAACGATCCTCGTCAAATATGCAATCGTGAATCGGTCAGTATGCAAGTCTCGAATATGGGTTCCAAATACGATTATGGATGCACTCTCATAACCAATGTATATCCCAGACTTGCGGAGAGGGCCCATTGCAGTCCGCTGAGGAGGTGGTATAGGAACATATACCATACACCCAAATTTCCTGAGATGGGAGATTTTCGGGATGATCCCATGCACAAGCTGCATAGGAGAATGGATGTTGTAGGCCGAAGGTCTGAAATTGATGAGAGCTGCGTGCGAGAACTGCGTGTCCCCAACAAGTGTTGGGCAAGTTACAGCTCTGCAAAAGCGGTCTGGCAATGAATTTGATCCTCTTTATGAGTGCTTCAGCTAGTCCATTCTGCGTATGGACGTGCGGTACGGAGTGCTCAACTGCTATCCCTGTTGAAGTGCAATAATCATCAAATGCCTTTGAAGTAAATTCTCCAGCATTGTCCATTCTAATGGACTTCACGCGATGATCAGGGAAAGCATTCTTAATTCTTATGATCTGCGAGATCAGCTTTGCAAAAGCATGGTTTCTTGTTGACAATAAGCATATATGCGACCATTTTGAGGAAGCATCGATGAGTACCATAAAATATCGAAACGGCCCTGACAAGGGCTGAATCGGGCAACAGATATCCCCCTGAATGCGTTCCAGGAATGCAGGGATTTCACTTTGCACTTTCATGACAGAAGGTCTGGTTATTAATTTCCCGGTGGCACATGCAGGGCACACGAAATCTTCATGATTCGGGAAATTTTTAACATTAATGCCATGACCTTGTGAGTTGTTCACTAGTTTCTCATCATTCTAAGACCAGGATGACCTAATCTACCATGCCATAAAGAAAATAGCTCAGAGCTTCTAAAGACAGTCTTCAAGGAAGTATAACTTCAGGTGCATGAATATTCGTGTAGTACAACCCAGATTCATATGAGGGACATTTTTCTAATACCATGTTTCCACATACCGCGTGCTTTACAATGCACAAGTATTCTTTGCCATTTTCTTCATTGGTTTCTACGTGAAAACCATTGGCGCGGATGTCCTTGAAACTTAAGAGAGTGCGCGTTGATTCGGGGTACAAAAGGGATTCTTCAATTACCAAAGTTGTACCCATAGGCAATATAATTGTGGCTCTTCCGGAGCCTATTATATATGAATCACTTCCTGCGATCGTAGTAATCTTTCCAGCGTTCTTCGTGATCGACTGGAAGTATTTGGACTCTCTTAAGATGGTATTTGTTGTGCCACTATCAACAATGCATATCTCTTCTATTTGGGCGCTACACGATTTCGAGATAAAAGAAATATAATTCTAATAAGATAGAGGCAAAATAATCCAAACATTGCTTGCAAATTAAAGATCACTGGAATAAAGAATAAATTGCATATTTATTCATGAGAGAAGTATGCTCTTCTAGAGCTTACAATTCATTATTCAAAAGGAAAATGCTAACAACCATAATCTAAAAAAAACATGCATTAAACATAATCTGTAAAATATGCATTAATTTCTGCTTCTATGTCATCGACAGAAGTTTTCTCTTCATTTGCCATAAGATTGGTGCGCTGCGTCGATGTCCGTGCTATTCGTGAGGATGAGACAAGTGGGGTATCTTCATCCATGGCATCATCATCACCAATCTTGGCGAAGTGCGCCTCTACTGGGGCGTTTTCTTTTGCCTTCCTCTTAGCCTGATATGCGTTGATCACTTCCTTGGATTCCTGACATATCTTCGACCAGTGTCCCCAAGTACCACACCTGAAGCATGTTTGGTTCTGCTTGTCCATACGGCTTGGCGTCGCCTTTTCCTTGTCATCCTTCTTCACCGGGCTTTGGACTTTCCTTTGGCCCGAGACCTTTCTTTTCCACCGCTTGCCCTTCTTTCTATGAGTGGGCTTTTTCACCTTGTAGCTATTGGCATTGACTTACGTGCGGTGCCCCTTCCAGTGGTCATGAGACATAGTTCTTGCGTAGAACATCGTCTTGTGATTTCGTAACTTGCATTACATCAATCAGTTCGCTATACTCCTTGTATGCGTCCTGACGATAGCTGCGTGCACTCTGGATAGCATTTGGGTGGAAGGTAGAGAGAGTTTTCTCAATCTTCTCCTCATCAGTGATCTTCTTGCTATATAGAGAGATATTGGTACAAATTCTGTGCAAGATAGAATTGTACTCGGCCACTGTTTTGAAGTCTACAAACCTCAGGCGGACCCAATCTTGCTGTGCTTGGGGCAAGATGGTGTACTTGAGCTTCTCGAACCGCTTCTGAAGTGCAGTCCAAAGCTCAAGTGCACTCTCCTCAGCCATATATTCATTCTTCAGAGTGACCGAGAGGTGGTACTTGAGGAAGTGCAGGGCTTGATCGTTCTGCTCGACGGTAGGTTTCGCGTCCTGCGAGGACCCTAGACCAATCGCTGCATGGAGCTTCTTGCCTCCAAGAACGATCTTCACGTCTGATACCCAAGTGAGGTAGTTCTGACCATGCGGGGCTAGTTCTTCAAACTCACGATTCACGATGCCGGACATCTGCATGACTTTAAAATTCTGACATTAGATTACTGCGTGTAATCTAATAGAAAATGGTTGCAAAAGCATAAAGTGCAGAAAAATAAATAGCCATGCATTGCAGTATACAAAATAAAGCAATGAATTCAAAATCCATAAAGAATATTCATAAAACATAGAATAAAGCTAGAAAGAAATAAAAACAGAGCCAGATAATATTCTAGAATTTTCTAGCAATTTTCCAAAATTTCTGCAAATTTTTTTTCTTTTCTTTTCCTTTTTTTTCTTTCTTTCTCTACCGAACGGCCTCTGGGCCGCCCTCTTTTTTTTCTCTCCCGCCTGGCCTCTTGGGCATTCAGCCCACGGTGCTGCCCACATATCCCGACGGCTAGGATTTCCACCCTAGCCACTAGTCTTCCATGCACGCAAGCGGCTAGGAGGCGGCGCGAGGCGCGGAGTGGCTTCGGGCCAGCGGCGCGCAGAGGAGCGGTGGTGGCCATGGCGGGAAACGGCATCGGTCGGGGCGAGGTGCTTGGACGCTGGCCGACGGCGACGCCGTCTCGCGCGGCGGAGCGAACTTAGCGGCGGCTGCTCGGGCGACAGAGCCGACGGCGACGGCAATGCTTGAGCGCGCAGCGCGCGAGCGTCGCGTGTCGGTGTTGGTGCCGCCGGCGGCGAAGCGGCGACGGCGCCGAGCGACGGTGGAGCCGGGCGGCGGCGGCCAGCTCGGCCGTCCGAGGGCGACAGACGGGCGCGCCGTCTTGTGGCGCGGCCGTGCGCGCGGCCGTCGAGGCCCGGCCGGGTCGCGAGCCGTGGCGGCGATCTGCGCGCTGGGCCGAGGCGCTGGCGGCGGCTTCGAGCCGGGATCGGGCTGCTCGACGAGGTCGGGTCGACGGCGAGGTCGGGTCGGGGTGACGAGTCTTGGCGGCTTCGAGCCGAGCGCGCGCGGCGGTGGTCGAGGTTGCGAGCGCGCGCCGCCGGCCGACGCCGCCGCGTCTTGAAGCTAAGTCGGCGGGCGGGCGCGCGGCACGATGGAGTCGGGCGGGCAACAACGCTGGGCGGTCGCGTCGCGCGTCGCCGAGGCCGGCGGCGCGTGGTCGCGGCCGTGCGTTGCGCGGCGCCGCGCGCTTAATGCAGATCGATGGCGATAGTGGCGGGCTTCAAGCCGGCGGAGCCGATGCTGTCGCCATCTCCCTTTTTTCTGTGGATAATGAACAGTAAAAACTGTAGATCCATGTCATTGTAGCTTCTTGCCACGCGATGAAACACAAAACAGATGCGTAGGGTAGATGCATGCCTAGGATCAATAGGCGATTAGATTCAATCGCCGAAACCCACCTTTTCTCACCTTTCAATCTGTTCGTCGGTAGAGCTTCGTGCTGATAACGTGTTAAGGAACCTCGCTATCGAATAGTCCGGGGTTCCCGAACAGATCTGAATTGGAGAACAGAGAGAGAAAGAGAGAAACAGGTTTAGGGAGAATGGCGACCGAATTCTTTATTGCTTTGTGGTTGCTTGTACATTAGGGGACCCCCTCCTCCTTATATAGTAGTCGCCTAGGGTTTCGGCTAAAGGATCATCGTGGGCTTTCATTGGGCCACGTGGTTTCCCAACAAATACTACTCCTCCGATTTCTTTTTTATAAAATAGCCCTATCATGCTACAGTATCACGGTAAGTAGAAACGCACTATTCCGCGATCCCGTTCCGCGGAATTCACCCACCATGCCGCTTCCTGCGCCACTAGCCTTCCACGGTAAGTCAGCTGGTGCCGCACTCAGCGCCACTCGATTGCCGTGGTCCTCTAGTGCGGCTTCTTGGCCTCACGTGGTTTCCTGGCACGGAAGGTGCCAGGTGTCAGCCCCTAGACCTTCCGTAGTGGGGAAGGAGACTAGTTTTGCAAAAAAAAAATATTGGAAATAAGCTATTTTTGGAAGAAAAAAAAGTGAAGGTGGAAGCTAGATGAATGAACAGTTCAGTTGTACATACTACATAGCAGGGTTTCAAAAACCGTTTTTGAAAAACTGGTTCGAAAACCGCAAAAACCGTCAGAAATCGAAGGGTTAAGAAATAAAAAAATTGAAAAAAAATCGAAAACCACTCGGTTTTCACCGAAAACCAATCGACCAATTGAATGTTCCTAAAAAAACGGTTTTCGAGTGGTTTTTGATGAAAACCGCGGTTTTTTAACAGTTTTCGAGCGGTTTTCATCACACAAATTTATTCAATCTTTTTATTTTTTTAATTAAATCGGTTTACCAAGCAGTTTTGGATCTTAAACCACAACGGTAAAGTTGAAAACCGCGGTTTCCGCCGTTTTTTAAAACCCTGCTACACAGTGGCCGAACAGCCCGAGCTGCTCGCGTACAAACTGACGGTATGTAATCTGACAAAACATTCATCTTTCTACCTCAGCAAAACTCATCCATTAGGCTACGTGATTTGTCTCTTTACACCATGATAAAGAACAAACGTATTATATATGTTCGTACATTACGGCTGGCCGATGCACTCATCAGGCCCAGAACTCATCCATGCTGGCAGCTGCGGAATTTGAGTCCGGTGTTCGACGAGGTTATGTGCGTGCTTTAATATAATCTCATGTGATAATATGCACAAATACAAATTCAAATATTTGTGTTTGCTAATTGCTATCCAAGAAGCTAAGAGAATGGTCGTGTCGAAAATATATACTTGTATGCAAAACAAGGGGAAATAAAAATGCATGAAGCATGCATGCGCTAGCTAGTACGTACAAAGGCTGATTATTTTTACATGCAAATTAATTCAATACTTGTGTGCTGTCTAGTGCATACATGCACACGTACTAGCAGTCATCTCACAAGTCGATTACATACGTACAGCCAATGCAACTACGAGTACATGGATGTATGCTTACATATTTTTGAGTTTAATTACATGCATGCACGTCCAGCATTGCCAAACCCATGGGCCCACCAAGCCGTGTACGAGTCGAGATAGTAGAAGTACATACACGCGCTGCTCCGAGCTCCCTCCCTTTCACTTGCCGGCCGCCGCCTCCCTCACTCGCCCCTGCGCCGCCCGCGGCTCCCTCCCTCGCCCCCGCTGCCTCTCTCCCTCGCCCCAGCTCGTGCCCATCGCCCTAGCTCTCTGTATATAAAAGGCATAGCCTGCCATTTACTGATCTACATGGAGGGCACGCACAGAAAGTCAACACGTATGCACAACCCCTACGGCCTCACGCCCACGCACGCTATCTTTGGTCCCCGCGTAAGGTCCACTAGACAATCGGATCGTCGCTCTCTACGCGAGCAAATCGATAAAACGTGCTGTTTATATTCCTCTTCACTCTTGGAGTAAACAAGAATATCATCAAGAAAGACCACTACAAACTTGTCCAAATACTCCATGAAAGTTTTATTCATTAAACTCATGAAGTTTGCCGGAGCATTAGTAAGCCCAAAGGACATTACGGTATATTCGTATAAACCGTAACGTGTAGTGAAAGCGGTCTTTGGGATATCCGATGGTCTGACTTTCAACTGAAAATATCTCAGCTTCAAGTCTATCTTGGAAAAGATTTGCGCCCCATTCAGCTGATCAAATAGATCATCAATCCGGAGAAGCGGATATTTATTTTTGATGGTTACTTCATTAAAGCACGGTAGTCTACGCACGTGCACAGGCTATCGTCCTTTTTCTTGACAAAAAGAATAGGGCTTCCCTAAGGTGATGTACTGGGATGAATGAATCCTTTATCCAGTTGCTCCTTAAGTTGCTTCTTCCATTCCACTAACTCATTTGGAGGCATTCTATATGGACGTTTTGATATTGGTGCAGTTCCCGGCACCAAATCAATAATGAACTCCATATCACGATCCGGAGGCACTCCTGGCAATTTAGCAGGAAAAACCTCTGGAAACTCATTAACTATTGGCACATCTTCTAATTCAACAGTAGACGCTGAACACCAGATTGGCTGAGGTGCTGAATCTTTAGTACTTGAGGCAAATTCTACATGTGTTCCATCTTGGTTTACCAGGGATATAGATCGATCAGCACAGTTTATGCAACCTTTATGTTTAGCCAACCAATCCATGCCTAAAATCACATCTAGCCCAGATGTCTCTATTATGATGAGATTAGCATAAAACGTAACCCCATTGATTTCTATGCTAACTCCAGAACAGAAACTAGCAGTTCTAATGGTGACCCCAGGCGATTACACAACCATATGAGTAGGCAACAGAGAAACTTCTAACTTGTTTTGTTCAGAAAACTTCTTGGATATGAAGGAATGGGAAGCACCTGAATCAAACAAAACCAGGGTAGGGATAGATTGCACGAGAAACATACCAAGCACAACATCCGGTGCTTCCTGCGCTTCTTCAGTTGTCATATGATGGAGGCGCCCAATACTTCCGCCTTGCGTAGGTGGTGGAGTCGATCCTTGGGACTGTCACCTTGCGGCTTCCTGAGATCGGCCTTGGGCTTGTGAACGTGGTTGCCCAGTCCTCTTCTTTGAACAAGAACTGGCATAATGCCCACGCTCGTTGCAATGGAAACAAGTGACATTGGATGCCTGCTTCTGGACAACAGGAGCCGTTCTAGGCTGTTGCACTTGGCGAACAGGCTACTGTGACTGCCACTGTATGAAGCAGGGAGCCTGACTCTGAGATCTCTTAGTCGGGGGAGTCGGTCGCTGAGCCCTTGGTGCTTGATGTGGTGGTGGTCGACGAAAGTTGGTCGACTGCCACCCTTGCGACCTGGATGACCCAGCCCCAGCTGAGCTGCGCGCAAGCCACTTGCGCTTCCGACTCTCCAACACACTGCGGCTACCATGCTCCACTCTCACCGCCTTATCAACAAGAGTTTGGAAGTCATCAATGCCTTGGGCTATTAAAGCCCACTTGATCTCCTCATTCAAATTCTCTCGAAACCGCTCAGTTCTCCTTGCCTCATCAGCTACCTCATATGTAGCATACCTCGACAACTGATTGAAACGATGCAAATATTCTATCACTGACATTGAGCCTTGCTTCAGGTCCAAGAACTCCCGTTTCTTCACCTCAATTACACTGGCGGGAATATGAGTGAGACGAAAAGTGGCTTTGAACTTTGGCCAAAGCACTTCTCGCCCCTCTGGCAAAACTGCTTGATAATTTTCCCACCAAATAGCTGCGGTTCCCTAGAGCTGATAGGAGACATAAAGAACCTTCTCTCGGTCATCACACTGGGCAATATTCAGCTTGCTCTCCATGGCACGCAGCCAATCATCCGCATCAAGGGGCTCGGCTGAAGTGGAGAAAACCGATGGCTGAGTTCTCAAGAACTCACTCAGCCTGGACACTTGTGGCGGTCCACTGTTCCCTCCACGAGCAACTCCTTGAGCCGATGTGTTTTGAGCTATTTGTTGCAGCAAGGAGGTATTTGCTTGCCTTCCTTGCTCAATCAGTGCCAATACTTGAGCCATAGTGGGCGGTGGAGGTAACTGCTCGCCAGGAACATTATCCTCGACAGGAGATGGAATGGGGGCATCCCGACGAGCCGCTCGAGATGTCGAAGCTCTCATCACCGGATGCTGTGGATTTGGCTGTGCTGGCGTCGAGATGCTTGCTCGAGGGTCGCGAGCATCCTGAGCCACATCGGTCTCCAGAATCTGACTGAGCGACCTTGTTGGCCTCATCCTACAATCACTACGTCTTAGTACGTTGCAAAGGTAAGGATATGATTTCGAATTTATTCATCACATCATCATTTTATATGTCTTGTTTCTGTTATTATTATTTTTTTAATGAAGGATCATCTCATCGAAAATCTTCACTTCACAGTTACAATTCGTGAGGGAAATCCATTGTTATATTTCACATAAAAAGATACAACTCAAGAACTTACAATACCAAAAGTACCTTACTTAGATATTAACTTTACATACACATACCAACTATTTTACATATTTGTTATTTCCACCCAAAGTCACTAGGGAGAGCCTATTCACTACCAATCTCCGGATAATGCGTCGGCGATCCAGCATCACAACTACTCCCCGAACTAGAAGGCTCGGGAAGCGGCTCTTGAATTCCTGCAGGGCGAAACTGGCGCAGATATTCTTGTCTATTCCCTGTCCTACGCCTCCTAGGTTCTAACTCAGGCCCTTGGCGACCTACACGTGCTTCATACAAGCGCACATACACACTCATATCAACATGATGTACTTGATAAATCTTTCTCATCAACTTGCGGCTTGTTTCTTGTATAGCTTGGACCCTATTTGAGTCATGATGCTTAACACGATGGTGCATGCGACGCTCTCTCTTTATAGTAACTGCGTGCGCATAAACCTTAAATCCATCGGTGGCTTGCCTAATGGTAAGCATAGAGCGATTCTTTTCTTACCCAAAACTTTCTGCTAATTCCCTAACTATAGCTATCCAACTGGCGGGATTTGCCATCTGAAACTTTTAAAACAAAACAAAATCATCACTAATATAATGCTAGCAGCAATAAAAGAAGAACAACTGCACTACTTCTTGTATGGACCGGGATCACCTCACAATTTTTATACATATAGTCTTTATAGTCTACATGAGCTAAGCTATTTCTTTGTTAACCTTTATCATGAGATTCACGACCCACAAACAACTGATGTCATACTAATTTACAACAAAAGACACCACTTTATTATTTCATACTACCCATATTTACAGAAGGTGTTACATCTCATCCACATACTCCTACTTACTCTACTTTATCTAAAGCCCTAGTGGTGTAGGCTCTACGCCGATATACCCGAGGGACTTCAGGCTGATAGACACAAGTACTACGGGGATCTATACCCTTATCATTTATAAGACGTGGGCGACTACCTATGCAAGACATCCTAGCCCCTTTTGGCACACCAAGCGTAGGCACATAAGAGGCAGGTGGAGGACACCGCACGGATGAAATTTGAGAAGTTCCATCACTTAGCACCGTGCGTGATATAGTGCCTCTTGCTACACACGTTGCCAAGTGGGCCTCCAAAAATACCATACGACGACGGGTTTCCAACAACTCTTGTGCCAGCTAAACATAGTGCTTATCTAGATTATTTACAAAATTTGCCATGACTCTAAGACCATCACTCCTAACCCTAGTATGATCTCTATACACATTGTCTCCAACCAGGGGCCTTCCAGGAAAGTAGTAGTAGGCAAGGTCCAAATCTGGAATCACATGGCGAAGATGGATCACAGTTTGATAGGCAGCCTCATTCATTGAAGCATCCATAGATGATCCATATCCATCAAAACACCTTTCCCCCTCGTTGAAAACTGGCCTAGGGGGTATGAAAACTCTAGTGACATACTCCTTAGTCACCGAGCTCAGGTACGCCTGAAATACAACATATCTTGGGGAGCTTTCAAAATGACAATCCTTCAACAGGTGATGTAAGACTCCCATCATTCCACCCAACTCTGGAACGGTTGACTCGTGACAGGGTACATAACGCGTCATCTACAAAATAAAAAGAGAAGAGAAGATTAATATTAGTTATTATGAATAGTTAAGAAACCACAAATAAGAAAATGAGCAATTATGCTAAATTTCATTATTAGTAGAGGGTAAAGTTTTGTTTATTTTTCAAATTAAATCTTCATATCACTAACTAACGACCATTTTCCCAGGGTTTCCTACAGTCAGTGTGGCTCTGATACCAACACTGTGAGACCCCGTTCTTGCAAACAGGAACCTCCATGTGATCACTGTACTAGTCCCATGATCAGTGGCTAGCACTCACATGTTTACAACATTCATATCACAACTACAAGAGAATAAACTGATAAATATGTATATACAAACGGAAATAATTATACAGAGTTTAAAATTTACAAAGACTGAACAACGGAAAAATAGAGAGTTAAAGAACTCCAAAAGCCTCGTAGTTTGCCCGCTAACCCTCAGGCAACTGACTAGGCAAACCTAGGGGAAATCATCGTCGAACACCCCGTACCCTGCGTGAAAATAAGAATCGTGTGGCACTTCGCAGGCTTCGTCCTCTGAGACAGCAGATGCAAGATTGAGTACATTGGTACTCAGCAAGACTTATAGTGTTTGACAAATGCAATTAAGTAATCATGCAAGCTAAGCAAAGGCAGGTTATAGGTTATTTTGCAGTTGCATAATCATTGAAAAGTATGAATATAATAGATTGAAACATCGCATTTTTAAATAGGCAATTGAGACATAAAGCGATAAACAAATATCCAAGTCTTTCAACCCAGTCTACCCGACTACAAAGGTCCCCGGTGTCTATCCTTTGATACAAAAGCTAGTTGCAAATTGGTTTCCAAACCAAACCCATTTTTCAGAAAATACCAAAAGTCTAACATTGGAATGACTTCACCAAGTGTCCTTGACCGTGGACGCGGCTAATCGATTAGATTTTTCACTCTACAGAGGTGTACAACTTTACCCACAAGGAATGATCAACCTCTTTTGCCAGGTCAATTAACACACTTCCTTTGGTGTGTCGGCAAGGAGATCATACAGAGCCGTTACATTATCTAGACATGGCTTTGAACCAGCCCGGGACGTTTGACCCTCGCCATGGAAACAGAAACACTCACCCAAGCCGTGGATCCACTTTCATCACACCCAACACCACATTTCTGTTCATGGCAAGGCGTACACCGTTGCATTGGTATGTAGAAACCCCTACAGACAAACCTGACCGGAATGCCTGTGCAATCTCCCGCCTTCCTTAGATGCAAAGCCACATCTAAACAACTTAATAGGCTAAGACCCGCCCATACAAGCCCTCGTGGTTGTACGAAATTCTTGGATCTATAGCGTTCCATTGCTCGGTCCTTAATCCGACACGGGCGATACTCCACACTACTACGTGCAACTCCATTTGCACCACTGGCTATTGCCAATAATCGCCCGCATCAAAACCATAGTTTTAATTTGGGTTTTTAATCAAAGTACCAGCAACTTTTCCCAAAAGGTCCATACATTTGTTGAAAAGACTGAAACACATAACGGTTAGCTTAAGCAGGAATATTATGCTAGCGGTTATACCCAAAATGACATTAAGTATGTCTAGTTCAAACTAAGGTTTACAAGGTTCACATGTCCATACAGATTAAGGTAAACCATAATGTACAGGATTAACTACAGTTCCAACCCAAATTAGCATTTCTATGGAGAATTATCCGGATGCATCGTACATAGACAAAAACAACATAATGTAGGTAAATTATCAGGATCAATATGCTCAAGGGGTTGCTTGCCTTGCAACTCGCTGTCTGGCTCAAGATCTGGGTCTGCGACGGAGTCGTCTTCTTCCTCGAGGACGTCGAAATCTACACGTCGATCGAACGAAAATATAGTAAAAATCCAAATTTAGTAAGGGCAAAAAGAAAACAGACAGTAAACCAAATAAAGATTAACCGCAGAAAACAGGAGTATATTTTAAGGGTTGGATTATAGAATTTTAAGACTTCATAATTAAGATAAGTACACATTCACAATGTTAATAATTTTTATGATGAACAAACATGGTTTTCTTATAGATTATTTATTCTTGAGTTGCGAATTCAAGAGGCTAAAATTATAAATTCTTATATTTATAACTTCGAATTATAGATGCTAAAATTATTTGGAGTTATGAAATTTAGAACATAAAATAAAGGGTTCTGTGCAAAAGCACTTATCCTTAAGCGATGCATAAGGAGAAAGGGGTTGATTAAGCTAGATCTATTAAGCTAGGTTACTAAATTTGTTCATGGATTTGAGTTCATTTAATCAATATTCTAATTATCTAATTTCCTATGCACATATATATACATATATATATATATATGTGTGTGTGCATTTGACACAAGGGTTACTTCATATTTCTAATGGTAGTTCAAATCAAGTTTACTCCTTAATCAAGTTCAAGCATTCTACTGACTCCCTAAAATTCAGAAACATAAATTCTTACTCATGTCATAATTCTTCCATACAATTAAACATTTCTAAATTGTCAGTGTATTGAAAGCAAAACTTAAATGAAAAGTAGTTCAAACTTACATGAAAATTAAATATTTTTATTTATCTAAACTTCTGAAAACACCAGGATTCCATTAAAATTAGTTTCATTAAATTCTAAGTTTGGTTGTAGAATTTTTATATAAAGCATTTTCTTAGCCCTTTTATTCAAATTTGAATTTCAAAATTACCCAGAGGTTATTTTCAAAATATTTTTGCATATTCTGAAATAATTTGATTTTACATGAATATAGAATTTCATTTCACAAATTTTGGAGTTATGATTCAAAAGTTATGGACAATTGAAGTGGCTCGGTTTTGGAAAATACACTGAAATTCCAAAATACGCTTTCGCCGGTGGAAAGCGTCTTCCGGTTTTTGGCGCGAGAGCATTTGAACTTGGCCCGGTCTGACTAACAAGCCGGACCCACCTGCCAGCGACTACACGGCGAACACAAAGCTACCGAGCGGCTGACAGCTGGGACCCAGGGCACAGCGTCTAGTGAGTCAAGAGTCTACGCGAGGCTGACAACCCGGACCCACCGGTCAGCGACCCGAAGCAGGGGGCTTCGGTCTCTGGCTCACCGCCGATGAACTAGCACCGCCGCGACGGAATGGGTAGCGCCATGAGCATGAGCACGTTCGTGCGCACCTGGGGGTGGTACCCATTCAACCGGAGAGGGCCGGGAAGTAGATCGGCGCCGTGGAGGGGCGGCGACCGCCTTGGCTGCACGAGCAAAAGCTCGTCGCCGACCATGATTTCACCGAGGAAGCATAGTGTGAGCATCAGCGAGCTAAGGGTGAGCTAATTCACCTGAGAGAAAAGGCGGAGAAGGGCCGGAGGTGGCTGCCCACGTGCACCGGCCGAGAAGAAGAAGAACGGCGAAAATGGGTGAGCTGCAGTTGAGAACAAGTGAAAATGCGGAGTGGTCAGCACTCAATAAGACATAGCGAAGCTATAGAAGAAAGAGATTTCAAGGATTTGTGCCTATTTGGGTGCTTCACCGATTCCCCCCTTTCTCGGTTCTCCGCGGCAATGGCGAAGATGGAGAAGGCTAGAAGAGGCGCGGGGCTAAAAGGAAGATAGAAGGAAGATGGGAAGCTCACGGCGACGCACGAGCGGTATTTATAGCCAGAATCGGATAGCATCACAGGGTTTGAACGGGGGCGAAAGTTGCGGCGGTTATGTGCTACGCGCTGAAGTGGCGCAAGTTTCCCGCCGGCAGGGAGACGACGTGATGTGGTCAAGGCATGGCGTGGGAAAACCAAGGATGAGCCGTGGCATCAGATGACGGGGTGGGCGGCTCGAAGCTGTCGGGCGCATGGCGTGAAGACTCGGGCGTGAGCGAGCTCAGTCTCGGCGGAGAGGGGAAGAAGAGAGAGAGAAGGGAAAGCAGCGGCTGACGGCTGGGCCCAGGGTCCACCGGTCGGCGAGAGCTTCTTCGTCACCGCCTTGCGCCAGGGAATGGGCCAGTACACCGTGGGGCCATCTGTCAGCGAGCACGCACGTTTAAGGAGATAAGCCTCAGCCCAGACAGCTAGTACTCACATTGATTTAGCCATCAAATCAATTTTGAAAATTTGTGAAACTTTTTTATTGGGATCTCCTGGTAGTTTAAGTATTCCAATAAAAATTTGAGACTAAAATACCCTATGGTTGATTTATAAAAATTCTAACACTGTCCACTGTCCAGAATTTGCATTTTGGTATTTTATTTATTTAAGGGTGTAAATCATATTAATTATTTTCAAAACTTTTTATAAGAGTTAAATTTGGGTTATTAATATTTATATAAAAATTTAAAGTCAAAATATTTAGTAAATATTTTATAAAAATTCTGACATGATAATTTTCAGTTTTCCAATACCTCTGTTTTTGAATTTTTACAAGGCTTAGATGACAGGATAATTTTCCAAGATTTTTACCAAACGTAGCCTATACCCTGAGGGTGCTATGGTAATTTTTATGACTCCATATAAATCTAGAATATTTTACATCAATTCTGACTTCACTGTTTTTAGTCAAAAGAGATGGTTAAGTATTTTATTTATTTACATTTCAGCACATAGGATTTTTACTAGATGGTTTTACTGGTTTACCAGCATGAATGAGGTCTCATGGTAATTTATTCCATATTTACTTTTACCTCTTTATCTTCTTACCATTTTCCATTTAATAATTCTATTTGTTGGACTTTTCATACAAAGCATAAATCCAAGGAAAATTCAAATAAAAACCAATAACACTAAGAAAACTCAGAAACAAATATATTCAAATTCAAAATATTCATTTCCATCGTTATTATATTTTTCGGGATGTTATAGTAATCTTCTGCCAAATACTCATAAGCATAGACGCAAAAGACAATAAAATGAACTCCTATGTAGCACGTAATTTTTTTATATTTAATACTGAATTAATGACGTCATACATCATCTCATGTGGGCAAAACTTACTGACAAGACTGACGTCACACCATCGTGGCTCTCTAAGAACAGGTGGTTTTCCACACGCACCATCTCCAAGAAGATGCATGCTTTCAATGTAATCCATTATTGTTGCGTGGTACCGATCCCTACTTACCTAGAGCAACTCTAAAAGTACTCTCCAAAATTCATTTTCTAAAAGTTAGATTTAAAGAATTCTTAAAAAAAATGCCTTTCCATATCTCTTCCCTCTCTAACAGTACTCTCTATATCACACTCTCTATTTTCTCTCCTATATTCTAATTATATTTCATATAACCGTCGTAACAACAACGGGTTTTTTTACCGGTAAATTCAAACGGCTATGTTTAAATATGGGAATTTAAAAAATAAAATTTATTGTGATGATCACGTTGTAACAATTATCTTTAAACGGATAAATTCGAATGACTATATTTGAATACGGAAAATTTAAACTCGAAATAGTGCATTCGTATGCTCTAGCATAGTGAAAGGATATCAAGTCAATTAAAACAGTGAAAAAAAAAGAATATACAATGTGTAAATGTAGCCACCGCTGAAATCAATACAGCATTGAATATAGATCCATCAGCATTCAAACAATAAACATCTTGTAAAACTGAAATGTCAAGAAAAGAACAAAACAAGTGCCTTTCATCCACTATCATATGAACTATTAAGTTCTAACTTGATCAGCGCAGTAACAGAGAGAACAACAATAGTATTTTGTATCTTTCTCTCATTTTTGTTTTACTTTTTATTATGTTGACTTATATTGTCTGTTCCAATGGAGAGTGGCCTTGCCCTTTCTTGTTCCAATGTAGTAATGTTTTGGCCTATTTGGTCTAATCTGGTTTGACACATTGATGCTGTAACCTCAAGAAATTAGATTATAACACCATAAGGAAATGATAAAACATACACGTATTTGTATCTTAGGATGAGTAAACATGATAAGGGAAAGGATATAGTATACTAAGCAAGACGATCTCTAAGACCCGGCCTTGTAAATATCAACACATATCCTTAGATTATCGCCTACAATCATGCCAGTTTGGGACTACCATTATCTATTGAGGACCACTAGTGTTGACCCTAAGTGAGTGAGCCCTTGGGTGCTGGCATAGGCTTTGCTCAATGTTCATCTTATTTAACTTCGCTATCATGTGAAGCCATAAATGGAAATGCCTGGTCAAGGACATTGTTCCATTATGTCTACACTGAGAAGCCATTAATGATAAAATCATAGATGTATTACCATGTATGCTAGCCAAGAAGCTTTTCCACTGATCGAACACAGATCCTTCAAATTTATCACCCCAGAGCTACATAAGAGAATAAAACATAGTTACCTGTGCCATACAAGAAAAATGATGTAGAGATATCACAGCAAAATAATAAGTGGAAAAACTATGTGATGAGCAGACCAAATCCACAAGCACAACGCTTGCTGTTCTATCACTTTCATTCAGAATGATCGAACAATCAACACTCAACAGAGATTATTAAGCAGTGATAAAATGTAAATTAACCCCCTGACCTTTCAATTCACATAAAAATATCCATGAAAAATAATTCTTTAACTAGCTATCCTATATCAAGAATCATATATCAAACTTCCCTTTCTTGACTAGCTAAAAAGAGAATCAAGAAGATTATTCAAATTGTGTTCATTTATGTTTCACATTACTACTATGCCATTACTAGTATGCCAATAAAAAAGAATATCGCGACAAAAATAATCCTCCCCGATAGCTGAAGCCCAACTTCCATCATAGTGAACTATCATGATTTGCTTTCAATCCTACAAAACACAATCATCCATCCGTTTATTCAGTCAGAGGTGAAGATGCACAAGAAATGGGCCAACAAACAAGACATAAAAGAAACCTCATGAGGACATCCTCTAGAGCCTTGGAGATGACAGGCATCGCCTCCGCCGACCGTCCTGCCTCAGAATGGGGGTCAAATAGGTGGCATGTGGACGAGGGCGAAAGACGCACCGGGGAGACGAAGCGTCGCCGGGGGAAGAAGCCTCGCTGCGAGGAAGTCGCGCCAGGGGAAGAAACCTCGCTGGGGGACGAAGCGTCGCTGGGGAGAGGAAGCCGCGCTGGGGAGATGAAGCGTCGCCAGGAAGAAGCCTCGCCGGGGGTGAAGAAGCCTCGCGAGGTGGGAAGAAGCCGCACCGGTGCGTGAACTTGGAGAGGACAACCGCCCTGCCGGATAGCGAGCGGAGAGCAACTCGCTAAATATAGCAATTCTCTCTCCGCTCGCTAGATTTAGGGAACCAGATAGCGAGTCTTTTGGACGTTACACAGTGCTCAGAATTGGTAAAAAATACAGATGGAGAGTGCGATGGCAAGTCTTTTGGAGATGCTCTAAGAGTAGAGGCGGTCTTCCACACGTACCAAGTGGCCATGCCTGCTACCTGTGGATCTCGTGCCTGATTCAGGGTTAACAGCACCGTTTCGATCTAGGATTTCGTCGAGTCGGTGGTATCAAAATTCATAAAAAACTGAACGAAATTTGCGAAAAAAACAAACAGTTTGAAATGTCAAACGAATTTGAAATCTGGTCAAACCATAGAGTGAAATTCGAACGAAAAGGTCGAAAACCGCTCGAAAAGCGGCGAATTTCGAGCGGTTTTCGCGAAAATCGGCGACAAAGTGAAAAATTAGGAAAAAATCGAGAAAAATTGCAAAAATTGTTGTAAAATTCCAAACTTCATTTTTTCAAAAAAAATATTTGCACCAAAGGTCATAAAGCTATTAATACTAATTTTATAGAACTTTTGGAAAAAATTTCAAATTTTCCGAATTTTTTAAATTTGAATTTGAACTTGAGCGGTAAATCGAACGAAATCATTTTCCGAACTGGAGCGGTACGAGTGAATTTTGTGGATTTCGAATGGTTTTTGACGAAAAATGAAACCTTGGCCGAATCAAAGAATGCGGCGGCGCGGCGCTGTTTCTCTCGCGTCGGATCTGTTAGGGACGGAGCGACGGCGAGCAAGGTGCTAGGTTTTCCACTCGTGCTGTCTCTTTCTATCTTTAATTACATTGCCTTATCCGGTTCTCCCCTCAGCTCATCTATGGCGTCCACCTCAATCCCGATGACACCAACTGACACCTCAGCGATGTCATGGCTGTGAGACGGATGTCATACTCTCCTTGGGCAAGATGTCGACGTGGCGCAGCTTGTTCCACCTCCCAACCGCCTTAGCAACTAAGGGACGCTTTAATAACCTTGAACACGCGAATATTCTCAAAAATTCCAAGAACAAAACATAGATTAACCTTACCTAACACGGAAAAGGACTCGTCATCATGTAACACAAAATCAAATGCAAAGTCCACAAGATGTTATAGATTGTCCGGAGAATAACAAGGTTTAGGATTTAACCATCATGGAGGTTATATAAATCCAAAGGATGTGGGCGCACTGGTGAAAGGGAGAACGGATTAATGGAGGCAGGACAAAGGCTAAGTCCCTTTCAAGTGATACATTATTGAATGGATGAAGTGCTATCGGGTAGGAGGAAATGAGGAATTCATATTCAAAGGTGTGTTATATGAATATGGCTAAGCCACATTTCAACACCTCACTGTGACATTTGTACACTTCCGCTCAAGAATCTGACATATTATGAATTGGTACACCATGTGCCTGAAACTGAATATTTTTTTCAGGCTTGTTTTCTTGGCAACAGCCATCAGGGGCTCAGGGCAGGCAGCCAGGCATACTCGACTCTTACAAAACAATATATAATTGATTGCCGTACTTGTTGGAGCAGATATGCTAATGCTCTCTCTGAAAGCATCATGCACCAGCTCTGCCTTTTGGGCTGTAAACTGCAATTACAACATTATTCTATACCAGCTTGCGTGTTGCATGATTGCATCATATTGTTCTGAATTCTGAAAGGAACATGTGTCATGTCATGTGTGCTATCATAGTACCGGGCTTGGTGTTACTATCTGCAACAGATTAGTAGAGGTTATTAAAAATGACTCATTTAGATACCAGTAGCGCTCTTTCCCCTCTTCCTCGCGCGCTCATGTTTCTTCATTCCCCCTGTCTCTCTATATCCACTGCTACAATAAATTAGCGAGTGGTAGAACTGATACCCATCAGACACTACATACCGCCTGGCGACTCGGCCATTGACCCCAGGCGGTCTCACCGCACGAGTTCTTGGTTTCTCGCTGGATTCATTTGGGGTCGCGAATTCGTCGGACGAGCTCGATGCAGCAGAAAGGTGAGGGCGAATTCCTACATACCTTGTTCCAAAGTTGCAATCTTTTGCTGTTTTATGTGCGATTCCGCTGCTAAGTTTGGTTACGAAGAGCCGGGTGGGGCGGGGCGGGATGGGGTTGGGGCCCGCTGAAAGGTGTCTCCTTTGATCCAGAAACGCAACTAATTGGTCTTTCTTTTTCTTTGTGTTCTTGGGGGTCAGGCAAGGTTTAATCAAACTGTTAGTCTCGAATGGTACTACTCCCTCCCTATCCTTGTTAGTCAGTGTGGTTGCTGTTAAACAATGACCTGATTTGGGTGAAGCCTTTCTTTAGGGTGTTTTAGGGATTGTCAAATTGCTCATGGTCAATTCAGTGGCAAGAGATGACTGGCTCCTCTCTTGTCAGGCAGCCATTACAGAGCAGTAAATAGGTGCATGAATTTGTTGCCGAATCCATCTAAATTACATAATTCATGGTTCATGATTAATCGAGTACTTTGGAATTATGATCCCTTGAGCTGTTATGTGTTCTGAATTCTGCCATTAACACTGGCTGGCAAACGTTGTTACATTTTGCTTTACCTTTTCAGGCTTCGATATACAAAAGCTACAACAGGAAGTGAAGGCCAGGTGGTTAAAGCCTAAAGAAGTTCTGCAGATATTACAGAATCATGAGCGCTCCATGGTTGCACTTGCACATAAAACCCCTCACAAGCCACCAAGTAATAAAAGCAGCCTTTGGTTTTAGCTTGTGAGAAATCTGATTCAAGCTTGCGCTTTCTTGCTTTAGACCTTAGTGTGATTAACCAAGTTGATTCTGAAATTGCAGGTGGTTCTTGGTTTCTTTTCAACCGTAGAGTATTTCGGTACTTCCGAAATGATGGATATGAATGGAGAAAAAGGAAGGATGGGAAGACCATTTCTGAAGCCCATGAGCGCCTCAAGGTTTGTTCAATTTTCATATTTTGTTGAACAGTCATGTTCGCATCTAGTTTAAAGATATTTCTAAAGTAAATAGAGTTGATGTATTAATCATAATATGCATAGGCGGTGATCATCTTGGCAAGCCAATAAACTATTGGGATATTTATTGTTAGGACTGAAGTGGATAGCACTGGACATTTAGCATATTGACTATTGAGACGTGCAGTTAATACTCTCTCTCTCTCTCTTTACACTGGAAATTTCAGGTTGATAATGTGGAGGCACTGAATTGCTACTATGCTCATGCAAACAAAAATCCTAGATTTCAGAGGCGCATATATTGGATGCTTGATCCGTAAGAACTCTGTTTACTTTTGTAGTGGGGAATAATGTATGCTTTCAAATTTTGAAAGGCTTCACAGACTTTTCTTGTTTTCTGGGTCTTTGTAAATCTCGAGTTTTTCTCCTTAGAACATGACCAATAGCAACTTTGTTTGCATCATGGTTATTAAGTCGGTAATTCGGGTCGAGTCGCCAAGGGATCAACTTGCCGACTAGTCGACTAGTCATAGGCTACTTGTCGACTTGCCAGCATACCTCCCTCGGATGATAGCAAATTAAACAGAGCATGAAATAAACTAGACTTGAATAAATTCGGAGCATGTCACCTCATTGTTTGTATAGTTGAATTGTTGAAGTATGAAGAATTCAAAAGCTAGTTCCCACACTTGTTGAAGAAGCACCAAATCCTTGTAATTACATGCAGATTTATAGACATCAATACATATACATTAAATCACTATGGATTTAAGAAGCAATTTACTTAGTTACTAGTATATTCCTCCTTGTAGCTGTAGCATGTTCATCCACAATTCAGAGAGGGCCAAACGGGCCACCCGGCACGGCACGGCCCGATTAAAAATCGGCACGGCCCGTTTCGGCCCGGCTTGTAAACAGGCCGTGCCGTGCCGATTGTTAGGGGAGGCTTTTCTTGATTGTGCAGCTCAAGCTTCTGCTTGTGGTTGCTCCTTTTCATCAGCACCATCAGGATCATTTCGTCCATCTTTAGCTTTCTCATCATCAAGCTCGATGGGTTTGTTCCTTGCACTCATCTTCAAATAGTCTTGCATCTCCTTCATGTTAGCTGTGGTTGTATTGTGGCATTTCTCCACATCTCTAAACCCCCCTGCAAGGTGTTGTTTCATTCTCCTTACTCCGGAATGCATCCTCTTGCCACAAAGAATACATTGGACGGCATCCTTCTTACTCAAGTCTGACCAAAAGCAGTATTGCCATGCCGGGTCTTTGGATTTAGTCGCCATCCGCTTGGGATCCTTTGATGGATCATATTGCTCCCTGCTCTCAGTCGCCGAAACTTGGTCAACCATGATGCCTATGCAAATCAAGAATGAATGGAATCAATGGACATTCATTATTGAACAATGGTACTTGCTGCTACTACTAGTTTACTTCTAGTTCTAGTCTTCTACTCTTCTATAACAAAACAGAGCAGCTGCTACCACCACATCTTCTACTCTGCTACCACTACCCATTGACACTTTGAAACTCTACTATTAGTACTTGCTGCTGCTACTACTGTAGTAGTACTACATTAGTATTTAGTAAATTACTACTTGCTGGCCGCTGTTGCTACCACCAGATCTACAAGAAGTCAAGAGCATTACAGCAAAACAGAGCAAATTAGCATTCAACAAAACAGGGTACCAAAGTAGAGAGAAGGGATCTCGGGAGAAAAAGGGTCTAAGAAGAAAGGGATGAAGGAGGGAGACGAATCTAGAGGCCAAGGCGATGCTTGTCGACGGCGGCTTGAACCAGGGGCAAAAGTGACGGTACTACGACTCTACGAGACGACGGGAAGGGTGGAAGAAAGAACCAGTAGCGGGTGGCGGTGGCGGCTTGCTAGTTGCTAGGGTTTGGGCGGCGGCGGCGACCGGCTTTATACTCTATTCAACCTGACACTGGGCCACCCCAAGCTGCAAAAAAATTTCTTGAAGTCGTACGCGCTCTCCTGCGCTTTTCGCAAGTCGCCCGACTTATGTCTCCAAGTCGGTGACTAATCGATCCAAGTCGACCAGTTGCTTGACTTGTGCAGCTAGTTGAGTCGGTGGCTCCAGTCGAGCACCGCCGGCCAACTGGACGACTAGTCAAAAACTTGATAACATAGGTGTTAGCACCAGAATTTGGCACGGCATGACCAATTTGTTAAGCTAAGGGTAAAAAAGGATATTTCTAGCCGATATTGGATAAAAAGGGGAAAATTAAGTTAAAGATAGGATTATGACCGATATTGATTCAAAGATGGAATTTTATCCATACAAAGACCGATACGGATTATGATTAGCGACGCATTGGAGAAGGATATGATCAGCCGATGCACTATAAAAGAGGATCAAGGGCGAGCAAAAAACAACAATCCAACCAATCATACAACTCGCATCTACTTTTTATTTACTTTCCTGTCAACTAGGACTAGCTTTGTAATTTAGAATCTCCCTTGTAATCTGATTTTGGTCAATAAAGTTGCGCATCACCGATTGTTGATCATCTTCTATTACGCCAATCAGGTTTGATTTTCTCTGATCTTGTTGCGCATCGCCTTTTTGGGGAAAGTCTACCTTTATCAAACATCTAATCAGCCCTAACAGGTTGTTTAGACTTATCGTTACCTTTGATTTAATCGGCTTTGCATAGTTGTTTAGATCTTTGCTAGTAATCACATTAGATCAGCTTTGAGCGTATTTTTTCATCTATCTTGCCGATTGTAGGATCAAATTGGCTGGCACGCCACGAACCAACTTGAACCCAGCGTTCGCGTGTGTTTGAGCCAATCAATTCGTCGTCACATTTTTCGGCGCAACACACTTTTGGCACGCCTGGTGGGACACGATGTTTTCTGCTAAAAAATCAATTATGTCGTCTAATCTCAACACCGAAGCTATAATCGTCCCAACATTGGACGATTTGACACCTGAACAGTGCAAAGAGATCTGTCGTAGGTGTGAAAACAGAACACGAGTGAGGGGGTTGACGTAGGCCGTTAACGGGCTAGCGTCCACGAGAGTAAGAGTGACACAGGGGTTTATACAGATTCGGGGTTCGAGAGAACCGCCCTACTCCTATCAGTAGGCCGACGGGGGGTTGCCTCGGAGGCCGGTCCCTGAGGGCTCACTAGTTTGCATGTACTATTGTAGTGCTCAAGAGAGCTCAAGTTACAAATGAGAGATACATGGGGTATTTATAGGCTCTAGGGCCTGTACAAATGACCGAAATGCCCCTCATGGAAATAGATAGGCTATGAGTACAAGTGAGGGGCAATATTGTCTTTTCTAAGCATAATTGCAATTCTTTGATCTGCATGTTGTATAGTCGGTCACCGGTTAGGTATTTCTCCAACATTAGCCCCCCTGACCCTTAGCGCTAGAGAAAGCGTCCAAAGGGTTAGTATTGAACCGCCATGCGTGCTTGCGGAGGTTGTGGAAGAAGCGCCGAGCTCGTTCAAACTTTGAAAGCCATGGTAAAATCAGAGACTTCGCCAATTTTGCGTCATGGTAAAATCTGAGACTTAGCCAATTTTGTGCCATGGTAAAACCAGACACTTAGCCAATTTTAGGCCATGCTAAGTTGGGCGCCGTCGCAAGCTCCGCTTGCTTGGAGCTGCTGCCTCTTGCGCCACGTGGCAGGGTTGGTGATCGGATCTCACAACTATTTATCCCTTCTCTCTTCATTCGAAGAAGAACTGATCCCATAGAGCGAGCTGTCCTCGATGTGAACTTTACCTGTTGTGAGCCTGATTGTAGAGATGGGTGCCGGGTCGAAGGCCAGTGCGGCGGGAGGTGAACGTCGATGCCATAGTGGCGATCGACAGGATACAAGCTAACGGAGCTATCCGCCTTGTTAATCGGAAGGCACCGCCAAGAGGTAATTGGCGGCAAAAGACTGCATGCCGTTTTCATTGATTTCCTTCATACTTAAAGATGCAAAGTTTCTGATCTTTAACAATAAAATCTAAACTAACACTTGATAAGCTAACAAACTGGATAAGACTAACAACTAATTAGCAACTAACTAGCAACTGTCACCTTCCCCATCAATGCTCACACATAGCCTGCTGCCGCGGGTGAGTACTACCTGGCTAGGCCTCAGTTGCCGCATCCTTGGTCCCGGTCACCTTTCTCCTCCGATAGTAAACATTGTAAGACCCCATGACATTACTCCCCCTCAGGAACCAGCTTGTCTGCAAACTGAAAATTTGGATAAGTATCTCGAAGTACGATGGCCAACATCCAGGTAGCCTCGTTTGCCGATTCACCCTTCCAATGAACTAAGAACTGGCGGCGGCCCTTGATGATTCTATGTGCTAGAACTCGGTGCGGCTCCGGAGTGGGAGGCTCAGAAACCGGCGAAACATCAGGAGGCAGTGGTGGAGCCATGGCTGGTATGTCGTCGTTGAACTGCTTCAAGAGGGAAACGTGGAAAACATTATGGAGGCGAGAGGCCGGTGGTAATTGAAGGTGATAAGCAACCTGACCGATATGCTCAATAATCTGATATGTCCCATAAAATCTGAGGGACAGCTTGTGTTGCGTATTGGCCCACATCAATTGTTGTCGATGTCGTTGAAGACGTAGCCAAACCCAATCACCTGCAGCGAACAAGACCTCCCGATGATGTGTGTCATAGTACTGCTTCATTCTGTTCTGAGCATGTTGGAGATGTTCACGGGCACGATGGAGGATCTCGTCGCGGTCACTGAGTTGACAGTCGACAGCTTGAAGGACAGAGGCTCGCTGATTGTAAGGAAGGAGCGGTGGAGGACGGCGTCTATAGACAAGCTCGAAAGGTGTAATGCGGTGAGCCGTATGGAAGGAGTTGTAGCAGAATTCCGCCCAAGGAAGCAACTGAACCCATGTGCGAGGATTGGCCGTGAAGCAACGAAGATACATTTCCACCGTACGATTGACAACCTCTGTTTGCTCGTCCGTTTGCGGATGGTAGGCCGTTGAAAGGAATAGAGTGGTGCCGCATCGTTTGAAAAGATCTTGCCAAAAAGCACTGGTGAAGACCGGATCTCTGTCACAAACGATAGACCGGGCATGCCGTGCAAACGAACAATATTGTCGAAGAAGAGATTTGCCACGACTGGGTAATGTCAGCTATCCAGTTCAAAGAAGAAGGATAAATACTTGGCTGCCCCAGATGGTGTCATCTTTGTGTCCGACGAGCAAAGGATGAACCGTTCACCAAATGATCGGCTATCTCTGAAAGACTTAGTCTGATGCTTCAAATAGTCTTCACAAGGGAATAAATTCGTCATCGATGAATCGATTTGAAATTGTTGGCTGAAAGCAGAATAGAGCCAAATTTGTATAAACCATAGCGGTCCACCAACATTGCCGATAGAATATTGGCCCAGTCCGGTGAAGAGCAGACTTATAATGATATGCATCATTTGATAGACTGCTCCCAAGAATAATTTTTCTAAGGCAAGCCGATGTCCTTCTATGAGTTGCTCGGCTATGGCTTGATAGACTTGTGTTGGCCCGAGAGAAGCTCTGCAAAAGATGTATCGGTCAAGTCACATATTTAAAAAAGCAGCGTGCTCTTTGTCCGATACAGGGCCAGTCCCTTTGTTATTTTCAATATATTTGCTCTAGCCTTCTCTCTTGGTTAAGATCAGTTTATGTTGCGGCTTGGCACTGAAGGCCAACAGCTGATTTCCATCTAGTCTTAGGCAGCATAATTGAGCCACGTCCAGGAGGATTGGGCCGATAGGACCTAACCTGAACATAAAGGCGTTCAGGGTGTCCGACCAGAAATAGCACGTTGTCGCCATTAAGGGCTCATTGGCTTCTGGGTCGGCCAAGGAAAGAGGAAGGCACTCCGATATGCCCATTTTCTCCCACAACAATATTTTCTGCGCAGATACTCTATTATACCAGTTGCGCCAACCTTTTAAAGTTGTCGGCCTAGCTCTAAAACTTTTGCTTCATCTATTGATATTGTACTAAGGAGCATGAAGATGAAGCCTAGGTATATCCCGTTCTATGATAGCCGATGGATCTAGGTTGCCTACCAGACCTAGGTAAAACTGGTTTTTACTATTGGGCACATGGATTAGTCCATTGTTCTTGAGCCGATGAGATGAAACACTAGCAGAGGAGTCTTGAAGATAAGGAAAATGAGGGAGCAAGCCGACGGTGAGGGGTGCGAGAGCTTGAGCGAGTGATAATGACGAGAGAATGGGTCCCATATTTATAGAGGGGTAAAAGGAACAGTAAAAGGCGGGAAAATTTCCCGAAGCGGCAGTTGCGGTTATGGTAAAAACGGTGTGTTTTAAAGATTGTGGCGCAAAAAGTGGAGTGGTTACCAAAGACGGCGGTGAAAGTATTGTGAAAATCATGGTTAAGCCGATGGTGATTGAAGCCGATGGAGAAGATTTTTGGAAGATAACATATTATCTCCCAAAAATGAGGAGCATATGTTAGTGCAAGAATTTGGCAAGGTATGACCAATTTGTTAGGCTAAGGGTAAAAAAAGATATTTCTGACCGATATCGGTTAAGAAGGGGAAAGTTAAGTTAAAGATAGGATTATGACCGATATTGATTCAAAGATGGAATTTTATCTGTACAAAGGCCGATACTGATTGCGGTTAGCGACGCATTGGAGAAGGATACGATCGGCCGATGCACTATAAAAGAGGGTCAAGGGCAAGCAAAACACAATAATCCAATCAATCAAACAACTCATATCTACTTTTTATTTACTTTCCTGTCAACTAACAGTAGCTTTGTAATTTAGAATCTCCCTTGTAATCCGATTTTGGTCAATAAAGTTGCACATCGCCAATTGTTGATCATCTTTGATTACGCCAATCCGGTTTGATTTTCTCCAATCTTGTTGCGCATCATCGTCTTTTTGGGGAAAGTCTACCTTTATCAAACATCTAATCAGCCCTAACAGGTTGTTTAGACTTATCGTTACCTTTATTTTAATCGGTTTTGCGTAGCTGTTTAGATCTTTGCCGATTATCACATTAGATCGGCTTTGAGCGTATTTTTCTATCTATCTTGCCTATTGCAGGATCAAATCGGCTGGCACACCACGAACCAACTTGAACCCGGCGTTCGCGTGTGTTTGAGTCGATCAATCCGTCGTCACATTTTTCGGCGCAATAATAGGTTTGCATGCTAGTTATGTAGGAATTTTTTTCTTCTCCTTTTGAACGGAGACTCATGGAGGAACTTATGAGCAGTCCATCACTACATATAGTATTCCATTTGTTCTTGTGCTATAGAGGATCTCCTGTTTACAAGTTATTCATGCCTATGACCCCATGTATTTGTGTTACTTTGATCATCCATCCGTCTGAGACATTCCCAAGTACTAGAAACCATCCTGGATTATGCACCAATTCCTTGTAGATATATTATTATTTATAGTATTGTACAATTTTCTTCCTCTTTTTATGATGTGTTGTGAGAGAGTAGATATCTAAAAAGTTAAAAAGCTGTACTTCATTACGAGTTCCAATTAGATGCTGCATTTCCTGAAATAATAAATTTCAGGCACTGATGGTATTATAAATTATTATGACTTCTTCTGCTGTTAGTTATGATCTGCTGATTTTACAAAATTAAATCTCGTTTGTCAGTGTGTAAAAATCAATTTGCATCATAATGAGACAATTAATCTTTGCAGGGCTTATGAGCACATTGTTCTTGTCCATTACAGAGATGTCCTGGAGGTTTGTCTCTCTGTTTTACCTTCCTTTTGTCACAGCACATCTGTACTTCTGATGCTTAACCAATTAGGATGAGTAAATAAATAACTTCGGTTTACTAGCCACAGATATCTATCCACTCCAACAGTCAGAAATCTTTGAACATATCAGATTAATTAATCACTGACATGAAGCATCAGTGAAATTGAACTTGACATCTATATATCTACAAACAACAGGTCGGAGTCAAGGCACCTCCTTCCTTTACAGAGCTAGGAATTCCCATATTAATCCGTAAAAAAGAAAAAACCTAGAAATCCTCTCATTAATCGAGAGTAAAAAAAGAGAAATATCTAAATCGCTTATTTTGGTGGGCCCAGATTTTAGTGGTGTAGATTAATCACATGTACATATGTAATATGTTACACTTACAGTACTATACCAAATATAATAACTATGTTTAATCTTCACTTGTTAACTCACCTGTCAAGCTAGTGCACATTATTGTAGTGATTTAAGCCACCACATTTTTTTATTCTGTCCTGTGCCTCACCATTAATTTGTTGATTGATTATCAGAGCAGCATTTCAGTATCAGCACTAAATGATTCATCAACATCCAATCAGAATGGCAGCGTTAGTAGAGCTGAAGAACACAGTTCACCCAGGTTGACTTGTGAGTTAATTGCACAATGTCTCAATTCGTGCAGCCCAGGATCCGCAGAAGAAGTTAGTTCCCAGATTGGGACCATAAACAATGAAACAAATAATACTAGTCAATCCTACTGGATTCAACATTGTAATCAGGCAGCCCTGCGGGAGCTTAAAATGCAGTTGAGTCTGGAAGACAATGAACATCGTGATGTTAACACCAAAGAGGTTCTGTCAAATAATGAGCCTATTCTTGCGCATGGGATTCGGAGTGAAGAACCAGACACTCGTAGAAATCTTGTAGATATCGTTAATGGACTGGATTTTAGTGAAGACAATCATACTGAAGAAACTGGAACCCATTCTTATCCCAATGCTATTGATGTCCTGAAAAATTCAGGTGCACTAATCTCGTATCAGAAAACTCCATGCATTCCAATTCTTTCATTGCTAATTACTGGCTGAGATATAGTGGAAATCTTTCTAAGATTTGGCAACTTTTGCGTGTCTTCTTGATCAGATACATGGTTGGAGGAGGATCAACTTGAAGCTATTCTGCATCCAGCTTCTATTACAGTGACTGAAAACCAATGGTTCCGTATTCATGAGGTTTCTCCACAATGGGCATTTTGTTCTGAAAGTACAAAGGTATCATATGGAGCTACAAGTTGATCTTCTGAATTAAATTACCGCATCTTGCTTTCTTCTTTTCTATTGGTAAGATATTGAACCATGTGGGCATGTTGGCATGAGGCATTTACATTAACATATACGCTATAATGATCAGAGTGTGCATGATGCCTGAGTTTTCTATTGCCTCAATGGCAAAAAGCTTGTCCATTAGGTTAATTCTGTGTTTAATACAGACAATTTCCGATGTGATATTACAACAATTGATTGGAGACCTATTAAAATGTAATGCAGGTTATGATTGCAGGAGACTTTCTTTGCAATCCCTCCGACAGTTCATGGGCAATAATATTTGGTGATGTTAAGGTACCTGTGGAAATTGTTCAGCAAGGTGTCATCCGTTGCCATACTCCATTCCTTGATGCTGGAAAGGTGAGAATGTGCATGATTGATGGGAATGGAAAATCATGCAGTGAAGCAAGAGAATTTGAATTCCATGAGAAGCCTACCAAAAACATGATTGATGGCAATGGGAAATCCTGCAATGGAGCACGAGAATTTGAATTCCATCAGAAGCCTACCAAAAGCAGTGATGAGCTGTTGTTGCTTCTCAACTATGTGCAGATGCTTTTTGCTGGTCATTGTTGTGAACTATTTTCAAAGTTCAGGTTGACACCCCCAAATCTTGAGTGTGGATTCCATGTTAACCCCTCGGAGATCATAAAGAAAACATGTGAGCAACTGAACCATGAGAACACAGTAAATTCTGTCATGGAAGTACTGCTTAACGACAAGTTCAAAGATTGGCTATCATCCAAATGTGAACAGAATAGTGAAGGAAATCAATTGCTTCCTAAGCAATACCATGGTGTTATACATACAATTGCTGCCTTGGGATACGACTGGGCTTTGAAACCACTTCTTAGGTCCTGTGTGCCTATAAACTACCGTGATTCAAATGGATGGACTGCTCTGCATTGGGCTGCGCGATTCGGCAGGTATTAATAATCTATCCATTGCATGCAAAGAAAATATGCAAACTTTTCTCATGTGTCTTCCTGTTCTTGCAACAAAATGCAAAATGTTCCATGTGGTAATTTAAGCAACTGATCTTTTGTTTCCTATCTTCATCTAAATATCCTCCTGACTTCGGCCTAATATAAAACTAACAGAGAAGAGATGGTGGTGGTTCTTCTTGCTGCTGGCGCTGCAGCTGGTGCACTTTCAGACCCAACATCCGAAGATCCTGCTGCCAAAACACCTGCTTCAATAGCTTCTGCATATGGCTTCAAGGGCCTTTCTGCATTCCTTTCAGAAGCAGAACTAACAAGTCATCTTCATTCTCTGGAATCAAAAGAAAATAGTGATGGCAGAGACCATACTTGTGGAGATGTTGTATCTAGCGCTGTGGATAGAATATCAGACAAATTCGCCCATGTGCATGGCGGAACTGATGATCAGCTTGCACTTAAGGATTCCCTAGGAGCTATCCGAAATGCTGTTCAAGCTGCTGGGCGAATACAAGCCGCCTTCCGTGTGTTTTCCTTCAGAAAGAAGCAAGAAGAAATGGGTTTACAGAACAGGGATAGTCACATCTTGTCCATTCGTGAAGCAAGTGCTACTTCACGTGCTATGCTTGAGAGAGCTGCATTATCTATCCAGAAGAACTTCAGGAGCTTGAAAAAACGAAAAGAATTTCTGAAAATGCGAAAATATGTCATCACGATACAGGTGATTTTTCATAAGATATGCCTACAATGATGTTATAGGCATATGTTCAAAGTAATTACAATATGCACCTTTTGCATTCTTTGGTTGAAGCCTTGAAGATTTTGTAGAGCTGATAAGCTAGTCCTCTCTTTATCCTGATAGGCGCGGGTCAGAGCTCACCAAGAAAGAAATAAGTACAAGGAATTACTTCGAAGCGCTGGCATCCTTGAGAAGGTCATGCTAAGATGGTTCCGAAAGGGTGTTGGTTTGCGAGGATTCAATTCCGGGGCAATGCCAATTGATGCAGAGGAGGAAGAAGACATTGTCAAGGTTTTCCGGAAGCAAAGAGTGGAAACAGCTCTCAATGAAGCTGTTTCGAGGGTCTCATCTATCACTGGTTGTCCTATTGCAAGACAGCAGTACCGAAGGATGCTTGAAAAATACCAACAAGCAAAGGTGAGACTATGAACTATGGATCTATTGAAGGTGATTCGATTTAAAACTTGCATTAGCATATTTGACTCTAGAGAGAAAATTCAGTCCATATATCAAGCAATTCTTGCAAGGAAATTTTACCTTGTTGCTCTCTTGGACTCATTGAAATGGTTTTCCCATCACAGGATGACCATGGAAAGTAGCAACTCGGCTAGCAGCTGGTGTTAAGACAGTAATTAGTCAGCACGTGTTGCCACAATGTCAAGGCGTAGCACTAGCCATCCACTATTCATGTGTCCTCCATTATATAATAAATGATCTGGACAACAGTTGGCTGCGTGTAAAGCCTTGGTGATTGACTGGGCAGTGGATCCTATAAAAACAGAATAATATATCGGTGATCCAGTATCATCACCAATGCATGCTGAAAATGTTGTTTCCGTGTACAAAAAAACGCCATGTGCAATAGCTGACTTGGCAAAGGTTTAGAAAGGTGTAAGGTCTTTGTATATGATGAAGCTTCAAGAGCCTAGATACCAACGTAGATGAAGCCAACTGCTTATTGTATTGCGATGTATGTACCCTCTTCACATTTGTTAGCCTTGTATAATGACAATAAATGTTTGATAAATTTTAGTAAGGAGCTCCGTTCCTAATGAGAAGTACTCCCATCTTTTGCACATGTAGTGATGAATGGTCATTTAAATTTTCACTCCTTTAATGTATTATGATTCAGTACAAAAAAAATCTATCAAAGCACAATATAATATGATCCTGATGTAGGCCAGTGAAACAGTGGCACTCCAGCAGTTTATTTCAGCCTTTGATCCTTTTCTCCAGCTTCCAATTCATAGCAATATAGCATAGGTTTCGGATATTATAAGAAATTACAAACAGGATCATAATCAAATAGGCAGTCGTCAATGAGTGGTGTAAGCACTGGACGAACACAAGGAGACTCCATTGCTGGAGGAAGCAGCAAGAGATTAGACTGTTGTACCCACTAACATTAGTTTAGCTCCAAAGAAAGGGCGTCACTCTGGACCTTGGAGACGATAAACATAATGCATCAGTTAGGTACCATCGCTATGCTCCGGATCACATATTAAACAAGGGAAACCACGACACTAAGGCAAAAGCCATTTCATCAGAAAGACATCACAAAAGCCATACCGACAGGCAGCATTCAGTAGAATATTTAGCTGGTAAGAGAACCAACAGCAGGAGAAACTTCAGGACAAGGACAGGCAAGAACACAGCTGAGACGATGACGGCACTATTTTGTAGAGAGAGAAGAAGCTTCATCTTTGAATGCGTGATTTACAGCTTCGACACACCGCGCAAAAAACACATTCAAATATACCAAGAAATGCCTGCACAAACCACCAACACCTAATATGTACACCAAAAAATTCCCGGGAAAAAAGAGGAAGGAAAAATTTTCTCTCCTTACATTTATATTACAAAGGCAGAGGACATCTGCCAAATCGACATCTGCAGTTAGTGAATGCAGCTAGCCTTTTTACACGCCTTCACTTCGAGAGAGCGTTGAATAAATTGTTGCACATGCATCTTGTTTTCAAGAAATTCTACACTTATTTTGCTCTCGATTAGATGGTGTGCCAAGAAATAGAACATGGGTGGTCTCATCTCCAGCTTTTTGAGCTTCATACCTGAAAGAAATGAGAAAATTCATGACATTAGACCTGAAGGATTCCATGAACTTAAAATAATCTCGACATCAGAGCTTGCTTTAAGAAAGTGCCATAGTTCTTTAGAACCACTACAAACAAACTTAAGCAAAAAAAAGGGTCCTAAGATAAATTTTAAGCTTTGTGGACCTTACAATCACCTATCAGCGCTATTTTGATTCTTAAATATCCATTTGAAACACCACAAGACAATTTTTTATCTCACAAACAAAGCCATCTGAAACAGTTTTACCTAATCGCAGCCCTCATACCGGTATTTATGTTATGTTTGATATGAGCCCTGAAATTTGCCATTTTCCGTGCTACTTTCTAACAATGTCGAACAACGCTGATGTAGAAACTAAATGATATCCTATAAAGATATGAACCAACAGTTGTTGCTACTCATTGTGAAGTGCACCAGCACATATATTGAATAACAGAACCAAGCAAAATCAGATAAAAACTTATTTTCAAGACAAACCAAGATTTCTAGTCTATGCATCGTAGAAACATTGCAGATATACAATAGTAAACATGGGGGGAAGACAACCCCAGAAATTAGAGAAGAGCTTACTCTCGGGAACACTGCAGCTTTGACAAAATCCTGTGCCATGATGAGTGAACCATGTGACAACATCCTCTGCTAATGTACACTCCATATAGACCTACCTATTGAACTTGGTCATGATTTTGGAAAAATCTAGCTACTTCTCTGTACAACTGCTCCCCTTCAAATGGCTTAAAGACGTAGCCATCCATTTCACTTTTCAGGCACTTCTCATGTGTTGCCTGGATAACATCTGCTGTCATGGCCAATATCGGAGTTCTCCACCTCTGAATATTAGCACATTCTGGTAGCGCTTCTCCACGTTCTATTCGCTCATTTAGATCTCTTTCCATCACTCTAATCCTCCTAGTGGCTTCAAATCTGAGAAAAAGTACCAGATGCATGATAAAAGTTAAGCAATCTATGAAATGACAGATTAATACTGAAAGAAAACTTGAGCAGCCACAGAAAAAGACTTACCCATCCATTTCTGGCATCTGTATGTCCATGAAACAAGCATCAAAACTGTGAGGTGGTTTTAGAAATGTGATTGCTTTCTTCCCACTGTCTGCACAAGTTACTTCTGCACCATACTTCTTGAGAGCACCAGCAGCCACTTTAAGGTTCACAACATTGTCATCAACCACAATGATTTGCTTGTTCTGGAGAAGGCTACCCAATGTTGAATTGCCAACCACTCCATTCCTGCAATGCACTTTAGCTACCCCACCCAATGCTCGCTGTAGTGAGACCTGAAGCATGCTTGCACGAAGCGGTTTCATGATTACATTCAAGTTATGCTCCCTGGATATATGTGAATTGCACTTGATAGAACTTGTAGGGTTCTCCAAAAGAAAGAACTTTGGAGAGTCTAACTGATCCTTGTTCCTCAATTTGCTAACCAAAAGAGGCATGGAATGAGATTCCTTTAGCCAGGTTTCCTGTTCAATCAGCACTAGCTTTGCAATCAGTGATCCACAATTCATTTTAGGAATAACTTGATTTAGGTCAGTAGTCAATTCTGTTTGAATTCCAAGTCTTTGCAAATGGTACTTGGTAACTTTGGCACGGACCGGCCTGTGATCAACCACGAATGCATTGATCCCTTTGAACTCTGATGATTGGTTCTCATTGCCATTCGAGCGTGCCCTCATAAGCACAGCAGTGAAGGTGAAAGTAGAACCAACACGGGGTTTGCTTACAAACCCAATCTCTCCCTTCATGAGATTAACCAAGCACTTGCTGATGCTTAATCCGATGCCAGTGCCCCCATGGATGCGGGCAACGGATGGACCAACCTGCATGAAAGGGGTGAATACGCGGGATTGGGCTTCAAACGGGATGCCAACACCAGTATCTTCAACAGATATTATCAAGCTTATTGAGTCAGATGTGACGGGCGTAAAAGCCATCTCAGATGAGCGTAATTCCCTGATGAAAAGTCGAAAGTTCTCCCAACTATGCCTCCTGTTGGCCACTGGGAAGCCACTCAAGGTGTTCGCGTTTGGAGTTCCCGTCTCCACCTCTAAACAACTCATGACCTCTTCGACGACATGAACTGTCAAGTAGATATGCCCTCTCTCTGTGAACTGTGGAAAATAGAAGTTGTCAGTCAACAAATATAGAATGCATAAAAAATGAAAATATATAATACACCGATTCATATTTCCATTTGTGCTATTCATGAATAGCAATTTTCTTACTTTTATGGAGTTCCCCATGAGATTTGTAATGATTTGCCTCATCCTACCAGGATCACCAATAAGTGTTTGTGGAACTTGGTCAGAGACATAGACTGCCAACTGCTCTTGCAGTACATCATCATGACAAAATCATTAAAAATGTTAGCAAAGTAAACCCGTTGTAACAAAATTAAACAAAAATGTGGTGCATTAATCTATTATTTGCTTACCTCCAGTCCTTTCTCCTGAGCTTTTCCACAGAAGAGAGACAAAATGTCATCACAAAGTGTTCTAAGATCAAAGGGCACAGCCTCGAGCTCAAGTTTGCCAGACTCAATCTTTGCCTGATCAAGAACCTCATTTATGAGAGATACCAAAGCTTTTCCACTAGCTTGGGCGGTTCTCACATAGTCTTGCTGTGTTGTGTCCAAATCAGTATCCATGAGCATTTGGAGCATTCCTGCAAAAAAAAAAGGAGAAATCATTTAAATCCCATCACTCTAAATAACAATGAACAATACATTATGGATTAGATTGACTGAGCACTCACCTAAAACACCATTCATTGGAGTTCTGATCTCATGTGAAACTGTAGCCAAGAACTGTACCAAGCAAAAATGGCATGGAATTAGATGTTGTTTTCACTTGGACAAGACATTATGAGTTGTAAAAAAATTACTCACCTGTGACTTGGCAACATCTGCAGCTTCCGCTTGCTTCTTGAGCACCATCATCTTTTGATAATCGTCTTCAACTTTGGCAATACGATTGACAGTAGCATAAAATATGTAACCAGTCAGTAAAGCAATCAGAAAAGTTCCAAATGATGATGTTATTGCCAGCCATGGCCATGGTGGCCTTTGCATGAACCTGTTGAACAAAAATAGAAATAGATCACATGGACAGTTTTTTTTTTTTTTTTTTTAAAGGAACGTCACATGAACACTGTCTGAATACATTCCAATTTCAGGATTCATAAAAAGGGAGAGCAGCCAAACAATCACCTGCAATGCATCTCGTGTCTTCTTGATGGATCGCCAAAGTTGAGCATACTGACAATATGCATGCCACTGCCTGTATAATTCGAACCATACATACTGATTGGCTTCTCATTAGTAGTATCATACACGTTCACCATGATGGATTGCTTCCCCGCAAGCTGATGAAGCAACTTATCAACAAGTGCTTCTATATCAAATATGCCACCTAAATAGCTGTTTGCAAGTAAAAAAAAATCAGTTAGGATTCTGCAGCATAACCTCTGGTTGGAATAGCAGGCTCATGCATGTAGACCTTACCCGATAGCAGCTTGGATGCGCTCCTGTGGCCTCACATTTGCAGGAAGCTCGGACTTGTACACCGTGTATGTCGAGATCACCCCGAGCCGATTATTCAGTAGCTTAAAAGGAGCAGTTAGAACACCCTTCCCGGATTTTCTGGCTCGTAGTATGTTTTCGCGATCCTCCTGTTGAAGCAAAGCAGACCCCCCTTTTAACATGACAACCGGACAATATTTTCAAGAAAATTACTATGAACGAATCATCGTAACTCCGAATCAACAGTTATTTTCCGAAGTTAAAAAAAAAGGCCAATATAACAAAGAAACACACTGTAAGATAGTAAGAATTTTGTCCCATCATGGTTAAAACACTGGCAACAGTCCTGAGTTGTGAAACCACATGGTGAGCACCAAAGACTGCAGCTTTTTACGGCGCTAGACTAAAAGATCAAAATCTTGACAGGAAAAAAAACACCGATGAGAGATGTTGAAACAGATCATCACTCACATTCCCAGAGAGCATATCGAAGGAGACGACATGCTTGTAGGCGTCCTGCGCGAAGATGACGGGGGCGTACTCCTCGGCCGGCTCGCGGATCTCCCCGGCGGCGGCGTCCCCTGGCCCCGGCGACGGCTTCTTGGACGAGTACATCTTCTTGATGCTCCACCCTTGCTGCCGCTCGAACTGCTCCCGCTCGGCGTGCGTCACCCGCACCGCGTACGCCACCCCGCTCGTCAGCGGCCGCTCGAACGCCGTCCTCTCCGCGTACCTCGCAAACGTCATCTGCAACCGGACGGGTCATCCACCGTCATCCATGGTGCGTGGTTAATTACCCACGAATCGAAAAGGCAGAGCAAGAAAAGATTGCGCCTTTAAGTTACAGGCACAGGTACCTGGTCGATGGCGGATGGGTTCTTGGAGTGGTGGAAGGTGGAGACGAGGATGGCGAGGGCCTGGAGGTGGTTCATGCTGACGTTGAACTGGTCCTGGAGCATGCGGGCGCGCTCGTCGCACATGCTGGTCAGCGACTCCCGGCGCTTCTCGACGGCCTGGGAGTTCATGAACAACAAGATCCACAAGGAGAAGAGGAACCAGCCAGCGATCCAGACCAGCAGCAGCCGCCACCACGTCTCCCGCACCCGTGACCCCAGGTAGTGGCTGCACACGTGGCTCCGCAGCGACTTGGCCGACAGCTTCTCCGGCAGCGGCAGCGGCAGCAGCAGCCGCATCCTGTCCAGCCCCAGCCCCAGGAAGCCCAGCCCGGCCGCCGCGCCCTTCCCCTCCATCCCTGCTCCTCCTTGACGGGCTCTTCTCCAACGAGCACCGGTCATTCGGCTACATCGCCGGCGAGGACGCTCCCCTGCTCTCGCTCCCTCTCTCGTGGCGCATGCGTAGCAGCACAGGATGACCGGGCGAGAAGCCGGAGACACACACGTACACGACGCAGCAAATCAATGGATGCCAAGCTGTAGCAGCGCCACCTACACTGTTGCCTTCAATTCAATGCCCAAAAAGGGGCAAACACCCACAAATTTTCCTTCTCCCCTTGCTCCTCTCTCTTCCTTTCCCTGTGCCCCTTGTTTCTGTTCTTGGTTCTTGCTGCTCTGCCTTTCAAGAACCCGGCTGCATGTTGCCTCTCCAAGAAACAGCCAGCCAGCAAATCTTGGAGGCGTTTGACCAAGAAGGAGATAGACAGATGGCCAGGTCAGAAGAGAAGAGAAGAGCGACAGCAACAGGAACAGCAGCAAAGCAAAGCAGCCACAACTATCTCAAGCTGACCTCAACTAGAGCAGCTAGAAGGAACAGGAAGCTAGCTTAGGTAGAAGAGATAGAGAGAAAGAGGAACAAACCAGAGAGGGGAAAGGATTGGGGAGGGAAGGAAGGAGATTGGGTTGATTTGAGCAGAGGGAGGAGAAAAGCAGGTGAGGAGAGGTTGGAGTGGAGGTGGAAAAGGAGAAAAGGGGAGAGTAACAGAGCGGCGGAGGAGGAGCAGCAGCGGCCAGCGGGGGTGGGATTGGGAAGGAAGAGGACGGGTGGGAGGTGGCACCAATCACAACAGTGGGAGAGGCCAGCACGCAAGTGGCTCCTCCCCCCCCCCCCCTCTCTCTCTCTCTCTCTCTTCTTCGTGGGCCTCTCTGCTTGTCTTTAGGAGCCTACCTTCTCTCTCCTTCCCCTCCTAATCTAAGGCTCTAAAGCCTTAGCTTTTCCAAGTGAACGCTTTTCAAACCTTTATTTTTTTTTTCTTTCAAATCTAACCCACTTCGAAAGGAATTGTATATCTAGCCTCCACCGAGAAACTTGCCTCCCGCACTTCAAGTCGCTCCTGCGTTCATCGGCCGTGGCAGGCCGCCGCTCTCGCGTTGCCTACCTGCCACGCCTTCCGCGGTATGGAGGGGGCTGGATTTTGCTCGAGAGGAGGCTAGATTTGGAAAAGGGTAACGTGGACTAGAAAAGTGATCACTTCTAGCTTTTCTAGCACCTCGCAAGTTCATTTTTTAAATATGATCTTCTTTCAAATAAATTTACAAAAATACCTCTCTTTTCGACTACACAAGGCGTGGTGTCAATTGACGTGTCCAGAGAGCTCAGTCTATTCCGTGCTTGTAGCAGTGCCGGGCCCATTTCGTTGCCGTGATCCCCTAGATCGGAAGGAGCTCACGCTCTCAGACATGCTCGGTAGGTCTCCTACCGAGCTACTCGTGCTCGACAGCTGCCGAAAAAGTTATTGTTCCTCGGACGCGACAGGTGAGCCGTGTTTTACATGGTCAAGAAAGGGGCATATTTGTAAATCTATTTAGAAAGAGATTAAATTTAAAAAAACAAATTTGTGAGTGGGCTAAAAAAAAGCGAAGGACTCCCTAATCTCACTCCACCTCGAAACAAAAGGGAAAAAACCCACAAAAGGAATACTAGTGCTTGGTATGTTTTGTTTAAGCCTTTTATTAAGAGGGGCTTTAATGGACAGGGTGCGATTTAATATGTCTACCATGTGTTTTTAGGGTGTACTGTTTCATTGAAAAAGCATGTGCTCTTGATTTATGCTTACATCTACTTTATCTTGAACCAAAATCCAAGTTTAATAAAAGAAAAGTACCACTATATCTAGATTTGCTACGCAGAGTAGAAGTCTGCTAACAAGAGAAAACAGAGTATTTGTGTCTTGTTTTACACCTCGACTTTTCGCTGCAATTAAACACGAACAGATGAACCGACTTCTAGCGACTGAAATAGGAAAAGAATGCACTCGCGCTTACATACAATTTTGTAACCCCAGCACCTACGAACCTATATCACCGTTCTGTTTATCTAACCCCGAACTTACCACGTATCATTAGTTTTCTATGCCTGACTTAAATCTCTTCATTTACTCGCAAAGATTCAAGGGATGGACGATGTAGACAAAGCGATAAACCCTTGTGACGATCTGGGTCTGGGTGAGCCAATTTGGTGGATGAGATGACGAGGAATGATAAGGCCAAGTTGTTGTCTTCCTCCTCCGGAGGGGGAGAAGAAGACAGAGATCACTCGCCGGCTCCTCTCTCTTCTCACTGGCTCGCTAGCTAGCTGCTCACTGCACTGTACCGCTGCTCTCTCCTCCTCCTCCGATCCTCTCTACTTCTCTAGGGTTCCGGTCCTGGGATGCATGCAGATGCAGTGCGCTCTCTTCCCCATCCTCTGCTCGCTTGCTTTGTTTCCTAGCTAAGCTGCTTTGGACTCATGCTATCCCCCAATTATATGAGAGAGGATGCATGCTTAGCTTTGCTTGGTCTTGATGATGATGTGCGACTGTGCGAGAGAGATGAAAGAGAAAGGGCGGTAATTTTAACGTCAGAGCTCAGCTCACCGGCGATGTTTTTTTTTTCTTTCACAAGGAAAAGGATCGTCTGCAGTCATTCGATTCGATGGTGATGTGTGCGGATAAATGAAAACCTAGCGTACATTCTTCATCCAAGGACGGAAGCTATCGTATCAGTTCACACGTAAAACAGTGTAATTTCGACAGAAATATGTAGGAAAATCCGGCGTTCCAAACAGGAAACTTAAAAGAACTATTAGGGTAGACAAGTTCAAACGATCGGAGGACTGAGCATGCCAAATCTCTCTCATTTGTATTTAATTCGAAAAGAAAGTCTCATTTGTACTAGCTATAACTAGTGATTTAAATAACTTGTTATAGCTCCGTGATAGTTCTTCAGACATAAAACGCTACGCAATTGAATAAAATTCTATGAACGTAGCTATAACTGATATAGCCGCTATATTAACCTCTATTCCCGCTATTTTTGTAGCCGCAATAGTTCCGTTATGATACATGTGTCAATTCTCTTTATATTTCTAAGCATTAATTGTGTTTTTGTTCACGATCTTCTTCTTTTATTATATTTGTTATACTTAAATTGAATTAATTTGTCTCCTACAAATAATAAATATTAGTTAAAATCCAAATGCATATCCTAAATTTACATAATTATATAGATTATTTTCTGTTACACATTGTATGGGTAATATATAACAGTCATAACATGTAATCCAAATTTAAATATAGTTTGTTATGTGTAAATTACCGATACCACATACTTGAAACAGTAAAAAAAATATGTATATTATAGTAAACCACGATGTATAACATAGCTTCCATGATATCATACTATAGCCGTGATAATTTTTTTCATATCCCTCGTTACGACGGACCACGAATCACAATTTAAATCCTTGGTTATAACCCATCCGTTCACTTAAATGTTGAGACATGCTTTCTCTTCATTGAACTGCTCTGGCCCAAACACAGGCAGGCATGTGCACAGCATTAACAACAGTCTCTTTGTATTGTACTGTGCATGTGGAAGGAAAATGCACACGACAAGAGCACAAGAGCCAACGTCTTTTTTTTTTTTTGGTTTGCTGTGTTGGAGTAGCGGTTAACATTGAAAGCGGTTAACATTGAAAGTGTCATGCATTTAACGACGACGCTGCCAGAAGATTTACGAGGCCGTTGTTAAACTACAGAGGCATTTTTCCCTTGTAAGCTGTTAATTTCACCCTCGTGACGACACTGTGCGCTTGCAGTCAGAAAAGAAGCGCAGATTAAAGTTGACTAACCATTACGTTTCCAAAAAGATCCATTTAGATTTGTTCTTGTTCAATGCAGCTGGTCGAGATTATCCTATGAGCCGGTGTCCGTCCAACGGCGACGTCTAAACACGTCAAGACAAGAAAGAAATAAGAGTATATTAATACTCGTTTATAAGATTTATTTTTTTAATGATTTTATCTATAAATATAGAGCGTATTTTATATTCTAATACTAAATTAGTATGATATTTTCTCTATACCTCTAATAAATATCCATATTTATTTTTATTCTCTACATGCATGCATTAGAGATAGTGCTTAGTGATACTAATTAGAATGAATCCATTTTCAGTGTCTTTTTGATCTATGCATAAAGAAAAAATATGTTTTATAAACTTAGACATAGGAAGTATCTATATATATAAAAATAACGGGTGATGTTCAAAACACCTCCTTCGTTTTAAGGGCAAAAAAATCTCACAATAATTCTAAATTCTAGAAATTCTCACATTAATCAAAAGAAAAATAAAAGAACCTTCATCATTTATTTTGGTGGGGCCAGATAATAGCGGTGCAAATTAATCATATGTAACAAATACAATTGTTTTTCAATCATTGAAAGTAGAGTTATATATCAAATAAAGTATCTCCACCACTTATTTTGGTGGGACTAGATTATAACAGCGCAGATTAATCATATATAAATAGAGTTATATAATAAATACAATTGTATTTCAATCATTGAAAATAGAGTTGTACATTAAAAACAATTGTATCATAATATCTAGACGCGCGGTTACGCGGATAAGTCTACTAGTTTATACTTGTGTAAAAGCGTGTGAATCCTGATGCCATTGTCGACAACTATTTGCATTCTTAATTTCTATAGATAAGGCGCTCATCCATTATAGCTTGTCAAATGCGATATCACCAAGCCAGCCAGCATGTGGAATCCAAGCTTCCATGTCTATGATGATAATAATTAAGGGCTTTTCTCTGTGCAAATAAATACTACCACCAGTACCAGTACTACTAACTACGTGGCACTTCAGGGGCAAGGATGGTCGGAGTGTATATACACTGTAGTCTGCACTGTCCATGATTTTATCGGTCGAGGACCGTCCGATCCCGCTATCAACGGTCCAGACGAGGGTCCGAGTGTCCGACCTTACTCTCCCTCCACTAGATCCAACGGCCGGCAAAGTGCACAGTCATCACAAGGGAAAAGAAAAAAGAAAAAAAAAGGCTGCGGCCGATGGATCCGATCGAGCCAGCCTTTTGCAGGGCTTAATTGCAAGCCCTGCACATGATAGGACGGACACTGTTGCATTAACCTCCCTTAAGTACTCCTACTCCTCTACCTGTGTTGTTTGACGAGACTGGGTTAATTATTGTTGGCCCTGTAACTACGATCTACTGCTGCTTCTAGCCCACTGTGCTGCGAAGGTCTGGTAAAAAAGGGTGTCGCCACCCCCTTGTTATGCACAGTAATTACATCGGGGGTTAATTTGCCATTAGTACCCTCTTCCTCGCGCCTCGCCTCTTTAATTTAAGGAGCATTTAAATGCACATGTGGAACGACCATCTTGTTGAATGTTGAGAGGAAGGCTACCTAGACCATGCACGTTTAAATTGAAGCGGTGGTGGTAGTAGACCGAATCGACACGGTTACAATATTACAAAAGAATTTTTCGAGAAAAATTTATATATATGATTTTCATGTATTTAAATTAAAAAATTTAAAAGATATTGATACTTTTTTTTTGCATCTATATCCAAAACAATAACTATTTGTGACCGGAGTGAATTCTACAAGAAGAAGATGCATATTAGGGTTTGGGTGCTAAACGACCGTCTGCTTGGAACACAGGAAATTCGTTTACGTTTTGCAAACATCTCGCAAGAAATAGTGTAATTCTCGTGTGAACCGTATGGAATTTCCGATTTCTAGACAGGCTTTAGATCAATCTGCACCGTGCAATTGTTGATCAAGGTTTCAAATTTCATTTTTGGATCACAACTCGGAGGTGACTGAAATCCGAAATTTCGGCGAGATTTTGGAATTTTGGCTGTAATTTATATGAAAATGAAATAGCAAATTTGAAATCCGGAAATTTTGAGGCAGAGAGAACCGAAATGTCGGCAAGATTGAATCGGCAGTGAAATGATCTCCCGAGGCTAGAAAAAATGGGGAAAATATGAAAAATCACGCAAGCATTTATCTACATTTTCTATCTGTTTAAATACAAAATAGTAAGTATTTGCATATAAAAAAACCTTAAAGTTAGAAATTTCGACAGTATTTCGACTTATTTTCAGATTCTATTACATTTGGCAAGTGAAAGCAAGCACTACGTTACCAGGAATCAGGAACACCTAATACTATCATGAAGTAGGGCATTTCTGATCGATCCCACCCTTTTTGCTTATCCTTCTCTTCAAATTGTTTTTCTATGTGCAACTGGGCTAGCCATGCACTAGTATTCTTTCTATCCCTGTGGAATCTGTATGTGTGCGTGTCAAAAAGCATGATGTATGGTATGTAGAATGACGAGCTCCCAGATTCCAAAAAGTACGAGAGCATCATATATATGAAGTATGAACGCAAGTGGTATTGAAAAGAGTACTGGAAGCTAGTTCGATTTGAAATACTATATATCAACTTGCAATATGAAGATGCAGGTTAGGGTCTAAGGTTTAGAACGAAATACAATTTAAGACGGAAATACAAATTAGCGTTTAGAGTTTAGGCCTAAATCCAAGTTAGAGTTTAGGGTTAGAGTTGCATATGTATTTTTTTGCAAAATTTTCACATGTATTCATCATAAAAAGCATTACAATTCCACACAAAAAAATTAGTGTGAAATTCGGTCAAAAAAATTCATCAAAACCGATCTAACAAGTCGAAATCTTGACAAAATTAACCAAAATTTTGCCGAGATTTTCTGAAATTACTGTAGCAATTTGCATTATTTTTAACCTCTGCCGAAATCCAAAATCTCAACCGAAATTTTCAAAATTTCGCAGGATTTTTGAACTTCGATTACGATGAACTGCCTGCCTCTGAAGAAAGAAGGGAGTAGAAAGTAACGTGAGTGGAATCATGGATGCTTTTTGCGGAGGATTTGCTTTGCTCCCCCAATTATATGCATCCGTATGCACGCACCTTGCATTATCCTGTTTCTGTTTGCTTAGCTTGCTGCCTTTCTTTTCCTTTCCATTTCTTTTCCCCTTTTGCCCGGACCAAGTGGCAGTACTAATTTGCACACTTCCTCGGCTTGGTAGCTCTGCCCCTTCATGCTGATACTCTGAGCCTGTCTCTTCATTTCTGTACCGGATAGAATAGAATAGATAGATGAGGGATGGATGGATAGATACCCCTCTCCCTGCCTTTCTTTCTTTCGGGCAGGATGGATGGAATCACTTCTGTTAAAGAATAAATTGTCTTCGCCCAAATCCACTACAAACATACACTAGTATAGTTAACTAATTACCCCACACTATATATATATATATATATATATATATATATATATATATATATATATATATATATATATATATATATATATATATATATATATATATATACACACACATATAGGGGTGGAAATCGAGTCAAATTTTATTTTTTCGATCTTTTTTGAAACCGACACAGTTTGATTTCATATCATTTTATTTATAGTTTGGAAGTATTTTTAGAATCGAGCCAGTCGAACCAGAGCAAAATCCAATTTCATTCGAAATTGACTCATTTCAATGTTTAACCAATTAACAAGTGTAATTAGAACAATTTTGAACCGAGCCAACAAGCCCCACCTACGAGCTTTTTCTAGCCCTACATGCATACATAATATATATATATATATATATATATATATATATATATATATATATATATATATATATATATATATATATATAGGAAGCCTCTTTTCTACTCCCGGGAGATACAACGTAGGAGTACCTCGCAGAACGAAGGGTATGTACGTGTAGTATACGACCATATAAGATTAGCTATGTAGTATTTACATTTTTTTCAGATGTGGTATGTATATTTTTTTTTGACATACTCCTTTTTATGTCTATATATAATGGTATTTGTAAAATACACTAAAAACTATGTACTCCTTTGCAATTTTTTCATGTGATTCATATTGGAATATCTTACAATTAGTATATGAGTGTACTCAAAGTGGTAAAGGAGTATTTTAAATTCGTTTAGTGGTATTTTAAAGGTGAGAGTAACTACACATAGGAGTTAAAGACATATATATATATATATATATATATATATATATATATATATATATATATATATATATATATATATACGCGCCAAAATGAGCCACGGTGCTCCTTAGATGCAGCCGCTGCAAGTGCAATGGCAGTGAAAAAGGTGCTATACTACTAACATGACATCACAAATCATATGATAATTATTAACATGACAGCATAAATCATTTGACAAGACATGAGGAGGGGTGAAAGACAAAGTTTTTTTTTTAGCAAGTACAGTAGCTAGTGCACAATTTTTTTTTAATTGAATTGATCTGCACGATTTTAGCCAGAACCTGCACCTACTGTAATATACAGTGTACTGCTTTTGGCAGTTGGCACAAGACATGAACATACGCTGCAATTAATGCGGGGGCTCTCAAAGAGACAAGGGTGAGAACACGGGTGACCTAAAAACAAAAACAAAAAAAACAATAAAACAAAAGGATAAGCAAGCAAGAGATCGATGCGTGATGCCACAATTGTGCACTCCTGATGTGATAACACAGCAGATTAAACTAAACGAGAACAAAAGAAAATTTTAAGGAACATTCAAGGATGGGCAAGATGCTAAAAACGGGAACGAACAAACATTAAAGACAGCCGGCTAGCTTCATGTCCATTTAAAATTGGAGATCGCTCAACACCATGCACGCAAATTCAATTCTTTGACCGTACGAACCGCGTATAGTTTATGGGCGTACGTTGGACAAATACGAAGCTTCTTCTTATATCTATTAATTGCCTTGGAAGGCATTTAAACAGCAATATACAGTTCCAGCAGCGACAGGGGTTAGCAAACTCCCTTCAAATTAATCATTGTCACCTTATCTTATTTGGACCTGTTAATCCCTTGGGACTTCGAAGGGTCCCGATCCAAGCGTTTCTTACCTTAACGAAAGCGTGCCTCTTAATTTGCTTAATTTGAAACATAAAGTCAATGCCACATCCATATCGACACGTCGTAGTTTCAGAGATGGATCAGCGTCGCAGTCAACCTCATGTTTCTTGTAAGATCGTAAGAGTCCGATCGATAGAGCACTTGCCTTGACACGTCACACGTGTAAATCATAAAGATATGCACCATGTACCCCCGCCGATCTATCTAATTCCTAGTATTAGTCGGTTTAGGAGAAATATCACCTGTAAACAAAACTTACAGCGAGACGAGGAATAACATGAGCATTTCGCTGAATTTATACAGGAGCTAAACTGTCCCCTGCACAGCATGACATGTGTTGTTCTTCGGGCTCTTTTTCCCCTCCCTCCCTCTCTCTCTCAATGAGTGTGCGTGCCTGATGAAGAGGGAGATAAAAAAAGGGACAGAAAAGTTCTTATCTTTTCTTTGTGTTGTGACATGATGCGCACAAAAGGTGGCGATCGATGCACGCATGTACTGTAGATTGATCGTTGCTGCCTTCTATCTAACCATCGGATCGTCCACGACACAGGGTCAAGGGATAGATTCGGTGCGTGCGTCGCGAATGAGTGCATGGTGCATATTCCATCCTGATGACTTCAATCCATCGCGAAATGACGTCGCTGCCTCCTCCTCTGGACATGAGCCGTATTGCTTCTTCGGTCTCGCCGCCTCTCTCTCTCCGGCAACCAGGCACGACGTCGCGAAGCCACGTTGTCTCTAACCATGACCTCATCGATGCGGCTCCTTCTTCGATCACGAACCAGGTATATATTGCTTGTGCTCCTCGCCGCCCCTCGATAATGTTGCTGGGGTGCTCGTGATGAGCGAGAGCCAGCAAGCAGGACAAAGAGACCAATTTGTTTGAGTGGCTTGTATTGTTTTAGTTTTAGATAAGATTATAGGCAGACAAGATTCATCACGGTTGCCATTGCCGTTTCCTATCTCAATGCAAGTCTACTTGATCGCGATAGTTCACGGCTACTCGTCCAGCTCGATTTGTCACGCCTGCAACTGCCGTTGTGCCTCAGCCTCGTGCGCCTACCGCAACTGCTGTGAAGCCTTGTTAGCTTCAGATCTGCTTGGAAGATTGGTGTAAATCTCACGGAGAGGATTCTAAGGAGGCTAACATCCAACGGTAATCACCATTCCTTCGGTTTGCCAACCATCGCTATATCGTGCGTTAGTTTTCCTTTAGATTTTAAGTACCTGCAGTCTGAATAAGTACTTTGTTTTCTTTTTTGTTCTTTTCTTTTGGGGTGTGGAAAATCAATCAATATGCTTAGCTGCTGCAAACCGTAGAGTATATATATATATATATATATATATATATATATATATATATATATATATATATATATATACACACGTCTCACCGTAGTGTCCGGTTTGTCTTGATTGGTGATTGATAAACAAAAACGAAAATGGAAAAGTAGAAAATCTACATAAGCTTCCGTTGAGGTCCTTAGTTTAGTTAAGTAGGAGAGGGCATTTCCATTGCGAAGGATTCAATCCAGCCACAGGTTCCCCTATGGCTACCTTGTTACGATTTCACCCCAGTCGAAGACCCCACTATGGTATGCGCTAATAAGATCACCAAAGGCCTTTGTGTCACTAGTGGTACACAGAAGTCATGGGTGCTTCGGGCGAAACCAATTCCCAGAGTCATATATATATATATATATATATATATATATATATACACACGATGATGATGATGATTGTGCCATGCAAACTCCCATGTGAGTTGTCAATATCAGATTTGATCAAGAAAAGGCATATGCATCCTATAACGAAAATTTGAACTTCTAAGAATCTTAAGCTAGATTCAGTAGTAACTGTGAGTACTATCCAAAGAAGAAAGAACGTCGTATTTTTTCAGTTATACTACAAATCACCGCGTGCTTACTTCCCCAAACAATTGGACAAGTAATTCCTTTAGACTCCGATAAAAGAGCACAAGTAACTCTAATATAAATCACCGGAAATCATCACATGATTTCTTCTTACTACCAAAAAAACCTGATGGATCATCACTGTCATCATCCTTTGCTCCCATATGCATAATTCTAGATCGTTTTTTAGGTTTGATATAAATGTTGGGGATGAGGGGTTGATGGGGGCTACTTGATAATTAGTTCAAAATCAACCCTCAACTCATCCTAGTGAAGGGCATCAACCGTGTGGACGGTTGCAGATGCCTCCACGTGGGATCCCCATGGACGCCCACCACCCACTCACCTCCTGACGTGTGGCACCTCCGCCCCAATGGATCCATCGATCCTGTTGCGCCTCTTGACCCTGTGGTCCTCCCTGTGGCTTCGAGGTCAGTCGACAACGACAAGGACAGAGCAGTGCCTATCTTACCCGGCCGGCCGGTCTAGCTCTTTTCTTCTTCTTCTCCTCTTCCTCCTTCTGTTCCAACGAATGTGAATCGAGCAAATGGATAGATAATATGCCCTAGCATGCAAGCAGCTAGCCTTAATGCGCCCGGCATCCATCCATGGTTGCTTTCTTCTTTGTTTCTTTCGCACCAATTGCAGTGATGATTGAATTCCTTGCAAGGCATTTAATTACGAGCGGCCAATGATATTAATTGTTCCACATGCCGCAAGAATAATCCACCAAATTGTTGATATATTTTGTAGTATCTGTTCTGGCTATAGATGTGAGCATTTAGCTTCCTTTAACATAGATGCATGCTGGCTGCTTTACCACTGATGGTGATGTCCATTGCTAAGCATTAGCATCATTTACTTTAAGCTCTGTACTGAAATGTTTCCAGAAAATGATAAAAGAAAAGTTTAGGGACATTAATTGATTAAACATTCTCGGTCTCCAAAAGTTAGATATACGGAACAAGATCTAGAATCCTTTATGCCTGCTGGTACGTTATATTTTTTAGTAAATCAAGTTGTTTTTCTACTCGCTCCGTCCCGATATAAATGTCATTTTATCGAGATGTTCTTGAATTTTTTTTTATTATAATCTCTGCTTATAAATTTCCTAAATGTTACTGCAAACCATGAAAGCGTGGCTACAATATTATTAGCCTTGGAACATTGCCACATTTTTATCGTTCCTTGTCTTAACTTTGAGTACACCTCTATTTTAAGTTTTGAGCTTTATTCACTCTAAGTTAAATTAATGTATCTCCAATTAATTGATGATCTATAGTATTATTAGGCTACAACATTGATCCCCAACTTCCACTACTCTTTTTTCCTCCATCTAAGAAGTGGTGCTTGGGGCTTTTTCTTTGTGTAGGGCCAAGTGGTTGGGTGTGTCGGAAGTTGGAACCAAATTTGAGGAGGAAGCAACACTAAAAGTAACAAGGAAACCCTGTGCTTTAACATAACAAAACTCGGGCCTTGCCTTTCATGATGTTTAGGTTTAGCTAATACTATGTGTCTTTGCCCACTAATTATCAATTAGCCCATCCCCTTTGCCTTTAAGAGGTTGATGCTAAAGCATTTAGGGACCTCACTTCCAAGAAAACCCTTTTAATTAGTGTTCACCATCTTCATAATCCCCTAAGCTCCCATATATACTTATTGTTGCTTTCGGATACCTGTAGGTACCCCATTTGATCCGCAATCAAGACATCTAGTTAATCCCACGAACAATGGCTAGCTAATGCATATAGTAGTATATTGATCTCGGCAATGGGCATGCCTTTTTGGGCTAGCTCTCAGCAAGCACAGTCAAAAGCATGGCACAGCACAAATGATGGATCATGTTGGATCTAGAAACTCGACACAATAGATGGCATGGCATGACACGACCGACTGGGTCGTGCTTGGGTCGGCCTAGCACGAAAGCAGCTCTTTCATAAAAAAACATCATATCTAAAGCCTAGTCCATCATCAACTACCTTATCCCAGTGACTCAGCCCATCATCAAATATTGCCTCTCCCATTCGCCTCCTACTATAACCTATTCGGCACAGTCACCATCTTCTCGTACCTCTGTCATCTCCTCTCTCTCTCATCTCGCCCTCCTCCACCTTTGCTTCTTCTCCACATTGCCATTTCCCCCTACCTCCACACGCCATCCCTTCCTCTTCGCTGCCAACAGAACCTCGCAGCCATCGTCTTCCTCGTTCCCCAACAAAGTCGCCATTGTCACTGCCATTTCTCCCACGGTAAGACTCTGTCCAACTAAATCCCACATGAGCACCACCTGGCCTCCTTCCTCCAGTCCCAACTTCTAATTGGAGCTCTTATCCTCCCTAGCACCACCGCCACAGGCTGCACACTGCAGGACCACCTCGGAGCTCTCTCAACCTTATCGTTCGCACCAGTAGACTTTTGCAACTCTCCTTGTGCTTGTGAGCAGTGTCATTGGTTCCCGTGAGCTTCGCGGCATGCAGTGGAGCTATAGAGAGAGAGAGAGAGGGAGGAGGCGGTAGCGGTGGTGATCGGCATGGAGAGGGAAAGAGACATGAACGGAGGGGAGAGAGAGACAAAAAAAAGAGGAAGAAGAGGGAGGGAGTACTGACGTGTACCCCACCCTACTAAGCGAAACCACTGTCACATTAGTGAAAACTGGGGGTGGTAAGGGCCAAAGGGTTGAAAAGGAAGGTTTTAAGAGTCGGAGGTTGCGATTTAGATTAATTGAATGTTAATCGAGCACGAACAATAGTTGAGGATTAAAAAATAGATTTTTTTTTCTAATTAATATATACTTTCAAGAATTGTTCAAGACCAAACGGACGTATATGCGTGTCTTAATGTATAGTTTGTATCATTTGCTTTTGGCTCGATATTGTTCGGTCGGATTTAAAATGCTCATGTTGGCCGGGTTAATGAATGGAATATTGGAATCCATTGGATAGCTAGGATTAAAGAACACGTCATGAGAGAGGTTGCATTAAGTACGTGCCTTAATGTCCAAGTGACAGAGATGTAAAGCATACTTTGGGCGGGCATTCCTCTCCAAATATGACACGTGTTTATAATAGATTACTTGCATTACCCTCCCACTATAATACACTTAAGAATGTTCCTTCAATCACCTAACTTGCAATAAACTAGCTGGTCTAGCTTACCACTGCAAAGAATTAGTATTACGTAATTTTTTCCCACTCTCCAAGTTAGGCTTACTTTCATGGCATGATGATGATGTGATGTCCAAAAGATAATAGTGTGAAAGTAACAGGAGGCGACATCAAAGGGAAGGGAGACTCATTTTAATCTTCCTTTTATTTTTAAGTGACCCACAAACAGATCACATCATTTCTACACACTTGGTATTTTAGTTTTTTTTTATCCCACCCCTGTCGTCAAAAGCACTGGATCGGATAGAAAAAAAACTGGATAAGACTAGGCCAGGTACTCCACAAATTAAACCCAAGATGATCCTAAATCCTAATCCTTGGGCATAATAAAGATGAAAGCAGGCACCATTACACAGTGGATGCCAACATTATTAGGACACACACATCTTTCAGGAAAAAAAAAATTAGGGCTCCGAAAAAGTGATCCGGAGAATGATGGTGTACACAATTACAGGACGGATGGACACTACTATGTAACCACTTGTAATCGGGCTGTCTCTAAATTAATGTAACACACGAGCTAATAAACAAGAAATGTACTTATATCCATATATTTTTAAAAGTTGCACAAATATTAAAACATAAATGAAAGAGTAGACAATGATTATTTAACCCTTTGTTTGCTTAAAGATTTGTGTAATTTTATTGAGAGGAGATGCATATAAGCACAATTAATTTGTTAATTAAGCTCTCCCGTGTGGAAACAGAACCGTACGTGTGGCGACGTTGCCAAGCATTGCCGTCCTCTGAACCGGGGTCAACCTAAGCGAAGTACATGTGCAACACAACACGTTAGCCTAGCGCCCTGTCAAGATCCTCAATCTCAGGGCAGATTGCTCTGTGTGTGTGTGTGTTTGCCCTAGCTAGCTTGCACTCGATAGATCTCCATGAACTTTGATTCGATGCATGCACAGCACAGGGTCATGCAATGGTAATAATAAAACGAAAGGGATTGGGGACGTGGAGATGCAGATGGAGAGAGAGGGGAAAAGAGAAGCCAGCAAGGTTGGGAGTGAGGGCCCCCTCCACTCACCTCATTGCTCCCTTGGCCTTTTTATCTTGTGTGGTGAACAGAGACAAGCCACCTAAAGATGGGGAAGAGTTGGACCATTAGGTCAGGAAGCTTTCAGCATTTGATTTGTGCAGCCATCCCCCTCAAGCCCCCCTCCTATCACTGGTTCACAGCCAAAAAGGCACAGAGATAGAAAGAGAAGTAGAAGAAAAAAAACTATGTGTATATATCAACACTAGACTATGGACAACAAAGCAATGATGGAAAGGACCAAACAAGCTTCTTAACCTACTCCTCTCGCTAGCTTTCGCTTTGATTGGTGTAGAATAATATGCTCTCTCTCCCTGCTGCCTCTTCATCTTCTTATCACGTACGGTTGTATGTTGAAACTGCTACCTTGGTGAAGTAAATGGTCGGTGATCCGGCATCGCTACAAGCGTCTCGTCAAACCTGCTTGGGAACCTACACGCAATGCGAGATGATAGCCCTGCCCCGGCTCTACCGCGGCAGCAGAAAAGACTACCGCGGCACTGGTTTGTCAGCGCACCGATCAACAGGCAGCAGCACAGCCGAGCAGCAATCAGCGGGCGTGTGGCTGCTCCTTGCCTCGCATGGACGATGAAGAAAAGGAAGGATGCTAGGGGCAGCTGCACATGGACTTAGCCTGATGATGTACCGACGCGGACGATGCAAGAACGAAGGGCAAGAGCAAAGCACTCGGCTCCAAGGGCAATAAGGCAACCCAGGCTTGACGGTGGCAATCGAGCTCGAGGAGAGGTCGCTGGTGGCAGTGGCGGCCCAGCGACGGAGACCCTGGCGGCGCTCTCGAATCGAGGGTGGCGACGACGATCGCGCCCGCGAGGTGAAAGAGTCCGGAAAGGGCGGCAAAGGAGGCGGCACTGGGGGAGCTGCAGCGACTCGGTGGCCCGCCGGGAATGATGCCGGAGGACGGTGACGCGGCACGAAAGCGACAACGGTGTGGACAGAGCTAGGGCCGGCGGCAGCATAGGAAGGGTTGGAACCCTACGGTTCCCCCCAATGTGCTACAGTGTTGGGCTGCATGGGCCTTGCTTGTTTGGCCAGCAGGTTGTCCTGCTTTCCATTTTTAGTTTAAATTCGTATTTCGATATTGTTTGGACTTTTGAGATGATAGGTGATTGAGGAATATGGTGTGGGATATTGGCATTTTCTGTAAGGGAAAAAATATTCGGAAGATTGTTTCCTTTATCTCATAATCTCAGATTTCAGGGTGTTACAATTGGGCTTACAATGTTAGCTCCTCCTCCCCCCCTCTCTCTCTCTCTCCACATTGAATGGCACTGGGGGACCTTTCCTTGGGAGTCCTCTTCAAACTCATGGTGAGGCAGCAGCCTGTGCACTCCAAACAAATGCACCGCACGATTGGAGCAAAAGGAGAAAAATGGCCTACGTTTGTGCAAATCCAACTACTATATTCAAACAAGATGCAATGCACCTTACGATCACGACAACTTTCTGTCTGCACACAGGGCAAGTACAATAACAAAGTCAACTATTGACTAATAGTAAACTAAAAGTTTGTTTGTACAATAACTGTCTCTAAAAGTTGTCTCTAGATGTTATGCAATAACTATCTTTTCTCTCTTGTACATAAATGATCTATCTATGCTCCCGTGCAAAGCTGGCTACTAAATAAGAGCCAGCTCTCTTCTCTCCCCTCCACATAGACCAAAGCTGATGTGTACAGACTAAGAGCCAGCTGACATGGTCTTATTGTACATGCCCTTACAGCGCTACACCATTGTCCACAACTAGTTAAATCAGCAAAAAGGGTTTACAACACTAGTGATTAACTTAATTACAGAGTTTGGCATTGCATATATGATGACATGTTTGGTGACTAGTGCAGATAAGGCTAAAGAATTCTCGGGAGGGAGGGAACTAGCAGCATGCTTGTCGACCATAGGATAAACTAGAAACTTATACGCGGCGTGCCACGCCGCGGACGCCGCTCTCCACGTGAGCAAATCGAGAAAACGCACGATCGACGCTCCACACACGAGCAAATTGAGAAAACGCGCAAAAATGACCTAAAAGGGATTTTGTGTTTTCCGCAAAAGGGCTTAAACGTAATACTAGAAAAACTCAACAAGGACCTAAATGCAATGTATATTTTTTTTAAAAAAAGGACCTCAACGCTTTTTTTCTTTTACGAAAAGGACCTAATCGTAATTCTTTTTTTGTAAAAGGACCCGAGCGCAAACCTTAAAAACGCATAAAGGACCTAGGCGTAATATATATTATTTTGTCGGAAAAATGACCTAATCGTAATTTTTTTTTTCCGAAAAAATGACCTATATATAATTTTTTTTCGGAAAAGGACTTAGATGTAAATTTTTTTGGCCGGCTTGCTCCACGACTCAAATGCACCTCGTGGCCGGAACCTTGCAGGCTTTAGTAGGTAGTATTAAGAACGCAAGACATGTTTGGTTCTGATTGCTCGAGGGAGCTTATACTATATTGCGGTCAATTGCATGCCTCCCCCCAATTTAGGCGGTTTGGAGATTCCTCATCCCTATCAATTTCGTACCAAACAAACGACCAATTATCCAACCGCATTAGCTAGGGAAACGCAAACTAAACACATGCCATCTTTGACCAAACGTACTACTCATCCTTGTAACAGCAACCAGTGCTAGCTTGTCTCACAAATGGGGACAACACTAGCTAGCTAGCTAGCTAATTACGCTAGTAGTACTATATATGCATGGTATATACTGTATGATTTTTTACTTCAAATTTTGAGGTCAAGACCCACCCCAACCAAAGAGACATGAATTCTGGATGGAGAAATCATAAAACTGCTCATTTCTCCCTTTTCTCTGGAATCTGGACTGGTTGAATTGAATCACTGACAGACAGAGAGACAGACATGGAGAAGGAAATAGAAGAGACAGCTCATCTCATTCATCCCTTGCTGGTTTGGTTGCTCGCGAGTTAGAACAGCAGAAATTTATTAGTTGGAGCAGAGGATAAAAATGCTGAGGCCAAGAGTGATTACTGTGTGAGGACATTAAAGCAGCCTGAGACTAGTACTACTGCTCCAGTCTGATGGGTAGGTTAGCTACTGGCAGTGACTGAGAGAGAAAATTTTACTGTCCAGAGCAAATCTAACTACGGCTAAGAATCTGTCCAGTAAGACACGACTTTTACGGTGGGCGGACTATATTGGAGCGACTGATCTCCCGTCCCGCGTTGGCTTGGCTCCTCTGCTGCGTGGCACACGAGGCCACAGGCGCCAGCGACGACGATTGACATATCGGTTTGGGCAGCGAGGGAGATGCAAATAGAAGTAAAGTCGGGGGCGTAAATGGTAAGTTGCGTGTGGCTTTTTTGTGGTTCAGCCCTTGGGCTTATCCGGTTTTCCGGAGTCGATCCCTCAATTTGCATATATGGGACAAGCTTCGCTGGGCTTGGTTTTGGAACGTAGGAGAGGGAGAGGCTCGACCGCTCGAGAGAAGAGATGAGTTGATCATTTATTGCTGCTGCTTAATTACGTGCAGCCCGGATACGAGTACGCAAGACAAAAATTGTGTTGCGTGAGTAACTTCTCGCTGGACTAGTAATGTACAGCATCTAGGACCGGTAGCTATGTACTAATCCACCCCATTAAGTTCACGTGACGTATTTTTAATGATTTTGTTTAAAAAATATAAGATATATATTATATCCCTATTACAAATCAATGTGATGTTCCCTTTATATATGTAATAAGAATTCAGATTTATTTAATAGTATCTACATACATACATTAAATATAGTGCTTAGATATAATAATTAGAGGTAGTCTAATTATTTTTAATGCCTCCATGGGCGCTGGCTTATATACTAAAATAAAATATGTGGTATAAACATGTAAAGAGTGACCATAGACAGACCTTGTTTATACTTCTTTATTCTTTTGAGCATACTCTAATAATGATTATAAGATACTATAAAGTGAGTTTTATGAAAAATTTCATTAAAGTCTACTTATTATAGCATAATTTGCGTATATACTCACTTTACATATGAAAAAAGATAATCCCTCCGATCACACCTAGTTGTCGTTTTAGACATCGACATGGTCTCTAAAATATACCTTTAACCACTAATTTTTATTATAATATATTTATAAAACCTAATAAAATTATAATATTATGAAATTACTTTTCGAAGCAAATCTACACATATGATTTTCATATATCCAATTTAAATATTTAAAAAGATATTAACAGTCAAAGTTTCAAAAGTTTAACTACACTTATGTCTAATATGACAACTATTTATGATCGGAGGGAGTATATAGCAAACATAAAGGGCTCCGATGAATTTTTTCAACCAAGTTGCATTGGAGTATCTTCGAATTAATATTTAAGTATACTGAAAATGATAAAGAAGTATAACATGTTCGTTTAAGTAGTATGTTGGAAGTGGAAGTACGTATTCCTGAGAGTACAGAAAAGACTTATATATATATATATACACTCTCATATAACGCTTAAACAAAAAAATTATACCAATTTATCCTTTTGAGCATACTTTAATAATGATTATAAGATACTTTGGAGTTTTATGAAAAAATTCATCAAGGCATAATTTGTGTACATACTCCTTTTTTTCATATGAAAAAGGATACATAGAAAAATAAAAAGACTTCGATAAAAAAAAATTCAACTTTGTCGTATTGGAGTATCTTAGAAGTAGTATTTAAGTATACTAAAAGTGATAACGAGATATAACACATTCGTTTAAGTGGCATGTTGAAAGTGGAAATACGTACTCGAGAGTACGAAAATGGTATATATATATAGAAGCCAAATGGGGTACCATGATTTCAAATACGCGAATTTAAGCCATATTCGAGTATATTTATATAAAAAAATCAGTTTTAGGGTATATACCCATCTACAACAATTCAAATGAAATGCATACATTTGAAAAATATATACTCGAATTCAAAGATTCTGAACGAGTTTGGATCACATGCTTTGCTGATTTATATATAAAATCAGCACATACCTACAACCAAACTATCATTAAAAAAAAGGGGAAACTCTAGTTTGAATTTCAGTTCAAACTTGTTTGAACTAGTTAGTAAACTGGTTAAACTTAGCATCCTAAAAAATTCAAAAAAAATCGCATGAAAATACATAGAAAAAAATATTATTTTTAGATCATGGTGCTTAGGCAACATGATGCGCTAGGTAATTATAATATATATATATATATTCTCTCTCTCCCGGGGTACGTATTCCACGCGCGTTCATGCGCTTTCTCCAATTAATTATCAATTACCTATAGCTAGCTACCCCCGCACCTCACGCACCGTGCTAGCTACAAGCTCGATCTCTCTAGCCAGCTACGGCCGGCCGGGCCGGCGACGAGCTACGTATCTGCTGGCGGGAGCCAAGCACGTACGTACGCGCCGCACGAGATTCACACTACATTTTGCATGACACGGGACGATCATCAATTCATTGATCATCGACATATACAATATCGTCCCTCGTGCCTCGCAGCAGTACTGTACTGCTATATATAGTACGTAGTAGGAGCTAGCTAGCAGTTGAAGTAATGCAATAATGTTGGGTTTTTGTGTACGTATCAAGTAGGAGTACGTATTTCCCCTATCTCTGTCTCTCTCTCTCTCCCAAATTTGCTATGACTGAAGGAATGAAGGAGTACCTAAATTAAGATCGACGATCAGTACGTTTCGTGATCCAAGTGCCAGCCGGGGGCCGGGGTTGACATTACGTAAAGTAGCGGGCTAGCTGCTCGTCTGATCGATCGAGGGCCGAGGCGGCAGCTAGCATTCATTCATGCATTTATATCCAAGCACAACCAACACACATCCTGGATTTGGTGATCGTACGGCCGGGTTGACCTGTCTCGTCGGTCTCATAACTGGATCAATCGTACGTGGAGTACGTAGGTGCAGCGAATTCATTCCTTTCATCTCTAAAACATAGGCTTATTTTGGGTTTTGTCCGGCTTCAGCAGAGAAGGCTGTTGGTGGGCTACTGCTGCCGGTTTAAGCCAGTAGTAGTTTAGTTCTGGTAGCAAGAATTAAAGGCTGGAGAAAACCCTGTAATAGGTTGGTGGGTGTGGCCACCTTGCTTTCTTTTTTCTGCCTTTTGCTTTTCGATCTTAATTTGTAGCTTTGATTTGGTTTCTTAATGAAAATTTTGTCATTTGAGTTAATTAGTAATTAATCCAAGAACGAATATTGAGCTATTTAATGTTCTAGAAAAAACGTACAAACACACACTGCAAGTGAGCATCATATTTGTCAGAAAAATGGAATACAGCAGGGTGGTCTTTATGCTGTACTATTCGGGAGCCCGTGGGTTGCAACGAAAACATATTTTTAAAACTTATAACCAAATCATACAACACATCTACAAAAATAAAATTACACTATTGAGTTGCCATGGAGAGGAAGAAGCGGAGAATAGCCCGGCTAGAGAGAGCTAGTGAGTCTGGATAGAAAGAGAGAGATGCGGTTGTTTTTTTTTATTTACGAAGAGGTGGAAGTGATGAGTGATCCATGTATTGGCTTGCTGTTTTTTTTTAAATAAAAGAGAGGACCAACGTTACAATAAACATGTCTCGCTGAGGACGCTCGATACAGTATATATATCACCATGCATGCATGCAATCGATCGTTAATTATGGGTGTGTTTGCTACGACTATGATTGAGTCTGTACAGAACGAGGTCTGCATGCATGCGTACGTGTAGTACTGTGCTGTGATATATATTGTAGCAGTAGGGAACAATGTATACAATATTCCGCGTATTATATATACTAGTATAGTGCCTGTGCTAACGCTACGACGGCAGTACACCCGCTTATCCATTAAATGAGAAGATAAGTATGAATACAACACTTAATAATAAAAGAGAAATTTAGAATTTTAAATGAATTTAGAAAGAAAAACGGAACTAAATGGAGGTCAAATAGGCGAAAACGGGCTCCCAAAAGATTTTAAATCAAGAAAGAGAAAGAAAAAAGAATTTTCTGATCTTAGATTATTTTTTTGCAGCTTCCACAGAGAGCACAGCGTGCTCTCTGGGCTTGGCCAGGGCAAGGGAGAGGGAAGGCTAGGGGTGGCCGGCCGGTCGCAGTGGGTCGGCACTGGTGTGGCAAGATCGCCGGCATCAACGCCTGCGGGGGAGGAATCACGGTTGCGGTGAATTTCGTTAGGAAAGATGACGGTGATGGCTTGGGTTATCTCCAAAATCCGGTGATCTTTACAAGAGGGAGCACTTGGGGATTTACGCAATACGATGGGGTGGAGGAGAGCTCGCCGGCTTTTATAGTACCTAAACAAGCATATTTATGAAAACCATAATTTGGGATCAAATCAGATTGGGAGGAAATTTTGGCAATAGAACACAAAATTTGGGGAATTAACACCATAGATGGAAAGAGGAGATTTGGTGCGGGATTGATGGAGCTTTGGAGCTTCTTTCTTGCTTTAATGGAGGGAGGGAAGAGAAGAAGCTTCTCTGGTCTGCGTTGCAGCTAAAAGAAGCTACAGTGAGTTGCCTTCATTTTTTTTAAATATAGAAGGATTTTTGAAAAGACATCACATTAAGTTAAAAAATTTTAGAAAAATTCTCAAAAAAACTTTCGATTATTTTGTACTTAATAAAATCATTTTCAAAAAAAAATTAAATTATAAATTTGCCGAGGCACGACGGCCGCGAGGTCGCTGACCAGCAACCTCGCCGCGTCGGCAAAGCCACCGATGGCGATCGTGGAGCCATTGCAGACCTACGTTCTCCGTGCCACGCCCCATCTCCCGGTTTCCTTTTCCCAGCACGTAATGTATGGTCCTTTCCTTTTCCAGGACGTTTGTTTCCTTTTCCTTTCCAGGACGTTTGTTTCCTTTTCCTTGTTGATGCTGGAGATGAGGGAAGGTCTGTTGTGGACCATAGGGATGATTTCGAAAAAATATGGAAAAATAAACTGCGCTCGTCGACCGCTGGATCCGTAAGGAAAAAAAGATAAAAATTAAACAGTGCTCGCCGGCCGCTGGTTCCGCGAGAAAAAATTAAAAAAATTAAGCAGCACTCACAGACAGTTGGTTCCTTAGATAAAAAATGAAAACAAAAATTCAGCGCTCTCCGTGCGCTGAAATTAGGCTCTATGGGGCTAGATCCGTAAAAAAGTCTCGAGAAGGGTCATATTCGGAAAAAAATACGATCACAATGCCAGGACAATAAAAAATTCAAGTCTTATTTCCTTGCATGCGGATCCTCCCTGTTTATTTTCTTGTTTGATTCACCCTCCTTCCAAATATGTAGTACGTACAATTTTGGCGAGTAAAAAATTCAAATCTGGTTCCTTGCATGCGGATCCTCCTTATTTATTTCCTTATTTGATTCGCTCTCCTTCCAAATATGTAGGTGGGGGAGGTCTGTTGTGGGCCACAGGGATAATTAGACACACTAAATAATGACCATCGGATGTGGGTGAGTAAAACTGAGGAAAGATCTGAGACGTTCATTTTGATGAATGCAAGTTTCTGGGGACGTTTTGCTGGGTGCACGAACATTAGGCCATCTCTAATGAGATGCATTATTTAGGGTGAACGTAGAAAAATTTGCTTAGGTACATTATAAAGGGGTATAGATACTCATTGTAGTGGTACTAATATATATGTGGGCTGGCTCAGGCACGAAGGCTTTAATGCTCCGGGCCAGCGCCTAGCGTACGCGATCACAAGTCAGAGCCGACCGGCACCGTTGGATGCCATGCTCGATCGATCCGGTGCGTCCGATTGGGCCGTCATTACCCGGCTCTCGAAAAATGAATGAATGGCCGGCAAGTACATGTACCGCATGGTGCGATCGATACTGCTATATATTATATATGCGATGGCCTCTACCTCCCACAAGCTACGTACTGCAAGCTAGTCCTACGTGGAGTTCATATTGGCCTTTGATAAGCGAGAGATCGATCGATCAGAGACGAGTGGCACTCGTAATAGATCAGACAGACACTCGCTACCACCAGGATGGTTAAATTTCGCGACGGGAAAAACCGCCAGGAGTAGGTGAATTAATTACCATCGGGAATTGAAAGTAAATCCTGACGGTAGACCGTGAGGAAATATCCGCGGGGAGGACGAGGATTGTAAATGACTGATGGTCACCCGACAGGAAAGTTTCATATATCTGACGATCACCGACAGGACAATTTCGTAGGTGCCAGGTTTGGCCTGCTAAATGACCTGGCAGGTACCCATGAGGGAATACCGTCAGGCATCTGATCCATGTCAAGTGATATCAGGAAAACGTTGACCGATGTGATTTTGAAGTTACCTCGCGTCGATGGAACCGTCAGGGAAAAAAACCACGCCGTTTTAACGCGATGAAAAATCACCGTCCCGTCACTGACACTGGCTGGGCTTTAATTCTTGACTTTTTTTTCCCATCAGAATAAGAGCATCATTTTTATGTACGGTTTGTGAGGAAAATTGACATACTTGCTTTCTCATTTTTGTAGAAATAATTGATTTTTTAATCAAAACTAGACCATATATTGCACATTCAATACAGCATGTTGAGATACACTTAATCTGCCAACACATTGCCCATTCGAAATTCACTCCGGAGACATCGAATTTGCCCATTGCACATTCACAACGCATTTAACCAAGCATTAACTTAGTTACACTACAAACATCAACCAGCAGAGTACTTGGTCTATATCCTAAGTTGCAAAATACAACCATCCTACTAGAGTTCATAAGCATCAAGGTGTCCATAAAGTCACCTTCGGTAACTAGACTAAGTTGCACAATAGCCAGCACTTAGTCTATAGCCTAAGTGGCATCCACTCCCAGTGGAATTTATATCACATCTTAGTCATGAACCAAACTAGAGCGGTGCATCTTCGTCGCCTGCCCCATCGTCGGCCCCGTCAATGCTATTGTTGCAATTGCCCTCGCAGCCCATGTCGCCATCTGCGTTCCCATCACCGATGATTTCATGGTCCGGCTGTGCGCCCACAAGTGAAGAACCAGTCCCCTACATGTATGCATGCGAGCATAAATAAATGAATAACATTCAACATAAAGCACAAGTCATGAATACAATGGTGTAGCAAAGCTCTCTGTGCCAACTGCCAACTGCCATTTTGAGAATGAAAGTAAGAAATAGTACTTTATCAACTCTAACAGCAACTTTGAAGTAATTCAGCTGTATATTCAGGACAAAATTGAGACTATGACCTGCATCTGTGTAACACTATTTAGTTCTAATTTGCTAATAAGTTCAGAATGTAGTGCAGATAGCAGAGCTCTCTCTAATCCGGCCAGTCCAAATTTCTTGTCCCATATGACACAATTACTAGTAATTAAGCCAAGTTCATGATATGGGCAGTACCATGAGTTAAGACTAGTCACAAACAGGGGTCACATTCCTTTCTACCTTACCATGAAGTTAGTATCACAATAATCAACATGAAGCCTGTGATCTACTGCACTGGTTGTTGGCATTCTGCCATACCAAAAACGATTAGTCGTCGTAACGGAATATTTGGTGTATTTTGTAACTATGCGACCAGTTTTGACAACTATGCGTACGGAGATCATGCATATTGTAGGGCAGGGCCCCCGTGAGTTACCGCGGTGGGGTAGATCATCAATTAGAACAGGCCAGCAGTTCGTCTCAGCATGGGACGAGCAGGCAAATGGGCCTCCTTTCGTTTGAGTTTGCAGTGTTAGGCCTTTGAAAGGTGCCAAAACGCTGGGGATGTCCGTTCGTATGGTACACTTGTGCTAGATAGTATCAGCACATCGGTTGTAAGTGCCCGTTTATTTTAGCTTTTGATTTTGGATTCTAGCTCCAAAAGCAGAATAAAAAACAAATAGTCTGATTCTAGAATTCGATTATCACAACCCATCCCACCCATATACACTAGAATCCACAATCCACTTCATATATACTTTTGGATTCCAGCTTTTGGAGAATCGACTTCTCTACAACCACAATCCACTTCACATGTGCTTTTGGATTCCAGCTTTTGGAGAATAGGCTTCTCTACAACCACAATCCACTTTATATGTGCTTTTGGATTTCAGCTTTTGGAGAATCAGCTTCTCTACAACTACAATCCAAAATCAGCTTTTAGAAAATCCAAAGCTAAAACAAACAGGTACTAAGACTAGTACACAAGATGGGCCGGACGAGTATGGGCTATATGTCGGCCTCAGTCGAGTTACATGTGTTTTCCTTTTGTTGTAGTCGGTTCGCACTTTAAAAAGTTATTACTTGCGAAAGGAGAATATAAATAGTGAAATGCAATATTGAATTATTCACGATTACCTATAGAAAATCGACTTGAGCTCAAATAAGAGTGACCTTGCATGATGGCATACACCATTCTATATCAAGAAAAAATTTAGGATTTACCACTATATTCATCGGTATTTTAGGATTTGCCACCCGTTATCTCACCGATATATGGCCATTGGATCCACACATCAACAAGACATCGAACAGAAAATCCTAAACTGCCAATAAATAGAGTGCCAAATCCTAAATTGCCCATTTTATCTATCTATTGATAACTCAACTATGCATACACTGTGGAGGTTGCGAATTCAAACCCTGTCTCTTTTCATGGGTATTACCGTATTAGGCGGCAATATAAAAAGGTGGCTTGCAAAAATTGTGAAAGACATTTATAACAAGTTTCTTAAGAAAGTGTCAGCGGCGTTGTAATAAAAACAACTACTATTTTCATAAAAGTGGGATCGGCACTACAACAAGCAGAGGCTTTTGCGTAGAGTGCAGCATGAAATGGGAGCTACACGCAATAAGAGAATAAGGGAGAATAAAATTTAAAAAATTCAGGAAAGTATAGTTGTAGGGGTGCTCTAGCCCCAAAGAATGTCGGTGTCGGGGATCGGTCATCCTGGTATGTGTCCAGGCCCCCCGGGGGCTTTAGACCGTCCCCCCGAGCTCGTACGGACTGTTCCCGAGCTCGGCTGGAGGTCTCCCCGAGCTCGGAGGACCGTTCCTGAGCTCGGGCGAGGGTTTTCCCGAGCCCGTGCTGACTCCCGCGACCTCTCCGACCTCATCAACCTCGACCCGGCCTTCAGTATAGTGATCTCTTTTATGTATATTTGACATTTCTCCCCTGCGTGGGAACTAGGGTCACCTGCTTCTGTCAAATCCCCTGCGTGGGAACTAGGGTCACCGACCCCTGTCAGTTCTCCTGCGTGGGAACTAGGGTCACCTGCTCCCAACAACTCCTGTCGATTCCCCTGCGTGGGAACTAGGGTCACCTGCCCCCGTCAACTCACAGACAGCCACCCGACGTCAGCCTCGAATCAGCGCCAAAGGTCTATAAAAGCGCCAGGCTACCCCGGCCAGAAAAAGGGAGAACACAGCAATAACCTAAGGGGATGCACAGATACCTCTGCAGACACACTTGTACACCACGCCATCCTTCGAGCTCCCCTTCGGCAGCCACTTCCGAACGGCCTCGAGGTCGAGCTCCCTCTTTGCACTCCCCCGAGGAGCTTTTAGTCATCTTTCGCCTACGGGCAAGACTGGAGTAGAGCTATTGCCCGACGTAGGGGGCTCGAACCAGTATAATCGCTGTGTCTCGTGTCCGATTGTTCCTCTTCCTCGAACTGTGCACCTATCGACGCTTCCTCCTTCCCGGACGAGCACGATTTGGGGCCTCACCCCTTTGCACGATCCTTCCCCCTTCTTTGCGGTCGACGGTCCCGATCGTCGACAGCTGGCGCCCACCGTGGGGCCCGAAGTTTCGTTCGTCCGAAGTTCATCGCCTCAGCGTCGTCAACACTTTCAGCTTCACCGACAACATGTCGCGATCAGCGAGCCTGGGCTCGGATGCGATCCCTGAGTACCAAGGCTCCACCTCCAAGCTCTCGCCCTCATTGCCGCCTCGCGAACGTCGGGTCTTCATGGCCGGCAGCCGTGAGGCAACTCCGGGGGCGGATGACGGCGGCCCAGAGACTCCACCGGAGGCGCGCCGGCTCGCCCAGGTCACCATCAACCAGGCTATCACCACCATTCGGCGGGAGGAGCGCGGGGCAGCCCGCTCTCCATCCGGACAGCTCAGTCCTTCCCGCTCGGACGAGCCCGACTGAGAGCGCCTGCGGGCCATCGCCCGGGTCATGGCTGACCCTGTGCGGACCGGCTCGGCCCTCTTCAGACGGTCCCTGGCCGAAGAGCTCAATAGAGCGACCGACGACGTCACGCCTTCGTGGCAAGAGCGGCGCCTGGGCTTCGAGTCTCGCCCCTTGGCGAGTGGTAGCGACTCGCCGCTCGGTCGCCGGTCGTTCTGACAGCAGACTCATTACCCGCGGTCTCGCACCCCGTTACCGTCCCCTCCACCTCGCCAGGTTGAAGGTGTGGCGCGCGGGCACGACCACCACCAGCGGAGCGGGAGTGATGCTCGCTCGAGCAGTAATGCTTCCGGGGGCCTTTCCCTGGACATTCCGCCCAAACGCCAGAAGGTTCGTGACCGCCCGCGCCACCGTCCTAACGATACTCCTGCTGACCGTCGCGGCCGGCGCGGGGTGCGCCACCGGCTCGAGTTTCCCCTATCCGCGAATGGTGAGTCCGACGCCAGCAGCGGCGGCAACGGTCTCCCGGCTTACAGCTGCCCGACGTACGCGGACGACCTCCGTCAGGTGCGCTGGTCGGCCCGGTTCAAGCCGACGATAATGGAGCGGTTCGACGGGACCAAGAACCCCGCGAAATTCCTCTCCATATACTCCACCACCATCTTAGCGGCTGGCGGGGATGAGGCCGCGATGGCCAACTATCTCCCCACCGTTCTGGACGGAGCCGTCCGCACCTGGCTCTTCAACCAGGCGCCCGGCACTTTCCGGTCATAGCGCCAGCTGCGGAGGGCCCTCCACTCCAACTTCCAGAGCTGCTACGAGCGGCCTGGACGAGAAAGGGACCTGGACCGAGTCATCCAGGGAAAGGGTGAGCCCCTCCGAGACTTCGTGCGCCGGTTTACCCGCGCACGAAACTCGATCCCCAATGTCTCCGATGAGACTGTCATCAAGGCCTTCAAGTTCGGCGTCCGCGACAGACACCTCACGGAGGACCTTGAGATCGCAACGAAGCTCACCGTCAACAAGCTGTTCCGCATGGCGGAGTGATACGCAGACGCGGACGACGCCGTCCACTGGAAGCACGACTACGACCGAGGCAAGCTCGGCCTCATCTTTGGCGAAACAGGCCCATCCGGCACTAGGGAAGGGGCCTAAGCCCCGCGCGACAAGAAGCGGGGAAAAGACCGCGGTGCGGGGGACGGCCAGCTCCGCGTGGTCGCGACGATTGACGGCAGGCGCGAAGGGACGAAAAGCGCCGACCCGACTGACGAGGGCCTCGGCCTCAACAGAATCGCCCACAGCCTCAGCAAGCACCACGCCGGCCCCAGAAGGGGCAGGGCCGGGCCGTGCCCCCTCGAGCCGACGCCCGGATCTGGGACGACGAAGAACGGCCCCGCCTCGACTCCGATAAATTCTGCCCGTTCCACAAAGCTTACGGCCACGACCTGCGAAATTGCAGGACATGGCTGTACAGGCTGGACGCCTTTTACAGAGGGCATGGAGAAATGCCCACGCTCCCGAAGGACGACGAGCTGCCCGGCGGAATCAACACCGGCGAGGGCCGAGAATTCCTCAACTTGGAGTTCCAGTAGGGCGACTGCCGCGTTGATGTAATCTTCGGCGGCTCTTTGGCATTTCGGTCCTGGCGCGAGCTGAAGGACGCTGCGCACACCGTGTACCAAGTCACCGCCAGGAAGCCCGCCGACCAACCCTGCAGGTGGGATGGCATTCCCATCACTTTCTCCCGGGATGATGCTCCCCCGGGAATGTCTCGAGACTTCAAGACCGCCCTGGTCGTCGCCCCGACCATAAGCAACACCGTCGTCGGACGAGTTATGGTTGACAGGGGAAGTTCCCTCAACCTGCTCTTGGCGAGCGCACTGGACCGGATGCAGATACCCCGATTGAAAATCAAGAATATAGCGGTCCCCTTCTTCGACATCGTGCCGGGGAGCTCGACCACTCCTCTTGGGCAAGTGATTCTGCCCACGACTTTCGGGGACTCTGCGAACTTTCGCACCGAGCTGATCACCTTCGAGGTAGTCGACGAGGACCTCCCCTATAACGCCATTCTAGGGCGGCCAGCCCTGATTAAGTTCATGGCCGCAAATCACTACGGGCACCGGTGTATGAAGCTCCCAGGGCCCAGCGGCATCATAACGGTCCGCGGTGACCTCAAGGCGGCGCACGGCTGTGAGGAAAAGGCCCTAGCGCTCACCGGCGTGCTGCCTCAGCAGGGCCCCGAGATAACCCCGAAGAATGCCCGCCGGAAGGTGGCAATCCAGCCCGGTGGCCCGACCAAGGCCATGCAGCTCGAGGAGGGAAGCTCGGGCAAGTGCGCCCACATTTCCGCCCAGCTCGACGTAAAATAGGAAGGCGAGCTCACCACCTTCCTCCGAAATAAGAAAAACATTTTTGCATGGGAACCGGCGGACATGCTGGGGGTCCCACGGGAGGTGGTCGAGCACAAGCTGCAAACAAAGCCTGGCTGCAGGCCCATGCGCCAGAAACTGCGGCGCTTCTCCCCTGGAAAAGCGGCGATAATCAGGGAACACCTCGACAAGCTCCTAAAGGTCGGCTTCATTCGCGAGGTCAACTACTCCAAATGGCTGGCCAACCCTGTAATTGTACAGAAGAAAGGCGGAAAATGGAGAATGTGCGTCGATCACACGAGCTTAAATGCTGCGTGCCCCAAAGATAACTTCCCTCTCCCGCGCATAGATCAAATTGTGGACTCCACCGCCAACGCTAAGATGATGAGTTTCCTCGACGCCTATTTTGGCTACCATCAGATCAAGTTCGCCGTGGAAGACGAGGACAAGACCGCCTTCATCACGCCGTTCGGAACCTTCTGTTACACGACCATGTCGTTCGGCCTCCGCAACGCGGGCGCAACGTTTCAGCGGCTAATGGTCAAGACCTCCGACCCATAGATCGGCCGGAACCTCGAGGTCTACATCGACGACATCATCGTCAAGAGCTCCTCCGAGGCCGACCACGTCAACGATCTGGCCGAGACCTTCGCCAATCTAAACAAGTTTGGCATCAAGCTTAATCCCGAGAAGTGCATCTTCAGTACGACCTCCGGAAAGGTACTCGGCTACATGATCGGGGGCTCAGGCGTGGGCTCGAACCCAGAGAAAATCGAGGCTATTGAGCATATAGTCGCCCCGACTTCGGTAAAACAAGTTCAGAGCCTCACCGGCCGCATCATCGCTCTCAGTCGCTTCATCTCCAGGCTCGGTGAGTGGGGGCTGCCCTTCTTCAGGATCCTACGCAGGCACGGGGGCTTCGAGTGGACCCCCGAAGCCCAACGATCCTTCGGCGAGCTTAAGGCGTACCTCTCAAGTCCGCCTCTGCTGACGACTCCGCAGCAGGGCGAAGTGCTGTTGCTCTACCTCGCAGCCATGACTCAGGCCGTTAGCGCGGTCCTGGTAGCCAAGCGTGCCGGGCGATAGCACCCGATCTACTACGTCAGCGAGGTGCTTCATGGGCCAAAGGAGTGCTACCCTCTGGTCCAAAAGCTCCTCTACGCCCTCTTCATGGCCTCGCGTAAGCTTCGACACTACTTTCAAGCGCATGCGGTGGTTATCCCGAGCGGGCTCCCGCTCGGAGAGATCCTCAGGAACCCGGAGGTCGAAGATCGCGTCGCCAAGTGGGCCATGGAACTGACCGAGTTCGACCTTCGCTTCGTGGCCCGCACCACCATCAAATCACAAGCGCTAGCCGACTTCGTGGTCGAGCAGACGACCGAGCCTGCCCCCGAGCCCGTGATCGAAGTTGAGGACCCCTGGACCATGTTTTTCGATGGGTCGAGGTCGTTTGAGTGCTCGGGGGCTGGCGTTCTCATCGTCACCCCTCGGGGTGACCACCTGAGGTATGTGGTCCGCTTCAGTTTTCCCGCAACCAACAACGCTGCGGAGTATGAAGCCCTCTTGGCTGGCCTACGAGCTTGCAAGTCCCTGGGCATCCGTCGTCTGATTGTTAAAGGGGACTCCCAGCTCGTCATCAATCAATACAACAAAGACTACCAGTGTTCGGACCCATTGATGGCCAAGTACCTTGTCGAGGTACGTAAGATGGAGAGATGGTTCCAGAACTTAAAGATCCAGCACATGCCAAGGAAGGACAACTCCACTGCCGACCTCTTGTCCAGACTCGGATCGTCCGGTGATGAGCTCCCGCCGGACGTCATCCTCGAGACCTTGGTCACACCATCCATCGCCGACCGGGAAGACCCGGTGGCCCTCCTCGAGAGTGTTCCCTCGTGGATGGACCCAATCATCAAGTTCCTCGACCGCGGAGAACTCCCTGCTACTACGACCGAGAGGAGTAGGATCCGGCACTGCGCGAGCTCGTACAAGTTCATCGGCGGGAAGCTTTACCGTCGAGGAGCTCTAGGCATTCTGTCAAAATGCGTCACCCCGGAGGAGGGTAAGTACTTGCTCAATGATATACATTTAGGCCTATGAGGCGCTCACTCTTCTTTCAGGACCATGGTCAGGAAGGCATTCCGGATGGGATTTTACTGGCCAACGGCGCGGGGCGCCAAGACATCGTCGCGCTTGCGAACTGCCCGCCCATGCTCGAAGGCGGCAATCGCCTACGCCTTGCAGACCATCCCCCTCGCCTGGCCGTTCTCGACGTGGGGTCTCGACATTCTCGACCCCTTCCCGAGATCAGTTGGAGGGAAGAAATTCCTGTTCGTCACCATCAACACTTTCTCGAAGTGGATCGAGGCTGAGCCGGTCTCCGCTATCACTTCCAAAGCCGCGGTAAGGTTCTTTCGTTTCTTTGTGATCACAAGGTATGGAGTCCCTTGCAGGATCATCACCGACAATGGAACGCAGTTCACCAGCGAGCTGTTCCAAGGGTTCTGCGCAGACATGGGAACCAAGGTCTACTATGCCTCGGTGAGCCATCCTCAGAGCAACGGGGCGGTCGAGCGCGCCAACGGACAGCTCGTCCAAGGCGTCAAGAAGCGAGTGTTCACCGAGCTCGGACAGCGCGGTCGGGCCTGGGTGGACGAGCTTCCCACCGTCGTTTGATCCGTCCGCACCACGTCAAGCCGGGCGATGGGGGCGAGCCCTTTCCAGCTCGTCTTCGGTGCTGAGGCCATCCTGCCATCCGAGATCATGCTCGGCTCCACCAGGGTTAGCTCGGTCGACCAAGTCAGCCTCGAGCAGGAGCGGTCTCTTGACCTCGCCCTGGCGGAGGAAGTAAGGTGCCGCGCGCTGCTGCGATCGACGCGCTACCTGCAAGATCTCCGCAGGCATGCCGCTCAATCGATACGGCCTAGGGGCTTCCGCACCGGGGACCGGGTCCTAAGATGAAGGTTGGAAAAAGGAAAGATTGATTCATCAAAGACAACATCTCTGGATATATAGATACAGCCAGTGGGAATGTCAAGACACTTATATCCCTTATGTTGATTGTTGTACCCAAGAAAAGCACATTGTTTGGATCTGAATTGAAGTTTGTGATTATTATATGGTCTAAGATTAGGCCAACAGGCACAGCCAAAAACTCGAATGAAGGTATAGTTGGGTTTTTCACGAAACAAAAATGCCAAAGGAGTAGAGAAGTCAATCACACGACTAGGAGTACGATTGATGAAATAGGTGGCCGTGAGAAAAGCTCCATCCCAGAATTTAAGTGGCATGGATGCATGAGCAAGAAGCGCCAAACCAACTTCAACAATATGACGATGCTTACATTCTGCAGACCCATTTTGTTGGTGAGCATGAGGGCAAGAAATGTGATGAGCAATTCCAATTTTTTGAAAGAAGGAATTTAACCGATGGTATTCACCACCCCAGTCAGTCTACATGGTAAGAATTTTTCGGTTCAAGTGTCTTTCCACGAGTTGCTGAAAATTGGTGAAGACTAGAAAAACATCAGACCTATTTTTCAAGAGATAGATCCAAGTAAATTTACTAAAACTAGTATAGTGTATGTGCTAACGCTACAACGGCAGTACACCCATTTATCAATTAAATAAAAAGATAAGTATGAATATAACACTTAATAATAAAAGAGAAATTTAGAATTTTAATTGAATTTAGAAAGAAAAACGGAACTAAATGGAGGTCGAATGGGCGAAAACGGGCTCCCAAAAGATTTTAAATCAAGAAAGAGAAAGAAAAAAGAATTTTCTGATTTTGGATTTTTTTTGTTTTTGTTTTGCAGCTTCCACAGAGAGCACATCATGCTATCTGGGCTTGGCTAGCTCAAGGGGGAGGGAAGGCCAGGGGTGGCCGACCAATCGCAATGGTCGACACCGTGCGGCGAGATCAGCCGCACCTGGCGCTGTGGGGAGGAGGCACAGCCAGATGAATTTCACAGAAAGATGACGGTGATGGCTTGGGTTACCTCCAAAATCCGGCGATCTTTACAAGGGGGAGGACTTGGGGATTTACGCAATGCGATGGGGTGGAGGAGAGCTCGCCGGCTTTTACAGCCCCGAAACAAGCATATACATGGAAACCATAATTTGGGGTCAAATCAGATTAGGAGGAAATTTTGGCAATAGAACACGAAATTTGGGGAATTAACACCATAGATGGAAAGAGGAGATTTGGTGCGGGATTGATGGAGTTTTGGAGCTTCTTTCTTGCATTAATGGAGGGAGGGAAGAGAAGAAGCTTCTCTGGTCTTGGCTGCAGCTAGAAGAAGCTATAAGTGGGTTGCCTTCATTTTTTTAAATATAGGAGGATTTTTGAAAAGATAGCATATTAGGTTAAAAATTTCTAGAAAATTTCTCAAAAAAACTTTCGATTATTTTGTACTTAATAAAATTATTTTTGAAAAAAATTGAATTATAAATTTGCTGCATTAAATCATTTATTTAAATCTAAAAATAGAAAAAAATCTTTTAAATCTCTTAAACAAGAATGTACAAAGGCAATGAGTCTTCGGGAACTGGTCAATAAATCAATACCTCTCGTGCGAACAACGAAACATGGGCACACCGCATGCAATCTCCCGGCCGCGCTGCCCCGTCTCTCGATTTCCTTTTCCCAGCACGTAATGTATGATCCTTTCCTTTTCCAGGACGTTTGTTTCCTTTTCCTTGATTTCAGGACGTTTGTTTCCTTTTCCTTGATGATGCTGGAGGTGGGGGGAGGTCTGTTGTGGGCCACAGGGATGATTAGACACACTAAATAATAGCCATCGGATGTGGGTGAGTAAAGTTGAGGAAAGATCTGAGAGGTTAATTTTGATGGAGGTAAGTTTCTGGGGACGTTTCGCTGGGTGCACGAATGTTGGGCCATCTCTAGCGGGATGCACTATTTGAGGTGGACGTAGAAAAAAATGTTTACGTGCATTATAAAGGGGTATAGATCATCGATGAAGCTTACATAATATTGATACCTTCCTACAGATTTGGGCGCTGGACCCCAAACATCTGAGAAAATAAGCTCCAAAGGAGCAGAGGATCTACTAGTAGAAATAGGATAAGGTAACTGATGACTCTTTGCTTTTTGACAAGCATCACAAACACTATCCTTATTTGACTCATCAACGAAAGGGATATTATTCTCTTTAAGGATTTTGCTAACAATAGAAAAAGATGGATGACCAAAACGACTGTGCCATCTAGAAGTAGAGGGTCTGACAACCGTGAGAGCTTGATGTGTAGGAGTCTTTAATGGAATGGGGTACAGGCCACCCTGCCATCTACCTCGAAGAAGAGTTCTCTTCGTTTCCTGATCCTTGACAAGGAAGAAATCAGGGTGAAATTCAAGGAAGCATTATTGTCTGAAGCAAGACGATGGATTGAAGCCAAGTTTTTCGTGACCTTAGGAATATGAAGCACATTATTAAGATAAAGATTTCGGACAGGGTACGCAAAATAGATTGACCTACATGACTTATGCTCATACCTGCTCCATTGGCCACATGAACTTGATCTTGGCCATGATACTTCTCCCGAGTTGTAAGCTTCTCGAGCTCACTGGTTATATGATCGGTTGCACTGGTATCTATGTACCAGTTCGTGTCAACCCCATAGGAAGCTTCTGAAACGTTCCATCATCACCAGAGAAGGAGCGATTAAACCTCTTCCAGCATGTATGAACTGTGTGCCCTTCCTTTGTGCACAACTGGCATACGGATTTTTGGCCATCACCGTGGCCACGTCCCCCACGACCTCTCCCATTGTAGCATCCGCGGCCTCTGCCTTGGCCACAGCCACGACCACCGCGCGAGGCCATATTCACAAGGGACTGGTAGCCACCTTCGTTCTGAAGAGCCAGTCGAGCTTCATAGGCAAGAAGCTGCACATACAAGTCACTTAAAGAAACATTATCTTTAGCACAAATTGATGACACAAATGCATTATATTCTACATCTAGTCCTGCCAGGATGTAGGACACGATATCATCATCGTCAAGTTTCTTTCCAACCACCGCCATCTCGTCAGCGAGGCCCTTCATCTTGGTGAAATACGCCGAAGCCGTTGCATCACCCTTCTGTTCTCTGGACAGCTGTGCACGGATTTGAATGATCGGGGACTTGGACTGCGACAAAAACATCTCACCAATCGCCTTCCAAACTGCATTGGCGTTCTCAAGATGCACCACTTGTACAAGCACCTCTCGCGACAATGTCGAGAGGAGATACCCAAGGACTTGCTGGTCCTGAGCAACCCATTGGGCGTATGCCGGATTGTCGACCTCCTCCTTGCTCTTGTCCGCCTTCTCGACGATAATCTTCTCAGATGGCATCTGCTTTGAGTCATCTAAATAGCCAGTTAGCTGCGCTCCACGTACAGCCGGCATAACCTGGGCGTGCCAGACCAGGTAGTTCTCTCTTGTTAATTTTTCTGAGACCGAATGCCCTAGGGATGTCGAGGACAAGGCCGGCGAAGAAGAGGACGCCATGGAGCTAGATGCGTTTTTGGTGGGAGGGACTAGCTCGGATACCATGAAACAATATAGGAAGCGTTCATTACCTCCGTAGAGGCCGCGGCTGCATGTTTATATAGGCCGAAACAACCCACGGCAGAGGTATGAACAACTTGGCTAGCAAGATAAGATCTCACAAGTTTCTATCTATACAAGTTTCTATACTTGGAGATATTCTATCTATAGCCTGCACAGATTGATTTACAAAGATCTGTTACAATCGGAGTATATCTCTAACACTGGCATTGGCCACTGACTTGTATTCGGCCTCCATACTTGATTGCGACACAGTAGGTTGCTTCTTGGAGCTCCAAGAGATAAGATTTGATCTAAGGAAGATTGCATACCCCAGTTGACCAACGGTCATCAGGACAACCAGCCCAATCAGCATCGACAAATGCACTTATGAGCGACGACGATGACTTGGAGAGCTTCAACTCCAACATGGCCGTGGCAACAAAATGCCGAAGAATTCTTTTAACTCCAGACCAATGAACATCTGTTGGGGACTGCGGATACTGGCAAACCTTATTGACACTGTAGGCAATGTCCAGCCGAGTGAGCGTCATGTTCTGGAGGGCACCAACTGTGCTTCTGTACCGGGTTGTGTCAACAGCGGACAAGAGCGAGCCAACATCCTTAGATAATTTATCAGTCACTGCCATTGGCGTGCTGACAGGCTTAGGACAGCTCATGTTGGTTTTGTGTAAGAGATCAACAAAATACTTGTGCTGGGAGAGAAGCAGGATATATATGTACGGACCATAGGGAATATTTACCTATGTACTGGTTAGTTATCAAATTGTATTCATGCAAAATGTACGAAAGTACCCTTCTCAGGGTCATGTGAAAGAGGGGCGAGATGGAAAATGTGTCCCTCTCCCTCTTCTATATAAAGCATCCCAAGGAAGCTCAAGAAAGAAAACAACATTCATTTTCAAATTAAGCTCCCGCCTCTCACTCGGTCCTGTCATGAGAAAGGGTATTAGCATACCCACTGTTTAGCCCTAATGCTACAACAAGTATCGATACCGAGCAAAAATGACATGGAAGTTATAAAAAGATTACTCACCTGTGACTTGGCAACATCTGCAGCTTCCGCTTGCTTCTTGAGCACCATCATCTTTTGATAATCGTCTTCAACTTTGGCAATACGATTGACAGTAGCATAAAATATGTAACCAGTCAGTAAAGCAATCAGAAAAGTTCCAAATGATGATGTTATTGCCAGCCATGGCCATGGTGGCCTTTGCATGAACCTGTTGAACAAAAATAGAAATAGATCACATGGACAGTTTTTTTTTTTTTAAAAAAAAGGAACGTCACATGAACACTGTCTGAATACATTCCAATTTCAGGATTCATAAAAAGGGAGAGCAGCCAAACAATCACCTGCAATGCATCTCGTGTCTTCTTGATGGATCGCCAAAGTTGAGCATACTGACATGATACATGCCACTGGCTGTATCATTCGAACCATACACACTGATTGGTTTCTCATTAGTAGTATCATACACGTTCACCATGATGGATTGCTTCCCCGCAAGCTGATGAGGCAACTTATCAACAAGTGCTTCTATATCAAATATGCCACCTATATAGCTGTTTGCAAGCAAAAGCAAATCAGTTAGGATTCTGCTGCATAACCTCTTGTTGGAATAGCAGGCTCATGCATGTAGACCTTACCCGATAGCAGCTTGGATGCGATCCTGTGGCCTCACATTTGCAGGAAGCTCAGACTTGTACACCGTGTATGTCAAGATCACCCCGAGCCGATTATTCAGTAGCTTAAAAGGAGCAGTTAGAACACCCTTCCCGGATTTTCTGGCTCGTAGTATGTTTTTGCGATCCTCCTGTTGAAGCAAAGCAGACACCCTTTTTAACATGACAACCAGACAATATTTCCAAGAAAATTACTATGATCGAAACATCGTAACTCCGAATCAACAGTTCTTTTCCGAAGTTAAAAAAAGAGGCTAAGATAACAAGGAACCACACTGTAAGATAGTAAGAATTTTGTCCCATCATGGTTAAAACACTAGCAACAGTCTGAGCTGTTAAACCACATGGTGAGCACCAAAGACTGCAGCTTTTTACGTCGCAAGGCTAACAGATCAAATCTTGACAGGGAAAAAAAACACCGAGGAGAGATGTGGAAAGAAATCCTCACTCACATTCCCGGAGAACATATCGAAGGACACGACATGCTTGTAGGCGTCCTGCGAGAAGATGACGGGGGCATACTCCTCGGCCGTCTCGCGGATCTCCCCGGCGGCGGCGTCCCCTGGCCACGGCGACGGCTTCTTGGACGAGTATATCTTCTTGATGCTCCACCCTTGCTGCCGCTCGAACTGCTCCCGCTCGGCGTGCGTCACCCGCACCGCGTACGCCACCCCGCTCGTCAGCGGCCGCTCGAACGCCGTCCTCTCCGCGTACCTCGCGAACGTCATCTGCAACGGACGGGCCATCCACCGTCATCCATGGTGCGTGGTTGATTAGCAACGAATCGAAAAGGCAGAGCAAGAAAAGATAGCGCCTTCTAAGTTACCGGCACTGGTACCTGGTCAATGGCGGATGGGTTCTTGGAGTGGTGGAAGGTGGAGACGAGGATGGCGAGGGCCTGGAGGTGGTTCATGCTGACGTTGAACTGTTCCTGGAGCATGCGGGCGCGCTCGTCGCACATGCTGGCGAGCGACTCCCGGCGCTTCTCGACGGCCTGGGAGTTCATGAAGAACGAGATCCGGAAGGAGGCGAGCAACCAACCACCGATCCAGAGCAGCAGCAGCCAGCGCCACCACGTCTCCTGCACCCGCGACCCCAGGTAGTGGCTGCACACGTGGCTCCGCAGCAGCAGTCGCATCCTGTACAGCCCCAGCCCGGCCGCCGCGCCTTTCCCCTCCATCCCTGCTCCTCCTTGTCGGGCTCTTCTCCAACGAGCACCGATCATTCGGACACATCTCTCGCGGCGCATGCGTAGCAGCACAGGATGACCGGGAGAGAAGCCGGAGCCCGGAGCCGAAGAGACACACACACGTACACGAGGCAGCAAATCAATGGATGCCGAGCTGTAGCAGCGCCACCAGCACTGTTGCGTTCAATTCAACGTCCAAAACGGGCAAACACCAACAAATTTTCCTTCTCTCGCTCCCAAAAAGTGGTTAAAAATATTTGTTTTCACACTAACATCTACCCTTCCTTGCACACCGTTGATTGCAAATTCATCGAATGGGTGAATACACCGTATCGCATACAAGCCCAAGTTTACATCCACACAATGCTAATTAACATGTCTTGACAAATTGAAAGAGGTGCTCAACACACAGAAGATGAACAACGAAGAGTTTTGGAGGCATAACGACGAACTTTAGAGGCAGAACGACCACCTCTGAAGGCAGAGGATTAGGGAGAGGAACAATCAGGAGGTGGTCCACCTTGGCAGTGATTACCACCCTTACTGCTACCTCGCCAATCCAAGTTGCAATTGCGCTTACCACTATCATGACAATCAGCCACGTCTACGCCGTCCTAACGATTGGCACTCCATGTGAGTGTCGTACAGTTTCCTATTTGAGCCTTACAGGCATGCTCTAACAACGCCGATTCTATGTACACCCACCATGATTTATTTTCCATTCTCACAGTGTTTTTAGTTCCAAAAAACGCAGTGTATCTTAATCGTAGTCTCTGTTCATGGTTTGTCCGTATCGCCATTTGTACCGAACTTAACTCTATGCACCATATATTTCTCACCTATTATGAAATGCTATGTCCGGCTTTTTCGGGTTTGTTCAAATAAGAAAAACTACTTTACCTCATCACACATGCACACAACGAATTCCTCGTGGATCATCCAATCCACGCATCCAAGCACTACAGGCCGAACGTACTACACGTGCTCGAATATCCGTGTAGTGATTATCACATGTTTATATTTCACATTGCATGTTGCTTTCTTTAGTATCGCTAACATTTTTTCCCTCCTAACCCACGTCAAATAAATTTTAAAAAAATTGCACTGCAGCGGTGCTGTCGCTCTACAAAGAGCGACAGGAGCCGGCAACACCCTACTACTCTGCCCTTGCGTGCCACGAGCCGGGACAGCCTTCTGCTCTGCCGTGGCGCGGTAGGCAGCATGCCGCTTTGCCGTGGCGCTGTAGCCTCCCTCCTCCCATGGCCATCGAACACTCCCGCGGTCCGGTCTCTTGCGGCGGTAGCAGCTCGCTTCCGTGCTAACTCAATTGGCTAGATTTACAATTCGTCTCTAGGAGAGCTAGATTTGAAAAAAAAAAAGTTTACAGGGCATCTAACAAATAAAAAAAATAAAAAAATGATGAGGCCCACATGTTATGCCTCCCATCTTCTTCTTCTTCCTCCTCTCTCTTATCTGTTTGTCCAAGCTCCTTTCTCTCATCGCCAGCCATATCTAGGCCCTCCCGTCGCAAGTGGTATCTCGCCCTTCTTTCCCATCGTCGGTCAGATCAAGCTCTTCTCCGTCGAAAGTTGTGATGGGCCTTCTCTCCAACACAAGCGGCAACTGGTCCCATTTCCCGTGCTGCTTGCAAGGGCCTTCTCGTGCTGCTTCGTGGCCACCTTGACGTGCGGCTTCTTGCTCATCGGCTATGGATGCACTTCAAACAATTAATGCAAAATTCCTCATTTCAATTTTCCTCTTCGCTCCTAGCAGAACTGCGCCGCCATCATCTTCTTCGTTCCCCATCAAAGTTACCGTCGCCGCTGCCATCTCTCCCACGGTAAGACTATGTCCAATTAAATCTCACACCACCTGGCCTCCTTCCTCTAGGCCCAACTACTAATTGGAGCTCTCATCCTCTCTAGCGCCACCGCCATAGGCTGCACACTGCAGGGCCGCCTCGGAGCTCTCTCGACCTTATTGTCCGCACGGGTAGACTTCTGTAATTCCCCTTGTGCTTGTGCTCCCCTCTGTTTGGGCTAAGCACCGTTGGTGTCATGAGCGGCATCACAGGCGCCGTTGGTTCCGCGATCTTCGCGGCACGCGGTGGAGCTATGGAGAGGGAGAGAGGGAGGGGGAGGAGGCAACAGTGGTGATCAGCATGGAGAGGGAAGGAGACAGGGAGGGACGCGGAGGAGGCTGCGTTGGTCGGTGGCGAGGCCCGGTCAACAGTGGTATGCTAGAGAGAGAGAGACAAAAAAAAAAAAAAAGAGGAAGAAGAGATAGGGAGTTCTGACATGTGGGCCCACCCTACTAAGCGAAAACCACGGCAATAGTTAGAAATGTGTTGTAGAGAGAGAAGGACCGAAGTAGAGGTGGGCACTCGGGCCGGGTTTTTTTGGCTAGCCTGAGGCACGGCGGCACGGCTCGGTTCAAAGCCCGGCACGGAACGATATTGTAGCATGGGCCGTGCCGGCCCCGAGAACCGGACACGATGGGTAGCACAGTCCGGCACTACACTGTAGCATGAGCCGTATCGGGCCGATGACCTAGGTCATGAGGAAGAAGCCCAGCATAAAGGTCATCGACCCACAAAGCATAAGTGCCATGGACGTCACCCCTGCCACTGTCACCTGAGAGAGACAGGCAAGAGGGGGAAGAGAGCTGAGAGAATTGAGGACGGTGCAAGAAGCTGCTCTCTCTCTCTCGCCTGTCTCTCTCAGCTCTCTCTCTCTCACTCATGTCTCTCAATCTCTCCCTCTCTCTCTCTCAACTCTCTCTCCTATCTCCCTCACTCTCTTTCTCGCCCATTTCCCTCTCACTCACTTGTGTTCAGCATATCCCCCTCGCTTTGTGTAACTGTTCAAGAATAAATAAATTTTAGTTCTCCGGCTCCTTTCCTCTTGTCGCAATAGTGTAAATTGGCCGGGTCTGGACCGGCACGGCTCGAAGCGCAAATGAACCATGCCTGAGCTCGCCGAAGGCGAGCCGTGCCAGCACGGCACGGCATGACACGGAGGGCACGATAGGCCGTCGTGGCTCAGCACGGTTCAAGCGCTAAGCATGATGGACCCGTGCCAGGCTGGCCCGACACGGCATGACGCCCACCTCTAGGCCAAAGGGCTGAAAAAGAAGGTTTTAAGAGTTGGAAGTTGTGTTTTAGATGAATTTAAAGTTAGAGGTTGAAAATCAAACACGACAATAGTTGAGGATCAAAAAAATAGATTTTTTCCTAATTAATCCTTCGTGCAAATTTATAAAGCTTATTTTTTGAATGGTCATATCCATAAATATAATGTGTATTTAATATTCTAATGCAAAATTAGTGTGATGTTTCCTATATACCTCTAATAAATATTCATCTTTATTTAATATTCTCTACATACATTCATTGAATATAGTGCTTAGTGATAATAATTAGTGGTAATCTAGTCATTTTCAATATATTCTTAGTATATGTGTCAAGAAGAAATAGGCCTTATAAATTTAGACGGACAGAGTAATATGTATACTCGCAAGAATTGTTCAAGATCAAATGAGTATGTAGGGATGAAAACAGATCGGAAACGTCAGTAAATAGTTGTTCCGTTTCTATTTCCATATTTTCTAGCGGTAACGGAAACGAAACCGGAAACCCCGTAAACGGATACGGAAATGGATAGTGACGGAAATGGATACGGAACGGAGCGGATACAAAAACGAAAGCGAAAAATTTCGCAAGAATGTCTATCCAAAATTCCAAACATACCAACTTTGAATGATATTGTAGTTACACAGAACAAAATCTTAATAACATTAGCCAATATTGAGTATAGTATGAACAAGGATATGTAAACATTGTTTACCTCTAAACTAACCAACACATCATAGTATAATAGTAAACATAGATAGTTCCACATTATAATATAATAGCAAACATATATAGTTTCACTTCTACATCATAACATAATAGCAAAGACATATAGTTCCACATCATAACATAATAGCAAACACATATAATTCTAAATCGCTAAAACTCAATTTTTTCTCAAGCTATTTGTCCCCTATATCAGTCCAACATGTTCTCCTTCATATCAGTACCATCGACATCCTCTTACTCCTCCAACTACAAAGGCAAGCATGAAACAATAGTAATGTTTTTGAGAAGACAAATAAAAATACACTAAACTAAAATTTTACTTGATTTGCACAATATGGTTTGAAAGTTAATTGTAAGCCAAAATATATCATGAATCACTAGTAAAAGGGTTGTTTGGAGTCTGGTCTTGAAGTCAAATAATAAATTGGTGATATGCTATCTGGTGGCCCGAAATTATCTGCTGATAGACTGTAATCTTGTGGGTGGTTAATTCAGGAGATGCAACTATTACGGAGAAGTCACAGTCTCAGTTGTTCAAGCCTATTTCACATACTAAATCTATTAAGTGTAAGTCCTAGTTCCCACGTTACCAAAGAAACATCAACATTTCGTTCTGTAGACTAGGCTAAGAAAATGTAAAGCTTTAAAAATCTCTGACCAGAGTAACAATTGAATTAAGTAGCTAATTAGACTACATATTAATTTCATATTTTCAATCGGATGCACCCTTATTGTAATGATCCTTAGATCTTGTGCTCATATGTGCACATGACACTTACCTAATCAGTTAACCACTATTTGGTCGTTGACAACTTTCTTCACAGACAAACTTTAGATTTTCATCGAGTGATCTAGAAGGGCAACACTAACAGTAAAACAACACTAATTCAATCCCAAACACCCGTCCCTAACGATGTGACCTCAAAAACTTATTGGTTAATTATGCACAATACAACCAGCATACAGCAAGAAAACTTCACCAACTACCACTAGTATCAAACAAGAGTTCATTCGCCATAGCCCATTCCCAATCTAAAAGAGTACCCACACCTTGCGCGGCAGGACACGGACGCTCTCGATGAGTTCCCCCTGGCCGGTGTGGTTGGACCAAACTTGGAGGCGAAAGAGGCGGGAGAGGAAGAAGGACCGATAGAGGTGGTCGACGAGCTTGCAGATCTGCTTGGACCACACGGAGACGAGGCACTTGTTGCTGTCCTCCTAGCCGTTCTCCTGCTCAAAGACGATTGCCAGCATTCGGTCGGCCTTGCGCTCCTTGGCCACCACGAGGCGCCCGGAGGAGGCCCACGGGACGGCGACAATGACCTCGTCGTGCTTTGGGTTCGGACACGGTGGGGGCGACGCGGTGGGCGCCGCTAGTCAGGGCCTGCGGTGGGGGGTGACTCGGGAGCTGAGAATCTGAGATGCCTGAGGAGTTGGCTAGGGTTGCATTTCCTCCGGTTGGGGCTTCGCCGCTTTGGTAGTTCGGTGGGTTGGGCTTTACTGCTTGAGGCGCTTGATCGGCTCGGAAATTTCGATTAGAGCTATACGGAATTTATGTTCCGTTTTTGTTTCCATCGGAACTGGCTCTCCAATTTTCGTTTCCGGAAAAAAATTCCGTTTCCGTTTCCGTACTGACACTTTCCGTTTCCATATCCGAAAAAAGGCTTTTGTTTCTGTTTTTCTCCAGAACAGTCGAAAAGTTTTCATTCCATTTTCATCCCTACACGCATGCCTGTAACATTTGCTTTTGGTTCGATAGTGTTCAGTCGGATTTAAAATGCTCTTGTTGGCCGGTTAATGGATGCAATCCATTAGATAGCTAGGATTAAAGTGTTAAGGAACCTCGCTATCGAATAGTCCGGGGTTCCCGAACAGATCTGAATTAGAGAACAGAAAAAGAGAGAGACACGTGTTTAGGGAGAGCAACAGCGGAATTCTTTTATTGCTAATGATTGCTTGTACATAGGGGGGACCCCCTCCTCCTTTTATAGCGCTCACCTAGGGTTTCGGCTAAGGGGCCAACGTGGGCTTTCCATGGGCCACGAGGGTTTCCCAACACTCCCCTTGGGCCCTTTGCCGCGAGATGCATATGCCTCATCAAAACTCCAGAAAAACCCAGTGGGAAAAATACTTGGAGAAAGAGTACATAGCATACGCTTACTATGTTGCACGAATTTCCTCGTTAAAACCTTATGCAAGAAAACTTCATGAGAAACTTGCTAAGGAAAAAGAGTACAATTCTCCCAACTTCAATTGCTAATCTTCGAGATTCATGTTGGGTATTCATAATTCATGCTCGAGATTCATTTGGGAGTATGTGAAATATCTCCCCCTGAAATCTGCACTTCTCTAAGTCTCATCATCCCAATTCCTTTCACGCACTTTTCAAAGGTAGATGCTGGGAGTGATTTAGTGAACAAATCTGCAAGATTTTCACATGACTTAGTATGCAATATCTTGATCTCGTTCATCTTATGCAATTCGTGAGCATAGAAGAACTTGGGGTTGATATGCTTCGTGAGATTGCTCTTCACATAACCCATCTGTGCTTGAGCAACACAAGCTGCATTATCTTCATAAATGATTGTGGGAGTTTGCTCAATGTTCAAGCCACATGACTTCTGGATGTGGTGAACCATTCTTCTAAGCCATGCACATTCACGAGATGCTTCATACAAAGCAATGATTTCTGAGTGGTTTGTCAACGTCGAGACAAGAGTCTGCTTAGACGACTTCCAAGAAATTGCTGTTCCTCCACATAGAAAAACATAGCCGGTTTGGGACTTGCCAGTATGCGGGTCCGATAAATACCCAGCATCGGCATAGCCAACCAAATTCAATTCATTGTTTCTTCTGAAAAACAAACCGAGGTCTTTGCTTCCTTGGAGGTAACGGAAGATGTCCTTGATCCCTTTCCAATGCCTTTTGGTGGGTTCTCAGATCAGACTCGGCTAGCAAATTCACAGCGAACGCAATGTCCGACCTAGTGCTATTTGCAAGGTACATGAGCGCTCCAACTGCACTCAGATATGGGAATTCTGCTCCCAGGACTTCCTCCCCCTCTTCTCTAGGTTTGTATGGGTATAGGTCTGCTTGGAGTGACCTTCCGACCATTGGAGTCTTTGCAGGATATGCTTTTTCAAAACCAAACCTTTCCAACACTTTCTGCGTGTAGGTTGATTGGTGTACCAAGATTCCTCCTTGGACATGCTCAAGCTGCAAGCCTAAACAAAACTTGGTTTTACCCAAATCCTTCATTTCAAATTCAGACTTCAAGTATGAGCATGCTTCTTCAATTTCTTCATCCGTCCCAATGATGTTCAAGTCATCTACATAGACGGAGATTATACGTAATCCATTCGAGGATCATTGATAAACACACATGGACAATCTTCGCTGCTTGTGTAGCCTTTCTTGCGAGAAAGTCACTCAAGCGATTGTACCACATTCTTCGTGATTGCTTCACCCATACGGTGATTTCTCTAATTTCACACTGCATGTGTTTCTATTTGCTCCGCCTTGGTTCGGGATAGGAATTCCTTCCGTACTTTCATGTATATCTCCGAATCCAAGTTTCCATACAAATATGTCGTGACAACATCCATTAGCTTCATTCTCAACTTCAAGTTGATGCCATTGAGATCAAATATCTAAAGGTAATTCCTCCCATGACCGGAGAATAGGTTTCTTCAAATCAACTCCGGGACGTTGAGTGAAACCTTGAGCTACGAGCCTTGCCTTGTACCTTACAACTTCGTTGTTTTCATTTCTCTTCCTAACAAAGACCCATTTGTGACCTCATGTGGTTTATATGGGGAGGTGTGCGGCATACGGGCTTCAACACCTCTCTCTTGTTCGAGAGACTAATTCGCAGTTGATTGCCTTTTTCATTCTTCCCAATCTAGCCTTTTCTTGCACTCTGCGAGATGCGTGCTCGGGATCATGATCAATGATCGAGGCAATCTTCTTTGCAAGTATGCATCAACGCTGGTCGTTGCTCTATTCGTGATTCTCCGTTATTACAAAGTTTATGACCATTTCTTCATGGGGTGCTTCATGCACTTCTACTTGCTCTTCGCCGCTATTCCCTATCGCAGAGCAAGTTCCTTTAGCTTTCATCGCCTATGTGTGCGCACACATTATTTCCGACGGCTTCTGCAGTGAAAGATTCAAGTCCGAATTGCCTTTCTGTTGGCTTCTTTCCGATGCTCGGTCTCAACTGCTCCCTTCTTTCCTTGGGGCATTTTCGTGATTGGTTGTGGTAAGTCCTCTCGCCCAGCTTTTCTCCAGACGCCTCCGGTACTTTGAGTTTGAGGAACCGTGTTTCTGCTCTTTTCTTTGAGGCCTCTGAACAGGTTGAGGGATACCTTCTATTTTCTTTGGTATTTCCACCCTCTCTTGTGCATTCTTTATGGTACATGCGACTTAACCACGCCCTTCGGATCACAAAATGATCGGCAATTCATTTGCTAAATTCGCAAATCAATTATCTTCGACTTCTTGATTTGCTTCATTAGTGCGGGGTCATGTGGGGGATCCCAAAGGAATGCCATATGATTTCGGCATTTTTCATCCAAAGGTTGATTTCTCCCTAATGACGGAAACGATCCTCGTCAAAGATGCAATCAAGAAATCGGTCAGATGCAAGTCTCCATCATGGGTTCCAAATACCGATTATGGATGCACTCTCATAACCAACGATATCCCGGACTTCATGAGAGGGCCCATTGCGTCCATCGAGGGTGGTATAGGTACATATACCATACACCCAAATTTTCTAAGATGGGAGATCTTCGGATGATCCGTGCACAAGCCGCATAGGAGAATGGATGTTGTAGGCCAATGTCCGAAGTTGATGAGAGCTGCCGCGCAGATCGCGTGTCCCCAACAAGTGTTGGGCAAGTTACAACTCGCAAAAGCGGTCCGCAATGAATGTAATCCTCTTTATTAATGCTTGACTAGTCCATTCTGCGTATGGACGTGCGACGGAGTGCTCAATCGCTATCCCGTTGTTGCAGCAATAATCATCAAATGCCTTTGAAGTAAATTCTCCGGCATTGTCCATTCTAATGGACTTCACGCGATGATCAGGGAAAGCATTCTTAATTCTTATGATCTGCGAGATCAGCTTTGCAAAAGCATAGTTTCTTGTTGATAATAAGCATACATGCGACCATTTCGAGGAAGCATCGATGAGCACCATAAAGTATCGAAACGGCCCTGACAAAGGCTGAATCGGGCCGCAAATATCCCCCTGGATGCGTTCCAGGAACGCAGGGATTTCACTTTGCACTTTCATAATAGAGGATCTAGTTATTAATTTCCCGGTGGCACATGCAGGGCACACAAAATCTTCATGATTCGGGAAATTTTTAACATTAATGCCATGGCCTTGTGAGTTGTTCACTATATTTCTCATTATTCTAAGACCAGGATGACCTAATCTACCATGCCATAAAGAAAATAACTCAGAGCTTCTAAAAACAGTCTTCAAGGAAGTATACACTTCGGGTGCATGAATATTCGTGTAGTACAACCCAGATTCATATGAGGGACATTTTTCTAATACCATTTTTCCACATACCGCGTGCTTCACAATGCACAAGTATTCTTTGCCATTTTCTTCATTTGTTTCTACGTGAAAACCATTGGCGCGGATGTCTTTAAAGCTTAAGAGAGTGCGCGTTGATTCAGGGTACAGAAGGGCCTCTTCAATTACCAAAGTTGTACCCATAGGCAATATAATAGTGGCTCTCCCTGAGCCGATTACATATGAGTCGCTTCCTGCGATCGTAGTAATCTTTCCAGCGTTCTTCGTGATCGACTGGAAATATTTAGATTCTCTTAAGATGGTATTTGTTGTGCCACTATCAACAATGCATATCTCTTCCATTTGGGCGCTACACGATTTCTAGATACAAGAAATATAATCCCAATCAAACAGAGGCAAAATAATTCAAATATTGCTTGCAAATTTGAAGGATACTGGAATAAAGAATAAATTGCATATTTATTCATGAGAGAAGTATGCTCTTCTAGAGCTTACAATTCATTATTCAAAAGAAAATGCTAACAACCATAATCTAAAAAAATACGATTCATGCATTAACGGGCTTTGGACTTTCCCTTGGCCTGAAACTTCTCTTTTCTACCATGTGTGCCCTTCTTTCTATGAGTGGGCTTTTTCACCTTATAGCTATTGGCATTGACTTTTGTGCCAGTGCCCCTTCCAGGTGGCTGTGAGACATAGTTCTTGCATAGAACATCATCTTGCGATTCCGCAACTTGCATTACATCAATCAGTTCGCTATACTCCTTGTATGCGTCCTGACGATAGTTGCGTGCACTCTGGATAGCATTTGGGTGGAAGGTAGAGAGAGTTTTCTCAATCTTCTCCTCATCAGTGATCTTCTTGCCACATAGGGAGAGATTAGTACAAATTCTGTGCAAGGAAGAATTGTACTCGGTCACTATTCTGTAGTCTGCAAACCTCAGACGGACCCAATCTTGCTGTGCTTGGGGCAAGATGGTGTACTTGAGTTTTTCGAACCGCTTCTGAAGTGCAGTCCAAAACTCATGTGCACTCTCCTCAGCCATATATTCGTTCTTCAAAGTGGCTGAGAGGTGGTGCCTGAGAAAATGCAGAGCTTGATCATTCTCGCTCGTGAGGTTTTGCGTCCCCGCGAGGACCCTAGATCAATCGCGCGCGGAGCTTCTTGCCCCAAGAACGATCTTTACGTCCGATGCCCAAGTGAGATAGTTCGACTGCGCGGGCCGCTTCTTCAAACTCACGATTCACAATGCCGGATATCCGCATGATTTCAAAATTCGTTTAGATTATGCGTAATCGATAGAAAATGGTTGCAAAAACATAAAGTGCAGAGAAATTAAATTGCTATGCACTGCAATATTTTAAATAAAGCAACGGATTCAAAAAAAACATAAAGAATATTCATAAAACAGAGAAATAATGCTAGAAAAATTAAAAACAGAGCCAAATAAATCTTCTTGATTTTCTGGCAATATTTCCAAAATTTTCTGCATTTTATTTTTTCTCTTTTTCTTTCCCTTTTCTTTCTTTTCTTTTTCTTTTCCTTTTCTCTTTTCTTTGTTTTCTGGTCGAACCGGCCACTGGGCTTGCTTTGGCCCATAGGTGCGTGCGGCTAGGGTTTCACCCTAGCCGCCGCAAGCCTTCCTTCTTCTTTTTTTCGTTTTTTTCGTTTGCTCCTGCCGCACAAACGCCGCCGCCTTCCTTCTTCTTCTTCACGCGCGCGCGCCATCTCGTCGCTTTCTTCATCGCGCAAGCAATGCGGCCACGCCGCCAGCGGCGGACGGCGAAGCGAAGCGTGAGCGCGGCGCGCGCGACGAGCCAAGCGTCGCCGCCGGCCGAGCGCGACGGACTAAGGTGGCGTCGCCGGCCGCGAGCGGCGGTGGTCGGCCGGACGCGCGCGGCGCGGCTACGCATCTAAGCCGGTCAACGGCGAGCAACCGCGGCCGAGGCCGGAGGCGGCGGAGCAACCATGGCCGAGGCCGGGCGGCGATGGAGCAACCACAGCCGAGGCCGCCTACTGCCGGAGCGGGCGCGGCGAGCCGGCCGCGAGCCGGCCGTCCGAGGCGGCGGAGCGCCGGCGACGAGCGGCGGGCGGGCGCGCACGGCTTGGCCGAGACGGGCGCACGGCTGCGTCGAGACGGGCGCCGGCGGCGCGGCCGGGCGAAGCGCTGCAGCGTGGACGGCCGGCGGCGGTGGAGCCGAGGGCCTAGGCGACGCGACCGGGTGCGGGCGCGAGGCCGAGCCGCTTGGCGTCGTGATGCGCCGCGGCGCTTCGAGCCGGTGGCTGGTGCTTCGTTGCGCGCATGCCGAGACGACAGCCGGCGGCTTCGTGCGCGCTTGCCGTGACGGCGATAGCAGCCTTTTTTTCTCTGTGATGAACAGTAAAAACCGCATATTGTAGCTTCGTGCTAGTAGCTTCGAGCGATCGCCTTGTGACTTCGTGCCACGTGACGAAAGAAATGGTACAAGATGCGTAGGATAGATGCATACGAAGAAAACGACAAGCGTTTAGATTCAATTGCTAAAATCCTACCTTTCTCACCTTTCAAATCTGAACTCCGGTAGAGCTTCGTGCTGATAACGTGTTAAGGAACCTCGCTATCGAATAGTCCGGGGTTCCCGAACAGATCTGAATTGGAGAACAGAAAGAGAGAGAGACACGTGTTTAGGGAGAGCAACAGCGGAATTCTTTTATTGCTAATGATTGCTTGTACATAGGGGGGACCCTCCTCCTTCTTTTATAGCGCTCACCTAGGGTTTCGACTAAGGGACCAACGTGGGTTTTCCATGGACCACGAGGGTTTCCCAACCTAAAGAACACGTCAAGAGAAGGGTTGGATTAACTACGTATCTTAATGTCCAAGTGACAGAGATGTAAAGCATACTTTGGGCGGGCATTCCTCTCCAAATATGACACGTGTTTATAATAGGTTACTTGCATTACCCTCCCACTAATGCACTATAATAGAATTATGAATGTTTCTTCAATCACCTAACTTGCAATAAAATAGCTGGTCAAGCTTACTACTGCAAAGAATTAATGTTACGTGATTTTTTTCCGACTGTCCAAGTTAGGCTTACTTTCATGACATGATGATGTGATGTCCAAAAGATAATAGTGTGAAAGTAGCAGGAGGCGACATCAAAGGGAAGGGAGACTAATTTTAAGCTTCCTTCTATTTTTAAGTGACCAACAAACAGATCACATCATTTCTACACTTGATATTTTATTTTTTTTATCCCACCCCTGTTGTCAAAAGCACTGGATAGAAAAAACTGGATAAGACTAGGCCATTACTCCACAAATTAAACTCAAGATGATCCTAAATCCTAATCCTTGGGCATAATAAAGATGAAAGGCACCATTACACAGTGGATAACATTATTAGGACAGACATCTTTCAGGGGGAAAAAATTAGGGCTCCGAAAAAGTTTTCCGGAGGAAGACGGTGTTACACAATTACCGGACAGATGGATACTAGTACTACGTAACCACTTGTAATCGGGCTGTCTCTACATTAATATAACACACGAGCTAATAAACAATCATTAATTTGTTAATTAAGCTCTCCCGATGGAATCAGAACGGTACGTGTGGCGAAGTTGCAAAGCATTGCTGTCCTGAACCGGGGTCAACCAAAGAGAAGTACATGTGCAACACAACACGTTAGCCTGGCCCTCTAAAGATACTGAGCCGGCCCTGTTCGGTCCCGTTCTCTACTGATTTTACACAGCTTCTACTTAAAAAAAAAAGAAGCGGATTGTGAGCTGAAAGGAAGGATTATAGATAGATTCTAAAATAATCAGAAACACATTTTTACCGTGGAATCAGAAGCGCATCACAAGTCGATTCCACGGTCAATCTCATGGCAGGTGGCTCTCTCTCCCTCTCTCTCTCTCTCTCTCGAGACAGTATGCCAACAACAAAAATATATGGTCCCCGTACATTATTGTTGAAAGACCGAAGCTCCTGTAGTCAGCAGAGCTAGGCCTCGGATCACCTAAGTCCTAACCTGATGCCTGGGATTAAAAGGCTATAGGTTGGTCCACCAAGCTATGGCTCAAGGATAGCTGATCCAGTCTGAGACTTGACTATAATCTGACTCCACCCCTGCACGTAGTGGATATTATGGAATAGGCTGACACCCACTTGACACATGTTGGTGTTAAAGCTCCAACAACAAAATTGCACGAACAGTATGTTGTTGGGTGGAACCTTGGGTGGAGCTTTTTCCCAGATGTGATGAAACGGAAAGAGAGTTGAGTATTATGTAAAACATGGAACATGAATTTAATGATGACAATTCGATAAGGCAATCTAATGTAACATGATTGTTTGGAACTGATCGATAATAGAAATGGCGGAAGGTATTACAGTAACTTGATATACGGGAATTGATAAAGAAACGGTAGAAGGTACCCCGGCAATATGGTATTATGGGTTCGATAACAGTGATATTAGAAAATGATAGGTTATACGTAGAACATTTACCATTAATCCCAAATAGGTAATAATTAACACTACCACACAAAGGGTCATATCTGACTCCTCATCTCAGACGGTTTTGACGTTTGCGTGAAAATCCATCCACAAAAGCCTAGGGAACATTACGCTGGAACTATCACAGAAAGTTAGTTTTAAGCAATCGTCTGTGATAACGATGAATTCTCTAAAGCATGTGATGTGACAACTTATCACATACGGTTTCTTTCAAAGAAGTCGCCTGTGATATACCACATACGATTGCGAAGACAAACCGTCTGTGAAAGCAAACTTATCATAGATGGTTTTACATTGAAATCGCATGTAATAACTTGCAAATTGAGAATCCCGCTGGCTCGCTGCGAGGGATTAATATGCTCTTCATCTTCTTCTCACAAACGGTTTTATATTGAAATCGTCTGTAATAAATTGTAAATTGGGAATCACGTTGGGTCAGTGCGAGAACTTAATATGCTCTTCATCTCTCTGTTGCCTCTTCATCTTCTTATCATAGACGGTTTTATCTTGAAATTGTTAGTAATAACTTGCAAATTGGGAATCATGTCTGGTCGCTGCGAGAACTTAATATGCTCTTCCGTTCCCCATTGCCTCTTCATCTTCTTAATACAGATGGTTTTATGTTGAAACCATCTGTAATAACTTGAACAGTTGCAAATTAGTTACTGCATCGGTCGCTGCAAGAACTTTATATGCTCTTACTCTCCCCGTTGCCTCTTCATATTCTTCTCAAACGATGCATAGATCCGCTACCGTTTCGGAATCACATCCACTACCATCCATCTTCTTATCAAGCTTCTTGTCGTTTCCTCGTCAATCATCTTTTTGCTCCGGTTCGTTCGCTCCTCTTCTTCGCTTTGTATTTTGGCCATTCGTAGTTTTATTTCATTGTAACTAAGTTTTAATATTCTAGTAGTATTTCGTAACAGAAAATGACTTTTTTATGACTTCTTAATAATCTAGGTTCAATTATGTGTACTAACTAGGTTATGACTTGCTTAATAATCTATGTTGGAGTTTACTAATCGACTATTTTTGAAATATATTTAGCAGATGGCACGATCGTCATCCATTAAACTTGTAGTTACGATGTCGAGTTGCACCGCCAAAATGCTGGATATCCAGTATGATCATGTGGATAATGTTCTTTTACTGACCGCGGATGGTCCTAACCACGTGTTATACATGCGAAGAACCATAAAGGGCAATTCAACTTCTCTGTGCATTATGACGACCAGATCTTCGCCTCTTTGTAGGATTCATCTCTTGTGAAGGATTTAGATGGTTATTATGAGAGGTTTGTATGTGGAGATGTGACATTCAAACGCGTCCATCAAGTGCTATCTTTTTAAGAGTCCGATAAAGACCTTGCACTCTCTAGTGCTATTCAGTCACAACCATCCGTTGCTATGTTTCGAAACAGGAGGCAGGGTGTGTGAGTACTTTTGTAAAAAAAATGTGTTGTACTCTGTTGTGAACTCAGTACAATTGTTAATTTTCACATGTGTTTTTGTTAACTATCTCTTGTTGATTCATATTTGTTTTATTAACTGTCTGTTGTTAACTGTACTGTGTTGTTGTACATGCATATTTTTTAACTATGAAATGTTGTTGTCTTGTGTTATATCTGTACAAAAGGCATGGTGTTGGCGTCAAAAACTTGATGTAGGGTTTCGACAAGAAGACACCGCATTTAACACCGGTTCAGAGCGTGCGGTCGATTTGACTCAGAATCACAAGGTAAAATATGAAATTCACTCAAAGCCGATCGTGACGATCGATCGGCTTAGACTCAATCAGCTTGAAGCCAATTAAATCAAAGTAACAGGATAAGTCTAACTAGCCGATTAAGGCTAAGCAGAGGATAAAGGCAGATCGATTCTGAAGAAGGCGATGCGCAACAAAATCAGAATAAATCAAACCTGGGCGTAATTGATGGAGATCAACAATCGGCGATGCGCAACTTTATTGATCAAAATCGAATTACAAAGACTAAATTACAAGAACTACTCCTAGTCGACGGAAAAATAGATGAAAAGTAGACGCGAATTGGTTGATTGGCTCTGGGCAGCTTTTCTGATCACCTCTAGACCTCTTTTATAGCCATTGGCCGATAGAGTTCTGGTACAACACGTTAGGAATAGAATCCGTATCGGCCTCTATTTGGAGGGTGCTTTCCTTAACAACCTGTTTTTGTTTCCAAATATCTTGATCCGTTATCCAATCGTATCTTGTTGATCTTGGACTGCCGATTTTGACCCTATCTGCCAAATTTTGGTGCAAACACATGGCTAACATGATTCTTGAGGCTAGCTGTAAAATAGAAAAAAACTTACATAAAAAAAGCATATCACATACGGTTATTGCGCAAGGGAAAACTTATGTATTGGCATTTTTTGTAAGGGAAAAATATTTGGAAGATTGTTTCCTATATCTCATAATCTCAAATTTCATGGGTGTTACAATTGGGCTTACAATGTTAGCTCCTCCTCCTCTCTCTCCACATTAAATGGCACTGGGGACCTTTCCTTGGGAGTCCTCTTCAAACTCATGGTGAGGCAGCAGCCTGCACCGATTCTAAACAGATGCACTGCACATTTGGAGCATAAGGACAAAAATGACCTACGTTTGTGCAAATCCAACTACTATATTCAAACAAGATGCAATGCACCTTGCCACCTTACAATCAAGAGAACTTTCTGTCTACACAAATTACAGTGCTACACCATTGTCTACAACTAGTTAAATCAGCAAAAAGGGTTGATTAATTTACAACACTAGTAGTGATTAGCTTAATTAAAGAGTTTGGCATTGCATATATGATGACATGTTTGGTGACTTGTGCAGATAAGGTTAAAGAATTCTGGGTTGATTAATTTACAACACTAGTAGTGATTAGCTTAATTACAGAGTTTGGCATTGCATATATGATGGCATGTTTGGTGACTTGTGCAGATAAGGTCAAAGAATTCTTGCGAGGGAGGGAACTAGCAGCATGCTTGTCTACCATTGGATAAACTAGAAGAGTGTACGCGGCAAAATTGAAAAACGCTACAAAATCAACTCTTCAGTAGGCCAAATTTGATGATTGAATTGGTTTCAATTTCGATGATTTGGGATTTTTAAGACCATAGAATTATTTGTATTGCACTTTTAGCAAAATTCAAATATATATGTTGATTTATGATATTATATAATCATTGCACAAGATTATAGAGTTGTATGTGTGAAGTGTGCATACCTATAGAAAATTTTCTAGTTCCGCCACTGGATCGATGATGTTGTAATGAGGAAGGTGGCTATTTTGTCATAATTGTGGATGATATTTGTACAAGTAGAAGCTTATCCGGAAATTTTTAACGTAATATGGGTGCATACCTTGCAAAAAGAGCTATAAGATAAGAGATCAAGTGAAACTAAAAGGAAAATATCAAGCAAGTCGGTGCATCCTAGAAATCCTTTGTCCACCCTGATACTGTTCACTTCTCAATTAAAAATTTCAGTTTGATTTGCTACTGCCAAATGCAAAATGCTGCTTGTTTACTGTATAAAGATGGCACGCAGTCAAGCAATGGACAGTCAACTGTATGGCCATTAGTCAAAGCAATTATATTTTTTAGATAATGGAACCAATTGCACCTGGACAGCCAAATGCACCTGGACAACCAGTTGCGTGGCTATGACAAATGACACCATTACAAAATTCAGTTGCGCTGAACAGATTGCAAGAATTGAATCTGAGCAGCCAAAATTCACGGATGGTGTTGAAGTTGAGGCGATGCCAATTCGTTTTCTATTCTATCTCAAATCTACTATTACACGGAGTATGTTATGTATCACTATAGATATACTTATGTAATTTATAGGAAAAACAAAATCTCTATTATAAACATCTTCTCATATAGTGATATAGTCTTTGTGTGCCGGTGATTTTTCCCATAAGAGTTTTCTATATAAAATTCGTGTTTTTCATTTCTTTGATCCTATATTTTTGGGGTGTGTTTCACTGTTTTGTAACAGATGGCGATTTTTTTTATTTGCACTCATCATTCTGGAACAAGACAATTCCTGTGCTGCTGCATGACAAACCTGAACTGACACTTTTGGGCAGCTTACGCCTTACGCTATCATGACGTCTTATCAATTTAGACTCAGCCAAACAAAAGCATGAAGCTTACGATTCTGAAAATACTCATGTGCATTCAGAAAATGTCAGCTCAGAAATGAAAATAATCAATTGCATTCAGAAAGTGTCAGTTCAGAAATGAAAATAATCAATTGCATTCAGAAAGTGTCAGTTCAGAAATGAAAATATTCATTTGCATTTAGAAATGCTGAAAACCTGTCACTCGAAACTTTAACAACAAGATGTTTACAGCACAATCATTTCAAAACCTAATATTGTAGGTAGAGGAGCATTAATAGAACCCAGCACCACCTCACACAACCAGAAATATAGACTTATGCCACATCCACACATTACAATGTCAAAACAACTCGAGGAAACTATCAGCTACATCTTTACTTTCTTTCCATCTCTGCTAATGTCTTGTTCACCTCACACCGAGAGCCAGATGCTTGCTTCACATGTAAAAACAGTAAGCTGACTACGTCTGCACACAAAAAAAAATGAACAAAAAAATCACTTAAAAAAAGTATAAGTTTGATTGCAAGAGTTGGAGAAAGACAATTGATTCCGACAGGAGCTGCACCAAACTTCCCTTCAATCGCAAATTACTCTGGTCTTTCACCATTAATATTACACTTTGAGGGAGTGTTGGAAATGAAGCCATTATCACTATCAGCAATCAAATTAGTTAAAAAAAATGAAATTCCAACTCCTGTCTACTGAGAAATCAAAAGCGACCAAAGGGGCGGGCCAAAGCTCCCATCAATCTCACAGGGGCAGCGGCGCGGCCGACAGGGGAGGGGGGTGCGGGCACGGGAAGAGGTTTCGCGGACTCGCCTCATCTTGTGGCAGCGGCGCCGACGGTGAGGAGGCGGCGCGGATCGTCTACGGTGGGGGTTTGGGCGGCCGAAACCCTTGCTGTTGCTGGCAAGCGCCGGCGCGGCTACCGGGGTAGGTGAGGGGCGGAGGCTCGGGGTATATGCCAGACGGGGAGGTGAGGTCGCCGAGGGTTGCGCGGGCGACGGAGTCGGGTGGTGGCGCGAGCCTTGGCAAGGGCGCCGGGAACGTGGTGCTCAAATGTTTCCGCAAAAAACGCTAGGCTCGGGCTGAGACGACGCAGGAGCTCGGTGGGAAATGTCAGCGAGGGCGCGGGGGGTTTCCGCAAAAAGTCGAGTTAAGTGAAGTGGGTGGATCCCTGTCCGTTGGATTGAAATCGGAGGTTCCTGTTTTGCTAACCTCCAAAGCCGCGCAAATTGATTAGCCGCCGAAGGCGCATAACGGTTGGTTAGGGGATTGGGTATGCCCCCGACCAAACCACTGATTTACTCTTGTGCCCCTCTTTAAATGATGGGCAGTGTCATCGCTCAACGATCTTCATGCAAAGACAAAACAAAACAAAACAAAAATTGTTTTCGAAAGGAATTGTGAATAGTTTTCAACACCAATAACCAGTTATCTTAGATTTGTTGTTATACCGCATCCAAGGTTCAAGTGCGGAAAATCTTGGATTAACTTTTCGTGATAATTGCCAAAAGTGAGGATGACATCGTAATAAGAGCCGTGATGCTTTTTAAATGTGTGAGCGACATCGTAATTTTACGTGTTGGGCTCAAATTAGAATTTGCCAATAGATCGAGTAAAGGCTAGCTGGACTCAACAAAATTTATGTCGCTATTAGATTTCTACACTAGTCGGATCATGCATCCCCTTTTTTAGTATTAGGCGCAACACAAAATGAGTACTTTTAAAAAGTGTGAGCAACACCGTTACAAGGGTAAAGAACCTTGTAATAAGGAAGGTGGCTAAGTGTTGATAATATTTGTAGCAAGTAAAAGCTTATATGTAAAAATGTAGCGTAATATTGTTGCGTACCTTGCAAAAGAGAGCTACAAGATAAGAGAACAAGTGGAATTAAAAGGAAAATATCAGGAAAATCAGTGCATGCAACCTACTATGCGGTATAATATTATCGACTTTACGTCACATATTTTTCTAGGCGTGATCAATTGGGTGCACATAAGACTAATGTGGCGCCAAAAACTTGCACCTCAACCTTAGCTTGTCACAACAGCCCCTCACATTGGAAGCACAATTTGTAAAACAACCAAAGTGCCATTATGCGAACTCTCTGTGATTTGATTTCCAAAAATGAAATTTAACCCAAAGGTTAAAGATAAGGGTGATACTAGCAATTGGACGTCCGATTACTGTTCATTTTATCGGACGCGTCTTGCAACATTTTTTTCTCACGCATGCAACATTTTTTTCAACGTCTGCAACATTTTATTTTGCACGAACATTTTTACTGTTATCGAAGGAAAAATGTTGCACACGTATGAAGAAAATGTTTCATACGTGAAAAAAATGTTGCAGAGTGTCCGAAAAAATCAGACGTCCGATTCTAAGTCATTCCGTAAAGATAAACCTAACCCATGGGTTTAAAAAAAACTCACCCTAGCTAGGGTTTACAAACTTTTTCATATTTAAACCGGACACTGAAATCGATTTGTACTCCGCCGTCACATCTCTCTCTCATACTTTCGCAATTTGCAAAATCCAAGCCGGTCTTACCTGCAATCGGACGTTCGATTACTGTTCATTTTATCGGACGCGTCTTGCAACATTTTTTTCTCACGCGTGCAACATTTTTTTCAACGTCTGCAACATTTTATTTTGCACGAACATTTTTACTGTTATCGAAGGAAAAATGTTGCACACGTATGAAGAAAATGTTTCATACGTGAAAAAAATATTGCAGAGTGTCCGAAAAAATCAGACGTCCGATTCTAAGTCATTCCGTAAAGATAAACCTAACCCATGGGTTTAAAAAAAACTCACCCAAGCTAGGGTTTACAAACTTTTACATATTTAAACCGGACACTGAAATCGATTTGTACTCCGCTGTCACATCTCTCTCTCATACTTTCGCAATTTGCAAAATCCAAGCCGGTCCTACCTGTAATCGGACGTTCGATTACTGTTCATTTTATCGGACGTGTCTTGCAATATTTTTTTCTCACGCATGCAACATTTTTTTCAACGTCTGCAACATTTTATTTTGCACGAACATTTTTACTGTTATCGAAGGAAAAATGTTGCACACGTATGAAGAAAATGTTTCATACGTGAAAAAAAATGTTGCAGAGTGTCCGAAAAAATCAGACGTCCGATTCTAAGTCATTCCGTAAAGATAAACCTAACCCATGGGTTTAAAAAAAAACTCACCCTAGCTAGGGTTTACAAACTTTTTCATATTTAAACCGGACACTGAAATCGATTTGTACTCCGCCATCACATCTCTCCCTCTCATACTTTCGCAATTTGCAAAATCCAAGCCGGTCTTACCTGCAATCGGACGTCCGATTACTGTTCATTTTATCGGACGCGTCTTGCAACATTTTTTTCTCACGCGTGCAACATTTTTTTCAACGTCTGCAACATTTTATTTTGCACGAACATTTTTACTGTTATCGAAGGAAAATGTTGCACACGATGAAGAAAATGTTTCATACGTGAAAAAATGTTGCCGAGTGTTCAAAAATCGACGTCCGATTCTAAGTCATTCCGTAAAGATAAACCTAACCCATGGGTTTAAAAACTCACCCTAGCTAGGGTTTACAAACTTTTCATATTTAAACCGGACACCAAATCGATTTGTACTCGCCACACATCTCTCTCATACTTTCGCAATTTGCAAAATCCAAGCCGGTCTTACCTGCAATCGGACGTTCGATTACTGTTCATTTTATTGGACGCGTCTTGCAATATTTTTTTCTCACGCGTGCAACATTTTTTTCAACGTCTGCAACATTTTATTTTGCACGAACATTTTCTTCATTATCGAAGGAAAAATGTTGCACACGTATGAAGAAAATGTTTCATACGTGAAAAAAATGTTGCAGTGTCCGAAAAAATCAGACGTCCGATTCTAAGTCATTCCGTAAAGATAAACCTAACCCATGGGTTTAAAAAAAACTCACCCTAGCTAGGGTTTACAAACTTTTTCATATTTAAACCGGACACTGAAATCGATTTGTACTCCGCCGTCACATCTCTCTCTCATACTTTCGCAATTTGCAAAATCCAAGCCGGTCCTACCTGCAATCGGACGTTCGATTACTATTCATTTTATCGGACATGTCTTGCAACATTTTTTTCTCACGCGTGCAACATTTTTTTCAACGCCTGCAACATTTTATTTTGCACGAACATTTTTACTGTTATCGAAGGAAAAATGTTGCACACGTATGAAGAAAATGTTTCATACGTGAAAAAAATGTTGTAGAGTGTTCGAAGAAATCAGACGTCCGATTCTAAATCATTCCGTAAATATAAACCTAACCCATGGATTTAAAAAAAACTCACCTTAGCTAGGGTTTACAAACTTTTTTATATTTAAACCGGACACTGAAATCGATTTGTACTCCATGGTCACATCTCTCTCTCTCATACTTTCGCAATTTGCAAAATCCAAGCCGGTCCTACCTAGACCTGGCCAAACGGGCCGTGCCAAATGGGCCGACGCGAGGCCGCCATCGCTGGGCACGGCGCACGCAGACGACCCACGCTAAACGGCCGTACGCAAGACGCGCCAATCCACCGTGCCGTGCTTGGGCGGAGGCGACGACGGCGGGCGGCAAGACGACCGTTCCGCTTACGGCGGGCCCGGCACGGCACGCAAGACGACGACACGCACGGTCCGCCCGTTTAAAAAAATAGCCGTTTATAGCCGTTGCAGATTTAAAAATTCATAAAAATTCAAAAATTGAAAAAATCCGAATTTTTTCCTATAAATAGTGACTGCCCCTCCTCATTTCTACACCAGCAACCTTGCATTCTCTTCTAATCATTCTCTTGTGGAAATTCTTTTGCTCTTAGTGGTAATTTGGCAAAATTAAAAATAGTTTTGTCAAAAATCCAAATTCGCTTTAAACTTCACAAGAAATCAAGGTGATAATTGTGATTTATTATTTTATTTTGTTAGTATTTTCAATCATATTTTAGTATTAATAGCGTCATTATTTCTTGTAGTTTGCTTTATGGAGCCCGGGGATTTTCCGTCGTTCCCAGCTTCTGATTTCGGTATTTCACCCGAGGAGCTTCTTGCATCATATGCCGAAGAAGCTGCGGGAGTCTGTGCCATCTTCGTGCTCTACAAGTGCTCTGCGTCGGCAAGCACCGGGCGAAAAGAGCAAGACGTAGTACATCGAGTCCGGGAAGATTTCACCGCATTTTTGAGATATCAAACGACGTCCAAATCGTGTATCTTTGTTTGTAAATATTGCAAGCATAAATTAATCTGCGAAATCTTCGTGGAACGGGCACTTGAAGAGGCATCTTGACAAACCGAGAAAAAGCGGGAATGGCTTCGAGGCGACGATCTGCGAGACAACCCCGACCAGACGCAGACGTAATCGGGACTACAATCTCGAGGTAGCTCGTGAATCTCTTTGTCGTTTAATCGCTTCTCAAGATCTTCCTTTAAACTTTGGTGAGTCACCGCGTTTGAAAACTTTATTAGGACCGCTCATAATCCTAGATTTTCTGCGGTTTCTAGGCAGGACAACAACTAGAGATTTGATTAAATATTATAATAATTATCGCAATAAGCTAAAAGAAAAATTTAGTACTGTACTTTTTACGTGTCTTTGGCATCCGATATATGGAGTGGTAGAGCTAAAGAGGATTACCTTAGTGTAGTTGCTCATTATGTAAACGATGATTGGCAACTAGAAAAGAGAATCATAGGATTCAAATTAATTGATGTAGCACATCTTGGTGAAAATATTGCTGATTGTATTGTAAAAGTTGTGGAAGATTTTGGACTTAATGATAAGATTTTTGCAATAACATTAGATAATGCTTCCGCAAATATACTTCGCCATGAACATACTTACTCCGCTTTTCAATTCATATGTCAATCTTTCTTATTACATCATTGTGCTTGCCATATTATTAATCTTATAGTTAAATCTGGTTTAAAGAGGTTAAATCAAGATATTGAACCTTTTCGATCGCAATATCTTTCTTAATTCATTCTAATCAACGAGTAGCGACATATAAAACTTATTGTATTGCAATGAATGTACGTCCGCGTAAGTTTGGTTTGGATATGCCATTAGATGGAACTCTACTTACTTGATGCTTAAGAATGTCATACCATATGAGAGCACATTTTCATTTTTATTAACACGCACCGTCGCATACAGGATGGTCAACCAGGTACTCACAGAGCGACATTGGTATGTTGCTAAATACTTGCTTTCATTTTTAGAACTTTTTTGATTCCACTTGTTGTTTTATCCGAGTTTATTATTCAACCTCTCCTTTAATTGTGCATCATATTTTAGAAATTGCTACCCACTTAAAGAGCTACGAAAATGATAATATATTGCGGAAGTCGTTTATGCTATGAAAACTAAATTTTTAAAATATTGGCAAGAAATTCCTATGTTATATGCATTTGCATTTATTTTAGATCCTAGAGCTAAAATTCGGGATTGATAATGTTCTCTCACTTTTAAGTGATGCGGTAGGTCTTGATTATTCTAGTTATTTTTCAACTGTCTGTGCTAACTTAATCAAGTTTATGATAAGTACGATCGGAAATTTGCTTTGGAGTTCGCATGCAATGACCTCCACCAAAGACCCTACAATGTAAGAAGAAAACCGCGGGGAAAGATATGGGGTACATGTGGCTCTTCCTCAAGGAGTTCAACTACATCAACGACAAGTGCGGACACATCAAGTAGTGGGAGCTAGTCGCCTATCTCAACAATGACATCACAACTACCAAGAGAAGGAAGAGGAGTTCAACATTTTGCGGTGGTGGCACGAGCACAAGATAACATATCCGGTGCTTTTCATACTAGCACGGATGTGTTAATAGCCTGTCTCCACGGTTTCTTGAGTCCGCTTTGATCTATCCTAAGAATAATCGAAGAGAGAAGAACAAGTCGACTAGTGAGATGGTGGAAATACTTCTCCTTTGTGAAAGATTGGGAACAAGCTAATCAACGAGCTCAACATACTACGTAAAATACCGAAATTTGGCAGAGGCGTTCAAAATCTTTATCTAGATAATGAGGAAGAATAATTGTAATCTTCACTTTTTATTGTATCACCGAGCTATAGGTCAGTACTCTTTTTCTTTGCCAAGGTTTTCTCGTGTTGAGTTTTTACTTGGCAAAGTTTTTAACGAGGACCAAACATCAATAAAGCTCATTATTTAATTCAAATTATTTGTCTTATTTTAGAATTTATCTTGTATTTTAGCTTTTTCTTAATTTATATATATATTTAAAAGTTTTTATTCATCGTTCGAGTTTTTCTAATTATTCTAATTTTTCCCATTTTTCCAATTTTTCATACTTTTTACCATATTTTATCTATTTTTCTAATTTTTTTCAAAATTTCGCGCTAAGCAGACTCTCGGGCGACCGACCCGTTGGCCATGCTGACGATCGGCAAGACGCAAGACGCGGCCGACGACCAAACAGCCGTGCTGGCGGAGGTTCAAGACGTGGTCGACACGCACGCACGACCGTTCTGGCCGGGCCTAAACGGGCCGTGCCTAAACGGACCGTGTCTATTTTTAAACGGGCCGTGCCGTGCCGGGCGGCCCGTTTGGACAGGTCTAGGACTCCTACCTACCACTTCCAGAGGAGGAGAAGCCAGGGTGAAGGTGCTGAGCGCTTTTTCCTCCCCTACCTCTCTTCCCTTAGTTCTAATTTCGCGAAATATTGGGGGCAAAACCAGAGACGCGATCTTGCGTTCAAAAACTGCCTCCACGATTCTAGGATGGTTCTTGCGATGTGCAGCCGTCGCTTCTTCCGCTTCGATCTAGCCATCGATGGCCATAGGTTTCGCCGCCGCCACTGGTGCTCCGGTAGTGGGAGTTGTGTTGGTTTGGGTTTCGGAAAAACTAGGGGGGGGGGGGGGAATTGATTTTGTGTAGCATCCGAGAAGATCGGTTGCAACCTGTAGGGTTTTTAGTGCTCCTCTTTTGGGGTTCGGTGGATCAGTGGCAATCGAATAGGGCTCTGGTGGCTAAATCTGCAGCTTTGGGAGGGTTTAGTTCAATCTGGATGTTGGGGCCTGGGGGTATGGTTCTTGGTTGCAATTCCCTGCGTAGAGTGCGGTTTGCGGTGCAACTAGGTAGGTGTGTGTGGTACACATGGATTGCAATTTTTGTTCTCACTATGCGATTCAGTAATCAGCACCGTTTGCTTTCCTTATGTGCTGAGTTTGTTGGAGGCATGTTTGATTAACTTTGTCTTCATGTGTAGTATGCTGGATTATTTAGCTAGAACCTCTAGGATGATTGGAGACTGTGGTGCTCTTTATTGTTTTGCATGGCTTGGGTATGATTGCTGTTTAGTTTTCGGTTGTGATTGGAGGTACTAGGGGAATGAAGGGTCCAGATTAAGCTTTAAGTTTTAAATCTACGAAGAGTAAGCACTCATTAACTCGCTTGATGGCGCGAGATGCTGCTTCTTTTGGAATGTTCGTTGAATGCTGTTCCGATTGCGCTTGGTGGAAAGTGTTGATGCCTGGTAATGTATCATAAATGCGGAGTTTTGTGTGTGAATTTTGGATTTGGTGCTGTCGGGATGGGGGCGTGTGGTGTTGCCAAACATTTCATGCAATCCTCACTCAATGGACATAGTGTTTGCTTGTTTTTCTTCTTTTACAAAAAAAAAATCTTAGTGTTTGAAGTAGCTGAATCCACTCTTTGGGTAATGTAGCGGTTTCAAATAGAATAGTTATAATCTAAACAGAAATGTCAATGCTATGGAGTTTGATACGTTAGTACTTAGTAGTACTCTCGTTTGCTTCTTTTGGAATGGAGTTGTTAGATTTTGTTCTGATCATGTGTTGGTGAAATGTGTGAAAGCCTGGTAATATTCCTTAAATATGAAGTCTTATGTGCATATTGGATTTGGCGACACTGAAGCAAGTGCATGCGCAGTGTACCAAACATTTTATACTATCCCCTGAATGAGCGTAGTGTTTGGAAAAGTGGTAGCAAAACCCAGTTTTTTAGTGTATGGTAGCACTTTTAAGTAGAATGGCTGGAACCCAAACAGAAATGTTCATGCTATGGAGTTTTGATGTGCTAGTAATGTTCTTGTTTGCTTCTTTTGGAATGACGTCATTTGGTTTTGTTCCAATTACATTTGGTGAGCAGTGTGAAAGTCATGTAATATTCGTTAAATATGTAGTTTCCTATGAATATTGGAAGGATTTGACGCCATTAAAATGAGTGCACACGCTGTGTACCGAACATTTAGTGCACTCAATGGAGTGTTTGAAAATGTCGTTGCTAAGTGCTACTTTTTAAGTTGCTTATAATTTATGGTTGCTTTATGAAACAATACTGATAAATTTATCTACAGATATGAAGTGCAACAGAGATGCTACGATCCGATCAAAGGAGATTGCTGAAACGAAGTTCAGGGAGAATGATATTGAGGGTGCAAAGAAGTTTGCCTTGAAAGCAAAGGCTCTTTACGAGCCACTTGGGGGCATTTGTCACATGATTTTAGCACTCGATGTGTACCTAAGGGCGCAGAAAAAGATTGGAGGGGAGGATGATTGGTATGGCATCATAGATGTATCATCCTTGGCTGATGAAGAGACAATCAAGAAGCAATATAAGAAGTTGGCCTTCCAAACTCATCCAGTATACGGCGCCTTCAAGCTCATTTCAGATGCTTGGATTGTGTTGTCTGATAAAAGTAAGAGGATGGCATATGACCAGAGGAGGTATATGGATTTCCTAGGAGTGCGTCAGAACTCCCAAGTAAATGCTAATAGCACTTCCAATTCCACTATATCAAGTATGAGTGGTTTTAACACTGTGTCAAGTATGAGTGGTTTTAACACTATGTCAAGTATGAGTGGTTTTAACACTATGTCAAGTATGAGTGGTTTCTGCAGTCAAAATTCTGGTTCGGCCCCACCTACCCATGTGCCGCCTTCAAAATTTTCAATACCAAGCACATTTTGGACATACTGCCGTTCTTGTAGCTTGGGCTTCCAGTACTCCAGGGAATATGTGGACCGATATCTGAAGTGTCCTGTTTGCCCAGCAGTGTTTATTGCTGTTGAAGTTCCTCCTCCAAGCTCTCCAATTTACCCTAATGAACCAAGGCCAACGGACGCTAATATTAACATTGGTGGTTCAACAGTTCCTGACACTAGCAGGGCAACTCCAGGAACAGGGGTGGCTTGTGGTAGTCAGAACTATGATCCTATGCTGCAGCAGTGGTCTTTTAGCATATATGTAGTAGGTGCACACACTACTAGACATCCAGTCGAACAGACACATGAGGCTGTTAGAAAAGAGGAGGCAGCTGCAGCTAATGTAGCCAGAATTGAAGAGGCAAATCCTGCACATTCAGGCTCTTCCATTGGATCATCAGTTTCAGCAGCAAAGACAATTCTGGAAAAAGGTGCAGCAACAAAGGAAAAGGAAGCTGAAAGGAGGACGAGCATCAACGACGACAAGAAAATGGCGTGGCAGTCAACAAGCTCTGGCCCTAAAGGGAACTCAGATTTACAGATGCACCAAGCAAAAAGAAAGCCTGGTTCTACAACGGGAACGTCAGGACCAAAAAGACGCAAAATGACTTCTGGTGATCTTAGCTTTGAATCTTCTGGTAATGCTGAGATCAGCTATAGTAAAGTGCTCCGGCAGTTGGATGTTCGAGGCATAGTAATCGAGAAGATGAAACTTCAAATTCGGGACAAATTAGAAGATTTCAACAGCAAGAATGTCGATGTGAAAAATATAGGAAAGATGCAGATTAGTAAGCAAAGCAGCACAAAGATTGCAGCAGAAGACAATGGTAAGGAGCTGGCTAGCCAAAGAGTACCAAAAGGAGTTGATTCAGAAGAAAAAGAGAGACCGCAGAGCAGTAAACATCTTGGTTTAGAAGAAAAAGACGAGACATGGAAGTGGAGGTTACCTGAAATACGAATAGTATATACAAGGAGAAACCGCAAGGTACAAAAGAAAAAACCTGGAGTGGATCCAGTTGGTGCTAATTCTTCAAAGCAGTACTATTTGGATGACGAAGATAGCTGTTTGGACAAAGAACCATCTTATGATGCTGGCTCTGGTGAAATGCCCGTCCCTGATGCAGATTTCTACAATTTTGGTGATCATTCTGAAAGTTCTTTCCAGAATGATCAAATATGGGCCATATACGATGAAGAAGACGGTATGCCTCGCTACTATGCTTTGATCCGGAAAGTTCTCGCCACACACCCTTTTAAAGTTAGACTGACTTACCTCAAAGCAGAGGACTGCAATGAATTTGGAACTTCAAATTGGATCTCATATGGATACTCGAAGACCTGTGGTGATTTCAAGGTTGGTGCACCCAAAGATACTGACCAGCTGAATTCATTCTCTCATGTCGTCACATGGGAGAAAGGTCCAGGTGGCATCATCAGAATTTTTCCTAAGGAAGGTGATATCTGGGCCCTATACCAGAGCTGGTCTCCTGACTGGAATGAATTTACACCTGATGATACAATTTACAAGTATGAACTGGTAGAGATTGTTGATAGCTACAACCCAAGTGAAGGCATTCCTGTTATGCCTATAGTGAAAATCCCGGGGTTTGTGTCAGTGTTTAAACCCCTTCTTGACCCAACTGTGGAATATATGGACCCCGGGTATCTGCATGGCGGGCCGTGAGGACCACCCAGGAGGGGATGGGCCAAGCTGATTGCATGAAGACGAACATTACCTAGGTTGCTCCAGTCGTACGCAACAAGGGAACCCTGAAGACAGCAGCCAACCTTGATTAGGTAGGCTGCAATCTGTAATCCAGGACGTTATCAAAACGGACATGTATAGAGATACGATCTCCACTCCGTAACCAGTCAGGACTCTCCTTTGTAACCACCCTCCTCTGCTATATAAAGGGGGGCGGGGGAACATCAGGGGAAGAGAGAAATCATCAAGCCATAGAGCATAGAACACCTCATATCGCCCAGAGCAAAAAGCGCTTTGAGCGACCCCAGATCTGAGAGATCAGTATAATCCCAGCACACAGGATTAGGGTATTACCTCATCGCTGAGGGCCTGAACCTGTATAAACCCCTTGTCTTGTGTGATCTTCGAGTTTGAGATCTAGCGCCTACCCCATAAATTCATTGCCGACTACAAAAGTCGACACCAACCAAAAGCAGGAGGATTCCAAAGGAGGAGATGCTGCGGTTTTCACACCAGGTGCCATTCCATGTCCTTACTGGCGAAGAAGCTCAGAATTCTCCCAAGGGCTGCTCTGAACTGGATCCAGGCTCAACTCCAAAGGAACTCTTTCAAGTAGTTACACAGTCTGATGATGCCAAATAAGTTTTGCAGTTGAACCTGGTGCTTGCTCTCAACTTCTTCTTTTGCTTCTTTGCACCTGTAGCTAGTTGGGTAGTATTGGTTTCCACTGTACAATATGTACCCCATGTTGTGTTCTTTTATCTGTAAGCTCCCCCATGTTGGGTTGATGTAGCAGCATCCTGTTAAGAGTAAACATACCGTGGTTAAAGTGTACTCAAGCCTAATGTACCTGCTGAGTTAGTCATATTCTTATTTCTTGATGGTTGCACCAAGAGCAGTAAATGTTAAGAATATCTTTGACCTGTTGCTGTGCATGGATCTCATCATAGTTGCCACAAAAATGAGTTGCTTTCTTAATAGTAGTAATTTTTTGCTGGCTGTTGCTGTGATAGCCTTTTTTAATGGACAAATTGTTCTGGGCGGTTCTCATGACACATGAGCTTCAGGTCATGGAGTAGTTTGTCTCACCGCCGCTGGAAGTCAATGAGCTTTGTAAAATCTCTTTGGCATGTTGACTTGTGAAATTTGTTGCGCCTGAAAAAAGTATAATAAATCGACATTGCATGGCGTATGCCTTAACGATAGAAAAGATAGTTTTGCTAGTGCAGATGCTGAATTCATCCATTTGCATTTTTCCTGCTCAATCTCGTGCTTATTGTGGTTACCAGTTAATCCAGGGGTATTTCAGTAGGTATTACGGTGCTTTGCATTGTGGAATGTATGCTATGTACTGCAATGCTCCCCTTCTAAAATCATAAGAATCGCCTGAATGTTTGACGTTCCTTTGCACCTAGAGGATTACTTTCTGGAGTACTGACCTTTGACATGGTAGCTTCAACAGCATCTGGTAGTATATAAATATCAGGCCAGCTGACACAAATGAGACCATCTTTTCACTTTTCATGCTAACTAGCAACATCAAATCTCCCACCTCCATGCATTAGTATGAGATCATTACAAGTACCTGAAACAAATGATACTGAACAACATACATACGTGGGAGCATCGATTAAACCCCGGTTATTATTTTAGACGATAGAAACTCAATTCTGGGCAGACGACTGCAGATTCAGAAATATTACACACTGAAGACAAGAGAAAATAACGGAACAAACAAAAATCAAGACTGAACATATTCCTGCTGTTCGGCCTTTTGACCACAAGGTCCTTGATAGATTCAATACAACTTGATCAGTTGACGTTGCACCCACCCAAATTCCTGGAGAATCGAACAGTTCGATTGCTTCAGCAAGATACAGAAACAACCAGTGACATGAATTTGTACATAACAGATAACATTCTCACAAGTAACATAGAAACATCTAACAATAGGTCAATGATACGAAATCGCTGCCTTTGCTGAAGAAAGCAGAAAACTGTCAGGCCAAGGCAGAGGGGCATGGACTGAATGCTGTGCCACATGCTATCCACTGTTTTTTCCGGCTGCATGGGAGCATGCAATCAGGAACCTTCTGCCACTCCTTGTTCAAAAGGTTGTATGTCACGAGACGGTTCATCCGCTTTGCCTTCAAGGAGAGCATGAGCAAACCACTGTTGCCCAGGCATGTCATCTTCATGTGCTTACCGTAAAATTCTAAGCACCAGATATTTGGCATTCTGTCCACCTCCTTCCAGAGGAGAGTCATCTTCTGCAACTCCCATATGCAGACACAGGTTGCTGCATTTTTGCACAGCAGACCCACAAGCATAACTCTTCCCTGGAACTCGGCAAGTGTGTGATCAGTCAGATGCAGCGGCAGTGGGATGACAAATTGTTTCCAAATCCCGGTGCTTACATCATATGACAAAACACCCTCTGGTTCTGCACACATGAAGTATAGCGTGCTGCCAACCGCTACAGGCTGTGACCTAAAATTTAGAGCAAATGGAAGTTTTATGCTTGGAGGAAAAGTGCCTGGCCGAGACCACATATTCTGCATAGAGTCATAGACTTCATGATTCCCATCATTTCCTAACCACATTACTTTGTAACCCTCATTAGAAGCTCTTCCATTCAGCACCATCCCTACTGCCACTCTTGACCATGCCTGGACTGATCTGGGCAGAATTTCCTTGATTGATTGTGTAAGAGGGTTGCATATGTAGAAGTTCCTGTGTCCAAGATCCAATAAGCAGACTAGGCCACCTGCAGATGCCACTGGAATTACTATTTTTGCAGGAGAGAGGGGAACAGAAGGGTGGTGCCATTTTTTCAGCGAAGGGTCGTACATTGATACATTGTTGTTGGCATTCTCATGGGTGATTGTATAGAACCATGGCAGTCCATGCGGAACTTCAGAGTACTGCTGAGAGAAATTGTCTGAACCCGATAGAGAATACCACTTCCGGCAAACGGTACGGAATCGAAAAATTGCAGCAACTGGAAGCCTTGCTATGACAGTTTCAAAAAGGTCTTCAGGGAACTCTCTCCAAATCTCCTGTTTCATTACTTCAGTTGAGTTCAAGTAGAGTGTTTTTTCACGGTTTCTATCTCTACGTGGTCGCTTGCGAGGAGGAGATTGGTTAGTTTCCATGACTTTCAACAATTCTGAGTTGTATCCAGTCCTTCCTACACAGTAATCATCCTTGATTGAACCATGTTCGAAGTCAAGTAAATACCACCTGTAAGATATTCAAAAGCCCAATTAGTCCATCTTATTTTATGGCAAAGCAATACTGGAAAGGTTAGCAACAAGAACTTTTGACTGCAAAGAAAAAGATAAGAGGATGTACAGCTTTGTAGAGCAGGAACAGTTTGATTTGGTTTGCAGGAGATTTGACTAGTTCTGCGCTAGTAGCTATTCGTTATATTTGTTTGGTCCTTTTACTAACGACTAATGCGAAGAACTCAGCTACTCTATGTCTCGATCAGATTAGATGAAACTGGAGCAACTGACTTCATGACTAGCATCCCATGGCAAACAAGACAGGCAGATTCTAGATAACTAAAAATGTAAAATATGTAGTGCAATGCAGATTATCAAACTTTTAAACTAGATTACTCCGGTAACACTTCAGTGTAACTGTAGCCATCAAAGGCACAGGCTACCTTTTTTAATGGCTGTTTCAGGTAATATTGAAACTATCTATTTCGACTGTATATCATGGTTGTCACGGCGGCGTCTAGTCGACGACATGTCGTCCAGTCGGCCAGCAGTGGATGACAGGGCTGCTCGCCTCGACTGGCAGCAATCTGGGAGAGAGGGGCCCAGATATGGCCTTTGGGTGACCTGAGAGAGAGGGGGAGAAATGGCCCAGGCCTAGGAGAACCCGAGCCGTCGCCGCCCGTCATTGACCCTCTCCAGCTCGCATCCGTCGCCGCCCAGAGCACATTGTTGTCTCCCTGCCTTCCGCCTTCAGCTCACGGTTACTCCTCTCCCTCCCCTTTCTTCTCTGTTTCTCCCTCTCCCCTGCTCTCTCCTCTGGTCCGCTACTCTCTGCTTTGCCACTCACCTCTCTACTCTGCTGCCCACGGTGCTAGATGCTGCTACTCACCATCCTCTTTGCTCTACTATTGGAGGTGGCGGCTTGGTGGTATTATTAGGACACGGGAGGAGGGAGGGGATGACTTAGATGGACCTTTGGGCTTTAGTGAGGTTGTGGGCTGAGTGGGGTAGTGGCTCATCTGTCATCTATTCTTCATCTTTTCGTTGTTATGTGTGTCATATGTGCTGATTTGGCCAAATATACCTCATCGCCTAATCTCCGTCTAGGCGGGCGCCTAGGCTAGGGCGCCACGACTGGCTGGAGTGCAGTGACAACCATGCTGTATATTCCATCATAGTTATATCATTCATTCAGGTAATTAAGTTACACACAAAAATAAGGGCTTTGCAATTGTTTCTGCAGGTTTGTTAAATCAGAATCATGGGTAGGTCAATCGGTTAGCTTTTTATAGTGCACTGTAATCAGGTTCCTTGTCCAATTTACCATCAAATATTCAAAACCCTCTAAAGCCTAGAAATAATCTTCAATTTTTTTTTCCATGTTATGTGGTAATTGACTAATTGCATAGAGGTACCCTGATCAAACCAAGCAATTTATGTTGCTACCGAAGCCAACTACATGTTTCTCACGAGTACTAGACTTGCTATTGGAAGGGTGAAACTTGCGGCATATTCTTGCAAAACACAAGCAGAGGTTGCACAGGAGGAATAGACTTTATTTATATATATCAAATGAAGCTGACAGGTTATTCTTTATGGTCTAGATAAGCAATGCGGCCACATGTGCGGTCTAAGCAGACTTTCAACCACCACTCAAACCCCTAATATGAGTACATGACCAAAATGGAGTATACGTTGTTTATTGTTTTAGTAATAATACTGAGCACAACCAAACATCACCAACTTCTCATCAACAAAATTGTGATTTTTAATATAAAAGATCCATACAAGTTAACAAACAAATGTTATACTTTATTTGCTAAAATGCACGGCTTAACTATGCTAGTAATCCTCAAATATAAGCACTATAGGTGCAATGCTTCATGAAGCACAGCAGGAAACCGATAAATAAGCAAACATGATTCTGTAGCTGAGATACATAAGGTAGATGGCACAACAGCTTGAATTAGCTGAGATACATAAGGTTGTGTTTCTTTTGCAGTTCCAGTTAAGCCTCGCAACTATTTTTAGACGGCCCGGCTTAAAAATAATCGCCGTTTCTTTTCCTCTGGTTCCTTGCCTACAAAGTAGTACAAACGGTGCACCTCCAAAGTCAACTTAATCAGTATATCTTAAGATCAGCAGCCTCACACACTCTAAAATAATCTCAAGTCGCGGACTTTCTCGTGCGTAATTCCATGGATATGCGTCAATAATCTTGTCCTATGCTTGGGGCAATGTCAAAAGTTATAACCGTGGAAACGGGTAAGTATATTAACAAACAATTATAGGGAGGAAGCAAGCAAGAAGTACGCGCAAAGGCAAAGAATTCTTCCATTTCTGTGCCGTGCGCGACCTTTCCTCCGATTAATCCTTCCCCCCACGACCAAACCCAAAGGGGGGAATTTAAGAGCTGTTGCGACACCAAAACAAAAAAAACGGTAATAATACCAAGATGGAAATACACCATCTAAACTAAGCACGTTCGTCAAAGATCTGAGCAATCCAATTACCCCAGGGCCGAAAGATGAAGAGAAAATTGAGAGGCCAATTTGCAAGAAACGCCGGATAGACCCCGCAGCGAACAGATCCGAATAAACCGACCGGATGAGAGAGAGAGAGAGGGGGGGGGGAGGGGTTTTGCCTGGGGAGGGGGTGGGAGTGGGCGCCGTAGAGGTCCCAGAGCTCCTGGACCCGGCCGACCAGCTGCCGCAGCGCCGCCACCTCCCCCATCTCCGGCCGCCGCCAGCGTCGTCGTGGCGGCGCCCCTCTGCTCCCCCAACGCCGCGGCGGCCGCTTCTTGGTTGGTTCGGCTCGCTCCTTTCTGCCTCCCCTGGAAAAATGCTCGCTGGCGGCTGGCGCTGCGTTGTGTCGTGTGCGCCGCTCGCTCGCTCTATGGCTCTATGCCGTGCCGCTACGCCGCGCGTGTGCCGTGCGGCAGCTGGTTATCACGCGTCGATCTAATCTGATCTAATCCCTCCTGTGCTGTGTTACGCTTAGTCGGTTCGCCTCGCTTGCTTGCTTTGCTTCGCTTCTATGGGTGCGGTGTGGTGCGGTTTAAGTAAAGCGTAATTGCGAAATTTGCTTCTTCTGCGTGTTGGGGTTGGGGGTAGAATTAGAAACATGCTTACACATCTCTTTCTGTAGTCTTTGACACGATATTTTTAGACGGTCCACTAAATTTTATACGGACCGTTTATTATTTTCGATTCAATAGATCACATTTATTAGTTAGTATTTATTTGTGCTTACTTCGGTCGTAGAGCAGTAAGAATACTCGATCGATCAGATTAGCTAGTATTTATTTATACTTCCTCTGATAGTAAAACAGTAGGAATATTTTTAACAAATCAATGATTAGATTTTATTTCTATTGCACCGTATACTACCAGCATAATACACGGGTTTGATTGTGTTACAACTTTATATTTTGAGGAGCTGCATCTGGCTAGCAGTTTTGGAAAACATAGATTTCGTATCTTTGTCGAAGAGTAGTTCTTGGAGAGTGGAGCACGTAAGCACATTCATAGTATTAGTGCAAATAACTGCCAAATATCCACTAGTGACTTTCAGATGAAGGGGAGTAGCACTGCTGCGAACAGTTTCTTGACTGTACGGATAAGTGTATGCATCAAAGCAACTCAGATCCAGTGCAGTCGTCCGGTTGGGATTACAACTTAAACGGTCTCCACGGGACCATCCGATTCAAAATTAACGGTTCAGATTGGTAAAAAAAACTGTAAAGACATTTTACTGTGTGAAAACACAGTTTATGGTACTGTAACAAAACATTGTTTATCAAGTTTTCCCTCTGATCCAGACCGTCCGTATGCTCGAACCGACAGTTCAGAATTATAAGGGTTACTTAAGTTGTAGTCCCTGTAGCAACTGCAGGGATCCCTGTCCGTGGCAAAGAGGCAAACAAAAGAGCAGCTTCTTTTCTTTCTTTCCTTTTTACACCCGGCCAATGCTGCTTTCTCTTCTCTCTGAGTAGGTAACCGGATCGAGCATTTTTTGGGTGTTTATCATTTCGCCATCACCACCTTGATGCAAAACTAGAAATGAGTGAGCAGGGGCGGACCGAGCGGGGGGTCAGGTGGGCTAGAGCGCCCCCTACCCCCGATCATACCATGAGTATCCCCTTAGCACTCCCTACCCAACGTGGGACGTCACCACACTGTCGTCATGGAAACCGGTCAAAAAAATTAGAACTTGAAGGCCGGTTTAGCACCCCCTAAATTTATGTCCTAGGTCCGCCACTGTGAGTGAGTAAAATTATTCAAGGAAATTTAACCTTATCATTTGTCATTTTCGTTGCGTTTGCACATAACGATCGGCCCTCCTCCAAAAGTTGAATTTGAAGGCATAAAAATGGATTTGGCTCGGTCGACACAATTATGAAAAATGGCAAACCCATGAGCTTCTTTCGTTGCGTAGCTTTGAATTCTTCTCGTGAGTAGATTTGAGTGGCAACTTGTCACCTTCGAGGCGGATTCTATGCCTAAGCTCAAAGGCATATATGCAACCAGATTTCGAGTGGGGAACTCTTGTGGCTGAATGTATCGATCCATCGCGTATCTCATCTCACCGACATATGCAACTTAATTTCTTTTGCCCCAATATCCGTTATCCTCGTCGAAAAGCAGCTGAAAATGATGATTTTGACGCTTCATGCGATACAATTAATATTCAGAACAACCATCCAGAAATTATGCTCCTATCTTGTATTATCGACTTGCTTATTTGATAGTATTTCAATTGGATAGCATCGTTTCTTTCTGTCTTCCCCGCAGACTTTTATTCAAGGGTTTTTTTTTCTACATAAAGCCGCCGACAAACTTAAATTCTAGGTGGTAGTAGTAGGCTTGTCCATCTTCCATGCGCAGATACACAGATGTCATTAGATTTCTTCCGGTAGAAGTAAACCATAAGAGTAAGAGTAAGTATAATAACAAAGCTAACTATTTACTTCATCTCTCATCTATATCATTTATAGTAAGTAATAAAGTCAGTTTGTATAATAATAATCTCTAAAGGTTGTATCTAGATGCTATATAATAACTATCTCTTCTCCCTGGTACGTAACTAATCTATCTTATTTTCTCTACCATGTTGTCTCTTGCACAAGAGCTAGCTCATTTCTCACTCTTCTGTGTAGAACAAAACTGATGTGTATAAACTAAGAGTAAGCTAATGTGATTTTATTGTACATACTCTAACAATAATAATGCAACTCTATAGGTGATATATCTGATGGCGAGGTGCGGGGGTATAAGCCTCCGAGGGAGCTTTCCATGATGAGGAAAGCGGCAGGCAGCAGCTAAAGTCCCGGAGGCAGAATGGATTTTTCTTGTTCATTCATTCGCCATCATGGCCGGTTGAAGCCGCCATGGTAGCTTCCCTCACCACCGAAGTGGTGCGGAGTAATGGATCTCTGCAGCTTGGGTGAAAACGGGTCGGACGATTCGGGATTGGTTTTGACTATCCGGTTGGATTCGAGACGAGATTGGGATACTTGAATCTGGATACGAGATCAGATTCGGAGCAACTAATATCCAGTAGATACGGGACGGGATCCGGATATCCCGATTTTTTCTATTCGGATATCTGGATTTTTCAAATTCTGATATCAGCAAGGTCCAGATTTTCTTTAAAATAATACATTTTTTATTCAAATTGCAAAAATATAACTCGATTCAAAAAAATTGCAAAATTATACCTCTATCGCCATATAGTTGGGCGACAGTAGCACAAAACGCAGGAAAAATTGAGTCAGCGTTGATGTGGCCTCTCTGTTACCCAATTAAAGGGTGACAGGACTATGTCGCCCCACCATTTGGTGACATGAATATGTCGCCTTGTTATTTTGCGATAGATTACTGTCGCCCAATGGTTGGGCGACAGAGCAACAAAACCAAATAAATTATAAAAATCATGAAAAAAATTTGGAGGAAATTTATGAGGAACATTTTTGCACTGATTTCATTCACAAATTCGCTATAACTTGTGAGCATTAATTATTGAAAGTCAGTGTTATTTCAATAGTTAATATAATTTTAGAGTTCAAACCAGGGTTCAATAAATTAAGAAAAATTCATATTTGCCGGTGATAATTCATGTAGTATTTTACAAAATTATTGTTCAGTTTCTTTTGGTTGACAAAAAATTCAAATTTAGTTGTTCCTTATTCTCTTTCGGTGTGTGACAAATTTGACGACAAATCATAGTAAAACATTGAATAAAATCTGATATTGATATTACAAAGTGCAGTAAGTACAACAACTACATTAGCATGGCATGTGAACAACACCTAAGATACAGAAGGAATTCATAAAACTGGGATACACATAGGTACATGCCTCTGGTGAAGGACTAAGTCACAAAACCATACATTCTATGGCTATTGTTGTCGGAATAGGCTATGGTCAAAATAACGATAGTTATCTATTGGTTCTTGACGGAGTACTACGTTTAGATACTTGATAGGGCTTAATGTAATATCATCGTCAGGATTCGGAGGACTCTAAGGACCTAAGGTTCGTGACTTAGGTGGCATGAAATCATTATCATCATCGTCATTTGTATGGTTAGAAGCTAGCCCTCCTTCAGTGCTGGTTGGACGTCCTCTTGCATTGTTGCTTGAACGTTCTGTTGTAGTAGTGCTTGAACGGCCTGTTGTGATAGTGCTTGAACGTCGAGGTCTAGGTGACATGAAATCGTCATTATCATCGTCATCGTCATTTGTATAGTTAGGAGCAAGCTCTCCTTCGGTGGTAGTTGAACGTCCTCTTGAATTTTCTACTGAACAGTACTGGGTGGGCCTCTACCCCTCCAGTTAGATCCTCTTCTGCGTGAACCAGGCATCACACCCCCGCCGAAGAGCATATACATCGCTATGAATTCTGGGATATGTTTATTCAGCAACTCTTTATCATCCGGGAATGACTAACACACAAGACGAGCATATGAATTAGTGAACTTATGGATAATGCTAAAAAGATTAGTAGGGTGAACAAATAGAAAATAACTAACCTTAATATGCTCTGCATACTGATCGAGCAGCATTAGTACCCTATAAGATCTCATAGAGAAACCTATAGTAGAAGGGTGGTCGGCTAGTTCGCACACCCTCAAATATCTTTGACATCACCCTTGCAAGTGCGCCTTGTGGTCGTTGGAGGTCACAAGATTGAGGCCAGAGGTTATCACCTTATGCCTCGATAATGTCGAATGTCACTTGCAATTTGGACACTACTTTACTCAGGTTCTCCTCCTTGGACGGATCATCCTTCCCATTACGTGTAACCTTCAACGTGTAATGAAGGGCTATACTGGTCATATCAGGTGTCCACGAGAATGTCGTGCTTGAGGATCCAGCCATGGTGAAGTGTGAGTGGGAGTTGTGTATGTGTGCCTACGGTTTGGCCTTTTATAGTCTCCAACAGGTGATGTATGGACTAAGTGTTGGAAGGTAAGATTCAAACATGCAAAAGGGATAGAAAAACGCTAGAGTGTGTAGTCAAGTCGGGCTGAACAGGCAGTCATGCATGCAAGGTGTCAGTACTGACAAATATACTGTGTAATAAGTGGTCAATTCAGAGTTAAAAGTAGGCATTGAGTGGTCACTTCGGATTGTGCGGTGTGCAGTTAGTGCGTACTGAGTGTACTGATGGGACTTTGTACCGTGCAATGAGTAGTCACATCGGACTATATTGTGTGTAGAGAGGGGTCATTTCAGACTGATAAAAGTCTTCAGAGAGTAATCGCTGCATCGATCGGTTATGACAATTTTTATTTGCATCGATCGGTGAATTATCACTACATCATTTCCACATTCTTTTTTTGTCTAAGAAGAAGTGATTTTGTCGTAGATATTAAAGGGTGATCCTGAAGGATCTCCAGTGACGGTTAGAAAGCAAGATATTAAGAAAGGCTATGTAGATAAAATGTTTACAGTTGTTGATCATTAGAAGAAGATAATATCCGTTAATGACAGCGTGTGGTGAAATCGGCCTGACAAAACTGATTGTAGAGTGTTGTCAAATCGCCCTAAAAAATTTAAAGCATTAGGCAAAGTGTTGCAACTTGTCACTGCAAAATGTGATGGATGCTTTCTTTTTTGACAACTTGTCCTGGCAAAGCTGCTACCTGTGACTTGTGTAATCGGCCTTACAAAGCTACACGCCCGTGAGTTGTCTAATCACCCTGACAAAGCTGCTGTGAGGGGGCCAAATGTGCAATTTCATCTTCACGGAGGCTATTTTCGAAAATAAAAAAAACGCAATAGGCTAAAACTACATGGTTATATGATGATTCTTACGTTGCGGGTATTTTGGTTAAAGGCTTTTAAACTCAACTATTCATACAACGTGGCTCCAGCAACCTTATCATTTAGGGTATTAACGTTAATGGAATTTATATGCTAAGCAAGTTGTAAATAAGATATTTTTCTACAATATGGTTGTCCATATACTAAAATGTGTTCCTGGACTGATCCCCTCAAAATTTGTGTTTAGACGGGTTGTTTTGTGAACTGCCGAAAATGCTTAAATGTTTTAGAATCTGCGCATCTAGTAATCGTTTAGGGTGTTTGCGTTGGCAGGATTTAGATGCAAAGCAATTTTAAATAGGATCTTTTTCCATATTATGGTAGTACATATATCAAAGGGTGTTTCTGGGTTATTCCTCCATAATTTTTCATGTAAACATATTATTTTACGGGCTACTGAAAAATATTAAGTGACCATTCAGTTTACACGATTACGGTCCAGTTTTCTTTCTAAGTTTGCGAATCACCGTATATGATATTTTAACTATTTTAAGGCATTAGTACGGGATATTTTAACCATTTTAACTAATTGAATCTTTGTGCTTGAAAGCATTCAATATTAAATTTAAATTTTTGGGGTTATAGTTTTTATTTTTTCCATATAGTACATACAAGGAAATTTAAATTCTTGAGTATACTGTAACAAAAATAATAGTATCTCATAATCAAATATAATAGTTCGTAATCATAAAAACCATATGTCGTACAACATATCTGGAATGGATTAACTAATACATAAGATAAAAAGTTCCAACGATCCAAAACATAAGAAACTACTATCGGCCACGTTTCGAGGTGGCTCCTCGCGGTTGAGCAGGCCTCCTGCGAATCTGCCCCTGTGAGTTGGTCAACTACGTCGACGCGCGGTGGGCCCTTTGTGGTCTAGCTGGAGGTGTAGCGTACTCCGGCTGAGAAGGCTGCGTCGGTGGTAGTGCTCCCTGCAACTGCGATGGTCCAGGCTCATCCGCATCAATGAAATAGCTCGACACACCACCATCGTCGAGGTCGTAGTACACGTGGGCTGGATCATCAGGCTTCCCCTCGTAGTTGTCAGGTGCAGGTGAAGTTGTAGACGGGAACCACCGTGCTTATGAGCCTGTAACAAATGAAGAATTGTTGATAACATTCAAAAAAATGATTGCAAAACATAGAAAGTGCGATTAAGTACTCACCTCCAGCGTGAGCGGCTAGACCAGTGTGTCCAGCAATTCGCCCTCTCTCAGACGGCAGCGTGACGGTGACACGGGAGGCTGTAGCATGTGAAGATGTACCTGCAGCACCCCTACCTCCACTAAGTGGCACGCCGTGAGCCACATCGGGAGCTGACGGCATCTCGCCAATTCGAGGACACGTCTCGAGCTCTCCCTAAACCTCGAGAAGAAAGAGGTCACCTCCTCTCTGGTCAAGTCAACCCTGCGGGTCAGACGAGAAAGGAAGCTCCTTGACTCCTCATAGTACTGGCCTAGCACATCGGTCAGAAAAATACATTATGAATTAGTTAGCACGTTTACCAATTGAGTGAAAATGAGATCGTAGATTGGATGCAACATATCGCATTGTGCAGAGCCGGGTCAGTATGGACGGGTTACGTGTCCCTCACCCTGAGACCGTGTCTAGGAGGATCGGGGTCGACACGTACGAAACGCAGACGGGTATGGGAAGTGTACCATTGTAGGTAGCCATAGTACGTCTACGGGTCGTACGCCGCATCCTTAGCATGGACGTCGTCCAGGGCTCCTCCCCACTCCTCGACCCATGGCGCCATATGTATGTGCTAGGGGATGGCCCCATGCACGCCCTTCCTAGTCTGCTTGCGGATAAAAAATAAATATAGCATTATTAGATGGCATTACATGATAATAATTAGAGAACATCGATGAAGTGAACTTACGTGTGGGCGCCGTATGGGACCTCACGATCGACCTGGACTGGAAACTCCTGTCGTAGACCGAACTGCCTCATCACTCGATGGTCAATGTAGCCCTCGACCTAGACATCGAACAAGAGGAACTGACGTGTACGCCAGTACGCCACGTCTCGTGTGCATAGGGTGGACAACCCACCCATCACACATAGCTGCACCTCTGCATCTTTGTACGGTGTCCAGCGTACGTGGTCGTCGGAGAGGTGGTCGAACGCAGCAACAAACTGCGGGTAGCACAGCCGCACCGTCTTGTGTGCCTACCTATGCTGCAGTGACGACAGAAAAATCAAAGCAGAATGTTACCGTTAGTACTGATAAATGCTAAAACAAAAGTTTAACAATCGTGATTGCAATATCTTACCTATCGGTGGCACCAGATGGTGCCCATGGTCGGAGCGTCAACGTCGTCGTCATCGGCATGTACAAGAGGCTGCAGGTCGATGTCAGGTCGCCCGATCTGGAACCTCTCGTATTACCAAAGTTGTACAAGCAGTGGACATCCGGTGAAGGTCAACTCGTCGACGATCCGTCCACAGTCATCACAAAGCGCACGGTATGTGGCGCACAGCACAGCCGATCTCCAGAAGTACTGCGGCGCGGTGTCAAGGGGTGTATCCGCAATCGCCCTCGTGAACTGGACGAGGTGCCTGTCCACGCTATCCCCATGGGAGCTCGTGAATATGCACCAGCCAAAGAGCCACAGTAGGTACACCTCTAGGTGGTGGCTCACCCTCACCTAGTTCGTAAGCTCAACGATGTGCTACACCTGTAAATTTAAGTTTTATTATTAGTTTAACCAGTATATGCACAATTAAGCTTTAAATGTTAGTTGTGTACCACGAACTGTCGAAGCCACCTCAGTGTCCGACCATGTGTGTTGGTGAAGGGTCGGTACGCAGCAGCTGGTAGCATACCCTAGAACCGCGCAAAGTAGCTCCTGGCGCCACATCGGGTCGACGTCCTGGGGCACCACAGGATCACCGGCAATCGAGAGTCCGAGGAGGTACGAGATGTCCTCCAAAGTGTGTGTCTCCGGCCTCCACCGATCCACCAGAGCGGTGAGCAGGGACCTATCGAGCGGGAACCGGCGACCCACGTCTCGTCCCTGCACATCGTTGTGCATCGCCTCCACCATCTGAGCGAGTGGCAGCAATCCTAATGCTTGAAGCCTACGAAACAAAAATATGATATTAATATCAGCACCACACTAATTAATTAATATAAATTATGATACTACAGCAAATATATTTAGAAATTTGAAGAATAGTATGTTACCTGGGGATCCAACGAGGATCGATCGTCCAGAGCTTCTGCTGTGGCCTCGGTCGTAGTACACTGAGCTCCAGAGGATCCTGTCCCTACTCTAGAAAAGCAGTGGCATAGTGGGCACAGTGACGACGATCAACGACTGGATCTAGCAACTCAAATGGCCAGTCGTCATCTCTATTCTGGTGAGCCATACCTGCAAATTACAAAAATAAAAGTTATATTTCAAATGCATATAGAAACAAATGCGTACAAAAAACTATACAAGCATCATAACAATATAACAAATGCGTACAAAAAACTATACAAGCATCAAAACAATATATAGAAACAAATGCGTACAAAAAACTATACAAACATCATAACAATATATAGAAACAAATGTGTACAAAAAACTATAAAAGCATCATAACAATATATTGAAACAAATTCCATTGATTTATCAAGCAACAACACTCACAACAAAATGCAACTTGCTTACAACTAGGTAAAAAACAGAGTTAATACAACACACATTACATCAAAAAAATATGAATTTGATATATAGCATATGATAATTCAAATAGCTTCTCAGGTAATATGATGAAGTCGTCCACCACGCCTTGCAGACGACAATCCCTCCCCCGCCGTCGGGTTGCCATCTCCTCCTTCATCCTCTTCGTTTTGTGGCTGGCAATTCTTGAATGTATGTCCTGTTTGCTTGCATAATGAACATTTATTCACGCGCTTACCAGCTTCAGACTCATCCATGTTATTTCTAATATGCCTTGTTTTGCGATGCCCTGCTTTGCATGTTCTTGCATCAAAATTAGGAACCCAGAACCTTTCATTGACACTATGAGTTGTGGTGAAAGAACCGACAATACCATAACTAAAGCTCCTCGCTCTAAGTTGCCATCACCTTTTTCTTTGTAAAATATTCAAATAGATATGTACCGGGTCGCATTCCAAATAACGCACATGCGGCTATCACATGAGAACATGGCCTATGAAAAAGGTGAGGTTTGTTACACGAGCATTTGAAGTCAGCCTGCAAGATACACTCTTGGGTGATAACCTTCTGGTTTGTTCCACGCCGTCCTTTATCCCTGCATATCGCCTCGAAGCGCAGTGTTTGTGCACCTACTTTGGTAGCTCTATGCTTGGCCGCCTTCTTACTCTTCTCATCCATGTATTTAGTGATCATGCTTGAGTACAATAGATTCTCATCTCTTATTACTACTTCAGTAGCTTTATGTCTATCCACAAAGTACTTGGTTGTGCCCCGCAGCACTCCCTCAACAATTCCTACCTACGGGAGACACCTCATCCAACTCATTACCCAGTTGTATACGTCCACCAAGTTAGTCGTCATGACACCGTATCTAGCACCATGTGTGTCATGTAACAATGACCACTTCTCTTTCGGCTCGTGCTTTATCCAATACGAGAAATATTTGATTGGCCTTTGCCTTCAACAACGATTTGTCATCTCATCTTCTGTTGGCAGAGGGAATAGAGGCTCCACCTGCCCCTGTGTTTCACTGCTACTAGCATTGTTCATCTGCTCCTCTTTGTGTTTTCTTGTTAGCTCATCAAGATTCTTCCATAGAGCACAGAACTTACTCGCTTAGTTCTGCTTACATAGTCTCTTAAATATGTTCATCAGTTCCTTGTTCTTGAATTGCTTATAGAAGTTCGCACCCAAATGCCTCATGCACCATCAGTTTTGCAAGTCAGGCCATGGAAATGACTCCTCTTCTCCTGTTTGCAACTGTTTGATAATACTAAGCAGACCAGCATGCCTGTCATGCAGTATGCACACATCTTGAGGAGTTTTCAAGACCCTGATCTTCAAGTTCTGTAGAAACCATAGCCAACTCTTTAGTTCTCGCTTTCTACAAAGGCAAAAATAACAGGCAGAATCTGGTTGTTTCCATCAACGCCCACAGCTGTCATTATTTGCCTTTTGTATTTCCCCGATCAAGAATGTACCGTCCACAAACAAAAATAGACGTCAGTGATAGAACGCCTTAATGCAAGCTCCGAATACGAAGAAAACTCTCTTCAGATGCCCCTTGGTCGGCCACTTGCTTGACGGACAATCTTGATAATCATAATAAGTGCCAAAATTTCTTCCTTGAATGCAACTGAGCAGTGCAATCAGATTATGGTATGAGTCTTTAAATTTCTCAAACCTCATTTCTAAGGCCTTCTACTTCGCCCTCCATGCCTTCCCGTAGCTAATTGTGTACTGATATCTTTTCTCGATTGCTCGGATAATAGCACGGGGCTCAAAATTAAGGTTTTCCACTATCTCTAGGTACATGATATTTGCGACATACCCGGATGACAGGTTCCTGTGAGTCATAAGAGTTTCCTCAGTCATACAGCTATACTGCTCAACCTTCAAACATAGCCAGTGGGTGCCCCATTTTGGCTTGTACGCGTGCACTCTCCAGGGGCACTTATGGATCTCGCACACCACGTCGTAACAGGTTGGGGTGGACTTCTTAACCCTAAAAGTTCTTCTTACTGATAAGGCCCAATCTTTCAAAGGATCTTGCACTGCCTCTTTTGTTGGGTACATACTGTTAGGCCTAACCTCATTCTCACTATATTGCTAAGGTGTATCGTTGCTTTCATTCACAACCAGCTTATTAAATTGATGTGTGCTCCAATCTGTTGGCACAAGCGGCTCCGTACCTCCATCTTTCTCATCCGAGTCATCCTTGTCTTCCACTTCTCTTCTGGTGTATTCATGGTCTTCCTCTTCCATCCTTGATGTTATTTAATCAATTTTCTCACCTTCGTCTACTTGTCCCCGCGCTTCTTGTCCAATGTTTCCATCATCCTTTCCAACCTCAACTTATTCACCACTCTGTTAAATGATGTCCTCGTTGCATTCCTGTATATGCTGCTCACGGCTAGATTCCCCAATTTCGGTGTCATCATAACTGAACTTATTTTGAGACTCACTACACTCAACGACATTCAACTACTGTTGTGGGGCAACAACCCTATCATACTCTTGCACTAAAAGCACTCGATACTATCCACGTTGCTCCGCCCCCCCCCCCTCACATATGACCTCCATGATGCAGCTCCCTCCACCTCAACTAGCTCCTAATAAATAGGATCATTTCGCATACTACAAATACAAAATAACTTCAGTTGGCACTGATCTGGTTCCATCCGAAAAGTATAATACCACCAATTCAACACAGAAAAAATGTACACCCTTCAAACTTACTCAAACTTCTGTCCATATACTGAAAGTTACTCAGATCCGCACCCTCTAAACCATACATGCCAACCCCTTCTCCATAATAGATTCTAAATGAAACTCGTTCTGACATATCTGCGAACCAATTCATTAACCCATGAATTAATTACTTTTCGTAAAAAATACTGTGACACCTAATATAACTATATCTATATGCTCAAAACAAATCTAGATCTATCTATATCTATATTTTTAAAAATATATATCTATCTAGATCTATCTGTAAAAACTATCTACGTTCGTAAAAATATACATCTATATAGTTCTATCTGTAAAAAACATCTACACTCCTAAAAATATATATCTATCTACTTCTATCTGAAAAAATATCTACACTCCTAAAAATACATATCTATCTACATCTATCTGTAAAAAACAACTACGTTCCTAAAAATATATATATCTATCTAGATCTATCTGTAAAAACTATCTACATTCGTAAAAATATATATCTATCTACGTAAATGTATTTGTACGAATCAACTAAATTATTACAAATATACTAAATATATTCGTAACCTCTAAAATGAACTAGATCTATTATTTTTGCTATCCTACCATAGTATATTGATAAACAAAATAAACAGAAAAAATTTACCTACACAATAAACAGAAACCTCAAATCTGGCTTTCTTCTCCCCCTTCCTCTTCTCTCCCTCCCTCCCTTCTCTCCTCTCGATCCCTCTCCTTTCTCTTTCTCTGAACGGCAACAAATGGACAGTGCTCGTGGGCACAGTAATGCACGGCGATTTATATAATAGCCTCTGTCGTCCGTTGGTTTGGCGACAGAGGTGCGCACTCTCTTCTGTCGCCAAACCATCTGTCGATTTATGATCTGTTGCCTTATGGTTTGGTGACAAGGAGCCCAAACCATTTTTTGGTCTACGTGGCGCCGACGTGGCTTTTTGTCGTCAATTCAAAAGGCGACATTAGTCTCTATCGCCCGATAATACGGCGACATTTACGTCTCGTCGTTTCAAATGGCGACAGAGGTATAATTTTGCAATTTGAATAAAAAAATGTATTATTAAAAAAATTCTAAGGTCCAACCCATTTTCATCACATTTTCTTCATGACAGCCTATTTATATTAATAATTAGTTGATTTTATTGATTCTCAACTAGCATATTCTTTCTATGAAGTCTATTTGGTTTGATTGTTATATAACTTGCTACTATGGTTATGTACTCATATGGTTTTAATTCAACATATATTACTCTATATATGCGTGCATTATTCATATATCTTTATTCGTTTTTGATCCAAATTCGTCACATATTCATCCCGTATCCCTATCTCGAATAATCCGAATTCGTATCTATATTCGGCTAGCCCGTATCCGGTTCAGAATCCGAGAAAAAATACAGGTTATGATATGAGAAGAGTAATATCTGCCCGTATCCATCCTGTTTTCACCCCTAGCCGCAGCGAACAACAGTTGGCAGTTGCTGAGTTTTGCATATAAACAAACGCAACGCATACCATTGCAACCTACATGCTACCTATATACATATACAGCTTTTACCATCTTTGTGAGGTACCATCAAATTATCCTCAAACTCATGTAGTAGGGTAGGGCTATAATCTTGGTACCTTCATGTATCCTTTAAACTTTCAGTAATTCTTGTACTAGTTTAATGCATATTTCAGGAATGATAAAATATCTCATATACGTACCGTGTACTACTCATCTATACTCGCAACAACAGTGTACAGTACGTAGTGCAGTGGCTATACGTATACGCAAGTGCAACCAGATCAGGCCCGTGGAAACCATCATGGCATTGCCATCACGTAATTCATGATAATTTATAATTCATCCCATTATATTTTCTCTTGCACCATAAGTGCAACCCTAATGATGTATAATTAGTGCTTGTACATCAGTACAATGCGCCAAGTGGTAAAATGTTTGAACCCATCTGGAAGGCCAGAATTTTGCAGAAACGACGCATGCATTGCAATGTTTTCTGCAAAAATCCTGTGAAATTCTCATGTTTCAGATGTATTTACAGTGTTCGACTTCGACGGATGCATGCAAAGAGGCAGAGGAGAGACACTGCACGGAATAAAGCAAAAGTGAGTTTCGCACGATGGCCCTCGCACGTGTGGAAGTTGGGGTGCAATCAGCTTCGGCTAGCCTTGAGCAGTACCACGCAGCCACGCTTCACCTCTTTTTTTTTCACTTTAGCTTCCTTTTTTTTCACACACCCTGGTTTCCGATAGAAGACTTCGTAACCAGGGGTAAAATTAGTAAGGTTTGATTCAAAGATTACTTTCCCTAAAGGCTTTTCCTTTTTATTGTTGCTTTTCCCCTCTGATCTAACAACTTTGGATGGTAGGGATCATTGCATCGTTGAATCTCTCTCCCATGGCTGGCCATCATTCTGTTTTATTTCCTGGCAACTTCTTCCTTTGCCTTCTTTTTCTCTGATCTACCATCTCATCTCTGGATGCCTTGGATCATTGCATCTTTGAAGGTTTTGCACCTTGCGGTAATAATTAGCAATAACATTCTTTCACCACTAAAGCACTTCTCCGGACAAAACTCTTCACGACCAACTGAAAAGACAACACCACTAGATTGATTATTACCCCCATGACCCATTATTCTTTCCTCCCCCTGTAAAATTTATGCGCTTTAAAGAATTATAATACTGAACATGTAAAATTCAGTAGAAAACTCCTACAGCGTGAAAACTGCATCCAGTGGTACAATCAGGTTATTTTTCCTAACCGGCGAGTTGCCTCCAACCTGAAAAGATAGCACAACATAACCATACAAACCGATAGGAGGAGATAGGGAGAGACAAGCAATAGCAGTGGTTACAACCAATACAGAATTTCTCCTAAGCTACTGGTAAGCCATGGATGGATCATGAATCATGATGGCCAACAAAAGCACTCCTCTCTAACTTACCAGGCAACCCAACCAACAAACGCTCCAAATCCAAAGCTAAACCAAAAGATACGGAGGTGTGGTCTCGGTTGGTAAAATAGGTCAATATGGATTTGGTGCTGGTGGCCATCTCCCCTGTTGTTTTGGTTGCTTAAATCATTGCTTTTCTGTTGCATCGCATCTAGAAAGAAACAAGAAACGTAGTCCAAAATGGCATGATCATTTGCATCCAACTACTACTACTATTTTGAGCTATCTATTTTCCACATGTGAGTCACAGCAGATCAAAGGGCGTGAGCTAGCGGGTGCAGAAATGTTTTCGATGAACACGCACCAATTCTTCTTAAAAATATATATATCCTGCGGTATATATTAATAGTGCAAAGTTAAAGTATATAAGTATCTATTTTTTAGATTGAAAACCTTACCTGTTACAATTAAGAGTGCTTCTATGCTTTTCCTCTTAATACAAATTACACAAATCCTGAAGCAAGCTAAGAGATAAGTAATTACCGTCTACTCTTTATTTATGCTTTAAAATTTATATAATTTTTAAAAAGAAAAGCATAGAAGCACATCTCTTTACAATTAAATCCATCTAAGACATTTTATTTGGCTCTCCATGGCCAGACTTTTATATATATATATATATATATATATATATATATGAAGCTTTTTCCGTACTCCCGGAAGTACGTACTCCCACCTTTAATATACCACTTAAATGAACACTTTATACTCTTTTATCACTTTCGGTATGCTCCAATAATAATTCTAAGATACTCCAATGTGACATAATTAAAAAAAAATTCATTAGAGCCCTTTTTTTTTGCTACATACCCTTTTCCACATGTAAAAGAAATATATAAACAAATTATGCTATAAAGGATGGACTTTAATGAATTTTTTCATTGAACTCACTTTAAAGTATCTTATAATCAGTATTAGAGTATACTTAAAAGAATAAAGAGGTATAACAACATCATTTAAATGGTATACTGGAGATGAGAGTACGTACACCCAAGAGTATGGAATTATTTCCATATATATATGAGAGTACGTACACCCAGGAGTTATGTGGTATGGTAACTTCTCGAGCGGCTTTCATAGTGTTTCATAGGCTTTTAGTCCTAGACTTAGGGCTAGCTGAAGCTCTGGTTGTCTATGTCTGAATCCGCCCAAACTAGGTAGTTAGAACCTCAATCCCGTGCGATCCTATGATTTTACAACCAAGATTGACTAAACCAATCCGATTCTAGGGTAGAGTCTTAATTTGATAGAATCTTAAAATTATTATGTTTGTATAAAAAAAATCGGTAGGAGCGTGATCAAAATTTGCATACGATCCTACTTGATTCTAGTGTTTATTATAAAAATTTACTTGTATCTGGTCAAATGTTAGCACTAACGCTCTGTTTGAAAGGCAAATGTTAGCACTAACGCTCTGTTTGAAACAGTGCATCTGGTCAACCTATGTACTAGTAGTACATCGGAACTGGCCCCATATCGTCCGTCAATGGTCTGTAGAGTAGACTGTAGGGCTGTAGGCAACCCATGAACCATCTCATGCCGACACCCCAACCTGGAATTCCGGTCTAGGTGGTATAGTAGTATTACCCACCTCTTGGAGTCAATATGGGACGGAACTGGCTGGTAATTACTCACTGGTTTGGGAATTTGGGATGGAACTGGGTCACATCGATCATTATGGCCGATGACCAACCTGCAGAAAAAGGTTAGCGAAGGCATCGAGTGTTTCGTTTACCCATCTTGTTGCAGCCGCGGTTTGAAATGAATCCAATCGATCATCCATCGTAGTACTCAGTACTCACTAAGACCGACCAAGACCGTCTTTTTCTTCTCCCCACAGCTTTTTATTTTTGTTTTGACGATCTTTATTGAAAGTTCCTCTCTCTCTCTCTCTCTCACGAAGTTCGTGTATGAAATCTCAGGAACTTGTGTTGAAGCACAAGCGATATAAGTAACAATTAGTCCAGTTCAGGAACACGGCAAACTAAGCGAGTTTAGGGATCTGTCAACTTAAGATTGGAGTTTAATTGAGGACATAAGGTCCGTGGCGACTAGGTTTGCGGCACGGCAAATGTACGTGCATTGCTCTATGGTTAGATTTCCACAAGAATTAGCCTTACCAGCTAGAGAGAGACCTTGGCGTGCCGGCAGCGATGGTGGTGTTGTCCTTACAAGGACCTGAAGCTGGTCGGATTCGGTCGGGGTCTCCGGCTAATCGTCAGACCAGCTAATGATCGCCGGCGTCACGTCGCTAACTGTTGCTTGTGTTGCGCTGGGCTTGTGTGCAACTGTGAGTTGTGACCCACTGTCACCGTCAAAACAGAGGGAGGAGGGGCCTGTACCTCAACGCTTAAAGCTGATGGACGGACGGACGGACTGATTGATTGAGAGATGGTGCATGCAGCTGCCAGGTGAGCCATTGATCGAGCCACCTCGTTTCGGCCAAGATCTTGAGTCAGCTGATGACCGATCGATCAGCCGATCGATGCATGTTTCGCTTTTCCTTTTCAAGGAACTATCAGGGGATGAAACGCAGTAGTAGGGGGTGGGTGGGTTAGTTATCCCGGCAGGGGTCGAATGGGGCGGATAATTTTTGTCCGATTCAAATTCGTTTTCGAAGTGGTCCTCGAGAAATATTATTTTTTTTAGTTCCGAACCATATCATTATTATTATTCGGGAAATATAGGTTAGTATATCGGAAGAACAATATCCGGTATTCATATTTGGTAGTATATCCGAAAGAAATCCGACAAATCAACAAAATGGTTATCTGATCAAGCATCAATGTCCTTTAATATCCTCTATTGTTTTATAGTCTTTGACTAATTTATAATATGAATTTACATTTAATTATGTTTATGTTATTAAGAGGATAAATAATTTTCTAATAGATACTATAATTTGACACTTTCGTTGATAAAGTGACACCATTTAGTTATGTGCGTAGTATCCGTATTCGTGACCAATTTGTATCTATGTTGTGCCTATATCCCTTATAATCCGTATCCGATTCTGAATACAAGGTAAAAATATAGGCTATAATACAAAAAGAACAATATCCATCTGTATCCGATCCGTTTTCACCCTTGATACCAGACGGACAAGTTCAAAGTGGCAGGATTTTCACTCCGAATATGTATCATGGAGGGGAAAACAAAACCACCCGTGGTGGTGTACACATCAACAGCAACAATACTGAGGTATGTTTCCACTAGACAGGCGTTCACAAATTAACCGACCCACTTAAGACTTAACGAGTTAATGGGTTATCCGAAGTATGCCTCTGATCTCTGATCAGACAGAGAGAGAGAGAGAGAGAGAGAGAGTAGGAGATGGTGGGGTTTGGGCTAATGTATAATTCCATGCACTCCATTGCGAGGAGTATTGTGAAGGATCAATGATGAATGCCCAGTGTCCATGCAAGGAATCCCTCCCTCTCACTCCAGCGCTTTGCCTTTGCCTTTCCGCGTTAGTTGCGGTCAAACCCACCATCATAATTCACCCGTTCCATCCACAGCCTCCTCCTCTAGCTTGCAGAGTTGCAATCCCACGTGCTGGTGGCCCTAACTCCACTCCTCAGTCACTATCTCTTCCAGCACGCACTGACTCACCCACACAAGTCACCTTCACCAAAGTTTGCTCCAAAGAAATCTCACCCAAATTCCAAGCTTTAATCTAAATCTACCTGCATCTCTCCCCGGTGCCTTTACTGCTACAGTGCCCTCAAGGGAGCAAAGGCCGTATTCAATGCGCACCTGCTCCGTGGTTCCCTCTTCCCTGCACCCGACTGCCCGGAAAAAACTTCTAATACATCGAGTTGTCTAATAGCGTATCTCTTAGGATAAAAATAGAGAGTCAGGGTATATATTAGAAGAGCGAAAAAGATTTAGTTATTTAAGATATGTATTTACTGTGTATCTAATCTTTATAAAAGATGTGATGGTATCCCCTGCCATATAATTTTTTTCCCAACAAGTCCTCGTCGAAAACAACCCGGCTAGTCTTCGAGGCCGTTCACTGCGAATAACTAGAATGATCAATAGCAGCAGAGCGTCACAGCACAGAGGCACCAGCACCCAAGCCACTGACCATTCGGGGGAAGATTCACCTAGCAACGCGTCCGGCCACGCTTCTGGTGACGCAAGACCAGCCATCAGCCTTTGGGCCTCGACGTCCAAGCAAAAAGAGTTTGTTAAAGTTCCAATCAAAATTAGTTTGATTATGGTGGTTAATAGGTTTAAAATTAAAATAAATCTATTTGAGGGGGAATATTAATAAGTCTAAGCTCAAGAATAACTCGTAAGCGCGAATTTAAAATAACCACTTATCAAATGAATTTATATTGAATCGTATTAATTTTTTTAAAAATTCGATAATAACTCGTTAACTCCCAGACAACATCCCAAGGGTGGACTGGCTGATGACCCTGAATACATGGTCACATTGCGCAGCCTCCTCATCGATCAACGCTGCAGCACCGACTCCTGGACGGGTGGCTTTGATGTTTCATGTCCTCTGTTCAGACTAATCTAGTCTGATAGGATAAAGGATCCAAATTAAACAATGAAAGAGATATTTTTTCTATTTGGATTGTTGAATCATATTCTATTTCTTAGATCTGTAGGTTTGGGTATAAATTCAGATGTAGTCCTGAGTTTTGTAAGCAAGAGAGCAAGAAAACAAGAAAAGGTGCTAGTTGTGCTACACCACCAAAATATTTGTATTCCTGAGTTCTTGTGCTTAATTTTTTACCGTCGTACGTGTGTGCTGATCTAATTTAAAACCAACAATTCGTATCAGAGCGAGGTTCTAATTTTGGTGTCACGCTTGCCCTGAGGAAGGCCACCACTGTTGCGCCTTGGGGCAAGCTATTGTCGCTGAGCAATACAGTGTTGAGCGGAATCCGACAGTGCATCAAGTACGAATGTGGCGATGCATGTGACTCCAAGATGACAAGGAGACGATGAGATAGTGAGCCATCATCGAGGTTTGCATTGTACACAATGTGTGGTGTGTGCGCGTGTGTGTATTCATGTTGCTGTGTTAGTGTCTCATGTGCGTGAGCACTTGTGAGTATGTGTCCAAGTGCTCAAGTGTGTAAAGCTATTGTACGAGTCTCTGTGCCGTCGAAGTTGTGTCACAAGTGAGAAGAGTCGGCGAGAAGAGATGGCGGTGAAGGGGTGAAGGAGATGTGTCTCCTCAATACCTACTATTGACGAGCGTCGTTGACAACCAACGTGATAAGATGGCATTGACGGTCATCTGTGTCTCATCGAAAAGAAGATCAAACCTACGCATTCTTGTGTCAGTTGTGCCCACGAGATACCGTGGTAGATTATTCAAGACGTTGAGGAGATGTGTTCGCCGTCTTGAATCAAGTAAGTAAGTTGAGACCAGGATGTTGAGGAGATGTGTTCGTTGTCCAGAGATCTCATAACCAAGACTAGATTAGGGATGAGATTGTTCGGACTATTCTAGTTCGATAGGATAAAGGATCCAAATTAAAGAAGGAAAGAGTACTTTTCCTATTTGGATTGTTGAGCTGTAGATTTGGGTATAAATTCAGAGGTAGTCCTGAGTTTTGTAAGCAAAAAACAATAAGCAAACAAAAAGCAAGCAAGATAGCAAGAAAACAAAAAAGTTGCTAGTTGCCATCGTGCGTGTGTGCTAATCTAAGCTAAAACCAACATCCTCTTCCACCTCAACCGTGTTGAGGACTTCACCAATGCCAAGGCCGCGCCGCGCACTCATGACCTCAAGTGGCACTTTGGGTCATAGATGGTGAAAAGGTGCCACAAGAGCATCGCCAGCCTGCCTCCCAACATCGCCACCACGATCGTTGAGACAAAGACTCTTTAGACGCCGACCGAGGGCGGCAAAACAGCAGCAGGCATCGCTCCTGGCGTGACCTCTTCTGTACGAGGAATGCCTTCATGCTAGGCAACGACAAGAGTGCGAGTGTGAGCGCTCCCCTAGGAACCAAGACCACGACAGTCTTCACTTGCCAGGTATGGATGGTGGGCGTCGACACCTCACTGACCTCGATGATCGTGGACGTCAACCTCTACTCTGTAAGCTAAACTAGTTGTGTTGCTATCCTAGTTTGAGTCAGAGATTGAAGAAGTAAAGTTTCAGAACTCGGTTTGTACTGAGTTCTGTTTTTCGGAAGATATATAGTATTCGCCCATGCTGGTCTTCAGAGTTTGTAACCGAGTTAGGTCTTGAGTCAGTAATCAAGTTGGTTAATTGTGAACCTCGGTCATTAAATATGTGCAATAAAAAACCAGAAAAGCTACGGTAGTCTTGCAGCACCAAATCTCTGTTTCTGTGTTTTCTGAACATCAATCTATTTGTTGTTCTTTGCTATGCTAGTTCTGATTTCAATAGAATCGTCAACAGAAGTTTAGGGATTTCGATCTTGCGGTGTTTTCAACAATTGGTATCAGAGCTGTGGATAAGAAGCAATGGAACAACTGCCAGGAAAGTCGGGAAGTGACGGTGTGTCTGCAACCAGCAAGGTGATATTAACTACAGGGCGGACGTTGTCCAGAGGAGGAGGTGTGCCGATGCAGTATCCAATGTTGAACGGTACTAATTAAGGTCTGTGGGCTGTAAAGATGAAGATCATCTTGCGATCTCTCGGAGTATGGGCAACAATTGAAGGAGCAGCACCTGTCAAAGATGAAAAGGATCAGGGAGCTCTTGCTGCGATCTCCCAAGCTATGCCAGATGCTGTGATGATGGCCATTGCAGAGAAAGAATCGGCAAAGGAAGCTTGGGAGGCCATTAAAGATATGTGTATTGGTGAGGATCGTGTCAACAAGGCAAGGGTGTAGGCCTTGTAAAGGCAACTAGACAAATTGACCATGGAGGATTTAGAAGGGATCACAAAATTCTCACAAAGACTCACTAGTTTGATGGGTGAGATTCGGGCTCTCGGTACCGATATAAAAGACTGCTGTGGTGGAGAAGTTTTTCAGCGTTGCTCCTGACAGATTCCTTCCAATTATCAGCACAACTGAGTAGTGGGGTGACATGAATGCCATGTCTCTAACCGAAGCAATTGGGAGACTTCGGATGTTTGAAGAAAGTACAAAGGGAAGACGATACCGCAAAGAGGATGGAGAACAGTTGCTGCTCTCGCAAGCACAATGGGAAGCTTTGTCTTTAAAGGAGAAAAGGGCAAAGAAGGTTCAAGTTTTGGTTCAAAAAGAGGTGGCGGTCGTGGTGGTGGCCGTGGCCGAGGTCAAAGCGGAGGTCGTGGTGAGGATACCAGTAAGAGACCCCATCAAAAGTTTGAAAAAACTAAAATCAACTATTTCAATTGCTCCGAGATGGGTCATTTTGCATCTGAGTGCACCAAACCGAAGAAGGAGAAAGCTCATTATGTAGAGAAGTTGAGAGATGATGAACCGGCATTGCTAATGCTTGAGGCATGCGAACTCTCTAGAGTGGCAGACCGTGGTACCGATCTGGTAATGCTCAATGAGGAGAAGATGGAACCCGATCTGGGACATGGAGGTGAATGCTCCAGCAATCTATGGTACTTAGACATGGGTGCAAGCAATCATATGACCGGGAGTATGAATGTATTCAGACCTGGACACATCGGTGAGAGGATCAGTAAAATTTGGCGATGGATCGGTTGTGGAGATTCATGGGCAAGGTTCGGTTCTTTAAAGGGTTTGTTTGATGAACACAAATTGCTCTCTGGGGTGTATTACATCCCATGTCTACATAGCAATGTGGTCAGCCAGGACAGCTTGACACATATGGGTGCAAGATTATAATTGGAGATGGTTGATTAAGCATCTATGATCGAGACCAGGGTTCACAATTTCGTTTCGAAGTCGAAAACCGCTAACCCGACGGTAGCGGTTTTCGCGAGAAATTGCTCGAAAATGCGAAAAACCGAACGGTTTTCAAATTCAAAAATTTGAATTTTGGTCAAATCTATGCGCGAAAACCGCAGTTTTTGACGAAAAACCGCTCGGTTTTTCGCGAAAAACCAGTCGACCAATTGAACGTTCTTGAAAAATAGTTTTTCGAGCGGTTTTTTTTTGCTAAAATCGCGGTTTGTCAACGGTTTTTGAGAGGTTTTCAACGCATAATTTTTTTTCAAATTTTTTGAATTTTTTTAAATTCCACCGGTAAACTGCTCGGTTTCTGTTTTCGAACCGGGGCGGTACGGTCAAAAACCGCAAAAGCCGAGCGGTTTACCGCGGTTTTGTTAACCCTGATCGAGACTGTAAACTGTTGATCAAAGTAAGGAGATCATGGAATCAACTTTATGTACATCAACTGAAGCGTGCACAACCTTTATGTCTCATGGCAAAGTATGACGAGAAAGATGGCTTTGGCATGCGAGGTATGATCATATAAACTTTCGGGATCAAAAAATTTGTCACAGAAGGAAATGGTTGAAGGATTGCCTCATATTGAACATTTGGAGCAGCTTTGTATGGCATGTTTGATGGGAAAACAAAGACATAATCCATTTCCACAGAAGTCCTTGTATCGTGCAGAGATGCCACTAGAGCTTGTGCATGCAGATTTATGTGGCCCAATTAGTCCACCAACACCGGTTGGTAACAAATATTTTTTACTCATGATTGATGATTATTCACGGTTCATATGGGTGGTGTTGATCAAGAGTAAGGATGAAGCATTGTATGGTTTTAAGAAGATCAAGGTATTGGCTGAGGTGGAAGTGGACAGGAAATTAAAGGCTCTACGTACTAATCGAGGTGGAGAGTCCGTGTCACATGATTTTGAGGATTTTAGCGCACAACAAGGGGTGAGACGACTTCTCACAACACCTTATTCCCCGTAGCAAAATGGTGTGGCCAAACACCAAAATCAGACCATGTTGGTATAGCAAGATGCCTCCTGAAGAATAAGAAGATGCCTGGATGGTTTTGGGGAGAAGTTGTAGCAACGACTGTCTACCTCCTGAACCGGTCACTAACGCGGAGTGTTGAAGCCAAGACTCCATATGAGGTATGGCACAAAAGAAAACCGAAAGTACATCACCTTCGGGTTTTTTGCTGTGCTGCTCATGTCAAGGTGATAACCCCACATCTCAAGAAACTCGAAGATAGAAGCATCACAGCTGTGTTTGTTGGCTATGAGCCTGGCTCAAAATTCTATCGAGTTTTAACCCTAACACTGAAAAGTTAATTGTCAGTCGTGATGTGGTCTTTGAGGAGGAAAAAGAATGGAGCTAGGACTATGAAACAGCAGGAGATTCTGTTAATACACAAGAAACATTTGCAATTGAGTTGGGCATCAACCCTGCAGTAGGTTCAGATCGACAAGGTCAAGGGAGTCAGGTGGAGTCGGAAGCACCGATGCAAATTAATGATAACAACAGTTTGGATGCAGGCGCAGAGACAGAACTTACTGCAGACATCACTTCTCTAACGGCAACAACTCCTATGCATAATCCAGGCGTGTCATCACAAGTTAAACCAACCACAGCATCATCCTCTGAAGGTCCAGTACGTTTTTGCTTATTAGAATATATGTATGATTCTACAATTGAGGTAGAATCACAGGATTACGGGTTGTTAACGCTGGCATTAGAAGAACCAACAAGTTTTCAAGAAGCAATAAAAGAAGATTGCTGGAAGAGAGCTATGGAAATGGAGATGAACACCATTTGAGAGAACAAGACTTGGTATCTAATGCCACTACTTGAAGGACATAAAACCATTGGGTTAAAATGGGTCTTTAAGGTAAAGAAAGACTCGGAAGGAAAGATAGTGAATCATAAAGCGCGTCTTGTCGCGAAAGGTTATGTACAAAGATAAGGGGTTGATTTTGAAGAGGTTTTTGCTTTGGTGGCCAGGCTTGAGACTATTCGATTGTTTATTGCATTAGCTGCACAAAGAGGTTGGCAAGTCCACCATAAGGATGTTAAATCAGCTTTCTTGAATGGAGATTTGATGGAGGAAATCTATGTGTCACAACCACCAGGTTTTGTAGATGAGAAGAGACCAGAGTTTGCATTGAGACTAAAGAAAGCACTTTATGGTCTACGGCAGCACCCCGAGCATGGACTTACAAGCTGGACAGAAGCCTTGTTTCATTTGGATTTGAGAGGAGTCCACTTGAGCATGCTGTGTACAAAAGAGAGAATAATGGTTTGGTATTGCTGGGAAGTGTATATGTTGATGATTTGATTATCACAGGATCAACAGTGGGTGATATCGTTGAATTCAAGAAACAAATGAAGAAATTGTTTAGTATGAGTGATCTTGGATTGTTGAGCTATTACTTGGGAATTGAAGTAAAGCAATCTGTTCATGTGGTGTCATTGTGCCAAGCAGGATATGCAGCGAAGATTGTTGAACAATCAGGTATGAAAGGTTGCAATGCTTACCAAACACCCATGGAGAACCGGCTGAAGTTAAATAAGGTTAGTAAAGATCCCACAATAGATGCAACTATGTATAGAAGCATATTGGAAGCCTGCGATACTTGGTAAATACACGACCTGATATTGTTTATGCTGTCGGCATCGTTAGTCGGTTCATGGAGTCACCCACCACTCAACATTTTGCTGCCGTAAAGCATATACTGAGGCATGTAAGTGGTACTTTAAGTTTCAGCTGATTTTATGAAAAGAATAGCAATGTGGAGTTGAAGATAGTTGGGTACTGTGATAGCGTTTTGCCGGAGATGTAGATGATCGGAAAAGTACTACCGGTACTATTTTCTTCTTGGGCTCAAGCTTGATTACATGGTTGTCACAAAAGCAAAGAATTGTGGCACTTTCATCCTGTAAGGCTGAATACATTGCAGCAACAACTGCTGCATATAAAGGTATTTGGTTTGCTCGGTTAATAGGAAATCTTCTGAAGAAAGAACCTGGAAAAGTGGAGTTGAGAATTGACAATAAATCGGCCATCTCATTGTGTAAAAATCCTGTACATCATGAGAGAAGTAAACACATTGATACAAGGTATCAATTTATCCGAGAATGTGTAAGGGCTGAAGAAATTGAAGTGGTTCATGTCAGTTCAGAAGAACAAAGAGCAGATGTATTGACTAAAGCTCTTGGCGTGTAAGATTTCTGGAGACGCGGCAGAATTTAGGAGTGAAAGATACACACCAAGTTTAGAGAGGTGAAATGTAAGCTAAACTAGTTGTGTTGCTTTCCTAGTTTGAGTCGGAGTCTAAAGAAGTAAAGTTTCAGAACTCGGTTTGTGCATAGTTCTGTTTTTCGGGAGAGCTACAGTATAAGCAACCGTGCTGATCTTTAGAGTTTGTAACCGAGTCAGGTCTTGTGTCAGTAATCAAGTCGGTTAATTGTGAACCTTACTCTTTAAGTATGTGCAATAACCAGAAAAGCTGCAGCAGTAGTCTTGCAGCACCAAATCTCTGTTTCTTGTTTTCTGAACATCATTCTGTTTGTTGTTCTTGACTGTGCTAGTTCTGATTTCAATAGCATCGTCAACAGAATTTCAGGGATTTCCATCTTGCGGCGTTTTCAACATACTCCACCGAGAGCCTTCTTCAACATCCCTGACGGATCGCCCATGCATTTCTTCGCCGACCACACGGAGGCCGAGCTGAGCCCACCACCGGTCGCTGTCCAGTGGCCTTACACCCCCTGATGACGATGGAGCCTGCTCCAGAACTGGCTAAGCCTGTCGTGCCCGATGAGCTCCTCCTGTGCCGAGGCGCTGAAGGTTCAGTAGCCACCATCCTCGACGCGGCCACTCACAGCAGCAGTACGCCATCACCAACCATCCACGTGGTAGCGGCATCTCCGCCAGGCACGGAGGCACCCCGTTCGAGGCCCCGCTACCCCTAATCGTCGCTAATGGCGGCCATGCACATGACCTACACCAACCCGCCCCAACATCAGCATAGGCAGCACCGATCGTTGCCACTGCTGCTACAGGCGACAACCCGCGCCAGGCCGCCTGGGGGCACTCCAACCTCTGCGAACGACTTCATCCACCGTATCACTAGAACGCCTACTCCGCCCCTACTCACTACGTCAGCCACCCCACCACCTACCAACTATATGAGCAAGAAGTGCTCCAAGGAACTTGTATTGCAGCCAGTACTTTGGGGCGAGGCGACACCATGGCGCAAGCCCGTGCATGTCTCATGAAGAAGTTCGGAGTGCTCGGCAAGGAAACATCCTCGACGAAGTAGCCATGAGTGTTGGTTTTTGGTTCGAATCAGCACACACGTATACCGGCAAAAAATCAAACACAAGTATTTTGACAGTACAACACAACTAGTATATTTTCTTGCTTTTTTGCTTTTTACTTACAAAACTCAGGACTACGTCTGAATTTATACCTAAACCTACAACTCTAAGAATCCGAATAGGATTCAACAATCCAAGTGAGAAAATGACACTTTCCTTCTAGGATTCAGATCCTTTTCTAAAATTAAATCTAACATTCATCCACTTAATTTTGTAACCTCAACTAGTTCTAAACTTTAACTTGTTGAGGCAGTCAGTCACAACCACGACTTATCCAGCATTTACTAGGCACAGGATGGCGAATACATCTCCTTAACATCCTGTATTGAACTTACTTACTTATTTAACTCAGGACCACGAACAAATCTCCTCAATGTCCCAAACACATCTCCCACAAACTTGACTCAGAACAACAAACACATCTCCTTAACATCCCTGTCTCAACTTACTTGATTCAAAACGGTGAACGCATCTCCTCAACGTCTTGAATCATTTACCACGGTACCTCGTGGACACAACTGACGCGAGAACACGTAGTTTTAATCGCCTTTTCGACGAGACACGCAGATGACCACCAATGCCATCTTGTCACGCTAGTTATCAATGGCACTCGTCAATAGCAGGTATTAGGGAGACACATCTCCTTCACCCTTCACTGTCATTTCTTATCGACTCTTCCCACTCGTGAGCAACTTCGATGGCACGGAGACTCGGACAATATCTTTACACACTTACAAGTACTCACGCACATATAGGACACTAAGACAACAACCCGAATACACACGCACACACCACACATCGCGTACAATTCGTACTTCGACGATGGTTCACTACCTCGTTGTCTCCTTGTCGTGGAGCTGCATGCAATGCCGCAACTACGCTCGATGCACTGTTGGATCTTGCTCAATACTGCATCGCTCAGTAATGATAGCATGCCCTGAGGCGCAGCAGTGGTGGCCTCCCCCAGGGCAAATGCGACACCAAGATTAGAATCTCGCTCTAATACCAATGGTAGAACCTCGCTCTGATATCAATTGTAGGTTTTAGCCTAAGATCATGAATACACTTACACTGACAAAAAAAATCAAGCATAAGAATTCACGAACACAAGTATTTTGACGATACGACACAATTAGCACATCTTCTTGTTATCTGCTTTCTTACCTCTTGCTTCTTACTTACAAAACTCAGAACTACATCTGAATTTATACCTAAATCTACGGCTCTAAGAAACGAAATAGGATTCAATAATCCAAATAGGAAAAAGACACTTTTCTTCTAGGATTCCGATCCTTTTTTACAATGCACCGGTACCTGGAGCTCTTCAAAGGTCCCCCAACACAGCTGGTGATAAAGGCTATCACAACCTTGTACGGCCACGACCGCCCTGAGCCAAGATGCAGCAAGGGCGACGACAACGCTGACACCGGTGCGGCGCAGCCAGCCTAAGTGCCCCTCCAACAATGCCGCTGACCGCCTTTTGCTTCCTCCGTCTGGACCAGCACCAGTCCAACATCAAGCAGCCTGCTCGGATTATGATTGCTGTTTATCTTATGTCTATGTCAAGCTTGTTGCTCTTTGCTTTTGTGTTGACGACCCAGAGCCAATGCAAACTGAACTCATATACAAAAGAATTGGGTGGCCTAGGAATCACCTATTTGAAGAAATCTAGAAGAGCGTTTCGACTTCGACAGCTTTGGCATGAATGGACCGCAGAGTCCAAACCATGGGTGGGTTCTTCTGTACCTTGTGGCATCACCAACAGATAGCTCTTCCACATGCCCACGGTGCCGGTGGTGATGATTGGGAACAGGGAAAAGGCAAAATTTGGGCACAATTCATGGCTCCAGGGAGAAGCCCTGGAAAACCTAGTGCCAAGCTTGTTCCATATATCGAGGAGAAAGAATAGAACCGTGCATAAGGAGCTTTAGAACAGCAACTGTATCAAGACAATCAGAGGGAGGGTAACCAATACCGACAACATTGCCATCAGAGGTTGGCCACACCGGCAGCTCTGCATCCTATGTGATGGCCAACAGGAAACCAGCCTTCACCTTTGCCTGCATTGCCCTTCTGCTTTGGAGGTTTGGCAAATGGTCCTTCGGTGCGTTGATCGCGACATCCTCCAGCAAGTCCAGCCATCCAATTTCGACAGCAGCATTCTATAGTGGTGGCAGCAGGCTTCCAAGGCAATACCAAAAGATAAGAGAAGTGAAGTCACCATTTATGTCATGTGGAACATCCGGAAGAAGAGAAACAGGAGAACATTCCAACACAAGTCAGACACGACACATGAGATAGCAACGATAACCAAGGAAGCCGTTGTTGATCTGCGCGCGTGGGCTTTTTCGGGAACTCTGAGTAGAGACCTCTGTAGTCCCTGCCTCTTCTTTGTTGCTTATTTTTATGCCCTGAAAGTCACTTAATCGGGCCCTAAGGAACCGCTCCCTGTACATATTAATTCATCAACTCTTTCTTTAATTGATTGGCAGACACTACTACACAAATATACATCACAATCGGTTCTTTTTCGTCATCACAGTCGGTTCTGGTGGTGACACAAAGCCATGAGACAGAGATGAGGCGGGCATTATTACAGTCGGTTCTTACCCGATAGAGATGATGGTATTATCTCTATCGGTTCTTTATAAGAAGCGATAGAGATGATGGTATTATCTCTATCGGTTCTTTGTAAGCGATAGAGATGATAGCTCATCTCTATCGCTTCTTACAAAGAACCGATAGAGATAATACCATCATCTCTATCGCTTCTTATAAAGAACCGATAGAGATGACCATATCATCTATATCGCTTTTTTCAAAGAACCGATAGAGATAATACCATCATCTCTATCGCTTCTTATAAAGAACCGATAGAGATGATCAGATCATCTCTATCGCTTCTTAAAAAGAACCGATAGAGATAATATACTCATCTCTATCACTTCTTTGAAAGAACCGATAGAGATGAATAACCTCATCTCTATCACTTCTTATAAAGAACCGATAGAGATGAGTTCATTATCCCTATCGCTTCTTTCAAAGAACCGATAGAGATGACCGTCACATCTCTATCATTTTCTTGTGAGAACCGAGAGATGAAGGGGTGTGGTGTGCTATCACATTCTAATAAGCACATATTCCACACAATATGCACATATCACATTCACACGTAAATTACAGGATAACATATCACATTCAAAGAACATGAACACTTTGTTACAACAAACACATATCACATTCATTAACAAAATAGAACGTAAACATGCTTAACCATAAGTACACATGCAATCGCATTCGGATATGTAATATTTGTTCACATCCGTCTAGTAGGAGCTTTTGGGATCTCTAAACCGTCCGTCCTCCGACAAGCATTCTATCCAGCACCACAACGGCATAAGTGATCTCGTATCTTGTTGAGTGCAATCTTCGTCTACACTCTTCCGGGAATAACGGTGGTGCAAGATAGAAACGAGTGCTCTAATTTGAGTTTTCAAATTTGCATGTGAAAGACTAATTGTATATGCATGTACTACCTCGTGGAAACGGTTTGAGCCGACAATCAAGATCACCATGTGTTGCATGACATACAAACCACAAATGTCGTCGTTGCCTCGTTGATGACACTCGTGAAGAAAGAAAAATAAATTAAGAGACAAAGAAAATATATCGTAAAATCTAAATCTTATATATGATAGCAACTTGTACTTTGAAGCGGACATACTCCAGCTTGGAGCCCTTTTTGTCGTCGTGTGTCCCTCCTGCTTCGACGTATTCCTGGCTTAATCCTCAAACATCTGCTCAGGACATGATGCAACCGGATTTGTTGTCCAAGCTTGTTTTTAACAACTTTAGTAAGTACAGCTTTCATAACACACTTGCATTGTCTACATGTGATGTAATCTACATATGGGATTTCTTTTCAACGTAATTCTTTCATAACACATTGCATTGTCTACATGTCATGTTATCCAAATACATGATTTCGCTCTCCGAATAATTTCATAACACAATCGCATTGTCAACATTTCTTCTAATCTAAATATGGGATGTCTGCTCTCCAATTTTCAAACAAACTGCGTTCTATTTTCGAGTTGTTTGATAAATTTCTACTATTTCTAATAGTTATTATGGGATGTATATCCGTGATTGTTTTCAATTGGGGTGGATATGTTCATAGAAGTTGTTATCATATAGATTGCATGTACAAGGCTCGCGGTTGTCCCGCAACTTACCAATGGAGCGCCAGGAGGTGGGGCACCGGACGATGGGGCGTTAGGCGTCGGGCGCGCCGCGGCGAGGCGGGGCGACGGAGCGGAGTGGAGCGCCGGGCGGGAGTCGGTGGGCGCTGCAGCGATGGGGCGTTGCTGGCTTTGGCGGCGCGGCGGTGAAGCGACGGGAGCGGCGTGGGCGCTTAGGCGGTGGGGGCACCGAAGCGATGGGGCGTTAGGCGTCGGCGCGTCGGGCGGTGGCGGCGGAGCGACGTGGAGCGCGGGGTGGGCGATGGGGCGTTGGGCGTCGGGCGCGCATGGCGCGTGGGACGACGGAGCGGCGTGGGCGTCGGGCGGTGGAGTCGACGGCGGGCGGGCGCCGGTGGCGGCGAGGTGGAGGCAGGAGCTTGAGAAAAGGGGCTAGGGAAAACGAAGGCAAGGCACGCGTGAAAGCTTCTCGAAAAATCGCCTTAAGTAAGGGTATCACATTACTATCGGTTTTACACAAAACCGACACAAATATATTTTACAATACTATCGGTTTTAAGACAAAACCGACACCAATATGTAGATCTCAATACTATCGGTTTTAAATAAAAACCGACACAAATATTAGTTCAATACTATCGGTTTTACACAAAAACCGATGTAAATATGTTTCACAATACTATCGGTTTTTCGAGAAAACCGACACAAATATGAATGTTTAAAATACTATCGGTTTTTCAGAGAAAATCGACACTAATAGTACTATAACGTGTTTTGAAGAAAAATTGGCACAAAATAGTACTATCGGTTTACAAGAAAAACCGAGACAAAAAGTAGTCTATTACTATCGGTTTTCACTAAAAACCGATACAAATATGAATGTTTAAAATACTATCGGTTTTTATGAGAAAACCACCCAAATGTGTAGACTTTAATACTATCGGTTTTCAATATTAAACCCGACACAAATATTTGTTCAATACTATCGGTTTTGAAGGAAAACCCACACAAATAGTCCTATAACATGTTTTGAAGAAAAATTGGCACGAAAAAGTACTATCGGTTTACAAGAAAAACCGAGAAAAAAGTAGATTATTACTATCGGTTTTCATTAAAACCGATACAAATATGAATGTTTAAAATACTATCGGTTTTAGGAGAAAACCGACACAAATGTGTAGATCTTTAATACTATCGGTTTTCAATAAAAACCCGACACAAATATTAGTTCAATACTATCGGTTTTGAAGGAAAACCCACACAAATAGTCCTATAACATGTTTTGAAGAAAAATTGGCACAAAATAGTACTATCGGTTTACAAGAAAAACCGAGACAACAAGTAGTCTATTACTATCGGTTTCATTGAAAACCGACACAAATGTGTAGATCTCTAATACTATCGGTTTTCAATAAAAAAACCGACACTAATAGTACTATAACAGGTTTTGAAGAAAAATTGGCACAAACTAGTACTATCGGTTTTTAAGAGAAAACCGACACAAATAAGTTGATCTCTAATACTATCGGTTTTCAATAAAAAAACCGACACAAATATTTGTTCAATACTATCGGTTTTGAAGGAAAACCCGACACAAATAGTCCTATAACATGTTTTGAAGAAAAATATATGAAGTTTACACCCCTCCTCACCATGTCCTGTTTTGAAGGATCCAAGACGTGTAATTCCTCACGAAGCCACGTCGAATCAGGTGGTCCTCGATTTGAGCTGAGTTGTTAAATCTTCTCAGATTGGTGCAATCAATGCAAGGACAATATATGAAGTTTACACCCTCCTCACCATGTCCTGCTTCGCAATTTTTTGAACTCCTTAACACCCTCTCAAATTCAAAGACTCACACGACTTTTGTCATACATCCATTCCTTACGGTCCATCCGCAATTAAAATTCACACAATAAATTAAGGAAGAATCGAGCGACAAAGAAGCTAGCTAGCTATTTGAAATATTGAGACATCATTTCATTTAATATTACCTTTGCAAAATAGAGGACTGCAAGTTCTCGCAAGATATATAAAATGTGTTCTCCTAATCGATACCTAGATTCTTCCCTGGTTTAGAGCTTCCAATTCCTAGATAGGAGACATACATTTTTAACATCAACAATGATATCAAACAATCTAATTATATAGTGCAAGAGCCTCATGATCTTTTGACTACAACGAAACAAAACAAGGGTACCAACGATGACTCCCAATCTCTAAATAGGTTTGGTCTAATCCCATTCGAGGATATGTGGTTCGACAAGTTTTAAGCCGTTGTACAACTCAGAGAAAATTTGAAGATCTCTCGCTATTCTCCATATACACGCCTCGACAACAGTCAAGAAGGGTGTGTATCCGGAGAATACCAGGAGACGCTACCAAATCTCTACTCTGATTGTACAACACTGCCGATCGAGAACTTGCCCAAGCACATATCCTCGAACTATCCAAAGAACGTGGACAATTGAGATCGCCGCTTATAAATATGCCATTTCGTTCGGTATATTTATAAACAAGCATCCTCGAACGGGAGACGAGGTTCCGCACCCTAAACTCTAGCATGCATTAGGTGACAAGAATAATAATTCCATATTAACACCAAAGCACTACAAATTAAGATAATTAACTACATGTGTACATGCTTGTGAAATAAAAGGTGTGAACTGATAGACATACACAATACCAAAGCAATCTAAACTTTCTTCGACATATCAAAAATACATAGTGCAAAATTAAAGGGGTTTGAAGGAATGCTCACATTTTGAAGAAAACCACAAATTATGCAAAATGAGGAAATCTCCTCAAGTTAGGGCTTCAAATTTACCCTCTTAACACCCACCCTTGAGAATTTCAAATTTTCTCACCCAAGTATTGCTTCCAACCACGTAATATAAGCTATTTTTTCGGTGGCGGCGGAGAAACCTCCTCCGAACAATAACAGAGAAGAGTTCTCGCCGAGTGGTATAATTAACCTAACGAGGTACATCACTATCGGTTCTCATATAAAAGCGATAGTGATGTGATCATTCACATCATAGTCGGTTCTTATAAGACAAGCGATAGTGATTATCACGATCATCACAATCGGTTTCACATGAAGCGATAGTGATGAGAAAGATACATCACTATCGATTCTTATTTAAGCGATAGTGATGATATCTGCATCACTATCGCTTCACAAAAGAACCGATAGTGATGAGCACGACGCTCATCACTATCGGTTCTTTTGTGAGAAGCGATAGTGATGCGCGATATCATCACTATCGCTTCTAAATAAGAACCGATAGTGATATGTACGCGCTTATCACTATCGGTCTTTTGTGAGAAGCGATAGTGATGTGCGTTATCATCACTATCGCTTAAATAAGAACCGATAGTGATGTGATTTTCTCATCACTATCGCTTCTTATGTGGAAACCGATAGTGATGATAATCGCACATCACTATCACTTCGCATAAGAACCGATCAGTAATGTTCTCAGTCTCTACATCACTATCACTTCTAACCCGAGAACCGATAGTGATTGTGATTAATGCCTCTCCTAAGTCATCTATCACAATCGTTTCTTCCTAAAAACTTAAGAACCGACACAGATGAAGCGATAGTGATGTACCATTCTGTAGTAGTGAGAGCTCCTGCTTCCATTTAAAAAGAAGAGGGAGGAGGGGGTGTGTGACTGATGCCTGAACCACTGTAATCCCACATCTGTTTGTGGTTGATGATCATCTTACTGGGATTCTTAAAAAAGAAAAGAAAGAGGAAACCCTTACGAAGTGGGCGGAATTAATCGCATGACTTGACAGTTGCATGAAATGGGCCCAAAGTGCGCCAAAACTAGGGCCAACTGGGTCTCGCACTCTTCAGTCTTCCAAGCATCTCTCGGCCCATCACAACGCCCAAACCTTTAAAGTAGCCCAATACCTTGAGCCCACTATGAGCCTTCCAATCCCTCGTTATCACCTCACCTGATCTTCTCCTCTTAACCTTCTCCACCCGAGAGAAATGGCGTCCATGGCGTTTACAGTGGTGGGAGCCTTCAAGGGCCTGTCCCTCTCCTCCTCTTCCAGCTTCCTCCGCGGGTGTGACCTTTTCTTGTTACAGATGTTGTAGTGGGTGGTCAGCACCTACTTATGCCGGCTGCATGTAAGACAAGCTTATCAAGATGGTGACCTGTAGTTACACTCTTCAGAGGCATTAGGTGTCGATACCTACAATCTAATTCTCTGCAAGAGAGGAAAAGGGTGCATTCTGTCAATATGTAAGGTGAGGACAGGGGATATACAAATCTTGCTATTTAATATTTGTATTAGCTGTCCTGCTACAGATGTTGTAGAATGAGTTTCAATGTACCGTTACTAGAGTAAAGTGTCAACTGATGATGAAGTTTTTTCTAGAGGCATCAACTGAGATAGCTCGATATGAATGTATCGGAAGTTGCCTAAATGGGTGCATCTTGTGGCACAAACGCATGAACTAACATAGTAGACAATTGAAGACCATGCAATGACTTGTGGTCTGCCAGGAGATCTTAAAGTTTTCAAGACGTCCCTCCTATGCACTCTACCATCTTGTAAAGCAACTTAATGTACTTCCATAGTTATATGCTATTTTGCCCCAGACATTCAATATGCAAATGAAATTTCCCTCCCAACTTCTTTGCTGTATGTGCCTGCACTATGAGTAGTGCAGTAATTCTTAGTTTTTGACACCAGTGCAATACTCTAGATTTCCAAGTTATGGTGATAAAGGGTTTCTGCCATTTGTACCTTTTATACAGTATTTTCATATTAGTGTATTTATATAAGGCAATAAGTGCATCTCTTCCTGTTCTTGCACTTTCTTATTTACATTTGTGTTGAAAACTTCAGGACTATCCTGGAAATATTGTTGGAATGGGGAAGGATCACACCCTCTTTTCTTTGATTGATGGACTTGTCAAATTTGAGAAATATGGACCGGACAAGAGAAAGGCCAGTCTCAATAGTAACCGCATCCTAGTTATTACTTGTCAACATCTACTTGCAACTGCTTCCAAGTTGGGTTTTGGGGTATACCGGATATGTTATCATCTAATTATTTCTTTTACAGGTAAGTGTTTACCCATATGAGATACAGTCTGAGAACCCGAACAGTTACCGAGGAAGGAAGAGAGAGTACTTCCGTATGCGGCGTGAATGCAAGAAGGCAAGAGCAGAGGTGTGGGCCCATGTTTTGCGCTACATGACCATAACCCATGTCCTACCAGATGCTACATGTGTGCAGCTATGTCTCACTATTTTGTGGATTAGTGTCCGCTCTTTCGTGCCAAAGGAGCGTACGAAGGAGGTGGACGGCATCGTCCAGGTCATCATGTGAAACTTTTGGAAGGAAAGAAATGGCAGAATCTTCACAAGCTCATATCATACGGTGCACCTGGTGGTCAATGCTATCATTTAGGAAGTTCTCAATCGTAAGAGTGCTTTTCGGAATGCATAACACTACGCAATTTGTGATGTTTGGGAGCCCGAAGCTCCCCAATGTGCCTTCTAAGTTTCTCTTTTTTCTATTGGTGTACGATTTTTTCTTTTGATTAGGGAATCCCTGTGAGAATCCCTGTCGGCGTAACTCTACAAGGTTTCACTCTGTTGCTCTCAGGTTCGACCGTTCTGTAACTGCTCTTCTCTTTTTAATGCATTGGCAGAGCTCTTGCCTAATTTTCAAAAAAAAACGAGCAGAGGGAACTGTTGAGCCGCAATTGGTATTGGCAGCTGCAGATGAAAGTTCCGAGGTCATTGCAGGCTGCTGACAAGTTTCCTGTACTGTACTTCTCTTCTCTTTTTTTAACAATCCATGTTTGATAGTTTTTTTCTCAAATGTATCATCGACTGCAAGATGAATACAAGGTCCAGTTTCATTTCGTTGTTTAGCTATATTCTATCTGTTATGCCTTTTCAGGCAGTTACACTTTAGGGACTAAGTGGGGTCTATTCCAAGTTTCCAACTTCTCAGATACCATAACCTCCACGTAGTATTGTGATGTTATGTTGTGGCAAGCTGACCTGATCATTGAAAGTAGCGGTGTCCATGAGATGCCACATTGTTGCAATGCATCAACATCACCTCTGGGGGTGTGTTATGTGGTTCAGGCTGTATTAGAAACAACTTTGCAGAGGTTCTCTTTGCAAAAAAGTTTCTTTTGGCATGTAGGGCTGTAGAGGGTTTTAGGTTAGTTGGTGACTGCAAGCTTGCAACCAGACTCCTACATTTCCTTATCTGATGTCCCCTATTCTTGAGGGACCTAGTACTGTATTTATAGAGAGTACAAAATTTTGTTGAAATTTAATCAATTTGTTCAAACGTAGCTATGCTAGATCCCACTTCCTCAAACCAAAAACAATAATGTTACATCCCGGTAGTACTTCACCAAGTAACAGCAGAAAATAGTGATAGTCAATAATTCAGCTCGAAGGAGGGGGACAGCAGCAATACACTACCTTAATTGTTAAGAGAAAAATAAAGAAACTTAGCCTTTATTTTATTAAATAAACCTTATGGATTAGGTATCAATCTCATCTATTCAACAAAGAAATATGAAAGGGTCATTCTATAGTGTTCAGCCCTTCTTTTCTCTCTCATGGTTTAGTCTTTCTGCCGTCTTGCTTTTGCTGAAGCAAAGCAAAGAGGGGCATGAGCCTCAGGTGGGCTTTTTGTCCAATAAAATTGGCCCACCACAAAGTACATGGGGCCCTTTCTTGGCCCCTCAACTCTTAAGGCTACAAGTCTTCATCAAGAAACACAATGCAAAGAAAAGGAAAGGAAAGAACAATGGATCAAGAAGCATGATCCTTGTTTACTCTCTCTTCTCCTTGTCTCATCCTATAATACAGGAGCTAGCAGCATTGGTGAGTGAGGGTGCCAAGGCAAGCATTATTGAGAGCCCACCTTGTTTTTCCACAAGCTTTGTGCAAGTGGAATCATGGAGAGGGCAGAAAGTATGCCAATTACTAGATCTTTTTCTCTTTCAATGTTCCCATATGCAGAATCTTTTTCCTTGCATGTGGAATCTTGGAAAGAAATCACCATCAGCACCGCATAGTACCATAAGTGTAAAATCATGTGTCATGGTTTCTTTTTGAAATGGCGAATTTACCATGCTGACAACAGTTTATTAACAGTAGTTGGGGCTGCTTGAAACATTTCAAGTCACACTATCTACCTTCCGAAGGGTTTATTTTCCCAATTATATACCCCAGTGATGATCAATTGATGAGCAACTTGTAGGACAAAATACTGCTCCATTAACCTCATTAACAAAGTCCATTCGAAGTAATGCAACATTATGATTTGTGGCCATACATTGGCTTGGTAACCTTAGGATACCAATAACTTTAGGTTGTTAAGCATGTGCACAATGTCTGAAATAGATGTACCACAGATTCATTGTGCACTGTGTATCGTCTCTTTCTTCCCTTGTCACATTTCTAGGAACCTTCCAAGTGTTGTTTTCATAATGGATTTTTATTGCTGCAGGAAATCATAGCCACCATTGCTTTTATCTTAATATAGTTTAACCTACTTAGTTGAGTAGTTTAATCTACTTAGTTGAGTAGAATATTACTGGAATCTTCTTACAATATATCTACTCTTTCACAAAGGTAAGAATTGATTGGGCATCCTTGAGTTTTTCTAATATGCTTCTGGAAAGAACCGAGCTCTCATGGAATGTGCCACTTGTTTATGGTATAGAAGTCATTGTTGATGCAGCTTTTGTGAAATTTATTTTATTTACTGCTTGCTGACAGTATTACATATCGAGAATCAAAATTGAAAGCCCATATGCATGAAGGATCGAAAAAGGCGACTAGAGAGGGGTGAATAGGAGCCAAATAAAATTTTCGAATAAACTCTCCCCCTAGATTTCAGACCACCAAAAGACCAGAAAGAAAGAACTGAACCATCGATCAAGCAATTTCATGAATGAGGCTCAGACCGATTAAGGTCGGGTGAATAAAGAAAAAGCTGACCGTCGTAGCTCGTCGGATGAACGATCGCGAATCGGTCGTCGATTAGTCGGATGAATAGCGCTCCCGACCGCAGAGGTCGGATGAACAATACTCGGGTGAATAGTGTTCGGGTGAACAGTACTCCCGACCTGCAGAGGTCGGATGAACAGTGCTCGGAGTGAATAGTGTTCGATGAACAGTACTCCCCGACCTACAGAGCCGGATGAAAATTACTCCCGACCTACAGAGGTCGAATGAACAGTACTCCCGACTGCAGAGATCGGATGAACAGTAAAATCAGCACGATAACAAAAACAGAAATCGATGTAACTTTTGATCGGCTGATCTAAAAACAGTGAAAATTTGTGTGCACCTCTCTAAGGATGTCAGGAACCTATTTCAAACATCAATTGAAGGAATTGATACTAAGGTTCCATCCCTTTTCAGTTTAACAAATGCAACACCAAAAACAGAGTCACGAACACAGACCTTACCCCTAACTTGCTGGTGGGAGTTGATGGTCAGAAATCCTTGGATGACTCTCCACAAATCATAGCAAGTAAGTACACGAGGAAACAACCTTTCAAACAAATAGAAACACTATCTGAAGGCACTTTCTTCTACTAGGCATAAAAATTGGTTTCTTGCAAAACTGAATAGAAGAGGTTGTAGATTGCCTAGATGATTGGGATATGATCTACGTAAGATTCATCCAAAGAATCTTTCATCCTTGGCAACAAGAACCGAAGCCAATCAAGACTAAAGAACTGCAAGTCACACGCTTACGCACTTTAAGAACACACAGATTTACAACTTGCAACAAGAACGCAAGGATTGCCTAGATGATTGAAAGCATCGAATCCAGAGAAGAGTTCATCAATCATGAATTTCAACAAAGACTCAATAGCATGTAGAAGGAGATGAGGCAAATCCAAATTACGTAAAGTAAATTGCAAGTAAGTAAATGCAGAAATTAGATAACAGAATTTAAGTGCGTAATGTAAATACGTAAGGGAAATGAAACAAGAACATAGATGAAGAACATTTCATTTCTGGAAGGAAGGTTTACAAAGCCTCACAACAAAGTGGGCAAAACTCAAATGAGCAGCAAAAACCTCAGAACCTTCACTAAGGGGAGGCTGCCCCTACCCCTCTATTTATAGTGACTTGGGAACAATTCCCACCTTTGGATGTCCTGCTTCAAACCTAAGCCAACATCTAAGAGCCAGGATTTGATCCTTACACTGTCACTCTCAACAACTCTCAACTATTCACGTACACTTTCCTCACCTGCTCAACCCCTACAGGGAGATACCCCTCTCCCTGCCTATGTATAGCAGGCTTGGACCACCTACCACCCTTAGATGAGCCTCTAAACCCTAGAGCACTCCATCAAGGACTGAGATTTTACCCACTCACACAGCTATGCATGGGCTCACCCGAAACCCAACAACACAACGGGTTTTGCACGCTTTTCAACTCACACTAACTTGACCCGCTACTCTATCTTCCCGACCGCGATCCAACGGTCCTCCTTGATCGAGCAGCTCTAAGTTAGCATCTCATCCATTCCTTTGTCTTCTCGCTTGCGCTACTCCTCGGCCTTAGTCATCTTTGGCGACACCTTGATCATCCGGACCTCGGCTCTCCCAAATAGTCCTCGATCCCCTTCGCCTCACCATAACCTAGCTCCAAAGTCCCGCAACTATTATAGACAAGAAAACCACATCACATAGCAATGTCCAACAACACATATCCATCTCAACAGACAGATATACACTACGCTGCCCAGCAAAACCCCGACCACACGTGGTCTGACCACTGGTCTCCATCCCGACTACTCGAGGTCTGTTCACTGGTCTCCGACTCAATCACTCGGAGTCTCAACCACTCGGAGTCGGACGACCCAACCACTCGGAGTCGGACGACCCAACCACTCGGGGTCAGACGACTGGTCTCCAACCAGCCAAAGCCTCAAAGCCGGTAGACCAACACTCAAATTGCTTCAAATCCAAATCGATTTAAAACAACACAAGCTCAAAACTCATCACACACAAGGATAGACCTCCACAAGGTCTTTCAATGCATAATTGCATCTGTTTGTTATATAGGGGTGTTTGAGGTGGATTTAAGCTACAAATAGTGAAATAGGGAGTGAGACTAAATATTTCCTCAATATTTTTGCAAGTTATATGGACTCTTTTCTTTTCCTTTTAACTATACACAAATTTAGAAGTACGTATATGTATACATAAAGATAGATACAGGCTTGCAGCCTTGCACCAATAGCTACCCCCACCTGTAAATTCTTCTGTTAGGTGCGGATTTTGTGGAAGAAGGGTGGGAATATAATAAGTTTGGGAGATCTCTAGGATCATCTAACAAGGGAATCTTTTTTGATGATATTCTTTGCCTTGGAAATAAAGAGCTTCATTTATTCAGAGAGAGTGGGCAAAGCTAATACCCAAGAAAGTACTTCCATCCTTCACCCAGTGAATGGACGGTAAGAGAGGATTTTGTGTTCCAGACCAATAGAGGACCAATGGAATCATCCATCCGTCTCCCATGCAGCAATGCTTATCTCAACTTCTTTCTTTGCGTGCAGACTCCACAGTCCGCACCACATAATAGTAAAGCTAAGATGCATCCACCAGTTGCTAATGAACCCTTTTTATCAAGAATTGTGCTCCTTTTTTTCTGCTCAATTATTAGCCTAAAGCATATTCTGCTGGTGTGGTAGCCATAATTCCATAACCCTTCCTGTCTTACAATGAATGTCACATTGTCATGACAGGCAAATTGCCGGGACAAACAAACACCTTTGCGTTACATTGCTGAAAATTGACCAGATCTACACTGCACTCATTGACAGGCACCTCAGTAATCTTAATAAAGAGAAGCTGGGTCCTTGGGAGGGGATAATGAGCACTACTGCACTAGTGTTTGTTGGATTGGACTGGACCGAGTTTAAATCTTTCCTTAGTCCTTAAGTCTCTGGTTATTTGATGTAGAAATAGCTGTGCACTATTTTGTTGTAAGATGAGGTTATGTTGAACGTTGGAACGATTTGCTGATGCAATGATCATAGATAGAAGAGATTCTTTCTTTAAAAATGAGAATATATGGTCCTCGCCTCCTCAGTATCCCTTTGATTTGCTATAGAAACATAAGATGTCAGGATCAAACTTGAGTTCCTATTTGCATTAGTTTGTTAGGGATAAAAAAGGGAACATTGCAACTAAAAAGCTGAAATTCAGATTCTCCCAGTGCAAACAAATTTTAGTAGAAACTTTTGGTGAGGTAGACTGTTGTGTGTTAATCTTGACTGGTTAATTAGCTGGTCTCAGACTATCAGTTACTCAATTAAAGGTCATCACCTTTTTATTGAACCTTTCAGTCAGAGGAGTTTTCCTAGGCATGACATTTTACAACTTGGTACTGTTGTTTCTTTTCGTTGCAAGTAGTATAAAGTGCAATTACCAACCTACTGGATTTAAGCTCCATATTGCAATAACGTTCTAACAGGACAGGGAAGTGGTAGACCAGTTGTACTGTTGACTGTTGAGCACTTGTTCATGGCTACTTCAGCTCCTGGCACAGACCTATTCAAGAGTCTCCAAACCAACTTGAGGTGCACTTGCACCAACTGTACCACTAGAATGCATATCACATGAGCAGAAATAGTCAGCCGTCTAAATTACCACAATTGGTTAATTTGGTTCTCAAAGTGAACCCTCTACCATAAGTCCATAATTGCCAGAGGTACACTGACATGATTGTGCAACTGCTAGGATGCATTCTACTATGAAACCTTTATACTTTCCAACAATTGCTACATTTGGGCTGTACCAATGAATAGGATAGAGAAGCTCTATCCTAGATTTCTATGGTAATATGGAATTTCTGGTTTCCTTTGGTGCAAATCCAATCATCTAAATTGAAAATAAGAAGCAATTCCCCCATTGGTAGAAAATGGTTATCCATTAAGCGGAGGAAATAGTAATAAAAAGAAAAAGGCTTATGCTCCTTTATCTTAAAAGAACGGACTAACAGGGTCAGCTACTTAGCCAACTTTCATAATTAAATGCCGTCACTGTATGGATAACTCTTATTGTGAAAAGAGCTATTTACTCTATAATGGATAGGTAGAGCCAAAGAATGTGTACTACATGACATAGCTATGGAGTATGGACTACCAAGTTTTGGCACAGTTTGTAGCTGTAAATATCAAGACCGGCTGCTGCCGACCAAACACCACTTCCTGAGCCTTTCTCCAATGGAATCCATGGTTTTTTGGAGGCATCCAAATTCCAAAATCGAAGCCATCAAGTCAAGGATCAGGATCATGAGAGCAGAGGGGGTCCCAAAGCAGAGCAGGAGAGGGAAAGAAAAAGAAAGGGGTAAAAAGAAGCAAGGCAGCCACCATATCTTTTCTGACAAAGAAATGCCCCCACCCACAACACAGCATTCTTTTTATAATATCTCAAATGCCCCCTTGCAAAAGAGACTTACATGTGTCACTTTGCATCTCTACCACCAGTAGGGGAGATCTGTTTCTTGCCACCACCCTTATATGACCGCTCTTGCATTGAGACACTGCATGCATCTACGATCTTCTTGTACCTTTTCATGGCCAGCCTTCCTCTCAACCACATATAAAACCCTATCACCACCCTTCTTCCCCTCTCATTGTGGCTAACTTCTTGAGTTGAGCCTCCTGAGGTCTCTGTATATACATTTTTGTATAGATATCACACATACATCGGTTCTTGCACTTGTGCTTTCCATAGCAAGAACTCCATTGCTCAATTGCAAGGTGTCAAATGGATCCCATTAGCATAGAGAAGATTACGGCCATGAAGAAGTACAGCAAGAGCAGGAGGCTGCGGCAGCTGCTCCCTACTCTCATACTCTACGTGGTGGCCACCTTTCTTCTCTGTCTGCTGCTCACTAGCCCTATCTGGTTCCCTAGGCTGTGCTCACTCCTCAGCTTCTTCTTCCTCACCACCGTCCCTGACCTGGCCACAGCCTTCTTGCTCAGCCCCAAGTGCCTCTTCGTCATCGGCAACCTCATCGTCGCCTTCCTCATCAGCGAGTCTAGGCTCGCGCCGAGGAACAAACCTGCATCCCTGGTGAATGACATTCACGAGGAGGACGTGAAGAGGAACGCCGCGACGAGCGTGAAGGCGACGACTGTGGTGGTGGTCGTTGATCACAATGCTCTGGTTGGAGGAATGGAAGAGGGAGAGGAGGAAGAGGAAGGACAAGGAGAAGAGCTGCACAAGAGAGTGGAAGACTACATTGCAAGGGTCAAGAAGCAAAGGAGGCTAGAAGCCAAGAGCTTCTTCGACACTGATCGATGACTGTGTGCATAACTATTTACCTAATTTCCTTGGGCTTGGTAGATGCAAATGAAGATTGCATCCAAAATAAGGATCTGTAATGCTTTTTGCTGCTATCCTTAATTATATCTTCTTAGGGTCAGAGATAAGAAGAAGAACTGAAGAACCCATTCCACTGTAGGAGGTTGGCACTTGGCATGCACTTAACTGTATCTGAGGCGTAGCCATGCCCCAGAATTAGGAAGAGAAAAGGAGAGACAAGGAATGCGTGTGATCTTTAAAAAAACAAAAACAAAAAAATGAACAACGATGCATTGTTTGTTTTTCTTATCTTGCTTTAGAGTCTATTGGCATGATGCCATGATGATTATAGCACTTATCCTGGGGAACAAAGAGATCAAGCAGCCTGATGCTCACAAAGCTGTCGGGATAACAAAGTTGCTCACAGCCAACTGAATAGACATAAGGTTAGTAACTTTATGAAGTTCTGAAATGTCAATTAGCAGTTGACACATAAATATATGCTCTCAAATTAGCTTGCGAAGATTGATCAGGAAGTACCCCGCTTTTCTATGAACAAATAATGCATGCAAAACTTTGACTCCTAAAAATAATTTGGATTTCTTAGTTCCTGCATTTTGTTATGTTATTGGAAAACCCGACATTTGAGTTCTATCAATTATATATAGGACCCACGGTTCGTATGTTGGTAGTATGTTTTCATTTACACATATATATAGGAAGCCGAAATAGGGCACCATGGCGCCTGGGCGCCATGATTTCAAATGCGCGAATTCAAGCCGTATTCGAGTATATTTTCAAAAATTTTAGTTTTAAGATATATACCCATCTATAACAATTCAAATGAAAGACATACCTTTGAAAAAATATACTCGAATTCAAAGATTTTGAACGAGTTTGGATCACATGCTTTGCTGATTTATATATAAAATCAGCATATACCTGCAAACAAACTATCATAAAGAAGGGAAACTCTAGTTCAAATTTTTGTTCAAACTTGTTTGAACTAGTTAGTAAACTGGTTAAACTCAGTATCCTAGAAATTTCATAAAATTTCACATGAAAATACATAGAGAAAATATCCTTTTTGGATCATGGTGCCCGGGCACCATGGTGTCCTAATTAATTATACTACACACATATATATATATATATATATTATAATTACTTGGGACACCATGGAGGATGGGCTCCATGATACAAAATGGGTATATTCTCCTATGTATTGTATGTTTAAATTTTTGAAATTTTTAGGATGTTGAGTTTATCTAGTTCACTGACTAGTTCAAATAATTTTGAATTGAAATTTAAACTAGAGTTTCCTTTTTTGTTGATAGTTTGTTTGTAGGTATGTGTTGATTATATATATAAATCAGCAAAGTATGTGATCTAAACTCGTTCAAAATCTTTGTATTCGAGTATATTTTTTCAAAGGTATGTGTTTCATTTGAATTGTTATAGATAGGTATATACTCTAAAACTGAAATTTTTGAAAAAATATACTCAAATATGATTTGAATTCGCGCATTTTAAATTATGTTGCTCAGGCACTATAGTGCCCCGTTTCAGCTTGGTGCGTGTGTCGATCCAAATAAAAAGGAAAGGGATCACACGCAGTGCTGAATGTTCAGGCATAATAATAGTAGCAAAAGGCACCTGACTGCATATGCACATGCACTCATTACTCAGATTTATCAATCGACATGCATACACAGAGAGGAATCAAATTAGCTGCACAATATTAATTATCCAAGTGATCGGAGCCACTTGTCGCTGGGCTTGCTTTTTCCGGCTGCTGATTCATATCAGTGTCATTTGCATACATGCATGCCGTTGTCTGCGATGAGACCACATATCCTTCTTCTTCTTTTTTCGCTAAAACACACAACACGACCGCACGACGTGACACGGAAAAGGCGCATTCCACGCGAGCAGTGCAGCTTGTGCGAGAACAAAAGAGTGGGGAAAGGAGAGTAAATTATACAGCAAAATACGGTCTATGCATGCATGCATTTAGACAATGACAAGATCAGGTTAGCCAATAGTTTACTTACTGCTCGTACAACAGAATAATCTTTAGAACGTGGAAAGTGCACGGGTTTAGTAAAAGATTATTAGTACCATAATACTGGAAGCATACTGTTATAAATAGTACACTCGCTTAACGTCAACATGCTGTCTTGGAACTATCATATCATAATGCCCAGTCCCAGGCAGCAAATATCACAATGCTCTCTAATATGCAAGGCCGTATATGTATAAGCAGTTACATTTTTTGCAGCCCAAAGAAAATGGGAGTCACCGTTACTGTACACAAGTCTATCACAGACAATTCACAAACTACATCACAGACAGTTTTGTGAATCATTTATATCAAACTGTCAGTGATGACTATGCCTCATCACAGATGGTTTGTCAAACGCTAGGGAAAAAAATCATCACAAGCGGTTCCAATTTCTGTGATGTATGGGGTCATCACAGTCGACTTCAAATTAGAACCGTTTGTGGTGACCCATACATCACAGAACCGTCGTTGATGTTGAATTTCTATTATTTAGTATTTTTGATTTATTGGCTAGTCTCATGAAATGCTAGCCGTGCCCTCTGAAACAAAAGACATTACAGAGCATCACCAGCATATTATTATGACATACATTTCAGAAATGAACTCGGATCACATATAACAACATACAGCGCATCCATTTCAAAAATCAACTCAGATCACTCGTTACAACGTGTATGCGCATCCATTTCAAAAATCAACTCAGATATATTAACCAATTGAATTCAGAACTACAACTCACAAATTCACAGCACAAAGTTCACAAATTAATCCAAATGATAACTAACAAATTCACAACTCATCAAGTGAGGCTTGAGTGGCATTCGCCTTTTAGATTTACAACCTCACGCATTAAGAAGGCATAGAGTTGTCAGCCTGTTCCAACCAAGATTCAGCGCATTTCCAAGTCTGTCGATGGGAAGTGTAAAGTCTTGCGTGTATATAAATTGAGAAGTGAAAACAATTGTTGCAAGATTGGCAAACCTCTATGATATTGGTCGTCTGTGAACCAATGAGGAGTTGCATGTTGTGGTAAATGTACAATCCACATAGGTTAGTGCCCTTTGGCTGCTAGTGGCACTGCCAAAATATGATAGGTTAATTAGTTCTGAAGGTATTATTATGGAGTTTGAAGGATTATTGCATACTAGAGGATACCGAAAACTTATAAATATGCTTCAGTTTCAATGGGTCCTTCCTGTGTGGCCCTCCACAAGCTTTGTAAACAGCCAACGACGCGTCGAGTAAATTTTTGATAGGCATCAAGTCGTGGGTGCCACCCTTTTTGGAATTAAGGTAAATTACCTGGTTATGTCTTGGTATAATTACGAGTAGAACCCAGTGAAACCTACACAGGTATGTCGCCATGGTCATTCAACCTAACTTCGAGCTATGTTATATAGTACAAATCAACGAGTATAGCAACTGGACGAAGCACTTACCCCGGGTTGTGGGGTAAAAGTATGAATTTTTTGTCCCATTGAGCCAGCAATACTTTTTTCACATACTCGTGGACGACTTGTAAATTTTCGTCCATGGTTTGCTTGGACACCATGTATGGGTCGAGGAAACCCACCGGTTGTTTCCTTGCTTTTGCTTCCATGATCATGTATCTACATATACAAAATCAAGGATCATATATATATGACATTTATCGGTATGACACGAATGTAGACCGTGATTGCACACACTTACAATGTCCACCATCTCATGAGTGAGGCGTCGAGAGCGTTGAGATTGTAGAGATCGAACAAGTCATTGAAGTCGACCACGAAGAAGCCATCTAAAAATCGGTGTAGAAAATGCTCCTCCTTGAAGCTGACTGAGATACTCGATGCCTGTTGTGCCACTGGTTTGTTGGCTTGTTCCATGCACCAATCTTGCAATCTAATGCAGGCTAATATAAGCGTCTCCTGGCACTCTTTCGGTACGAACGACTATCCCAGCTCAAATTGCTGCGCCAACGGGCCAAACGAAAAGTCATGGGCTGACGTGGCCCCTTTCAATTTGCCCTTGTCGTCGCCTCATCGTCTACCAAATGTCGTCTTCACGAGAGACGATTGGGCCCGAACTACAATAACGACATGTGCCTAATGGGACACGGTAGCCAATTTGGTGAGCTTTTTCGGTCCAGCATATGGCTCCGGTAGTGCTGGTAGCTCCGGCGCATCACGTGGCTCTAGTAGTGCTTGTAGCTTTAGTGCTGCAGGGCAGGCGTCGAAGGAGATGTCCTTCTTAGGGTACTAGATGAATGTGTCGATGGCATCCCCTAATGTGACGATCTTGTCATTTGGGGGCATCTCCAGTGTGACAGTCTTGTAAATTTCGTGTACACTATCGACCTAGACCTTCGCGTAGCCCGGATCTACCGTGCGACCGTGCACCACCGACCCTAGATCGGATGGATACTCGTGCCCCCAAGCAGACTGCAGGGGAACGGAGCCGTTGGCAAGCCTCACTTGGAGATTGCACGGCATGGCCACCTACATAAGGGTACACAATTAGCTAACATATCAAACAGATCTATCTAAGGAGCATTGCAGATATGTATATTACCCGGGTGTCGTCGGGAGGAAATTTTGCATCATCCACGTCCGTCTCAGGGGAGAACGTGCAGCTGCTCTGACGGTTAGTTGGACTGAACTGCGCCTGTGCTTCTTGGGCTTTCAAGTTTCGTGCCTACCTCTCCGCAGCCATCCTTTCCTCAAAGCTTCTTAGCTGACTATCGAACTGCGCTCTCAGCCTTTACTCAACCCATTCCTCAATCAGGGCTACTAGTTGTTCCTCGCGCTCGGCTTTGCTTCTCTTCCTACTCCCTACGACGGAGGGAAATACATATCAAGATTATGAAGAGGAACGCGGTATGCTACGCTAGCAAAAAAAAAATTCTACCGCGAAACCAGAAAGCTACTCGCAAGAAGGGGATCATAGATAAGATTACCACTAGACGCGCAGTTGCGGAATCCTTCGCGCGTCGATGTAGTGGATCGCTCTCGCCGCAGCCGCTGCGTCGATGTAGTGGATCGCCCTCGCCTTGCCGTATCGCCCTCCCACGCCGCAGCGCAGCAGCGCCACCGCAGAGTCCACACGCCCGAGATGGAACGCCGCGCGCCGTGTGCAAGCACCGTCGCTCGGCAGGGCAGCGAGAGGAGTAGGCTAGGTTTCGGTGAATCACTCCTAAACCGTGGAAAGCACACCGCACCCTCCCTCCTCCCCTCCTTATATAGCCACGAGATGAAACCCTAAACTAGGGCCCATCGTGCTAAGCCCACGAGGTTCATTAATTACGGATCCAATCCAAATTAATGCGCCCCACCATTAAGTGTGTGACCTTGCGAGTTCACATACGCTTGGACATGGATTCGAAAACTCCTTTTCAATCCAATAGTTGGTAGTGGCTTCTTGCAAAGTATGCCAACTCCCAAACATACTATGATCAAATCGATGTAACCTATCAAAAGTACTCATGTAATAATCCCTTTGCCAAGTATATGAAGATTGATCTCAAGGCAGAAGCATGTCATCCTTTGATGATTCAATCCATCTCTCGTATCCGTGATATATTAATAAGTTGTGATTGACTCTCAATCACGGCATGGCCATGCACTTCCTTAATCATATCACACGAGTGGCCTTGTCATATATCTCCGCTTTCATTGGAGTGGCAAATTCCATCTTGATCACATTTCCTCTCGCACGCTTCATAGTAAACATGAAAGCTACCTTTATAACTATCCTGTTAGGAAGTAGTGTTTGATAGCCCCAAGGAAAACTATTACACATGTAGGGAATATGACAATCTCGTGTCTAAGGATCATACATCTACTAGGTATGAGATACACGATGACACATAAGAATGAAACATTCTCGCAGTTGTCCCATTCTGGGTCTATCTAACCCATGTTCTTCAACATGCGCCCACAATGTATAGATGATATCTCCATATCCCATGATCTATGAAGCATGATCATCGATCACTACATGTGCTGATCTATTCATCGTTGTCCTATACGATGATATCCGATCAGAGATATTTATCGAATTACATCATTAAGTAAAGAGCTTCATAAGCAAGTCACATACTTGTTGATCAATACAATGATATACATTCATTGGACCAATAATCATATTATTATTCATAAACATAGTCATGTTGCAATCATCTAAATGATTGCCTCAAGGGCATAACACTAACAGATTAAGTCATGACCACCTCGGCCTGCAGAGCATCTAGTCCTTCGGGATCGATGACCTTCTGAGCAATTGTGTTAAAGAAATAACACAGCCTTGTGATTGTCTCATGGACCTTGCTCGGTAAAATACTTCTAATTGCGACAGAGAGCATCTGTGTCATAAACACATAGCAATCATGAGACTTCATGCCACTTAAACTCAAATCTTGCATCAAAATAAGTCTCCTCATGTTGGAGGAATAACTGGACGAAACTTTCACACCATGCAAGCACTTACACAGTTCAGTTCTCTCGACCTTGGACAGAGTGTAACAAGAAGGTTCACAGTAAGTTTGGCCTTTATCGTCTCTTTCTGTGCTAACTCAGGTCTGATGTCCATATCGATCAAGTCAAGCCGTGTGTTGATACCGTCCTTTGTTTTACCCTTAATGTTTAGTAAGAGACCAATCAAAGCTATCACAGACATTCTTCTCTACGTGCATCACATCGATGCAATGCCGAACTTCTAGGTGCTCCCAATAAGGTAGGTCCCAAAATATTAATCTCTTCTTCCACATGCTCTTCTCACGGGTCCTCGATTTACATCCCTTTCCAAGCGTAACATCCAAGTTCTTAACCATATCATGAATGTATGTCCCGCTTAAAGGCTTTGGAGCTAAACCGTCTTCGATCGTTCCGTCGAATTGTTTCTTCATCTTGCGATATGGGTAATTCCTCCGAATGAACTTACAGTGACGTATGTACACGATTTTATGCGAGTGATTCAACTACACACTCTCGGATCACCCAAGTAGTGAGTACAGGCTTTGGCTCCTTTTGTACTCTGCCCTGACAGATTAGCAAGGGCAGGATAATCATTTATGGTGCAGAACAACAGACAGTACAAAGTGAAATACTCTCATTTGTGATCATACCATACCTGTAGGGGTGGACATTTTTAAATCGAAACCGAACCGATTTAACCGAATATTTTGGTTTTTAGTTTTCTATTTGGTTTTTATTTTGATGCTATTCGATTTTCGGATTTTAGTTCGGTTTTTAACTGTTGTAAACCGAATAACCCAAAGAACCGATATTTTATTTCACTTGCACTCCCTCCCGGCTCTTGTGATTCCTATCCGGCCAATCTACCATCCCCGTCACAACATCACCACACACCACATCCTCAATCTCTCCCCCTTTCCTCCCATCATCTCCCTCTGATCCCTCCCATTCCCACGTGCGTCGGCGACGTCGCTTCGCTTCCTCGGTTCCTCCCACCAGATCCGAAGCGGCGGCGAAGCCCTAGACTCTATCGGTTTGCCCCATTCGCGACTCACGGAGACCCCATCTCCATCCCTTGGCCTCCTCAACCACAACCAGATCCGGCCAGACCCTTGGCCTCCTCAACTACAAACAGATCAGACCAGACCCTTGGTCTCATCAACCGTCGATGAGGGAGGAACTCTACTCCGCGCGCCACACCCTTGGCCTCCTCAACCACAACCAGATCCAGCCTCGCGGTGCTCGGCTGCGACGGTGGTGCGGAGGAACTCGGCGGTGGCGGTGGCCTCAGCCGTGTGGTCCTCGAGTGGAGGTGCTCGGCGGCACCCGGCTTTGGTACGCGGAGACAGCGCAAAGGCGACGATTGCCTCGGTCGCGAGGTCCTCGGTGGAGGCGCTTGCCATCTAGTATATTGAGGCGACGGCGACGGGGTGGCCTCCGATGGCAGCGCGGGCAGGTGGCCCCCCGTCTCGTCGATCTCCTGGTGGCCCCCCATCCCCTGACTCCCTGAGGCCCGAGCTATAATTAGGTGTTCCCAAATCTCATTATGCATGTTCACTTCATTGCTTGTTGTGGTTCACTGATTTGTGATGTGTGCTTGTTCAGTTGATTGTTGTGATTTGTAATGATCAAACGTTTGCTTAAGGGAATGTTGAACCATTGTTTTGTAATCACAAGCCACTGACCACTATGATTTGTAATGAACCATTGTTTATGTTGTGATTTGTGATGTGTTCTGAATATCTGATTTGAGATGAGGTGCTCTGAAGTCTGAATCTCTTATTTGAGGTGAGGTGCTCTGAATCTTTGATTTCACATCCAGATGGATGTCTATATAAATTTACTTCCAATATATAGTGAATCATCAACTTGTTATTGTGCTTAGTAGCCGCCTTGATGACTTTAGTTGCTGAATTGCTGTCTTTTGCTGGTTCTGAAATTCAGTTTACCGAGAAACTGAATTTATTCAGTTAATTCGGTTCGGTTTTCAAATTTGTTCGGTTTGGTTCGGTTTTCAGTTACCAAAAACCGAATTTTTTTAAATCGAAAAAGCCGAAAAAAACTGAATTAACCGAATGCCCACCCCTACATACATGTACCCAGGAGCCCACAGTGTGTTCAGATCTTTCACCAATGGTGCTAGGTACACATCAATATCGTTCTCAGGTTGCTTCGGGCCTTGGATGAGTATAGACAGAAAAATATACTTCCACTTCATACACAACCAAGGAGGAAGGTTGTAGATATAGAGATTCACGGGCCAAGTGTTATGACGGCTGCTCATATTACCGAAAAGATTCATTCCGTCCATACTCAATCTGAATCTTATATTCCTCAGATCCGATGCGAATTCTTGAAACCTTCTATCGATATTTCTCCACTGGGTGGAATCAGCAGGGTGCCTTATCATTTCATCATTCTTACGTTCATCCGAGTACCATTGAAGCAGTTTTGCCTCTTTTGGGTTCGCAGACAAATGCTTCAAATGGAGAATTACAGGTAGATACCACGCCACCTTAGCAGGAGGTCCTTTCTTCACCTCGATGCCCTCATCGTTTTCATCTGATCTACCTTTACACTTATACTGGGATGCGTTGCACACCTAACATACATGCAAGTTTGCGTACTCTTTGCAGTAGATGATACAGTCGTTCGGACAGGCATGTATTCTTTCTACTTCCATTCCCAAGGGACAAATAACCTTCTTGGCTTTGTAGGTGGTTGTCAGCAATTCGTTTCCCTCCGGAAGCATATTCACTAACAGACCTAATAGCACCGTGAAACTCTTGTCGGACCAACCGTTGCTTTTCTTTAATTTCAGCAGTTCCAGCACGGATGACAACCTTGTGTATTTGGACTTTTAGCCCGGGAATAAAGGTTCTCCGATTCGTCCATCAAGCCCCAGAATTTTACATACTCCCGCTCGTCATAGTTCCCTTCTGCATCCCGCAGCATCTGATCCAGATTGTCGTAGTGAAACCTATTCTCATCGAAAGCACAGTCGATATCATCCATAGTATCGTTGACTTCATCGACGAAGTTAATACTACTTGCTTTCTGCATAATTTGCTTTTCACCGTGACTGGTCCAATATGTATACCCCTTTTGAAACCCCATAAAATCAAGTGTGCTTCGATTTGTGCTGGATTTAAAAACATCCTTAGATTCTCACAGTCAATGCATAGACAAGGCATAAATTCCACCCCTTGTTCAACATATCTTCGTATGCAGCTCTTCTAAAAGCGGAGACGCCATTAATGTACTCGGTGCTCGCACGGTTCTCAACGTACATCCAATTTTGATCCATCTACGAAACGTACGTAACAATAGGTGTTAAATAATGAATTAAGTACACTAGGAGTGTACATGCACACATATGCTACATATAAGCTACATTTAGACTTACCGATTAACTCATATAGCTCCTTACATCACAAAGAACAAATGGATATATAAGCATATATAAGCTACATTTAAACTCAGCATCTTCAATTCTCTCTTTACATAGCTAACTACATCTTGAGTATAATACAATTAGAACTAATTACTACTTTAGATCAAAAGAACAAATGGATCTACACCAAACTATATAAAAACCATCTTCAATTCCCTATTTACCAAGCTAGATATATATACCTTGAATATAATGCTATTACAACTAATTATTAGCCTAGATCACCTTCCTTTAAGTAATTATCTACATATTGAGTATAATGCAATTAGAACCAATTACTACTTTACATCACAGAGAACAAATGGATCTACACCAAGCTAGATCTAGAAACCATCTTCATTTCCCTCTTTACCAAGCTAGATCTTAAATATAATACAAATTTGAACCAATTTCTAACCTTAGATAATCTAAAACAGAAGGATCTACAATCACACCTCCAAATCCAGTGTCTCTTTCCACCAGATCGCCTCTCAATCACAGCCACCTCAAAAATAACTCAAAAACCCCTAAAAATACAGAGGAAGTCGGGGTTCTCTGTTCTTATTTACTAGAAATGGTCATCACAGACGGTTTTTAGTTAAAATTGTCTGCGATGTGCCCCACATCTGTGATGTGCCCGAGACATCTCTGACGATTTTTATAAAAAAGAGTCAATGATGAGGTGTCTAATATACCCCTTTTGCAGTACAGATACGTATTAAGTTGCAAATTCCACTTCAAAAACTTCTCGCGTGTCATTTGTTGCACAAGCGCCAAAATACATAAAAATCAATGCTTGCATTTCACTCGTTCAACAAAAGTGGATCAGTTTGATCACATGGGCAAAACTTTCACCATAACTCGAAATCTACCCTCGTGTGTAGCAAGCAATATATAGCCAGAAACAACTTGAGCCAGCAATTTCGGCTGCTATCATGTTTCCTGCATCACTTGTATCAGTCTTGGGAAATCCAATCAAAATTCCTACAGCTCTATTTGCCGAATTTATTAGCTACCGCTGCTTCCGTTAGCGTATTCCAGACCTGTCAAAACATGCAAGAGTGTCAATGAAGGCGGTCCTAAGTAGCAGCCAAAGCTTGTACAGCCTACAGACATGACGGTGCTTGCTTTTAATTTGCCTTTTGATCCTCCACAGGTAACAAGAAAGGATTGTCATTTGACAATGTCACCGAAAAAATAGCTCCCTGAAACAACAAAGTATATGAGCAACATAATTGAATTAATTCCTTTCTAATTCAAAGACAACTTCACTTCATCACATACAAGTTTAGGATTCAGAGAAGCAGTGCATGATGGCTGGTTGTTCGAGAAATCCTAGAATTTCACCTGTGTATACAAAGATGTTAGTAAGCAGTAAATGATAGCACGCCGGGCCAAGGCTACAACTCAAACACAACTTGTCCTCTTAGGTCGTGCTGACACAACCCATTTATAGTTAGACCGTGGTGCCTGGGCATGCTCATAGTCCCGTGCCGCAAGCTGACCAGGTGGAATGGCCCATCTAGCCATCACTACTTGAACCATCCCGTTTTCATGACTAACACGGAATACATTAGACTCGCAGTTATCCAAGCAAACTAATTTAACAGAGACCAAACAAAACAGTCGGAGGGATAACTGCCAGTCTTGCCACATTATTGTAATACTCCCCCTAGTAAAAAAATATATGTCGTTTTAGAATGCGTACAATTAAACTTTTGAAACCTTGACTATCGGAATATTTTTAAATATTTAGATTGGATACATGAAAATCACATGTGTAGATTTGTCTCCAAAAATACTTTCATAATATTGTAATTTTGTTGTATTTTAAAAATATATTATAGTATAAATTAGTGGTCAAAGTTGCGTTTTGAGGATTATGTCGATGTCTAAAACGATATGCATTTGTGACCGGAGGGAGTATCAAGGAAGAGGGGAAAAAAAATCAAAACTGCACAGTCAAACTGCTTTTGCAACTTTAGTCTAGCCTTCGGTGATAACTGTAGGGATCCAAAATAGAGAACTTTGCAGACAAGAGGTGGAGAGAGAGAGGTGGAGAGATGGTAGGGATGGCAATCGGGTGGGTACCTCCGGATACCACTGACTGAAATCCGAACCCGAACCTGAAAACCTTCACGGACGCAGAACTGTGCCCATGCCCGAACCCAATAGATACCCATGGGTAGTTGTACCAGAAGAATATTCAGCCTTGAACAACAAACAAACTCAAACTTTATGTCTTCAATAGCAAATTACAGAACAGAACAAACACAAAACTTTATGTCTTCAACAGCAGACAAACAAAATTACTGTAATAGACAAAGGAAACCCTCTTTCACCACGTCCGGATGCCGGATTGAATTCCAGGCCAAATGGGACCTAAGTTTGGGATCCCAGAGCATCGTGCTGTTGAATGCGAAACCTGACATAGCAACATGAAATCTCCGGAGCTTGTTGCCATCCTCACCTGTATGTCATCCCACAACTTGGTTGTGTTTACATGCAGGCCTTCCAAAGACCACACCATTTCGCTTTCAGATATCATCGAATGTGGCCATGTGCCGAACCTCCTAATCATGACAGAGTTTGCACAGCAGAAATAAGTTAGCAACTCGATTTCTATGCAAGATCCAACTTTCTCCAAATGACACAAACACAATAACGATTCAATGCCCCAAATGAATGTTTGCTTGCCGACTAGTAGATAGCTACTGTTCTAGGTAAAAATTTCCTAAATGGTGAATCAATTACCAGTATTGAATTACCCATTACAACCTAGAAAGTGAATTTATTGATGCTACTGAGTTCTGAATCTGCAACAAGGCCAATGGTAAGAATTTTGATCCCATTGTTCACTCGGCAAAAGTTTCAACCTTTAAGTCGATTCAGACTACATGCCAGCAAAAAAAACATGGTTCCTTTTCTTGTATAACTAGATACCAAACTCGCTTTACCAAACAAAAATAAGCTTAAAAAAACATATTAAATGGGTTATAGTCAGCATCAGTTGTGGTCAAGGAGGCAGTTCAAATCAAGCCGGATCTGAGCTGATGAGCTAGTACATTTACCTTAGAAAACTAGCCGGATCTGAGCTGATGACGGAGGAACGGAGGAGCTCCGGGGGTGGCGGCCGGCGGGCGCAGTAGAAGTGGATCCCAAGGGGCGGGGTCGGCCGACGCAGCAGGAGGGGAGGAGACTGGGGGGCGAAGGCCGGCGAGCGCAGAGAAGCGGCCTGGGGGACGGGCCGGGCGGCGCAGAGGAGGAGGCGATCGGGGCGGCGGCAGCGTGTGCAAAGATGAACGGAGGAGCTTGGGCGCAGCGCAGAGGAGCGGAGGAGCCACGGGCGAGGTCGACCGGCGCAGCAGGAGGTGAGGAGCTGTGGGGGGGCTGACCGGGGAGGCGGGGATTAGGTTTAGGGTTTGCGCAGTGCGAAGGGCGAGGCTGCGAGCCTGGAACAAAAATACGAAAGTGGAAAGTAGTGCGCCGGGGCGAGGTTTGCGCAGTGTGCCGGGCTCGGGTTGGTAAGTTATAAGTGGACCTGATATGTTATGTATGACAAGTGGGCTCTTTATGTCATAGGATATCCATTGGATATCCACGGGTACAAATTGACACATCCTATTACCTTACCGGTTACCCGAACCCGAAAACCTATGGATCTAAAATACTACCCATACCCGTCTTTATCGGGTCGGGTACCCGCGGGAACCCAAACCCACGGGTAAAAATGCCACCCCTAAGAGATGGTAGTGATATTTTTCCACTTATACCATGGTTGAGTCTAGAGCCCTCCACTGCTAAAATGTTCACCCTTTTTTTATACTTTTTACTCAAACATGTTTCGTTTATGACAAGAGAGCGACGACTCTATCCATCTAGATTCCAGCCAATCTGTTTTCTAATGGAAACTTCACTTAAAAGAATAGCAAAATGTTGTCGTCCCTTTTCAGCAATTTTCGATATATTTTTTACAAGACAGATAAGCGGATTTTAGCATATTTAGAAAAACAACCAAATCATCATTTACTCGCCAGAAACGAGTGTTCATTGTGTGGATCCCAAGCTAAGCTTTCTACATCTGCTTCGACAGACCATTTATAACAACTCTGTCCACCATGTTTCATAAAATTCTGTAAGATGTTAGTATCCAATATTAGTTCAGGGGATGCAAGTACAAAATTTCTAAGATAATGCAACAGCCTCCAACAAGAACGCCAGGTTAACACTGAAACTGGATCGTTCACCGTGCAAGAAAAAAAACTAGGGCTTTCAAGACAAACTACGAGAATTAAAAAAAGTAATAAGCAATATATCATCCAAAACAGGAAGATATCCACAATCCAACATACAGCCTATAATCTAGTAAAAAATCATACAGCAATTGTAATATATATATATATATATATATATATATATATATATATATATATATATATATATATATATATATATATATATATAAGTCAAATAGGGCACCATGGTGACTGGGCATCATGATTTCAAATACGCGAATTTAAGTCATATTCGAGTATATTTTTCAAAAATTTCAATTTTAGGGATATACCCATCTATTACAATTCAAATGAAACGTATACCTTTGAAAAATATACTCGAATTCAAAGATTTTGAACGAGTTTGGATCACATGCTTTGCTGATTTATATAGAAAATCAGCATATACCTACAACCAAACTATCATCAAAAAGGGAAACTCTAGTTTGAATTTCAGTTAAAACTTATTTGAACTAGTTAGTAAATCGGTTAAACTCTGCATCCTAAAAATTTCAAAAAAAAATCGCATGAAAATATATAGAGAAAATATCATTTTTAGATCATGGTGCCCTATGTAATTATATTGTGTGTGTGTATATATATAAAGCCTTTTCCTTACTCCCAGGAGTACATACTCTCACCTCTAATTTACCACTTAAATGAACGCTTTATACACTTTTATCACTTTCGGTATACTCCAATGCGACATGGTTGAAAAAATTTCATCAGAGTACTTTATTTTTTTTGCTACATACCCTTTTCCATATGTAAAATAAATATATAAACAAATTATGCTATAAATGGTGGACTTTCATAAAAAAAATTCATGGAACTCACTTTGGAGTATCTTATAATCAGTATTAGAGTATACTCAAAAGGATAAAGAGGTATAACAACATCATTTAAACGGTATACTAGAAGTGGGAGTACGTACACCCAGGAGTATGGAATCATTTTCATATATATATATATATATATATAGTATAATTACCTGGGGCACCATGGTGCCCGAGCTCCATGATCCAAAATGATTATTTTCTCTATGTATTTTCATGCGATACTTTTTAAAATTTCTATGATACTGAGTTTAACCAGTTTACTAACTAGTTCAAACAAGTTTGAACTGAAATTCAAACTAGAGTTTCACTTTTTGATGATAGTTTGGTTGTAGGTATGTGCTGATTTTATATATAAATCAGCAAAGCATGTGATCCAAACTTGTTCAAAATCTTTGAATTCGAGTATGCTTTTTAAAGGTATGTGTTTCATTTGAATTGTTATAGATGGGTATATACCCTAAAACTAAATTTTTTGAAAAATATACTCGAATATGGCTTGAATTCACGCATTTGAAATCATAGTGTCCGGGCACCATGGTGCCCCATTTCGGTGTGTATGTATGTATGTATGTATGTATGTATGTATGTATGTATGTATGTATGTATGTATGTATGTATGTATGTATGTATGTATGTATGTATGTATGTATGTATGTATGTATGTATGTATGTATGTATACTAGACACGTGGGCGCGGCGCACGCCTCGCCAACCGTAATGCATCCAACGGATGAAAATCGTATGGGAAAAGCTATCTCGAACGTAATTTCGGAATTTTCAGAGGGATTGCGGAGGGGAAAATGAATTTTCGGGATTTTTCAGGGTCTTTCATAAAAAAAAGAGACCTCTATGTAATTTAAAGAAATCCTCAGGGTCTCTTCGCAAATTTGGCGTCCAACGGTTGAAAATCGCATCCGGAAAAGGCATCTCGGACGTAACTCCGAGATTTTCGGGGAGGCTGTGGAGGGGAAAAACAAATTTTCGAGATTTTTCAAGGACTTTCCGAAAAAACAAATTTCGGGGTTTTTAGGGCTTCTCCGTAAAAAAAGGGACCTACATGAAATTTAGGAAATTCCTGATGTCTTTTTGCAAATCTCATTTTTAGGGCCTTGTTGCCAAAAATAGGACCTGTATGTAATTTCAAAAATTCATGGGTTCTTTTTGAAAAAAAAACACGCCGCGCGTGGCTCGCGCGCCAGGGCGCGTAGCGACACCACATGTCGCTCTGGGAAAAATCCGAGCGGGGCAACGCGCGGGCGAGCGGACTCGAAGCCGCGTCGCTGGCGCGAGCGCGAGAGGGCTTACCGCTGCGTCGCGTGGCTGTTAGGGTTTAACCAAAGTAACTAACTATTTAAGGTGTATTAACCGGTTAGCAACGTGGGCGACGTGGCTCACGCGCGTACAAGCCGTACGCACGGCGCTCCGGTTCGCTGTTTGCCCGCGCGACGCGGCGGCTAAGGGCGTGGCCACGAGGGCTCGAGCGCGACGTGGACGGCGCAAGCGACGGCAAAATCTGTGGACTATAATATATGGAGTATATGTATATATATATAGTATAATTACTTGGGGCACCATAGAGCATAGGCTTCATGATACAAAATGGGTATATTCTCCTATGTATTGTAGGTTTATTTTTTTGAAAATTTTAGGATGTTGAGGTTAACAAGTTTACTAACTAGTTCAAACAAGTTTGAACTAAAATTTAAACTAGTGTTTCCTTTTTTTAATGATAGTTTGTTTGTATTTATGTGCTGATTATATATATAAATCAGCAAAGCATACAATCTAAATTCATTTAAATCTTTGAATTCGAGTATATTTTTTCAAATGTACGTATTTCATTTGAATTGTTATGTATGGGTGTTGTCGGGGATCGGACACCGCGCGCCCCCGACACGTGGTTGTTCCTCCGCACTGGGACTGCTCCTAAGCTCAGAGACGCCTCCGGCCTACCATCCCGAGGCGCCGAGCGGATCGTTACCGACGGATCCGACCAAAGGTCTCAAGAGGCCACCGGGGACCCTTCCGAGCTCTTCCCCGACCTGGCGGGCCGGGCTCCCGACCTCCGCAGCGGGACGGGTTCCCCCGACCCCGACCGAGCCGGGCTCCCGACCTCCGCAGGGGCGGGTCCCCGACCCGACCATTCCAAGACAACCGCTAAGGGCAGCGTGTCGGCCTCCACCACCAACACCACGCACTCTACGAATGGGGTCAATCGGTGACTATACAAGGCGGTGGCTCCTTCCTAGAAGGTTTAATGATCGACCAAGTCATGCTCCCGATCCCCATCGATCGGTCACATACAATGACGAAGACACGCTCTCTCCCAAGGCAACACCCACGCCGACGCAAAGAATGTCAACACTCGTAAGGTTCGCAGAGGCGTGTACGCCGCTTCCGGGAAACACCTAACCGCCTCGACCAACTAAGCTCTCGACCCGGATGGGCAAGACGGGCGATGATCGGTCGGCAGAACGAAGGACCAAGCTCCTAGTGTAGGTCATCTCATCCTCTCCCAATTCTCGATGTAACCCGCCTTCCTTTCGTATAAAAGGAGGCAGGAGCCCCCGTAGAAGGAGGATCGCGATGGAACCCATCTCGCTAAGCCATTAACACCCTCGCTTGTAAACTTTGTGCGATCGCTCAGATCAAGAGAATACAACACCACCACACGAATCGAGTAGGGTTCGCCCAACCAAGATAAACCTTGCGTCTCTGCTTGGTTGCACAGTTCCCCGCTTAGTGCGCGCCCGAGGGCGCCCCGACGAACGGCTCGGGCCTTGCCTCCGCACGATCCTTCCCCTCTTTCTTTGCGGTCGACGGTCCCGATCGTCGACACCGGCGCCACCGTGGGGCCCGGTTTCTTCGTCCAAAGTTCGTCATCTTGGCCACTCAACACCTCCGGCTCCACTACCAAAGATGTCGCGAACGGCGAGCTTGGGCTCGGACGCTGCCCCCGAGTGCCAAGGCACCACATCCATGCTCTCGCCATCCTTGCCGCCCCGCGAACGCCATGCCTTCGCGGCCGACGGACGTGAGGCAACCCCTGGGGTGGACGACGGTGGCTCGGAAACCCCTCGGGAGGCGCATCGGCTCGCCCAGGTCGCCATCGACCAAGCCATCACCGCCATTCGACGAGAGGGGCGTGGTACGACCCGCTCCCAGTCCGGTCGGTTCGGCCCTCCCCGTCCGCACCTCGACCAGCCGGGCAACGGGGGCAAGCCCTTTCCAGCTCGTCTTCGGGGCCGAGGCTGTCCTGCCACCCGAGGTCGCGCTCCATTCCACTAGGACGAGCTCGGTCGACCATGTCGACCTCGAGCAGGAGCGGTCCCTCGACCTTGCCTTGGCGGAAGAAGTGAGGTGTCACGCCTGCCTGCGCCGGCGCTACCTGCAAGATCTCCGTAGACATGCTGCCCAAGCCGTCCGACCCAGGGGCTTCCGCGTCGGGGACCTGGTCCTACGACGAATCCAAGATCGCTCCCACACCAACAAGTCTGTCCCACGTGGAGGCCCTTCGAGTCGTCTCAACAAGCCGCGCGGGGGCTTACCGCCTGGCGGTCCCCGATGGCAGGGAGCTCACGAGCTCGTGGAACGTAAGCCAGCTCCGGAAGTTCTACGTCTAGCGCTCCTCCTTCACCCTTCATTAAGTTAAGGTGCCTCCTTCTTTGTTGCTATGTTCATTCCTGTATTCTGAATTCTGGCGCCTTGGGACATGCCCGAGGCTCTCGTGTTGCCATCCCCTGGTCCAGCCCAGGTTTATGGCCATAATTAAGTTTTCTTCCGATTTTCGTGCTAATCTCTTTCGATTTGTAGAAGGGTTGGTGTTCCGTCACGACCCTAAGTTGCAGATTCCTTCGGTCGAAGGTCGCGCCATCCTAAAGGCCCTCAGACGCGGCGTCTCGTCCGTCCCTTTTTTTAACCAAAGTAATTTCTTCTTAGAACGCCTCGGGCGGCCCGATCCCGCGGCGTGGCTATAAGGGCAACCATAAGGCCACGCGGCGGGCTCGGCCTCGAGGCGTCCATGCGTGTTCTTTCTTGCAGCGCCTGGGGTCACGTTCTCTAGGTTCGCCTCGGGGATGAACAACCCGGGCCTGGGCATTCCCAAGATCGGGGGCCGAGGTAAGGCGATCGTTATCGGGGTAAGCCAGCCATCCCCCCGTGCTGCCAACCATTGAACGCTTCTCGAGGGCGCCCGAGCCCGATGACTTTTCCCGCTCGAGGTCGCAGCTTGGGATTCACCACCGGGATGACTCTGTCGTTCTAAGCCGACCTTTCCCCCGGGGCCAGGTGGCCAGGTGGCCAGGTTCGAATCTCTAAACCGCCCTCTGAGGGGGTCTTGCCGAGCTCGATGCATTCCCGAGCTCGTCGAGTCGACTCCAAGGCCAAAAACTGTCCACCGAGCCATCCCAGTGACCAACCGAAGCAGCCCAAACTCGTATCGCCAGCGAGGCCTCGGTGGGGACCACGTTCTTGGGTTCGTCTCGGGGATGTCGATGTCCCGAGCCCGACGCGTTCCCGGCTCGGAGGCGCAGAAACGATCCTTATCGGAGTAAGTCGGCTATTCCCTGCGTTCGACCGGTGGGCGCCCTCAAGCGCCGGGCCCGATGACATTTCGCACCGGACGGACGCGCGCAACCTCGCTTTCTTTACCGGCCCCGGCGGGGCGATTCGACTCTCCGCTTTCGAGGACTCGCCGGGGCGCCACCGGGCGCGCAACGACGACGCCACCTCGATCGCGCCCTTCGCCACGATGCTCTGGCAAGAAGACTTCGATCGCGACGTCCTTGGTCGAGGCTCTATCAACAAACCCTCCCTCGGCCGCTTCGTCCTCCTCGGAGGACGCGGCAAGCAGCATCTGCCGCGTCCTGGGTCGCGCCACGAGGCGGTAATCGTCCTCATAATCCTCCTCCCCGGCCTCGCCTCGACCACGAGAAGGTCGGTACCCCTTCTGACGCCGAACGTCGCGATGGGGTGGGATGACGGTGTACGGAGGCCGTACAGGCGTGACCGCTCCTCGGCGGCGCGGAGGGCTTCCCTCGGGAGCTCGTTCGGAACTGTTGCTCATTGCGTGCACTGGCTCGCGCCAAAGCCGCCTCTTATTCTTGCAAAAGCGAGGTTAGTGGGTGAACCAAAAAGAAGAAAAGAAAGAAAAGGGCCCGGCGGCGTCAAACTCGTGCCCGGGCACCCCCGAGCTCGGGGGGTCTAAACTCACCACGACACGGTCGTCCCACTCGATGTGGGGCTTCTCGGCGATTTGCTTTGGGGCGTCGAAGGCCAGCTTCTTGCCCCCCTCTTGCCTTTGGTCAGGCCAGGAAACGGTAGCAATTGCTTGGCCATACCCCAGAGCTCTTTGGTTGCCTACACGAGCTCGCCACAATAAGCATCCGAGTCCAAGCGCCCGAAGTAAGGACCAAGGTGAAAGGCTTTACTCGCCATCGCCCCAAGATGTTCTTGGGGACGTTGCCCGAGGTCGAAGGAGTTGGCGGCCTTCCCGAAGATCTCCTGCATCCTCGAAGCGACCCACGCCGACCTCGGTGCTGCGAGATCAGGAATAAAACGTCAGGAGATAAGAAAGCCCCGACCAAGGTCCGAAAGGATCCGAGATCGGACGACACTTACCTCGTGACTTTCCCGGTGGCGTCGTACCTCCGGTGATTTCAAAGAAAGGGTGCAACCTCCTCCGTAGAGGAGCACCGATTCCGCAGTAGTCGTAAACGACCGATCGCCTTCAGCCCCGCGTGGCGCATGTGGATGAAGGCGCCACTTCGGTCGCCCACCGAGTCCTCGAGCTCGTGGGTCTCCGCTTCCTTCGACCGCGACGCCATTATAAGCAAGCACGCCTCCTCGCCCTTCTTTAAATAAAACCACTTCTCCGCCCACGGCCCGAGCGAGTCCCGGTCGGGATTTGGAGAAAGGTGCAAGGAGTCCCGCCTGCAATGAAATAGAGGCACCCGACGACGGGGTCTTCGCGGTGCGGGACAAGGAGTAAAACGGAAGAAAAGCGAGGGTAGGAGCTCGCCAAGAACCCTCGCAAAGATGTGCGAAACAGAAGGAGAAGGAGGAGTTCGGCACCAAGTTCACGAGCTCGATCTCGCCTTCGCAAGGACCGCAGCCAAGAAGTCACTTTACGGGTCCGCAGCCCAAAGAGCGTGTCTTCGCTCGTGCTCACGATCTCATCGTCCCGAGGTCGCGCACTTTCTCCCCGGAAGGAAGCCGCCAGGAGAACGGGTCCAGAAGCCCCAAAGACTCCATCTCCCTCATCCGTTCTGCGGTGAGCGTGCTTCTCCCAAACTTCGCCATAGAATCAAGGTCAAGAAGGAGGGAGAGAGCGGGGTCGCAATCAAGGGCTAGAAGGCGTTGACGCAGAGGGACGAGGAGGAAGAAGGCAAGAGCACGAGAAACGGGAAGTGAAATCCTAAAGGATGAGACCCCCCTGATTTTAAAAGACGCCTCATCGACCGACATCACCATCACCTCAAAAGCGCGCCAGAGTGGACGGGCGGCGGCAAACGTCGAGGGCCTTTCAAAGCCCCAGTCGGGCGCGTCCCTCCACGCATCCTCTGCACCCCATTCCTTCAACTTCCTATCCGCGAGGCCCCAGGCTTCCCGGCCCGTCCGGGAAAACAAAAAGCGAAGTCGGTATGTGTCCCGATGGGGAATCCTCTTCAAACAAGACTTGAGACTCAAGAGCGCCTAGAGTCTCGCATCGCTTCTTGAGCCTCGGGGCTGGTTGTCGAGGATCGGACAACAGCGCCGCCCCACGACACGTGGCCGCTCCCCTTCGTGCCGGGATCGCTCTAAGCCCAGCAGACGCCTCTCGGTCTACCATCCTAGAGGCGCCGAGCGGACTGTTACGAGTCGGGATCCGACCAAAGGTCTCAAGAGGCCACCGGGGACCCTTCCGAGCTCTTCCCGACACAGCGGGCGGGCTCCCGACCTCCGCACGGACGGGTCCCCGACCCGACCGAGCCGGGCTCCCGACCTCCGCAGCGGGACGGGTTCCCCCGACTCCGACCATTCCAAGACAACCCCTGCCAAGGGCCGCGTGTCGAAGCCTCCACCACCAATGACCACGCACTCTACGAACGGGTCAATCGGTGACTATACAAGGGCAGGTGGCTCCTTCCCTAGAAGGTTTAATGACTGACCGAAGTCATGCTCCAGTCCCATCAGTCGGTCACATACAGTACGAAGACACGCTCTCTCCCAAGGCAACACCCACGTCAGACGCAGCAACGTCAACACTCGTAAGGTTCGCAGAGGGCAGGTACGCCGTTTCCCGGGGAAACACCTAACCGCCCTAACCAACTAAGCTACCGACCCAGCATGGGCAAGACGGGCGATGATCAGTCAGCAGAACGAAGGACCGAAGCTCCTAGTGTAGGTCATCTCATCCTCTCCCAATTCTCGATGTAACCTGCCCCTTCCTTTCGTATAAAAGGAGGTCGGAGCCCCCGTAGAAGGAGGATCGCGATGGAACCCATCTCGCTAAGCCATTAACACCCTCGCTTGTAAACTTTGTGCAGTCACCTGTACTGAAGAGAATACAACACCACCACACGAACTGGAGTAGGGGTTCGGCCCGAACCAGTATAAACCTTGCGTCTCCTGTTTGGTTGCACAGTTCCCCTGCTTAGTGCGCCCGCCGAGGGCGCCTCCCGGACGAACGAAGCTCTGGGCCTTGCCCTCCGTACGATCCTTCCCCCTCTTTCTTTGCGGTCGACGGTCCCGATCGTCGACAGGTGTATACCCTAAAACTAAAATTTTAGAAAAATATACCCGAACTTGGCTTGAATCTGTGCATTTGAAATCATGGAGCTAGGCTCCATGGTGCCCCATTTCAGTTTCTTATCTATACCCCTTTATAATGCACGTAAACATTCTTTTCTATGTCTACCCCAAATAGTGCATCCCACTAGAGATGGCCCAATATTCGTGCACCCAGCGAAACGTCCCCAGAAACTTGCCTCCATCAAAATTAACCTCTCAGATCTTTCCTCAGCTTTACTCACCCACATCCGATGGCCATTATTTAGTGTGTCTAATCATCCCTGTGACCCACAACAGACCTCCCCCACCTACATATTTGGAAGGAGAGCGAATCAAACAAGGAAATAAACAGGGAGGATCCGCATGCAAAGAAACTAGACTTGAATTTTTTACTTGCCAAAATTGTACGTACTACATATTTGGAAGGAGAGCGAATCAAACAAGGAAATAAACAGGGAGGATCCGCATGCAAGGAAACAAGACATGAAAACAAGGAGGATCCGCATGCAAGGAAATAAGACTTGAATTTTTTATTGTCCTGGCATCGTGATCGTATTTTTTTTCGAATATGACCCTTCTCGAGACTTTTTACTGATCTAGCCCCATAGAGCCTAATTTCAGCGCACGGAGAGCGTTGAATTTTTGTTTTCATTTTTTATCCACGGAACCAGCGGTATGTGAGTGCTGCTTAATTTTTTTCAATTTTTTCTCGCGAAACCAGCGACTGGCGAGCGTTGTTTAATTTTTATCTTTTTTTCCTTGCGGATCCAGCGGTCGGCGAGCGCATTTTATTTTTCCATATTTTTCCGAAATCATCCCTGTAGCCCACAACAGACCTTCCCCTACCTCCAGCATCAACAAGGAAAAGGAAACAAACTTCCTGGAATCAAGGAAAAGGAAACAAACATCCTAGAAAAGGAAATGACCATACATTACGTGCTGGGAAAAAGAAACCAGGAGATGGAGCGGCGTGGTCGGGAGATTGCACGCGGAAGCCGGGGCAGTGCGGCCGGGAGAACGCAGGTCTGCAACGGCTCCACGGTCGCCATTGGTGGCTTTGCCGACACAGTGAGGTTGTTGGTCGGCGACCTCGCGACCGCCGTGCCTCTGCAAATTTATAATTCAATTTTTTTTTAAAATGATTTTATTAATTACAAAATAATCGAAAGTTTTTTTGATAATTTTTTTAGAATTTTTCAACCTAATGTGCTATCTTTTCAAAAATCCTTCTATATTTAAAAAAAATGAAGGCAACCCACCTGTAGCTTCTTCTAGTCAGACCCTGCACTGCAGAAGCTTCTTCTCTTCCCTCCCTCCATTAAAGCAAGAAAGAAGCTCCAAAGCTCCATCAATCTCGCACCAAATCTCCTCTTTTCATATATGGTGTTAATTCCCTAAATTTAGTGCTCTATTGCCAAAATTTCCTCCCAATCTGATTTGACCCTCAAATTATGGTTTCCATAAATATGCTTGTTTCGGGGCTATAAAAGCCGGCGAGCTCTCCTCCACCTCATCGCATTGCGTAAATCCCCAAGTGCTCCCTCTTGTAAAGATCGCCGAATTTTGGAGGTAACTCAAGTCATCACCGTCATCTTTCCCGACGAAATTCACCGCAACCATGACTCCTCCCCCGCAGGCGCTGGTGTCGGCGATCTCGCCGCACTGCCTTGGAGACCAGCCACGACAGCCAGCCCACCCTGGCCTTCCTCCCCTTGCGCTGGCCAAGCCCAGAGAGCATGCTGTGCTCTCTGTGGAAGCTGCAAAAAAAATAATCCAAAATCAAAAAATTCTTTTTTGTTTCTCTTTCTTGATTTAAAATCTTTTGGGAGCCCGTTTTCGCTCATTCGACCTCCATTTAGTTCCGTTTTTTTTTTCTAAATTCATTTAAAATTCTAAATTTCTCTTTTATTATTAAGTGTTGTATTCATACATTTGTTCTCATTTAATTGATAAGCGGATGTACTGTCGTTGTAGCGTTAGCACGGGCACTATACTGATATATATAAAGAAACAGGTATAGCACTGCAGATTACACGGTAATCGTCACCACGAACGCAAACAGCGCTCAATGCAAGCCGGTAAGGAAGGGGAGGGAAAAGCGCGCTCACTCTCTATCCAAGGCGATAGTCTCGACGACCTCCTGGATCTCCTCCTGCGTGGGCGGCTCCGCCTCGACGGGGACGATCATGGCGGGCCCCGTGGGCACCGACCATCTTGCTGCCTGCTAGGGTTTTAGTTGGTTAGCGCGTGGCGTTGGTCTTTTATTGGGTTGGGCCAGTCTGGGCTGAGACACGAGCGGTGGTCCGGCCTGTTCTGCGTTGGTTTTGTTTCTTCTTCTTCTCTATCCTGATGGGCCGAACTTACAAAAAAAAAAAATCCCATCTCTCTCTCTCTCTCTGGCTTTCATTAGGTACTCCTTCCATCTAAGTTTATATGGCGTATTTTTCAAGATTTTATTCATAAATATATGACGTATTTCATATTCCAATACAGAATTAGTGTAATGTTCTCTTTATACCCCTAATAATATCCGATTTTACTTTATGTTTTTTTACTATGTATGCATTGAATAGAGACAATAATTAGTAGTATAGTCTAGTTATTTTCAATATCTTCTCAGCCTATATACCAAGAGAAAATACGTCCTATAATAGATTGGAGTATATTTCACTGGCCCCAGTGAGTACTGCATAGTTGCAGGCTTGCCAGTCCAGACCAGCTGCAGCTCTCTAAATCTCTTGTACTGGACTAGTGGAGTATATATGAGTGTGCCAGCAGGCGGGGAAGTAGTGTGTTAGCTCGTGACATGGGTGCATGTGGTTTTCCAATTAGATCTTGTTTGGTTGAGCCACAATCCCAAGCTATCACATGAATAGATCGAGATTTTAGTTTGAATTCTCAACTCACCCACGTAGACCCGATCGAAAATAAACCTTTCAGACAAGCCCACAAAGGTGGATCAGCAAGACGCAGCCCGGCCGTGGTACCCGTCGGTGAGAACAGGTCTCTTCACAGGAATGGAATGGACGTCCTCCTCCTTGCGTGCCCCAAAATTCACGGGATTGAGCAACAGCTTCGACAGACAGGGCCGTGCAGTTTGATCGGCAGTAGCTCATGCGCGCGCGGGCGAAAGGAGGGGTCTACACTAGACGACACGAGACGCACGATCCGTCTCACGTAGGGATTGGAGACGGAGGTAAGAGGCAGCCGGCCGGGCCAACCCGCGGACGCCGCCGATCGATCGAATAAAGCGCACGCGACTCTGCTTCCCTCGCGCCACCATCCCAGCGACGAAAACCATGTGAAAGTGAAAGTGCAGTGGGTGATGGCCGGCAAGCCAGGCCACCGCTGGGCGCTGGCTCGTGTCTCCACAGCGGCAACCGAACAGAAAGCCATGCATGATATATAATTTACGCTGCAAGGTTTTCGGCATGCGACCACAGTATGAGGCGTAGGAAACTAGCTCTTCAAAAAGATCAAAACGATCGAGTGGATGACCGAATTTCTTGTATGTGTTTCTATACGAGTACGTTACGTACTCAGCTGATGGAGGAGAAAAAATAAATCAACACAAGGAATACAGAGAAGTGATCATTTTTTTTCCTCTTTACTATTTTTTTTTATTTGTAAATTTAGCCAAATCCCGAACGAAATTGCAGGTTTAGCCCTCTCCCTCAGCGCGGAAAACGCGACAGGTGACGTGTATTTCCTGTCGCGCACGGGAAGCATGGAAGCCAGTGGACGAGTGCGGGAGCAACACACAGCCACAACCAGTGAGCACGGAAGGGGGGCTGTCCTGACCGACGAGAGCAGGAGGAGGCCTCCAACCGTAGCGGTGACTAGGAGACACGTTCCGCGGTAGGGACAAGATTATATTTACAATTTCAATATCACCTTTGAAAAAAAAAGAGATAAGGGGTTTAAAAGAAGTGATCGCTTCGGATCTGGACTAGTAAATAACGAGGCAGTCGTATGAAATTAATCCCATCACATCACCGCCTTAAAACCGGGAAACGGACATCATCTTCCCAACGCTGAACGCTCCAAAAGGAAAAGGAGAGAAAATGAGCTAGCTAACACGAACTGTTCAGTTGGCGTCGTGGTGCACTTACTCAGTTCCTTGGTAAACGCTGCATTCTTGTACCAGGCTGTTCCTTGCTTATACTGTGCATGGCTCGCGACACGATTTGTTGATTTATTAGTACAAGCGGCAGTCAAGTTCTAGTGCTCTGCGCACGTGCATGCTTGCGCTAGGCGAGCAGAGTAAGATAAGTTCAGAGTTTAAAAGCCGGTTTCAGCTTCCAAAAAAACCATTAAATTTTCAAAATAAATCAACTTTTAAGTGGCTATTGGTATAAATTAGAAGTCATATATGGACTTGTTTGGAAGGAGCTGTAGCTTTTTCTGAAAAACTGCTTTTTAGTTTTCTAGGCTGAAAAGCGACTGTAGCTTTTTTTTTATAAGAGACCGTTTGATAAATAGCTAATTTCATTCAGCAATAAGTTGCAAAAATATATCCATCCCAGCTTTTGGCTTTTGCTAGTTATGTGTGGATTCCAACTTATACCAAAAATCGCTTAAAAACTTAGTTGTTTAGAGGATTTACTAGCTTTTCAGAAGCTGGAGCTGACTTAAAGCCCCAAATAGGGCCTATAAATAGTATAAGTCAAAAGCTAAAAGCTAGGTGGGAACTGTTTTTGCCGCTTATTGCAGGGAAATTAGCTTTTTGTTAAACGACTTCTTATAAAAAGTCACAACTTCTTTTCAGCTTAGAAAACCAAAAGACTGCTTTTCAAAAAAGATATAGCTCCCCCAAACAAGCTCTAAGGTTGCTACCGCTGTCCTTCGGCTCCGTAGGGACTGCTGCCACAATACTAGCAACACATCTCTCATTCGGTGGTGGGTTGAGGTGCCGTCGGGTCAGCCACCTACAGCCGTATAAGACGTGTTAGTTGTCACGTCTTTCATGGTCGATGAAGATATTATTTGTACAAAATAATTTACGTGGAAGTCATATTTGTAAAAAAAATATATGTTAGTGACCTAGAAAAGCTTGGACTTTAGCATTAGCATGCATCTCATGTAACCAGCGGTCAAAAAGTGGTAAGCATCAAGGGTTTTTTTCCTTGTATTATTTCCCATGCAATTGGATAGGATTGCAAATGGGCATGGAATCAAAATGTCAAAAAAAGGAGGAATTGATCGGTGGAACGGTTGTGGGTTGGAGGCCAAGTTTGATCGGTTGTGTCATGTTTGGAGCTTAACGTTGATTGGGGATACTGCACACTAGCTTTATTCCCTTTTCTTTAATTTTAGACACACGCTGGAACTTTTTTCCTTTAAAAAGAAAAGAAAACACCCTAGAGTATGTGCACTAGAGAACAAAATATTTACGACTACAGTTATGTACATTCATATCTGATTAATAAATATGATTATATATGCCTAGATCAATAGCTAAGTTACCTGGTTTTTCTCCAGGATTTTTATCCTCTGTTGGGGTCATGTTCAACATTGAGATACCGGTATATATTATGGATAAATTTTACAAAACCACGCTATAACACTATAAAAAAACTTACATTTTTAAGCAACAATTTTAATAGATTATGCGCATACTCTAGTGTGGTCCACTTGAAGCATTGCCGTCATATCCAACAGGCTGACAAGCTGGTCCACTTGTCACACAAGACTCATTTTCCATTTGGTAGGATGGAGATAGTTGCCACCATGGACAAGTGTCAGCATGATTGTATGGCGTGGTGGGCTAAGCCCAAGACAAGTTATTTATTAATAGGAGGTCATTGGAGAGAGGCAAAGTACTATTGTACCTGTGTGGGGCCTTCCACTCCGGCACTTAAATATTCATGCTGACATGTTAGAATATCTCAAAAAAAAAAAAAAGCCTCGTACGGTTCTCTACTCGAAAAATTAAGTAACCGGCTAGCGAAGTATTGAGGAAACTCTCTTCAACAGTATCTTCATCGCGTTTTCTATCTTTAGGGAAGGGAGAGAGAAACCCTAAATCTCGGGATTCTCTCTCTCTTCCCTATTCCATTCCCTATCTGCTCGCACTGCACTGGCAAGTTATGTCCCGCACCCGCGAGGAATGTCAAGGGGGCTAGCGCCTCGGAGGAGGCGAGCGACCGCTCCACCACTCCGTCCAGAGCCATCATGGAGGCAAGGCGTCGCTCCTTACTGCGTCGTCGAGGAGACGAGCCGAAGCTCCGCCGCTCAGTCCCACGCCGTCCAGGAGTCCAGCCGCCACTCCGTCCCCCACGCGAAGAGACCCAAGCAGCTTCCCTCCCCCCGGATCTAGTGCCTGGCTGTGTCCTCGACTCAATCCGCCTCATCGTCGTCCCCTTCGACCTCGGTCGCCGCAAGGTATGAACCCTAGCAAACTCTAGCTCCGAGTGTGTTTTGGGCGCAGGCCTGCGGCCACTAGGTTAGCCTCTGTAGTAGTCGCATCATGGCTGCCGAGGGTTCAGAGTTTGGCTCCCCGGCGACGGCGCCGCCTCTGTCGCTGAAGCGGCGAAAGATCGAACCGCCGCGGAGGTACCAGTTCTATTACTCTCACTGATTCTTGCTATCCTTTCATGTTCCGTGTGATCGATTCATAATTCGAAGGGGCTTTGGAATGTGGCAATGTGCGTGTTTATCTATATTTCCGCAAAAAGGCTCAATATTCCCATGGAACCTTGTTGATTGAGGCGAATCTTTTTGCATTTTTGCTGTAGAGAGAGAATTTTGAGCCAATGTTCTAGTCTCCTTGGTTTAGGGTATCGACCACAGCTGAGTTGGGGGAGTAGGTAATTTGAGGACAAACGTGAAGAAGAATGCCTATTTCAGTTAGGAAATTATCACCACTCTCCAGTATAACACGTATGGTCCTGGTGGGTTAATTCTTTGTGATGCTTGATCCTGAAGAAACAACTGTGTCGTGCTCATATTGTCTACTTGCTATGCTTGCCAAATATTGGCAAAATTGTATCTTTCTTTTGTTCATGATTACATTGATCCAACTCCAACCATGGACTGCAGCTCATAAACAAAAACATAGTGCAGGCAATTTCATGTTCTATAGATCCTTGTAGGCAGCTGTGACAAGCCCATAAGGTTTGTGCTTCTTCATTAATCGTTGCCATCATTAAATCATAGAACCAAACTAGCTGTTCTATTTGTTAAATTTGCATTGGGTGTCTATATTTGATTTTCAGTGTTAAGTTTCATGACATAAACAACCTAAATGCGCCGGAAGGACACATCTTAACTTGCCTGAATTGAGAATAACACAAACCATGTTCTAGTCGATGGCTTGATATGCTCTGGACAAGGTGGCAGCATCATCCACAGTGCATTTAGTAATTCCTAAACTAGTGATTTCTTTTGTTCAGAACTTCCAAGCAAAGGACATTCTAGATTGTGTTTCACTCTCAATATAGCACAAGTAAAGATAATTGAAAATGATTTCAAGCTTATATATATGTTTCCTGTCTTGTAGGATGGTCTGTGAATAAAGTGAAGATCAAAAGGATTAAAGATCTATTGCCAATTCAGAAGGTGCCCTTGTCATGAAGAATGCTCTGTTAAAATTTCTACTTCTAGTCATATGGATGTTTGCTACCAAAGCCTAAATTTGTTTTTATTGTTCACATAACTTGTATGGATGCTTGGGCATGTACTCTTGAATATTTCGTTCAGTACTATTTAATTATTACAAATGTCTTAGATGTACCCCTGAATTGTCTCTACAATTTGTTAAATGTGGATTATCTTCTAGTATAGCATATTGATCATGTGTGTTAATATATTGAATATCTGATTTCAGCTCTTTTCTATATATGGATGTTTAAATGCTTAAAAAAACATGTCTATGACAGAGTCATAAACTTCTTCATTTAAAGATTTTCATTACAATACGTATAAAATATAAATTAGTGCATAATCGAAACACTATTGAATTAAACGTGGCTCATATGGTGTTTATGAAATGTCATTATAATATAGGAGGAAGAAAATAGAGAGTGAGATTTGAGGAATGCTGTTTGAGAGGAAAGAGATATAGGGAAGGAATATTTTAGAGAATTTTGTATATGAGGATATAGAGATCTAGATTTAGAGAATGTTGTTGGAGATGGCCTCAGCTCTTATCCAGCGTGGCAATTACCATCATTTCAGCAAAATAGGAACATGATAGTCTTCTAAGACTAGTGAGTGGGCCAGCCTGTTGAGCCTGTTACATATAACTGTATTGCTTAAAAGTGTGTTTTTGTGAAGTATTATGTAAACAGAGCATAGTTATCTAAAACTCATGTCTAAAAATATGATTTTGTGATAGTTTTGCTAAAGTTATTGTGGTTTTGTGAAATCTACTCTTTTCTTATTGTAGAGGATGCACGCAATATATATGTGCGTCGTGAGGGATACGGGAACAGGAGGGCAAGGGCATCCTTGTCACCTTATTCATTGTGGATGAGCTCAGATTACATGCCCCTGTCGTCTTTCTTTATCAGTAGTTGTTTTCATCTTTTCTCCGTCTCTGCTTTTGGAGGAATCACACGACAGAGGCATAGTTGTTTTCATGCCTCGGCCTCATCCTCATCAGGGCTTGCCAATTGCCATTTGGATTTGATATTGCCATGTTGTGTTGCAGCATGTCTGGATGTGCGTGAGCGTGTGTTTCTCGTGGTTTGCGTTAATTTTGATTCTGAATATATAGAACTCAGAGAGAGACAGAGAGAGAGACCCAAAAGGGTTGCGCACACTAGATTACTTTCCTGCTAATTCGTTTGTTCTTGTTTAAGGTGTACCCAAATGGAATTCCTTTTTTACAATTTATACTCGATAGCAGTAGTAGTGTGATTTCCCAGCACGCTGTTCGATCGTCGGAGAAGAAAAAAAAGAAAAGCACAGAAGCATCTCTCAAAAAAAAGTATACACTATGACCTTTATAATCAAACAGCATGCTGTACTATGTTCAGCAAGTTGGATGAAATGAAACCATGTAAGAAAACAGTCGGTATGGTGGACAATTGAGCGAGCCATGCAATCGATCATTGATCAATCACCATGGACAGACAGTATAACTGATTAATGAATTAATTGATTAATTAAATAATTAGTGGAAGGATGGATGCAAGTCAAGCTAGCTAGTCAAGGAACCATTGCTTTTCTACCTTGTTCAAATCTAGCCTCGGGGTGGATTTACAAATTTGGTCTCTTCTACCGTAGAAGACACGGTAGGCAACACGTGTCCCCTGTCACGCCCGGGAAGCACGGAAGCAGACAGAGCTCGGCCGACCGTGGGAGCAGCGTAGTCCACCGCAACAGGGTAGCTTCCGCGCTCGCCCGCAACCTGTCACGGTGGCGACTAGCTTTCGTATTCCCCGAGCGCGGTAGGTGACACGTGTCGTATACCGTACCTTCTGCAGTAGAGGAGTACCTTCTGCAGTAGAGGAGGGGGCCAAATTTACAAATCTACATACGGTGGCTAAATTTTAGAAAAAAAAGTATCGAGGGCTAGAAAAAGCAATGGATTCGCTAGTCATAGGCTCATAGTGCAACTCCACACTCTCTATATAAATAGAAACATTTTACGATGCATTATATAATAGTATATAGTGGGTAGTAGAAATCAGATCTAAATATTAATTTGTTAAGAATATTTTTACTGCTCTACTATCAGAAAAAAATATAAATAAATTCTAGCTAATTTAATCTATTATATCGGGAAAAAAATAAAATATTTATATTGAATTTAATGTACTGTAAAAGGTTAGATTATGTAGCTAGAATCGTCGTAGGCCGTAGGGGTGGATGCTCTGGCAGGCTAAGCTAAGCTAACTGTCGATGTTTACCTCGAGCTAAGCTACTCGATCGTGTCAGTGCTTTTGCTTTTCTTTTGGGTTGGTTATGATCGCCTCTTTCTTCTGCTCCTGGCGTTCTTTTTTCCTTCTCCGTTTCCCTGGTCTGTATACATGGTGGCTCCTGGCGCGCAATCAAGGGAACACAGTGGCCACATCTGCCGACGGTGATGGCGGCGGACAGGGACTCCCTGTCCGCAGGGGACACCTGCCGGGCTACCTACCTCCCACACCAGCGGTGGATCCGGCCATGTTAATCGTAGCTGCTAATCCTGGTCCTGGGTGTTCCACTCCTCAATCCCCATAATTGATTCGATTTATTTCGATGGTCTAAGCTCCATGGTCAAGTCAGGCCTGACCTTTAAATTTCAGAGATCCTAGGCCCTAGCTACAAATTATGTTAGACTCAAGAACCACGATATTATCTATTTCCTCAATGTTACTGATATTGTATCAAAGTTAGTATGGTCGATGTTAACAGTATCAAACCAGTATAATCGGTATCGAGATCAATACAGTGCATACTTTATCAATTTTGATATGAAATAGTATATACAATCGTACATTTGATAACTGTGAAGCCCTAAACTATAGCTCTTTTACGGTATTGATGTGATGGTGCAGTTTCGTTTCAAATGCGGTGTGACTGGTCAGTCTTGCACGCCATCAATTTGTCCCCGTCGGGTACTGAAGCATACATACATGTCCTTTTACTGCATGTCGTCCCACCACCGCACCATAGGGTTTATAAAATCGACAAAAATCACTAAAAAAATCGTGATTATCGGTTTTATCATGTCGGCTCGATATTTAATATTAGCCAATAAATCGATTAAATTTAAAAAAATTAATGCGACGCAAATATCACGATTATCGACCGTATCAAGTGAAAATCGCTCAAAAAATTGACCGTCGAAGAAGTTCACTTGGTCGGTCGATTATAGAGGCAAAATATCACGGTTATCGACTATTACTGGTAGATTTTTGCTTCTTCTTTTTTTGAATTTTTTTCCAAAAAAAATTTGATTCTGTAACCTTCGGTTTCTAGGCGATTTTCGAGTGATTTTTTGCGATAATTGAAAATCACGATTTCGATTTTGTGCACCTGCCTCCGATCCTGATTCTAGCTTGATCACCTACTGCTCCCAACTCATCTTGAGCTACAATCAGGGTTAACAAAACCGCGGTAAACCGCTCGGTTTTGCGGTTTTCGACCGTACCGCTCCGGTTCGAAAACTGAGCGGTTTAACGGTGGAATTTTTAAAAAAATTGAAAAGATTGAAAAAAAAATTATGCGTTGAAAACCGTTGAAAAACCGTGGTTTTCGCAAAAATCGCTTGAAAACCTGTTTTTCAAGAACGTTCAATTGATCGGCTGGTTTATCGCGAAAACCTGTTTTCACATATAGATTTGACCAAAATTCAAATTTTTGAACTTACAAACCGTTAACTAGAGTAACAGGCAAAACCACCTATATAGGGGCGACGGGTGGATTATTCTTGGGGAAAAAAATTAAAATTAACATTAAAAAAAATTGCTATCGCCCCTGTATTGGGCGATTTTTGCCCTGCTGTTACTTTGGTTAACTAGGCTGTTAGCAGAGGGACATATCGCCCGTATATAGGGCGATCGCCCTATATACGAGCGACCAAAGCCTATTTTTGCAAATTCTAAACCTTAACGCCTAGTTTTGAATAAATATTAAATAAAAAAATCGAGGAATAGACAGTGCCAGCCAGGTTAGGTTTTCGTTAGGAGCAATGGGAGTATTCACTCCTTAAGCCTGGGCCATCGTATTTGACCGGAGCCTGGCCTGGCCCACTTGCAAGCCACACTTATCCATATTCCCTTCTTCCTTCCCTCGCATCCAAAAGGGAAAGAGAAAAAAATCTCAAGCCACGCTGCTGCGGCCAATTGGTGGAGAGAGAAATAAACAGCGACGGGAGGAATCTTTCAAGTGTACTGCTTGCTCGTACTCCCCACAAATCACATGAGCACACACTAGTCTCGAATTGACCTAATTTTTGCTTTCCAAACAGACCTTACAAGTTTTAAGTGCATATATTTTTAAACATTTTCTATGTGGAAACAATGGAGAGTAAATACTAGAAATCCGAAGTATGACCCTTTTTTTCCCCCTAAGCATTGGACTTCTGCCACTTCAATCGGCTAATTTTAAGAGTTGCAGTAATTCGATAAAAAAATGTTGCGCATCTATTTGAAAATGTTGCTACAGCACAAAAGATTACAGTTGCAACGTCGTTGTATGCAAGTGCAACTACCGCGATATCTTGTACAAACAGACGTCGCAAAACACGGCCCCATTCGAAAGAGAGGAATCATATAGAAATCTGAAGAAATTGGAGTGATCTTTTGCAGCGTGCTTTGTGGGACAGAGTATGACTAGCAAGGGTCGTCAAGCTGTGTGTTTTGTGTTTGCATTGGATGCAGAGTGTACTGCAGCCTGCACGGAGGTCAGGGCCAGGGCAGTACTCCAGGACGGCAGACAAGCTCACACACAAAGTCAAGAATGACATGAAAATACACACGGCCCTGAAAAAGAGGAAGCCTTCCTTCATTTTAGCCCTCTCCCAATTTTTTTTAAATCTGATCTTTTTAATACATAAATTAGTAAAAATGGATATCTCTCCTCGACTTAAAAGGGTCGGCAGCTTTTGTACGGTGGCAACGGCTTGATTATGCTGATCAAATCGATTTAATTAATTACTTAGTTAAGTTACTTAATTAATGACTTTATCTAATTAAGTCGCTTAGATAATCAAGCACCCAATCTACCGAGGTTGGCATGTTGCACAGTTTGAGATCTTTTTTTGATCTGTGAACCTTAATGCTGTTTTCAATATTGATGAGCTCAATAGTAAAAGAAGAGAAGTAGTATTACGGCTAAGGCCTCCGTTGAAATGCTGGGGTTTATTGGCTTATGCAGATATTGAATTGTTTTGGTGCAAAATTTCCATGTTCTAAATAGACCAAAAAAATATTATAACTTTATATAGGAAAAGGATTTGTATATGTTATTTAGCAAATGCTAACACCTTGGGTCATATCCAAGAAACGAATTAATATCCTTAAAAGATCCAAAGGAGTACAAATTCCCTTTGTTTCAAGAAATGCATTACACAGGTACTAGAAGATTGTTAGGGATGTTTTTTTCTCAAAGCCACTCCAACATTCCCATGTAACCATTATAACTTATTTTGCCGAACAATACATTGAGTAATACAGTGTATTACCAATGCTACTTATTGTAAAACTCATATTGATAATGCACTCCTGAATAGTAATATAAATATATAATATTTAAATAATAACATGTTGTATTTTTAAATCCCTCGTGATATGATAGGGTCGCATGATGTAACTAATATAACTAGTTATAGGTACTAAACCAAGTGGATGTAAGAAAATGCCACCATGCTGGTGGCTGACAACTTTCTCCCCTCTTTCCCCCTTCTTCTTTTTATTTATCCCTCAGTGAGTTGTACCAATAGGAGGTAAATTCCAATTTCCAAAAGATGACAGTAAAATTAACAAAGGAGCTAAACTAAAGCACCCTCCAAAGCATCACTTTGAGAGAGATTAACAGCCGGTAAAAGAGAGCTCCAACCCCAAAAGAAGGCCAAACTGATGTAGTACAAGAGCAGAGAACATTGCAGAGAAAAAGAAAGTCCAAATAGCAGAGTAAATCTAGAAAGTGGGGTGGTATCTTTGCCTAGATTTTCTTATTCCCCCTCCCTCTCACTCCTCACCTTCTTCTCCCCCATCACCATCGCCAATCTATTCCCTTCCCCTCCTTCTCCTTGTTCTTGGTTTCAGCTTTCAGGGCAGGGAGAGAGGGAGAGAGAGAGAGAGAGAGAGAGAGAGGAGAAGGAGGAGAAGAAAGACAAGAGAGAGATTTGATAAGAAGGGAGTTGAGTTGTTTGGTGTGGTTTGTTTTGGTGTTTGTGTGGAGATGGACCCCAAGTTTCCCCCACTCCCACCGCTAAACAAAACGGAGCCCACCACGACGACGACCACCACCGCCTCCACCACGAGCGCGCAGCAGCAGCTGGATCCCAAGCAGTACCACCACCCGCACCAAGAACACCACCTGCAAATCCAGGTCCACCCGCAGCAGCAGGATGGGGGCGGCGGGAAGGAGCAGCAGCTGCAGGTGGCGGCGGGGGAGCGGAGGGTGCAGGGGCTGGGCCCCAAAAGGAGCTCCAACAAGGACCGCCACACCAAGGTGGACGGCAGGGGCCGCCGGATCCGGATGCCGGCGCTCTGCGCCGCGCGGATCTTCCAGCTGACCCGGGAGCTCGGCCACAAGTCCGACGGCGAGACCGTCCAGTGGCTGCTGCAGCAGGCTGAGCCGGCCATCGTCGCCGCCACCGGCACAGGTACTATACCGGCGTCCGCGCTCGCCTCCGTCGCGCCCTCGCTCCCTTCCCCAACCTCCGCCCTCGCCAGGCCGCACCACCACCACATGTGGGCCCCGCCGTCGGTTTCGGCGGGGTTCTCCACGGCCGGGTTCTTGAACTCCGCCGGCGCGGGCGGCGCCGACGCTGGGGGTATCGGCGGGCTCATGCACCGGATGGGGCTCCCCGCGGGGCTCGAGCTGCCAGGCGGGGGCGGTGGCGGAGGGAGCCTGGGCGTCGGCGGGCACATCGGGTTCGCGCCCATGTTCGCCGGCCATCCGGCGGCTGCCATGCCGGGTCTGGAGCTCGGGCTCTCACAGGACGGCCACATCGGCGTGCTCGCCGCGCAGTCGCTCAGCCAGTTCTACCACCAGATCGGCGGCGCCGGGGGCAGCGGGCAGCTGCAACACCCGCACCCTCACCAGCATCACCATCACCAACAGCAGGAGGAGGACGGCGAAGACGACCGCGATGACGGCGACTCCGACGAGGAGTCCGGGCAGTAGTAGGCGGTTGATCCATCCCTGCGTTTCTTGTTGTTTCTCGAGGAAGAGAAAGAGAGGGAAGAGAGATAAGTGTATGCATGCAGCTATGCGATGCTTTTGTTACTGTTGGGTTGTTGTTCTTGGGTTTGTGATGGGTTTTTATGTCGATTTGGTGTGGTGTCAAAACTCAAAAGAGGCTTCTTGCTCCGGGGGCTTGGTGGAACGGATCAGGATCATCCTCAATTCCTACTCCCACTACTACATGGATGATCGCAGGAGTCTTTGCTTCGGGTTTAGGTAAAAGTTTGATCTTTTTTGCATTGAACATGTCACATGTGGGGATCTTTGAGTGGGGAGTTTGATTCACTCGTGAGCTTACGTATCAATGTTTGTGATATGTGCATCTGGCAGGTGTATAATAGCTGAGAGCTGGATGGATTGGATGATTCGCCCTTGAGTGAGTGCCTTATTTGTTATTGCAAGGTGTGTAGATATCCAGGTAATTTTGCAGTTTGGGAGGTGTTTTTTATGGAAGTGATGAACCGCATTTGAGCGATAAGATGGTAGCCGGCAAATTGATCCTCCTCAACACGCTATTTCTGCAACGCAAATATGATACATATACATTTCTAGAGCCCTGATTCTATATGCCTATTTTCTTCTTCTTTTGTGGTATGCCATGATCTGTTACTGTTTTCAAGGTATCTCTTGATATATTTTTTTCCTGTCGTGAATATACACACCCTGGCTGTTTGGTTAATTTATGTGGTAGTGTTTTAGTAGCTTTCTTAACGAGCTATTAACAGAATGAGGTAGCAGAAAGATCAAGAGATATGTGTTCATAGTCATATTTGGTGAAGTGTGTCTAATATTTCCATTTCCGTGTGTTTTTAGACTTTCAACGCCTCAATACTCAATTTACAGCACACGGTGATATAGAAAGGCAATGCCATTTGATCCAGAAACAAAATTCAAAAACTTTGCACTCGTCAGTCATAGAAACTGGTGTGATGATGGCAACACAAATTTCCTTGAAATATTGCATCCTTGAGTGCCACTGGGATGGAGACTAAAATATCTTAAAAGTTGAAAATACCAGGGATTTACCAAATGCTGGGAAAGCGTACCAAACTTTGGGCTGTTCCACACTGATAAGATGGAATTGATACTCCATATCAGAGATTAACAGTAACCCTGATTAAATAATATTGCATGAAGAGTTCGGCATGGTAATGGCTAGCACTAAATTTTGCTAGTTTTGACCTTTTGGTGACCTCTTTTAATCTGTACTACTGTCATATACCCTGCTCAACTTCTACCTCTGTTGTGTATTTTTCTTGTCATGGACCGTGGTGAAGATCACTAGCCACTATTCTTCACAAAAGTGGTAAGGAGATGGCCATTTAGGTGTACAGCATTAGGGAAAGCTACATACCTGTTTTATAAGTTTTAGATTAGTTTCTTTTCCCAGCTCATCTAACACTACAAAACTTATTTCTTTTCCCTGGTAACAACATACTGAAGAGGACATACAAATCAAAATGACTTTACAAGTTGGAGGACAGCATGTTCATTGTAGTCATTGAGAACAAAAAAGAAAAAGAATTTTTCTGTGTGGGCAGCATGATTATGCTGGCAACTGTAGTTCCCCATGTTGATGTGTACTTATTTATCAAAGAGTGTTTATTTATCACGACTGCAACTGCTGCCTGGCTGTGTGCTCCACGGTGGAAAGGTTTTAGTTTGCTCAAGATGGAGTGATACCAATGTTCGTGCTGTCTGTCCATTTCTTTTGTGTTTGCATGGAGTCCATCCATGTTTATTTGTTTTGTCTTGCTACATTCACTCATGAAATCTGCCACAAGTGTGAGGCAAAGCACACCTATTTGGTACCTGTTGGATATTGCCCAGTTGCCATTAAACCGAACTGCATTAGGTACTTCGATATCGTCAGGGCACATGGTGGGCTGTCAATGGTAGTACATCAGCATTGTCCTATCCTGAAATGTTCCAGGCCCTTAAAAAACAGATTTACGTTGCACTTTTGACGGAGTTATTTCTGGTGGTAGTGACTTCATGCTCCTGTTTGTGTCATTGGTGGTGACTCCATGCTCCCATCTAATGTAGTCACATTTATTTGGTGTGTGCAGAGCCTATCTGAAGAATGCCTAATCGCATGGATAAGCTCACGTTAACCCATCAATTTTGGATATTCTCCTCCATGCTGCTTAATTGCAGTTCATGTTTGAGTTGAAAATGCGAAGCGCAACACTCAAGCATGGTGATAGTATTTGAGATGACCATACAGGATGTCATTGGTGGTATGGTAATTTAGGGCCTTGCCTTATTAACACCACCAGCATTCTAATTTGCAATGCATCTGTGTTTTAAGGTTCTACTGATAGTACGTACCAGTGCCCTTGCTGCCTCCTACTTTGATTATACATGGAACTGAGAGCAGTCACCCACTTGATTTTGGTGATCATATTGTTACTGTGTCATAGTGTCATTCTCTGTTTGGGTTGATGATAAGGTAATCTTGGTGAACTTAAGGTGATGGACAGTGCTGCGTTAGGATCTTATTTAGTCATTGTTCCCTTGCACCCTTTATTTTCTTGTGTGAATCACTAAGTTCTAGTGCATAACGTGCATGTGTGCAACTATGCAACAGAACCGAAACATGTGCAAACATTGGTTGGAGTCTGATCAAAGGTAAGTTGGTGCCGATCAAAGGGTAGGGTATGATTGAGCGTGCTTAGTTATCAATTGCTAGATCACTTTTTTTAAACACATTTCGAACAAGTTTATTATTAATACATGAAGCATCATCTCCGGTGGTTGAATTTGAAGGTGCGCTGATTGACATGCGAGCCATCTGCCACTTAAAATACGAGCAATCACTGAGGCTTGCACCACTCACCTTCTTCCAAGATCATCAGATTATGTTAGATTACTGCGTGTGGACGGTGTCATGCTCGATGAAACGCAAAGAGTTTCCTTATTAAAAACCTCGTTTATCTGGCACAATCTCTCTAGTGGCCAGTGGGGGATCACCTTTTTTTCATCAAAAGCATGTGTACATGGAGATGCCAACATCTGTTTCTTCCTAAGTGGCAGTTTTATTCTGCTGTGACATGGTGCTTTGTGTTCGTCCAATCTCCTTTCAAGCTTTGCCTTGCACTCCTTGTCAGCACTTTGCCTGGACCTGGCTCTGTTTCTCTACCTCCTAGGTTATTATCTTCTCTCTTTTGTTTTTTTTTGTGTGCATGTGGGGGGGTGGGGGGGGGGGGGACCGGGAGAGAGCTCTTTCCTTATATGCTTCCCTTCCCTGGAGAAATAAAGTGCAGGCTTATGACTAATGAGCCTCCCATTTGGTGCTCGCATTGTTGATGAGGGTTAAGAGTTGAATTATTAAGGGTTTAGTCTGCCCAATAATGTTGGAATTGAGCTGAAACTTCTGTCCGGTGATAAGACTGGTGTTATGCAGATCAAGGCCTAATTTGGGGTCTAGGACTTTTGTGTGGGTTGACATGAGTTTGGTTTGCACCATGGGCATGGAAATGGGAAAATAAGATTGGAATCTTGTTAACAGCGACTAACGCCACCCCACACCATGCAGATGTTGCGCCGCCATTAACATTTCTCTTGTTCGCTTGAGAGTTGAGATCATTCGTCATTGGATCATCCACATCCCAGGGTTGCCCGCCCGAATTTCCTCTAGCTTATCCTTGGTCGCTGCTCATCTGATTGAGACCCCGGATTGGATTTGGACGTTGGCCTCGCCCTCGCCTCTTCCATTTTTACCTTCTTTTTCCTTTTTCTCGAGAGAGAGGGAATTGGGATGACGACGAGATGAGATGACTTGGCCGTGTGCTAATTAATTAATCAACCGAGATAATGAATTCCTAGTATACCGATGCTCTTTTGTTGCCTTTTTTTTTTCTCTCCCTTCGTCTCTTTACCTTAAATGTTTTAAATGTCACCATCTTGGCTCGTCTGACGAAGAAGAGCAGTTCATTTAGTCCGGATCAAAGAGAAACCACATGATCGATGCTAGAAAACAAAGGGAGTAACAGTAACAGGCAAACTTTACTGCCGGTTATGTACGGGCATAGATAGATAGAAAGATAGATAGATAGGCGTGGGTAGATTCTCTCTTGTATCTCTTCAGACAACACGAGAAACATGTCCGCGACCAGCCTGACCCATCTCATGTGCGCCCGCCCAGCATATGCGAGATGAGGCCCGGCGACGAAACCCGACGAGTCATGGCGTCCTTCGGCCAGGTACGTCGGTACATACATGGCTCATGGCCCCGGCGCTTGCTTGTGCCTCCATGGAGCAGCATCCATGTCCATCGACCGAGCCCAGTACATGTTCAGATTGACCTCCTCTGCCTCTCAACAAGAGTAGCACCGTTCTTGTTCCATCCATCTGGCCTTTTGTTCATCATGCCAAGATGCCCTGCGACTCCATTCAGATCCCTGCACCTCAAAGGGGAATATAAACTATGCTGTTTCTGATCTTGCATCGTCAGACCAGCGAATACGCAGACAGCGGGGTACTCCTGCCAGCTCTCCTGGCATGTGCCCAAAATACAGGCACAAGATTTTGAAGACTTCACTTTTCTAGCCTTGTTGACAGTTTTTTTTTTTTTTGGAATTCTAGTCCTGCACGAATATAATTACAAAAATAATCCCCTCTGCCACCGTGAGAGCGTCAACAGATGGCACATGTCATTTGTCACGCCCATGTACCAGAGGGCGAGTATGACAAGACCTTGCTGCTGCAACTCGGTAGGACCTAGCCGAGCTACCGTGGGCCCAAACCCCTGTCGTGGTACACGAATACAACAGGTGGCACGTCACTTACCAACACTTCTGCGGTCAAGAATAGGATTATTTTTGCAACTACGCTCGTACGAGGGCTAGATTTGCCCCTAAAAAAAGTACAAAGAGGCTAGAAAAGCCAAGGCTTCCAAAATTCTTGTGAGCAAACTGCATCAGGCAGTATACAACCTCCCATCCCATGTTGACCTCAAAAAAATGAACCATTCAACTCTACCAAAGCTGGAATTTGTGGGCAGCAAGCACGGCACTTCAGTATTGTACAGATTGAAATTGAGTACCAGCACGGAGAAACCGACACTTCAACTAATACCTGATTTGTGAATGTCATATCTGCAAACCCTAATTCACAAGTTCACAACGCAACATGACTAATGCCATCGAAGGACTTGAGATTCTCCATACCTGTACTGTGGAAGGACTTCAGATTCTCCATACATACTGATGATCTCAGTACCCTGTACAAATGTCTCTTCTATAAACTCGCCCACACACACACAAACCCTCCCCAATTTCAACCTGATCTTCTAGCTGGTTTGGTATTCTAAGGCTAAAGAGGAAAAAAGGGAGCCATGGCCTCCAAAGGAATGGTACAAAATTTGTGCAACATTACACAAAAGGTGAACATATACACAAAATGGGTGCGACCCAAGCATGTTAGTCGTCAGGGCGGTGAATCTCACCCATCAAGATGCGGTTACTGTGGACCTTGAAGCCAAGAAGAGAAGGATCAATCTGTTTTCCTTTCTTTGCTTTCTTCTTCGTACCCTTACCACCTGGGCCGCCGTCTGCAGATTCAGAGGCATCATACTGCAAGGCAGGCTTCTTTGTGCTCTTCAACATTTCACTGAATGAAGGACCAGAGGCATCTAAATTGGTGGTATGTGGCATGCCGAACGTCCCCGTCTCTTTGTTGGTTGACAGAGGGGCTTCCACAGCCTGGGCTACCGAGGTGACTCTTGATTCCATCTTATGCTCTGCACAACAAGATTACTACATCAAAGGTTTGATACCTAGAAAACACAATCCTCCCATTACAGAAGAAAGCAGAACATTTCAGGTCGTTTCTGACTGTACAACCGATCAGGTGCTAAGACAGGGCTCAAACAAACCATCATAGAACCAGCAATTCCCCACTGCTCAACTACTAGCACGTAACAAGTAGGCATTGGTACGAGAATGTCCATACAGTGATCTCTTTTTTGTTCAGTAACAGTGAACTTCACCAAAGGGTAGTTCCAGTTGACTATTCTAGACATTCTCATACTTACGAGTAAATTCCACAAATCTATAAGTTTCTTATACAAACTATCAAAAATGAGAAAACTATAGATTTTAGCTTTTATTTCACAAAACTACAGATTTTAGATGAATTTATATCACAAAACTATAGATTTTAGAATTAACCGTTTCTTGTAACGAGTCTGACAATGTGGGCCCGCATGGCAGCATCACGCATCCCCATTTCCCTTTTCACTCGCGCGTGAGGCTGCTATGTGGGCCCACACTGTTAAACCCGTTACAAGAAACAGTCAAATTCTAAACTCTTTAGTTTTGTGATACAAGTTTTCCTAAAATCAGTAGTTTTGTGAAATAGAAGCTAAAACCTGTAATTTTCTGATAGTTTGTACAAAGAAACATGTTGTTTCGTGAAATTTACTCCATACTTAATATTAACCTGATTGCAAAGATAACAGTTTCACCGCATGAAACATGGATAGTTTGCACAAGGCGTACCATCAGAAGATGCATGACCTGCCTTCTTCAGCCTAATGGTTGAAGACAGATCCGTCGACATTGCCTGAGATGTAGCAGTGTGTTGGTTTGTTGTGAGCTTTAGCAAGGAATGAGAGCTCCCTTTTGAAATGCCAGTATCAACCCTGCATATGAAAAATAAATCACATATATGATAGAAAGACTTGCGCTAGAAGACCAACTAAAATGTTCACATGCACCACTATATGTGCACACGCCAATAATAATTTGGCAAAACATCAAACTGGTTCTCTGAAGATAAAGGAAGAACATTGTATGGATATAAGTCGACAAAGTACTACAGAATCACAACTCTTCTACAGTATGGATATAAGTCGACAAAGTACTACAGAATCACAACTCTTCTACAGAAACAGTTTGTGCAGAAGTGTTTTCATAGGCAATGGAAAAACTAACAAGAATCATAGTACAGATTAACATCAGCCAATGCTCTAAGGTAATTAAAAATCAAAAGTTGGAGGTTTGCGTAAATAAAATATTAGAATGGCTATTTGTAAAGGGGGAAAATGACCGATAAAGAAGTTTCACTGAGTTTAAAAAAAAAGAAAAATAGAGTGGTGCAGCTACAAAGTTGAGAATAGTACCAGTTGTTAACAGCGTCTTCAGTAAAATCATTGCCATAGCTGCTCAAGTTCGCACTAGAACCCTGCTTTTTTCCCCTGGGTACCTCACTGACATTCCCAACCAAATGATTAGCAGATGCACTGCCACCCATAACATCTGAAAATTCTCCCCTTTGAATATCAAGCATTGTCCCAGAGCTTGATCTAAGGCTCAACTTTCCACAATTCTCAATACTGTTAGGTAAACTATCAAGATTTGCTGATACCTCCTGTCCTGTCTGCCCTGTTTTTGCAAAAAGTGACATTTCTGCAAGTGAATCATCGAAAGACAACCTATCCACAGGTGATCTTAAAGGGTTATCTGCAGTAGTCTGTGCAAAGAGCAAAGAAGGGTCTTTACATCCAAATGATGCCTGCACTGGAACATCAGGAAAACCCCGAGATTGCTGTGATTGAAGAACCATTTTCTGATGGATCATATCACTCAAATCTTGCTCTGTGTTCATTTCTTTGTTCATAAGTGATGCCCACGCATGTGGGTTGTCGATGGAAAGGTTCATTTCCACATTCCTCCTCTGCTTCTCTGCTTCAATTTGCAGCTGGCTGATGCGTGAAGATTCTATAAGGCTATTTTGCAATTGTCCATTGGCATCTGACCAATGCCTTTCCAGCCTTCCCATTTGAGAACCAGAAAGCTGCTCCTGAAGTCTATGTTGCTGGGGATGAAGTCCTGAAGCAAGCATAGGCATTTGGCCTAACGAATATAAATCACCATGTGCTTCTAACTGGCCAAGGGCATGATGATGTGCTAGGGCATTTACAACATCTGGATTTTGTAAAGGAGCACCACCAGGCAAAGAGCCAGATCGTTCAAGGGAGTGAATACCTTGGCCTCCCCTATGCATCCGCTCATGCAAAGATAGGCTTCGGTCAAGATGGTCATGATGCTCCAACGATGTGGATCTCTGATGGGATTGCAAAATATCGAAATGACCAAGTCTAGAGGCGTGACCTTGGTTTGGACTGGTTCCTGAGCGGATAAACTGACCAGATTCATCCATTGACCAGACCCCACTTAGATGCCTTTCTTCCTCCCTGCCTGCATGTTGTCGCAGAGCATTGGCTAATTGTTGTGATTGGAGTTGATCATGGTGAAGGCCTAAAAGAATTTGCTGCTCCGAGGGAAGCATCTGCCTCTGATTTGAACGTGAGAGAACATCCAACATATCATTGTGATGCTCCCTATGAAGGCCATGCCCAAATTTTGCTTGAATGAGTTGTTCAATAGCTGCATCATGCTGCCTTTGAAAATGATGGGGCTGGTGATGCAAGTCATTCAGTACCTGTTCCCGAAGGAAGACTTGATCGACTATGTTAGTTGGTCCAAAGTTTGAACTCTGCATCTGTTGCTGCAACATCTGCTCGAGAATCAGTTGTTGCTGCTGCTGCTGTTGCTGCTGCAGCAGCTGGGCTTGGTGCTGCTGCAGCTGCCTTTGGTGCTGCTCTTGCTGGAGCTGTTGGCGGCGCTGCTGTTGTTCAAGTTCAAACTGAACTCTCAAAAGGTGTTCCACCTCAGGAAGCGGTTGATTAATAGACTGTCTGTGTTGATGCAAAGAATCCAACACCTGCCCTCCAAATGATCCAGGAAAGTCCAAAATGTTACGAGCCATCAACTGCTCCTGCTGCAGTTGCTCCCTTCGAATCTGTTGAAGCAACAGTTGCTCCTCCAAATTCAAACGATTTAGCTCGGGTTCAGCTTGGGGAATTCGACCTGAAATGTTTCCATCATTCATGCTGTCCAGCCGCCCAAGGTTAGCAGGCCATTCATCACACACAACAGGAGCTTCATTCATCCTGTTAAGCTGCCCATGTCTAATGTTTACAGGTGGAATGTCCTTAGGGGCTGTAGGCTTGGGATTTCTCCTCTCGTTTACACCAAGAACATTCGATGAGAGAGGTTGCTTTGGATGCATCCCTTCTAGCTCAGACCAAAGTAAGCCAAGAGGACTCAGTTCACTCTCTCTTGGGGCATCATGCTGGGGGAAATTAGCTTCTCCCACCACTGGACGGGGATCACGTGATGTCAACTGGAAATCTGCACGGTCGTTATCAATATCCCGTACAGACTGACCCATGCTGCTATTAGACCTCCCAATGTACAACACTTCTGCAATAAGTATGGTAAGAAGAGAGGAAAAATGAGCATTTACCTGAAAACAAGCACAGACAGGACAAAGGGTTGTGAATAAAAAGACGCGAACTCTGAAAATGAAGGAAACTAACCTTCAGCATCCTGATTCACTGTTTCAGGAATGTGCTGCTGACGAATATCAGCTACAGCCTTTTCTGTTTCAGGTGGAGGTAACCAACTTGTATGCGACTTTACTGATGCTTCATGGTCACCACTTTTAGGATTAACAGCATAACTTCCAGAATCCCATTTAGACATTTCATCACTCTTCCCAAAAGAACCAGAAGTAGGAAGTGCATCTTCAAAAATATTATATACAGAATCCGGAGATTCGGCACTTTCACCATGGGATACAGGTGGGAGAGATTGGGGATTCTGTCCAAGGTGTGGCATGACTTCAGCAAGTGGGCGGAAAGGAGATTCATCTGGAGCTTGAGCTAAACGGACAGGTAGATCCAAGCCAAAATATCCATCTTCATACCAGGAGATTATATCAGCACCGAGAAATGGACCCTGCACACCTCCTTGGGGATCCAGATAATATAAGGTCAACTCCTCTGGAAAACTACCCTGGCCACTAGCTTTTATGTCACTGTTTTGGTACAGCAAAGGGGGTTGTGGAGTATTGTCAACGTCTGGTACATTAAACAGAGTATTTGAATTGTCAGGTAGCTTAGCACTAATATCAAAATCAGCACTTGACTTGACTTCATCAAATTTTGTATCTTCACGAATGCCAGAGAGCCCATATTGATTATCAGGTGCATTTTCCTCTGTAAGCTTCTTTGGAGGACATGTAATGCCACTTGAGAACACCCTTTCATCGTAGAAGGCAGCCGATCCTTCATGACCCAACCCGCTAAACACTGCAGCACCTTTATCCTTATTGTCATCAATACCACAATCTGGTTCTGAAAAATAGTTATCTTCATATGATGATGAATAGGAAAAGAAGAAACCATGTGACTGGCAGTAATATATGCAATTCAAGATCTACAAGAATGATAGCCACAACTAACATCCCATGATGTGCATACCTTCAAGCTCTGTTTTTCTATCTTTTTGGATTCCGGTTGTATTCATCACTTCACTGCTGATGACCTTGCCCTTCCTAATATCTTCCAGAACAGCCTATGAAGGGCACAAGCAGATAAACATACAAGCAAGTAGTGACAAAATCTTACTGTCAAACAGCCACCGTAAAAGTAAGGAGGAGCAAAATAATGATGGTGTTACCTCTTCATCATTATCGGGTGTAACAAAGGCTAGTGGTTTAACAGAAGTAGAGAGTGTAATGGAAGGAAATTCGTCCAGCATTCGGTGCCCATCATCAAAGGATGACATTGTCTTTTGTTGCCTGTATATATCAAGAAGTTTCCCTCTTGGGTAGCGAAAAGTGACAGCAGTTGTCGCACGCCTCCCATTCACAGATGGAGCACCAATTGGTCCAGCGCATGATGGCCGGTTAAAAGATGGAGTTGAGCTGGAGTTTGCCCTGCCTCTTCCAGGGGCAAAACCAACGTTGGAGTCCTTCACACGTCCTTTCTCTAATCCAAATCCTGGAGCAGCACGGTACGTCGCTGTACCACTAGAATGGCTCTCCTGCCGATGACGAGGTCTCCATTTATCACGGGAGTCTGATTCAGGCAGCAGCCTTCCAGTAAATGTCTGTTTTTCAGCATTGTTTTCATCCCTTTCAGCATCAATCTTCTTTTCTGATCTGGGGTCCTTCTCCTTGTCATCAGGTCCCCATCTTGAAGACCATTTGCCATCACGCCGACCTTCATTCCCTGAATTGCGTGTGGAGCCATCATTCCACCTTTCGGATGTAGGAGGTGTTCTTGAATCATTGTTGTCCCTGGCAGTAACATTGTCAGATCGGCGATCATTTTTACGATTCTCCGCATCTCGGTCCATTTCCTTCTTTCGCTCCTTCCTCCCAAGTAAGCTCGTCTCCCTCTCCTCATCAAGCCAACGAAGACTGCTGTCAGCATCAAATACATTCCGCCAGCGTTCTTTCTTATCCCCGGTCCCTTCCAGCATCCTCACCTCCCTCTCAGCAGGTTCAAGCAAGGACCCATGAGGTGCTGAAATCTGCAAACGAGAGTCCTGCATAGTCAATACACACTTGTACCATCGACCAATAAACACCCAAGTAAAATAACACCTCCTTAAAACTTCTCACTACACCCACACATCTGAATGGATAAACGATGAGGACACTGACACAAACCTTTGCATCAGTCGGTTTGGCATAAAGCCACTGAGGGGACAGAGGAATGCTGTTTTCCAGGTGCTGCTGATCTGTAGAGCAAAAATTTCCATGGTCAACGACTCAGCAAACCATGCTATCTCTCTCTCTCTCTCTCTCTCTCTCTCACACACACACACACTCCCACCAACACGCAAGCATGCAGTGTCACTCAGGGAGGCAGAGGTGCACACGTGCACACACGCAAACAAACACTAGCAATCAATCCGTAACCAAATCCCACATATGGCAGAGTAAAAGCAACCTATCTGCCATACTAATTCCTCAACAGCTAAGAATAAAACGAACCAAGGCAACAATGATGTGGTTTCAGGGGGAACAGTCCGGACCTTTGGATTCGTCGACGAAACCCACGGCGGCGGCGGCGGCCCTATCCCCCTCGATCCCAAGCGACAGCCCATCTGTGCAACAACCACACATCAAATCGGACGCACACACCAATCAATCGCACAGATCTGAGTCAGGCCAATCCACGGGCGCGGCAGATTGGATCTCCCGCGGCACGGGGAGCGCAGATCAGGCGGCTCACCTTTCCCGAGCGCCGCGAATCGATCCAGCTTCCTCTCGGCCATGGCGGCCCCACAGGATCCGAGCGTGGGGAGTGAGCTAGGGTTTCAACGGGGTGGCAGCGGCGGCGCGATCCGAGCGGGGGCGAGTCGGCGGCGAGGCTGGCGGAGGGGAGGCTAGGGTTTTGAGAGGAAGGCGCGAGGTCGCCGGAGAGTGGAAGCGGGTTGGGAGCTGCCGTGTGTTTCTTTCGGGGGAAGGCTTTTTCGTTGCTCTTTTCGATGCGGTTTGGCTTTCGGCTTTTGCGTTTGCGGGTTTGCGTTTTGGTTTGGACTTTGGAGAGGCGAGCGAAGGAAGAGGGGTGGATGAGATGAGATGTGAGAGGAGAGGAGAGGAGAGGAGAGCGAGAGCCTGAGCCTGAGCTGAGCCTGAGGGGGGTGGGGAATGGGGATAAAATCGTAAAATTCTATTTTAGTGAACTATTTTTTTCTCCGTGTTTATTTCTTTCTTTTCTGTTAACGATGATGATGGAAATATTGTTATTCTTTGACGGGGAAACTGCTGCGGGGGAGAACTTTATCCTAACACGGCGATCTTATCTCATAGATGACCGCGGACAGTAGTAAGAGATTTAACGGAGAGAGAACATCTTTTTCTCAAAAAAAATCAAGAAATGAAAAAACTGAGAGGAAATCTTTTTCAGGAAAAATCTAAAGAAATTGAAAGAAATTTTTTAAAAAAAATAAAAATGTTGTTGCTACTGTAGCTTACCACGGTAGAATTTACGGTGTTTATCACCATATGCCAAGGGACGGGCAGGCCTCTCCAAGCTTTTATATATATAGTTGCAGCGAAATCCTAAAAAGGATGATACATATAAGTAGAAAGGTACTAAACCATACAATAAAGTACAATTTCTTTCAATTGTAGTCTGCTAAACGTTTGCTTTGTACTTTCTAATAACTAATCAGGTAATTATGCAAATATAACAGGGAAGCTATGTTCCCCTTGATAAATAACAATACTATGACAACCATTTCCTAGTTTTCATCTAGATATTAACACAATCAGCTAGTAAATAGCAAAGTAATGGTTCCTATGAATGGCAATTTCTAGCTTCTCAAATTGATCACAGTTTCAATTTGTTAGCTACCAAATCATAGAAGAAAGCAGATAAAAAATATATAACAGTAAATTAGTTAAAAGTAATAAGTACGGACTCACCACAGAAGAAAAGGAGGAAGCAAATGTAACTAATTTTCCATCTAGCAAATCATTGAAAGCAAATCCAACTCCTAGTTGAACACCCATCCTCGCACGGACTGCCAACTGCTCCCATCATGGTCATCACTGCAAAGAATTAATCCATGCATGGGAAGGGGAAAAAGATGGGAAGGCCCCTCTTCTGCCACACTACTGTTACAACACTAATGCTGCTCTTCCCTATGATCAACGCGTAGTTTTTATTTTAGACTTTGTTCTCCAGCAAAGGTCGTCGCCGCCTCCTCCATTGCATCCGACTCCAACCTTGAGAAGTACCTATGCTTGTAGATTGGCCTTGGAGGCGAGGGAGGTTGTCAGCGAGCGGGGAGGCAAGCGCAACCACAACCTCCTTTGCTGCGCTTCTTCACCGCTAACACATATGAGCTTCGCTGGTAGCCGCCGCATAGATAGGATTTGGGACTCAATTGCAAGCACTCCACTTGTCTCCACGCCGATGCCAGTCCTCCTCGCAGCTCGTAAAAGGCGGATGTTGGGGGTGGTGGTGGAGGAGAATCGGGAGTGAGAGGCGACGAGATTTGGGAGGGAGAGTTGAGCACGCCGGATCATCACATGGCTTAAAGAATCAATCATTATTGGTATTTGATTCGAAAAGAAAAGATTTTTTGTGAAAAATTTATTTCTAATCTGGGAGGCCAGTCCTACCGCCCCTCTGGCCCGTGTAAAAAATCCAGAGAGGGGTGCTCGACCGAGTCTGTCAGGCCGGTGCTACCGCCCGAGTGGTATCACCGCTCTCAGTTGGCCGGTAGTACCGGAGGTCCGGTACTACCGCCCTCTGGCCGGTGTGAAAATTCCAGATGAGGTAATTTTGCTCAGAGTTCTGGCCAATGCTACCGGGGTCCACCGCTCCCAGTTGGCCGATGCTACCGGGCCCAGTTAGGCGGTAGCACCGAATTTGCTGAGTTTTTCCAGATTTGCCCCCCAACGGCTAGTTTTCGTTAGGGAGGCTATAAAAGGAGCCTTGGAGGCTAGCATTTAGGTGTGCTGACTTAGGGGAAGGTTTGTGAGAGTTGTGTGTATGTGTTGCTCTCTCCTATTTGGTTCTTGAGTTAAGAGTGAGCTCTAATTGCATGTGTTGCAATTAGGAGAGGATTGAGAGCCTCTTGTGCAACTGTTGTACTTGAGGGGAGCCTTGTGCATGTGTTGCACTCGGTTATCACCATTGTACATGTGTGTGTACTTGGTGGAGCTCAAGCTAGAGGGCTTGACTTGTTACTCTTGGTGTTTGCCGACACCTAGACGGCGTGTGAGACCCCTTTCAAGGAGATTGTGAGAAGGCCCGATAAAGTTGTGAAGGTCGACCCGGAGGGGTAAAGAGCTACCACTAGTAGAATTGAGGCGGGTGCTCAATTCGTGGAGCCGGTCCAAAGTGGTTTGGGCTTACCTCAACGTGGATTATGGGAGACCGACAAGTCTCCGAACACCACGGTAAAAAGCATTGTGTCTCCTTGTGTATGCTTGCAATTCCTTATTTATATTGTTGCAATTTACATTCCTAGAATTAAATTGCTTGATTGTCTTTAGGATTGTAATTTATTGTTAGAGACATAAATAGCTAATGCACTTAGTATCGCTTCCGCATTGATTATTGTTTAGGTTTTAACATAGGGATCAATAGAGCGTGTATTTAGTGGGAATAATTTTTAAAGCCGCCTATTCACCCCCTGTAGTCAGCATCCTCGATCTTACAGACAGCCACCAACTCCTAATTAGAAGTAGTAGAGATAAGGTCGTGTCGCATAATTTTCTTTTGAAAGATGCATTTGAAATGGTTTGCCCCTGTTAAAATAAGGGTGTGATTATATATCAATCAATTGTCAAATTTATGAATTTTTTGTGACCATTGGATGAAGAACCAATGCACTGGATTTTCCCACCCGCACGTACTGAAAGTGCATCTAGGCACTTATGTTATTTTGGTGATTAATGACAAACGCATATAATGACAATCTATGTAATTGAGTAAATGCTTAACTTAGTGCTTAACAAATGACAAACCTCTAATATGATTATATTGCTGTGAGACTAACATGTTATTGCCTAGTTAAGTATCAGTCTCATCTTTAGAGGAAAATCAAGTGGGATTTTTAAGCAAAGATAAGGTATGCAATTTTGGTATCTATTCTATATTTGTTATTGCATTCCTTTTGTGCAAATGCATAGTGAACTCCAAGTAGCATGTTGATTATATATATGCACATTGGTCCATGTCATATTTATTTGTGCATATATATTCATTTGAGTTCATTATGTGCTTTGTTTTTAGTATGCATGTATTAACTAGAGTTAAACTTCATATTGCTATAGATTGACTTGGTGCATGCATGTTTTAGTTGTATATCTTCTCATGCAATTCTCTTAGTGAAGTTTAATCTAGTGTTGGATCACATATTTACTCTTATTCCAAATATTATTTGCACATGTACAATTCGTGTACATTCTATCATGTGCTTCATTTAAGTAAAAGACTGTGATCCTTGCCATGATTTAATTGATTCATCATATTGGCAATTATCTCTCTAGTGCATATAGATCAATTACATATTCATCATGATGTACTTAGTAGAGAACATTTCTTATGTCAAGTGTTTCCATTTATGTTGTGCTTCTTTATATGAAACACTTGTTGTAATCAATTGTTCACAAATATCAACTTATTTATATCTATTGAGCTTTTGGGACTAATGTCTATCATAAGTGGATGGGAAAGACTTAGGTCCTGTAAGTGTATGATGACCAAGGTATCTTGGAGGATGATCGTTAAGCCGAGGTCAACAAGACGGCGGTGTCACCAAGAATTGAGGACTAAGTCAAGATCGACTTGGCGTGGAGATCGTCAGAGAGGATGATCAAGTCAAGGTTGATAGGACGAGAGTCTCATGAGGTGAATCGAGTCGAGTTGGACAAGGCGAAGATGTCATCGATTATATGGTGAAGGTCTTCATGCATCGACATTAAGAAAGAAGACGGCAAGTGACTATTTCTAGACTTGTATTATCTTTGTTTATTTTGAGTCTAAGTGTTGTAGGAAAACTTAACTGGCCAACCACCAGAGAGGGAGCCTCGTATCCCTCTGAAAGGTCTCCTCATGAGCCGCGAATGAGACCCTCTCCGCTCATGAGCGTCGGAGGCGTCCCCACGAGCATACCTCCAGGACACTTGGCGAGCGCCCTGTCCGCGGGGCACTTGACGAGCGCCCTGGCCACGGGGCACTTGGCGGGCGCTGGCGGCGCCGCCGCGGGCACTTAGCAAGCGTGGATCGGGCACACGCGAGGCTCCGGTTTAGGAGGCGCCCCGACGCCCATGGAGGCGGATGGATACCCTCGAACCACGTGGGACCAACCACCGGGTGGGGTCCTAAAGTCCCCTGTGGGCCCCGAAGTCAGAGGTCTACCCCGGCGGAATAGTGACGTGGGATCCACTACCACCTCGTGGAAAAGACCAAGATACCCCTGTATGGGCTACTGCAGTAGGGGTAGGACGGTCCTTTATGTAACAGGCTGGGCGCCTATAAAACCCCGTTGTAATCCACCCTAGAGGGGGAGAGAGACATTTGGGAATACAAAAAAGAAAACTACTGGTGTGTCCCTCGGGAGCCTGGACCAAGAGCCCCCTCCCTACTCCCCCCGGGGAACACACCGACAGGAGTAGGGCGCTTGCTTAAGCGCCTGAACCTGTATAAACCCTCGTGTTCACTCTTTCTCACTTGGACGTAGGCCCATCAGACGGCCCGCGTCCACTCCCTCTTGTGTCACGTTTCCAAACATACGACATTTGGCGCCGTCCGTGGGGAACTCATAGCTAACTTCAAAGGCTATGGCTCCTACCAAGAAGCACACCAAGCCTCCTCAAGCCCTGAAGCGCAAGGAGCAAGTCGACGATCCTCCTCCTCGCCGGACCTCTAGGCGAGCGCCTCCCTCTGAAATTGGAGCCGTCCACCCCGGGGTGGACAACGTCCTTCAAGCTCTGGGCCCTGAGAACACTTCCTCCCCCCTCGCTCTGGCTACCTCGGGCCAAGGGTAACAATCTCGAGACATCGTCGTCGCCGCAGGGTTGGGACCCCTGGAGCCAGCCCTCACCCCTGAGGCGTTGGACTTGTCCCGATGGCGTGCTCTGGTGGAGGCTGCTACGAGGCAGACAGTGGATTACATGATGGCCTCCTATCGTCCCCAAGGGGTCCTCCCGCACCTCTCGCCCCTCCTACCGCCACCCTCGATCCAAATCGCCACCGATCCAAGGGCGCGTGGGGGCCCAGCCTTCGCCCCCGGGAGTGAGCAAGGAGGTAATCTCTACAATCCCCCTCCCCTTACTCATGCGGTGGTCACTAGCGGGGCTCCGCTCTGGCCACTGTGCGCACCGAGCTCAGGTTTTGGAGGAGCGCCTACCGTGCTGGTGGCAATTGTACCTCCACCGCAACCCCGAGGCTCGGGTTTGCGCCATGTCTGCGAGGCCCCGGACCTCCCCACAAGCTCCTCCTCCCGGCGGATGCACTGCCCCGAGAGATGGTGGATCAACTCCCTCCACCGGGCCGACTCTCACCCTCGAGGAGCGGCGTGGCGGGCGGAGGAGAACCTCTCGAGACCAAGGCACCCGTTCCTCCAGGGACGCCACTGGGAATAGGGAATCAATTCGCGCCACCCTGGACACTCACGAGGCTCGGTGATCATCGTCTAGCCCAGCTAAGTCAAGTCGAAGGGAGAAGTCATCGCTCTGCCAGCCCAGGGTGGGTCCTTGCCTCTCCCGGTCGTCGTAACCATCGCCGGGGAGAGGAGGCTCAGTCCGGGGTCTCGCGGGCCCCCAGATCGGCGCGTCGGCGGGAGCACCCCGACTATCCCGAGCGCGGGCGCCGTCGGCGTCCCCGAGCTTCTAGCTCCTCTAGTTCTGAGGTCTCTCGTCGTCGCTACCGCCGTCGTTCGAGGTCGCCTTCCCCCCGCCGGCGTGAAGATGGAGATGGCCCCAGGACCGGAAACCCTCTCGCTCGAGGTATCTCAGAGACACCGTTCCAGGCCAAGTTTCGCCAACCGAACATCGCACCATACGATGGGGATTCCGATCCCAATCAGTTCATGGAGGTCTATGCCACGGCTATCCGAGCGGGAGGAGGCGGGGAGACGGAGATGTGCAACTGCCTCCCGCTCTTCCTCTCAAGAACTGCTCGGTCTTGGTTCTTCAACCAGAAGAGGGGCTCCATCCGCTCTTGGGGCCAACTACGTGAAGAGTTCAGTGCGAACTTTCAGGGGAGCTACAAGCGCCCCATGCTTCCCAATCAGCTCTTCACGATCAAGCAACAAAAGGACGAATCCACGTGAGACTTCCTCAAGCGTTTCTCCCGGGTGCGGAGCCAAGTGGCGGGCGCCTGCACTCCACGGTCATTAACGCGTGTAAGAAGGACTTCTCCCGCGAGCTAAACCGGCATCGGGAGGATCCCAAAACCACCCAACAGCTCTTGAGGTCGCTGAGAAGTATGCCCGCGGGGAGGAGGACGACTTGGTAAAACGGGGGCTCCTCCCGCAAGCTGGGGGAGACTCCCCCGGGAGAAGGCTAAAGGGCTCCTCCGGGAAAAACAACAAGGATCGGAGGGACCGCCCCACCGGAGGTCGCGACTCCAAAGTTCTCGCTGTGACCGATGCGCCACCCCAGGGGAACGGTGCTTCCAAAGGACCAAAGAAGGGTCCAAAGCCTAAGGCTCCTCGAGCTCGTGACGAAAGCCCCCGGGAAAAAAGGGGTATCCAAGATCAAGGAGATGGCCGCTGGTGTGCGTATCACAAAATGAACGGGCACGACACAAGTGAGTGTCTCCAATACGCCGCCGAAGTGGCCAGGATCCTCAAGCGTAGTCCCGAGCCACGCCGGGGGTCTCCACCTCGCCCTGTGGCCGCGGAGGCCATGCCTCTCTAAGCAATCCACCCAGTGCCTGCACTGCCTCCTGGTGGGCCTCTCCCAGTGGAACCTCCGCAGAATGCTGAACAAGAGCTCCCCTTCCAAGTGCCACATAAACAGGTGAATGTCATACTGGGGGGCTCAGCCTATGGGCATGAGTCCAAGCGCCAAAGGAAGGAGTACGTGCGGGAAGTCAATGTGGTGGGGGTGAACCTTCGAAGTGCTCCTCCCAAATGGGCGAACATCCTACTAAGCTTCACCGAGGAGGACTCTAGAGGCCTAAGGTTCCCCATGACGACGCCCTCTTGGTAACCGCCACCATATCCAACTGTGAAGTCTCCCGCATACTTGTTGATGGGGCACTCATGACATACTTTACCTTCGCACACTCAAGGAGCTATGGGAATCGCGGGGGGGCTACCACCAGGGCATCTTGCTCCCGTCTGACCGCCCTCTCACGGGCTTTGTCCCAGGCAAATCTATCCAACCCCTAGGGAGGATTGAGCTCCTCATGACATTTGGTTCACGGGAGAACCATCGCACGGAAGCAGTTAGATTTGACGTCGTCGACGTCGAGTCGCCTTTCAATGCCATCATGGGAAGGGTAACACTCAACCGTTTCAGTGCAGCAATCCACCAAAACTACCTATGCCTCAAGATACCGGGGCCTCACGGAGCAATCTCCGTGAGGGGCGACCAAGACTTGGTCGTCGTCTCTATCACAAGGCGGCCACCGACTCCGATGAAGTCCACATACTCGAAGTGGGGGGCTCGAAAGGGGTCGCGTCCCTATCACCCCTGATGGAGATCGCCAAAGACAAGTCTCTGTTGGAAAACTACCCCCTGAAGCCTCGCCTTGACGGGGAGCCAAAGGTGATGAGGCTCTTTGACCCGGGCGACGAACGCTTCGTCCGGGTCGAAGCTGGGCTCCCAGAAAGGGTGGAAGAGGAGCTCCTCGAGTTCCTAAGGACTAGCATGGATGTCTTCGCTTGGGTCCCGTCGGACATGAAAGGCATCTCCCGCGAGGTGATTCAGCACCACCTCACCGTGAGGCCCAAGCGTCTTCCGGTGAGGCAAAAGCTCCGCAAGCTCTCTCTTGAGCGATGTCAAGCTATCAAGGAAGAAATTGAAAAGCTCTTAAGTACTGGCCTCATCCGGGAGGTTTGGCACCCGGAGTGGCTTGCCAATCCTGTCTTGGTCAAGAAGTCTAACGGTAAGTGGCGTATGTGCGTCGACTTTACTGACCTTAACAAAGCATGCCCGAAGGACGACTACCCGCTCCCTCTCATCGACCAGTTAGTTGACTCCACCTCCGGGTGCGAGTTAATGAGCTTCCTGGATGCATACTCGGGCTATCACCAAGTCCGCATGGCCGTGGAAGATGAGGAGAAGACGAGCTTCATCACCCCGGTGGGCACTTATTGCTACCTGCGCATGCCTTTCGGGTTGAAGAATGCAGGGGCCACTTTCCAACGCCTCGTATGCCTCGTTCTGAAGGACCAGCTGGGTCGAAACGTGGAGGTGTATGTCGAAGACACCGTCGTGAAAAGCTCTGTGGCCTCAACGCATCTAGAAGATCTTCGTGAAACCTTCGAGAACCTCCGCAAGTTCGGCCTCAAGTTAAACCCTGAAAAATGCGTTTTTAGGGTCAAAGGAGGCAAGCTCCTGGGCTTCCTCGTCTCTCATCGGGGAATCGAGGCCAACCCAGAGAAGATCCGGGCTATCCTGGAAATGGAGCCGCCACGATCCATTAAGGAGGTCCAGCGTCTTATGGGTCGCGTAGCGGCTCTTGGGCGTTTTATGTCGCGGTCGGCCGAGAAAGGGCTACCTTTCTTCAAAATTCTACGCGGGCTAGAAGGCTTCCGTTGGACCCCAGAGGCCCAAAAAGCCTTTGAGGATCTCAAGTCATACTTGGCCACGCCCCCACTCCTGACAAGCCCCAACCCTGGGGAACCCCTCCTACTGTACCTTGCCGCGACCCCGGTCGCCGCGAGCGCAGTCCTGATCAGGGAGAGGGACGGGGTCCAGCGACCCGTGTACTACGTCAGCGAGGCCTTCATAGGCACAAAGACAAGGTACACGGAAGTGGAGAAGATATGCTACGCACTCCTCATGGCGTCACGGAAGCTTCGACACTACTTCCTCGGGCACTCCATCATGGTCCCTACTGGTTACCCACTAGCCGAAGTAATGGACAACAAAGAGGCAACCGGAAGAATAGCCAAGTGGGCAACCGAGCTAGCGCCTTTCTCCCTTAAGCTTGTTGGAAGGACCGCCATCAAGTCCCAAGTCCTCGCAGACTTTGTGGCAGAATGGATAAACCCCCAAATCCCAGATGAGGTAGCAGAGCGTACCACACCGCCTGACCCCCACTGGACCCTCTACTTTGATGGCTCCAAACGCCTAAATAGTGGAGGGGCCGGGGTTGTTCTCGTGAGCCCTGAGGGGAAGGCACTGGAGTACGCCGCGCGCCTCTCTTTCAATCCCACCAACAACATGGCGGAGTACGAGGCTCTCCTTTTGGGGCTTCGCCTTGCAAAGGCTATGGGGGTTCGACGCCTCCTGATCCTAGGAGACTCCCAACTAGTTGTCAATCAGATGGACAAGTCCTATCAATGCCTCGACTCCAAGATGGCCAGCTACCTCGACGAAGTACGTAGAATGGAACGATACTTTTTGGGGATGGAAGCTCGCCGCATCCCCCGTGGAGACAATCACCGGGTGGACCGTTTGGCCCGAGCAGCAAGCTCCCAAGAGCCACTCCCACCGGAGGTCTTCCTCGAGGTGCTTGACACACCATCCATCAAGGAAGACCCTAATGGGAGAGAAGGTCCTGTACAACTCCTGACGGTCAGAGAGATCCCAACACCACCCACAGCGTGGATGACCCCAATCCAAGAGTGCATCCAAGGAAAAACAGAAATGGAGGATAGCACTGAAGACCGAAGACTCTTCGCGAAAGCCAAATCCTATGTACTCCTCGATGGGATACTATACAAAAAAGGAGCTTCTGCACTGCTAAGGTGCCTCCCAAAAGAAGAGGGGATCTCACTTCTGCGGGAGGTGCATGAAGGTCTCTGTGGCTCACACCTTGCGCCTAGAGCAACTGCGGTGAAGGCACTAAGGCAGGGTTTCTATTGGCCTACAATGGTACAAGACGCTATGGAAACCCTCAAGACATGCGAAGGTTGCCAAAGGATGGCAACGGCTCACCACTCCCCCGCTGCACCTCTGCACCAGATTCCGATAACTTGGCCTTTTGCCCGGTGGGGCATGGACCTGCTCGAGCCATTCCCGCCGGCCAAGGGGGGCTACAAGCATGCGGTGGTGGCGGTGGACTACTTCACCAAGTGGGTGGAAGCGGAGCCGTTGTTAACAATCACATCCCGGGTGGTGCAAAAATTCTTCTGGAAGAACATTGTGTGCCGCTTCAGAGTCCCGAAGGAACTTACTGTGGACAACGGAACCCAGTTTGATGCCTCCTCCTTCAGGGACTTTTGTGATTCAATCGGGACAGTTCTCTGTTTTGCTTCAGTGGCTCACCCTAAATCCAATGGGCGGTCGAAAGGGCCAATGGCCTAATCCTCCAAGGCATTCGCCGTTGACTCGAAAAGAGCACTCTTAAGCGCGGGCTATGGGCGGAGGAACTCCTCAGTGTTCTGTGGGGGATGCGCACTACTCCTAGCCGCTCCACAGGGCAAACACCCTTCTCATTGGTGTACGGAGTGGAAGCCGTCCTCCCCGCAGAAGTCCGCCACCGCTCCCTTCGAGTAGAGATGCTCTCAGAAGCCCTACCCATCAACTTCATGGTGAACGAAGACAATCACAAGGTGGAAGTGGATTTCACGGAGGAGATCCGTGATCGCGCACTCGTCAAGCATGCCGCGTACGAACGAGAAGTCGCTCGTTTCTACAACAAACGGGTGCGGGAGAGGACCTTCCTCCTGGGGGACTTGGTGCTAAAAAGGATCACCGACCTGGGAGCCCAAGGCAAGCTCCACCCCAAGTGGGAGGGACCCTACCGCGTCTCAGCGGTATTGGGCTCAGGGGCTTACCACCTCTCTACTATGGAAGACAAGACACTCAAGCATGCGTGGAATGCTGACAAGCTCAAGAAGTTTTACGTTTAAGCTTTTTTGTAAGCCGTATCGGCACTTACCCCATATTGATGTAAACCCTCCTAAGGTCATCAATGAAGTATCAAGTTGTGCTTCGCATGTTTTCTATCGCTTGTGTGGTGGTCTTTAAGAACCCCTCCCCCTCACGTAGCTGTGGGAGATAGGCTAGAACCTCGTGCCCCTCTTGGGACGATTTCCAGGGCACATGGCCTCCGAGGCCTACCCCTGAAAAAGCCCCGAGCGGCCTGGACATTCCGTATCCCCCTCGGGCGGCCCTCTCCCTGCTGGACCCAGGGAGCGGGCGACGACTTGAGGCGTCTTGCCTAAGTCATAGGGTGCTCCATGGCTTAGTCCTCCATGGACCCCTGGCGCTAAGCCGAAATGACCTCCGGGTCACCATTTCGTACCCTCTACGGGAAGCAATAGAAACTTTTCTTATTGCAAGGAGCGTTGTCCGGGAGACATCCCCTTCCCAGTGGGCACATGCCTAAGCCTCTTAGCAAGGCTGAGTAAACAACTCGTGATGCTCCTACGGGGCTGTGCCGTAAGCTAGAATGCTTGGTCTCTTAAATAAGGCCTTATGTACCGGTGCCTCTAAGTGGCCCGAGGGCCAAGACAAGACTAAAGTCGCCCAAAGGCGACGCGGTAACCGAGTCCCCCTCACTGCCGCGTGAGGGGGGAAACACTCCCGCACTGTCTAATGGTGCGGGGGGGCTCGCCCCCGTCATACATAGCACAACAGGAATTGCTTTCTCCCCCTTGGGGAGAAGTAACTAAATGACCCTCCGGTAGGACGCCCGCGCTTTGGATCCATCCAGGGATCCAAGGCACGATCATGCCCCCATGAAGTCGCCCGGTCCTGCGGCAAACCTTCTTTGACGGGCATAATCGGCGTGGCGCCCGAGCCCTTTGTGCACTTCGCTTATAGCGAATACCAACTGCTCTCCAGGGCACATCCTAAAACAAAGCATGGCAAAAGTCATAAGTCATTCATATCATAACCTCGAAATAAGTTCATACAAAATGAAGGGAGCATGTCCCAGCCGACCATCATGAATACCACAAGTAAAGATACGTCTATCACTTAAAGGAGTGCTACACCTTACAAGTTAAGGATTCTAGTACAGTAAGCATGAGTCACCTAGCTACTTAGCAAAATATATCAAGCACACTCCAGAGAAAGTAATACATGCTCTGAGCTCGGGCCCTCTCCTGGCGCCCGAGGTCCCGTCCCGCGGGGTACCCTTGTGAGGCTGTCCACAAAGCCTCCCACAAGGGACCCCCAGGAGGAGCTACCTTCACGGGCGCTCCGGCGCACCTCCTGGGTATACAACCCCCGAAGTGCAGTGAGGATAGCCTCCTTGCCCGCAGCATCAGAGAGGCGGAAGATGGCCGCCACTCCCGTGGTCAAGGCGACCTTAGCAAAGGCCTTGCCCTTGTCATCAGTCGCCCTGATAAGGAGACTAATGCGGCCCCGCAGGATGCCAGCCCACTCCTCCCAATCTTCAGAGGGAGGTGGGAGATCCTCCACTCTGGCCCCAAGCTCCCTCAAAGTAACTGAACCAAAGACAAAGAAGATTCATGAGAGATATAGCCATGGTCTTCCGGTCTGCTTCATACCTTTGCTCATGAGCGTCGCGATCTGCCCCCACAGCCCGTATCACCGCGTGGGACCTCTCCAAATCAGCCTCTATGTCCTTGACCCGCTGTTGGGACCTCTCCAGCTCAGCCTCCATCTTGGTAAGCTTGTCCTCCGCCACCCTCTGGCCCTCTTGGGCCTGTAGCAAAGCCCGCTTGAGGGCCTCTGGATCATCCTCAGGGCGGCGCTGAGGGAGGGCTGCTAGCATCTCCTGGACCATCCTCAGAACCCTATCAAAGAGAACATTGCTCATCGCTGTAGCCTGCAAACAAGGGGGTGAAGGTGGTGAGTATCAGAGCAAGCTATGCAAGAGAACCATAAGCTTAGGGAAGCATACGAGAAAAAAGAAAAGGGCTCACGACTGCACAGTCGAGGGTCACCGTGGTCGCGCTCTCCTAGCACCTCCAAGAACTTCCTAGGGTCACGAGGCACTAAGTCTGCCATGTACCTCTGCACTCGCTCCGTCACCAAGAGGCGAGTTGTCTCGATCGCCTCTGCGTCCAGGGTGTGAGGGATGGCATACTCAGGGAGGGCGGTAGAGGAACCACCTTGGTCACCGAGCACCGGCCCCGTTTGCATTGGGGAGCACGGAGTGGCCGTGTTCTCCACTGGAGCTTCTGGAAGCACGGTGGGTGCGGGGGGCTCCGCCTCAGGGGGCACCCTATGCTCCACCGAATCTGTAAAAGGGCAAAGGAGCTGGTTAGGTGTGAAGAACGAAGCCAAAGCTCAATGGCTTCTCACCATAGTCACGGATGCATACCTTCTGGAAAGCAAAAGAAAGAATCAATGTCGTCAGGGTAGACGTACTTGACCCCATCTCCCGCCACAGCCTTGGCTGGGGAGGCTACCGGCCTGTCAATCTCGACGCCCAAGAGCCCTTCAATCTCCTGGGCGAGCTGCTGGGAACGCTTGACGGAGCTCCCCGGCTCAGTGTCCGACGTGGGCTCGCTGGAAGGGCTGGATGTCGTGGATAGCGAAGGTGAGGGTAAGCGCCTATTCGCCTGCTTGATGGAGGGGCCGGTACCCTCCCCGATGGACACCTTTTTCTTCTCAGGGCCTTTGGTGCCTTTGTCCCTTGGGGCGGGAGATGGCGGGGCCTTGGGCTCACGCCGTCGACGGCCCACCTGCCCCGTGGCACGGCCAGAGGCGGCGCCTGTGGGAGGCGTCACCAACATGTCCCCCAGGGGCCCTCTTGGCCTGTGCTTTAGCGGGCGAGGTCCGAGCCTCCTCCACCGCGGCTGTCGCCCGGGCCCTCTTTCGCTTGGCTTAATCGGGAGCGGGGTTACCCCGGGAGGGAAGGCGTAGGCCAAACGCCTCAGCCACATAGTTCCTTCCCTCTGTAGGGATGCCCTCCCCCTCGTGCCTCAGACATGCACCACCTCCCTAGGATCAGCTCGGCCTCCTCTCTCACCGCCTCCAGGGATCGAACTGCACATAAAGAGCGAACCGTTAGAAGTAAGGAAGCAATGCACAAAAGAAAACAGGGACAGCTTAGGGGCCCTTACCTTTCCCAATACCGGGGTGAAGGCCACCATGGAACCCCAACCTGGCACGTTGAACAAGGGTGCTAAGGTTGAGAAGGGTCATCTCCTCCATCAAGTCACGAGCACCCTTCCTTGCGCGTACCTCCCGAATGGCGTTGCATAACTTCCAGTCATCGTCGGTGAGGCGACCCATCTCGGGGTACGTCCGCATCGTTAGGGCCGGGTGTGACCCGGTGTAGACAAAGTCCTCGGCCCTCAAGTAGAACCACTTCTTCGTGGCGCAAGGCCAACACTCCTTCAGGACATGCACGGAACTCATCCTCATGCCGCGGGCGGTGAAGATGGAGCCTAGGGGCCCTCACGGAGGGCCCTCGGCGAGAGCGGAAGAAGTAGTCAAATAAAGGCGACGGACGGCTCCACAGGCGTCCCGGGACAATTGTCTCGCCTGACCACAGAAGATCCTTAGCCGAACGAAGAGGTTCGAGCTAAGGTGAAAAGCTCCACCCCAAAGCTGAGTATACCTCTTGATGAAGGGATGCATCGGGAGCCCAAAACCAACATCCACCCAAGCCTTGAGAGCCACAACGTACCCCGGCGGGGGGTTAGGGCTCTCCCCTGGCGCAGGAAAGTCCACATCCTTCGGGGAGAGGCGACTCCCCTTCCGGATGAGAGAGAGTTTCTCCCCGTCGGTGAGCTCCGATGGCCCGGGATCCACCTTCGCCTCCTTCGAGACAAACCCTTCGTCGCATGTCGGTTCTGCAAAGGTGGCGAAGTCAACGGGACCCATCATGTCTACGTCCCTTGCATGGTGGTCCTCCCCACGGGAGGGCTTGCCCTTGCTCCTCCCTCTTGCGGAGATGGACTCATCCACCTTGCCCTTACCCTTAGCAAAGGCGTCGTGTGGGCGGTCACCTGCAAGCAAAAACAGAATCACCATCAACAACGCCCACCTGAGGAGAACGCTCCCAAAAAGAATCATGGAGTAACCCCATGCTCGCGGCCTTACCCATAGGGGCCCGGCGCCCCGAGGGCTATGCGCGTGGTTGCCGAGCTGATGGCGCGCTTGCGACCTGCAAAACCCAACGTGTCATTAACGTCTGGTGATAACAAGCGACTCGAACGGTGGTACTCTTGAAGGCAGGCCGGTGCCCGTGGCCACCAAGCTCGGCCCTTAGCGCGGGCGCGACCCCCAGCGCCCGGCTCGGAGGAGATCGAGCGAGCAGGCTGCTGTCCAGGAGCTCAGGCCAACCCTCCCCGTTTCTTGGTCTGGGAGAAAAGGCCTACCTCCCGCCAGCAAAACGTGAATCGAAATGAGTAGAAGGCCCAGCTCCAACCTATGTCCAGTCTGTCTCCGCAAAATGTGCAGTGGAGACGTCTCCGTGGGTGGCTGGCGGCGGCGACCGGTGGCGCCTCCTCGGGGTGCTGATGACGGCGGCCGGCGGCGTCCACCTCTTTCCTTCCGCTTTCGGGAAGTGGGCTCCTCGGCGGCGTCGGCGTGTGCCCTCCTTCCTCTTCGGCGTACTCGCGAGGCGGCGGCCCCGTCCGTGGCCCACGGGCCAAGGCTCCTCCACCAGCACGGCCGTGGCGTCCTCTTTTTCCTTCCGCGCGCTCGCAAAGCTGGGACTTCTCGGCGACAGCGGCCGGCGGTGCCCTCCTTCCTCTTTCGTGTACTCGTGAGGCGGCGGCCCGTCCGTGGCCCACGGGGTCAAGGCTCCTCCGTGGCGGCAGCCGGTGGTGCCCCTCTCCTCTTCCTTCCGCGTACTCGCGAGGCGGCAGCCCCCCGCGGCCTGCACGGTCGGGGCTCTTCGATTTGGCAGCTGGCGGCGGAGCACCTTCCCTCGCGGCCGTGGTGAGGCTGACACAACCCGAGAGCGACGGCGCGTGCGTGGCACGGCAGTCCCCTTTTCCCCGTAAAGTCGTCTCAACTGCTCTTCTTAGCAGGCAACGACGTCGATCCCGTGCGGCAGCGCCTCCATCTAGCTCGGCAGCGGTGATGCTGTCTCGGACGGCGGAGGCGGCGCCTGTATCGCTTGGCCACCTACCTTTCCCGCGTTGCCGTAACTTCACCTGCTCGGCTCGGCGAACAATAGCTCCTGCCGTAGGCGACAATGCCTCCTTCTTGCGTAACAGGAGCAATTTCAACTCGACCTGGCAGAGGCGGTGCTTGCCCCGCGCGGCTGCGTCGCGTTCTCGCGTACCCCCTAGGCCGGCTCCGGTCGGTGCCGGCTCAGGCGGCGCCCACGTTTCCCCCATCGCCAATTTGGGCTCAAGGCGCAGAGGAATGGAGGAGCACCTTTTTACCAGTCTCTGCTCTCCCTTTAAGTCGATGGACAAAGCCTCGGGAAGATAAGCGCTGCAAGGATGCCCGTTATGGCACGAAAGTTTTTTTAGCCCGGGCGCTGGCCCTAGTGCCCAGCAAAAAATGAGTCCTGTTGACAACACTCGCAGGGCGCCAGTACGAGCGCCCGTTGGGCAGGAGGATGGGAGTTTTTCGGGCGCTGGGGTGAACGCCCTGTCGAGCCTAACCCCGGGCGGGAGCAATAGCGCCCGGGTAGGTACCTGCATGCCGTGCCAATGGGGTGAAGCTACCAACGGCTAGGGACTAGGCATGTGACTCGGTGTTGGGTGGTGAACCTAGCGCCCGGTTAGACATCTCCCACTGACAGACACCGAGTCAGTGTCCACATGGGTGTCGAAAATACTCAACTCGAGCAACCATCACTTTGCTCCTCTACTTCGTTTTTCTCACTTGGTGTTCGGAGGTTGCGGGGGCCCCGAGAAGTATGGCTCAATATGGGTGAAGGTGACCACCCCCTGTAACCGCAAAGAGAGGATGGAACCCCCGGGGCGGTGCCTTGACGTCCAAAGTAATACCTCCTTATGTTGGAACTCCTATCAGGAGGTGTGACAGAGATCCCTATCAATTCCCTTATTGCCCATTAGACACTCGGTACAGTGTCCAAAGGGCAAGGGGGGCTAGTGTTGGAGGAAAACTTAACTGACCAACCACCAGAGAGGGAGCCTCGTATCCCTCTGAAAGGTCTCCTCATGAGCCGCGAACAGCGAGAGACCCCCTCCTGCTCCGCGGGCGTCGGGAGGCGTCCCCACGAGCATACCTCCAGGACACTTGGCGAGCGCCCTGTCCGCGGGGCACTTGGCGAGCGCCCTGGCCACGGGGCACTTGGCGGGCGCCTGGCGAACGCCCTGGCCGCGGGCACTTGGCAAGCGCCGTGACTGCGGGCACACGACGAGGCTCCCAGTTTAGGAGGACGCCCCCCAGACGCCCATGGAGACGGATGGATACCCTCGAACCACGTGGGACCAACCACCGGGTGGGGTCCTAAAGTCCCCTGTGGGGCCCCGAAGTCGGAGGTCTACCCCGGCGGAATAGTGACGTGGAATCCACTACCACCTCGTGGAAAAGACCAAGATACCCCTGTTGGGCTACTGTAGTAGGGGTAGGACGGTCCTTTATGTAACAGGCTGTGCACCTATAAAACCCCGTTGTAATCCACCCTAGAGGGGGAGAGAGACATTTGGGAATACAAAAAAGAAAACTACTGGTGTGTCCCTCGGGAGCGTGGACCAGGAGCCCCCTCCCTACTCCCCCCGGGGAACACACCGACAGGAGTAGGGCGCTTGCTTAAGCGTCCGAACCTGTATAAACCCTCGTGTTCACTCTTTCTCACTTGGACGTAGGCCCGTCGGACGGCCCTCGTCCACTCCCTCTTGTGTCACGTTTCCAAACATACGACACTAAGGATTGCCATACTATTAAGAGGGATGTGATGTCGAATGACTTTTAGATGTGTCAAGTGCTCAAGTGATCCATCCTTGTGAATCTTAGAAAGAGAGTGGTGTTGGTGGTACCGGAAAGTGAGGGTTGTAGGTCTCCCTTGGTTTCTTTGTGAAATCTGTGTTTATCCTTTTGAGTTTTGGGTTGTGAGACCTTGTTGGTTGTGTAGCCCTCGTTGTTAGCTTTCGGTAGAGTCCAAGATCTCTGAAATCGGAGTCCGGAGTCAAAACTTATGCTCGTTTTCGTCGGGTGCTCAGTGCTGTTCGGACAATCTGAGTATCCGGTGTTTAGTCCGGACACTCCGGGTTGAGTCCGGAGTCTCCGGGTTGACACCCTCGGTGGCTGCTCTCAGGTTGTCCGGAGTATCCAGTGTTAAGTCCGGACACTCCGGGTTGTCCGGAGTGTCCGGGGTATTTATCCGAGTCTCGGGTTGTCTTGTAATTGCCTCAACGGCTAGTTTTTGGGATCTCTATTTAAAGCCCCCTGCTTCCTCATTTCGACAGAGGCTTTTTACCCTGTAGATTAGAGGTGCTATACCCTTGTTCTTGAGCCCCCAAAACACCTCTTTACCCTTAGATCTAAGTGATCCCCTTAGTGAGAAGGGTTGGGAAGAGTTTGAGGAGTGAGGTGCTAGGTTGAGTGAGATTTGAGTTGATTGAGCACTTGATTTCATCTCCAAGTTTGTTCTTCGTGAGCATTTGTTACTCTTAGAGGTTGAGGACTCCTAGACGGCTAGGAGGTCGCCTACGAGCCACCGAAGCTTTGTGTGGTTGGCCGTGGGAAGTTTGTGAAGGCCGATTCTGCCTTCGTAAGGGAAGGAATCAAAGGAGTGAAGACCGGCGAGTGCATTTGTGCAACACCGGGAGGAAGAGGGTTGAAAGAGACCCCGGCTCAAGTGTGACCGAGCCGCCTCAACGGAGACGTAGGATCCCATCAAGGATCTGAACTTCGGGTGAAAAATCATTGTCTCCAAGTTTGCTTCTTACTCTTGCTTTAGTATTTGATTTTGAATCTTGAAATTGCCCGATCTACTCTTTTGTTGTGTTTGGCTCCAGATCTACAATATCTCCAGGTACCTGATAGCATTTAGATCTTTTGTATTCAAGTAGATTATTGAAAAATTGCAGGGATTTAAAATCTCATTTCGAGGTCTTAAATCCGGAGTATCCGAACTTCTGAACCCGGATAGTCCGGACATTTCGGAGTATCCGGAAATAAGTCCCGACACTCGGCTCGAGTCCCTGATCCAATCCGAGTATCCGACTCTGAACCCGACGATCCGACATTTCTGAGTATCCGGATAAAAATCCTGACACTCGGACTTAGACCCTCGGGAGATTTTATTTAGCTGCAAATTTTTTATTCCGCTGCATTTGGTTACAAAGTTTTTAATTCGCCTATTCACCCCCCTCTAGGCGACATCCCCTGTCCTTTCACGTACATATACCAACCCATTCCTAACCCACTATGGATCCTCTCCTTCCCCCATGCGCCACCTTCTGCCTCCACCAATGCCCCACTTGCCTTTGCCACCTTCCACCTTAGCTTCTCCTTGTCTCCTCTCTCGTGAGCCATTGTCGCAAGCATCTTCCTCCGTCGCGTCGCCGGTGTCATCCTCCTCCTCCTTCATTATCGTTGCATCTCCTTAATATAAGGGGAAAAAGTGGCATTTGGCAGAGCATGCGTTCGGTGGCGGTGACAATGCAGCTTCATCAGAGAGGAAGACGACAAGATTGTTGGAGAACAAATCTTCAGGCTAGTCCAAAATGTTATAAATTCAATTGATTTTACAAGCAAAACTGTAGAATTATTGTTATATCTACTGAAAGCCATACGTTAAGTTGTTGGCACTCATTTTATTTGAGTTTTTATACCCTAAATTCCTAAAAAATTGGTAAGAAATCACCATATTTATGGATTATTGCTACTACCTTAACCCAGAATTGAAGTTGTGTAGGATCAAGTATAACCGACTAGAGGGGGGGTGAATAGGAGGTTTCTAAATTTTTCAACACAAATTAGAAATTACAAATGACACTACAAAATTGAGATACAAATATGAGGAACACACTAATGTCTCTAGCAATTTCTTAAGATGCTATGTCAATACAAGTGAAACAAATAGACTTGTGAGCACAAAGACTATGAAGAGTATGGTATTAATGAAATGGAATCTCAACAATCAAGAATACCAAACACAAATAAATAGGAGACAAGGAATTTAACCCGTGGTCTCGGAGACTTGCTGGTCTCCCCTACTCCACGTTGAGGTGACTTGAACCACGCTGCCGGCCCACTCGCTTGAGCCTTCCTCGATCACTAAGGTAGTTCTTCCTGTCTCGGGTAGGCGAACTACGGCCTTCACAACTTGCCGTGGCTTCTCACAATCTTCGTTGAGAAGCTCACCGCGCACGATCGCCACTAAGCCGCCTCAGAGGCGCAACCTCCAAGAGTAATAAACCTTGATGCTAGCTTGAAGTCGAATGTCAGTGTCTAAAGGCTCAAACACTAAATGCAACACTCAATCTTGCTTCTCACACTCACAAATGGAAATTGAATGCACACAAGAGTGGAGAACATTTGCTAGAGCTCAAATATCATCAATAAGGACCTAGAGTTGCTCTAGAATGCAGGTGGGGAGGTATTTATAGCTTCCACCAAACTTTCTAGCCATTGGAGCTCGAAATCTGCAAAAATCTGTTTTTCCGGTGCTACCGCCCATGTAGGACTGGTAGCACCGGGCTCCATTTCAACGGCTAGAATAGTGCATTTAATGCACTTGCCAGAGACCGTTACAAGGGTCCGGTGCTACCGCCCAACTAGGACCGGTAGCACGGGGCTCCACTTCATTTTCTTTCTTCAAAAAGAGACCTCTCTGGAATTATAGCACCGGGCTTAGGACCGGTGCTAGTTCTGGTAGCACCGGGATGCTATGGGCGGTAGCACCGGGCTACCAAATGCCCAAAAAGGTGCTTCTCTGGAATTTTCACACCGGGCTGATGTCCGGTGCTAACGATAGTCCGGTAGCACCGGCCCACCATGGGCGGTAGCACTGGGATACCAAAAACACCTAAAACACACTCCTCTGTGATTTTTACACTGGGTTGAAATCCGGTGCTACTGATAGTCCGGTAGCACTGGGCTGCCATGGGTGGTAGCACCGGGCTACCAAACGCCCAAAAAGCCCTTCTCTGGAATTTTCACACCGCCCTATTGAGCCGGTGCTACCGCGCACCCGGTAGCACCGCGCTGCCATGGGCGGTAGCACCGGGCTACCAAACGCCCAAAAAGCCCTTCTTTGGAATTTTCACACTGCCCTATTGAGCCGGTTACTCACAAGACCCTTAGCAGAGCACCGCGCCATGGCGGTAGCACCGGGTTTCTAGAGATTAGATTTGTTCTAAAAGATTTTCAAGATTGGAACTTATTTATCATTTGGCAACTATTTGAATATGCATTTTGAGCCTTTAAACCCTAAACGACATCAAGATAAGCGTCAAGATCTCTCTTAATAGTACGGCCCTAAATCTAATAAACCGATCTTTCTTCCAAACTCCAAGATCGTCAAAAGACTAGAAAAAAGCCTTATAAATTTACCTTTTCACGATCTTGACATATTGCCGATTGGTTTGAACCTTCCTTGATATTTCCATGGTCATCAATCTTGGAATTGACCTACTTTCAATATTCTCAAGAAAAGTATTAGATCATATAACAAAGTTGTCATTAATTATCAAAACCAAAACATACTGGGTGCCTAGATGCTTTCAAGTTGTATCTTTGGATTATTCTTTTGCATAAATCAACAAAGAAACTGTGGAAAATGCACAAAGATCACAGTGGGCTCAAGGGGCGGAGGACCCAAGGAACGTAGGCTTTGGGCTGATACAGCACGGGCTAAAGCAACCCAAGAGCCAGCCCATGCTCACCCTCTCGGCACCGACTCTCGTCTGAAGAACTCTCTAGTAGCCTACACGTCCAAATTTGGCTAGGGAAGTCCAACATGAGCAACAAGGCAACTGACTCTATCTACGTTTTGAAAATCAATTGGAACCTTAGATAAAACTATTGAAATTAAGACTGAACCCACATGGCATACACACATGGAAAAGGTGAACCAACATTAGAATCTAGAGTTAGAATCCAGATCTGCTGGGCGCTCCTTAAGAACCAACCCCCTATAAAAGGGTACCCATCCTTCGATTTTTGGCATCCCGATCTCGACGTTCCAGTGCTGTTCTTCTAGTCGATATGTTAGTTAGAGTAGATCTTAGTGGCGAAGACCTACCGTCGAGGTCGGGAGCCCTTGCTTCAACTTATGTAAAAGAGGTAACGATGTAATCCTCGAGTTGTTGTAATATTTTCATATTCCAGTTGATTCAATTTATTTTAGTTGCTTCTATTGCTCCTATTTTATGATTGTCTGGTTATGCAATGTTTGCCTCCGTTCTATTTTGATCTATAGACCGTATTAGTTAGTCGTTGTAATCATGGTGATTAGATTGATTTAGTGGATCCTTGCATACTAGTTTATGAGCGTGTTTGTAGTTAGCGCATAAGTTAGAAAGACCAATACACTCGGGGGTTGAAACCATGGTTAGTGATGACAACACTAGTGCATAGAGATCACCAAACCGCTAGCATCTAGCTTATGTTTGGTGTCTCTCTCATAGCTTGTTTATGCGTTAGTTAGGGAATTTAGGTGCGATGATGTACAAGTAATTGGTTGCAACAACTAATTAGGGCCTGTATGGCTGGTGAAATATACTACAGTCTCTGATGAGAGATATATCACAGTAATTAGTGAATAATAATAGATAGATTAAAATAGTTTGTTTGTAGATGATCAACTGTCAAGTGGACTTTAGAACATTTGTCGTCAATTTTATTTCTCTAGTTAGAGATAGGTTCATTATTTTATGTGTTTGCCATACTTTGAAGAGTTAGATGTGTCTATAGAAAACCCTAAATTAGGTTAGTTAGGTTCATGTGGATTCGACACCTTAGAATACTCCGGGTGAAAAGCTACAATCGACCTGCACGCTTGCGGTTAAATCTGAACATGCATAGATCACGTCAACATAAGTGTAATCGTGCGAGCCACTTTAATTTGAGCATTTGAGGACCAAGTCAATATGAGAAATTTAAAAATAATATAATTCCTAATGACATTCAAATCTTGGCCGCCATCTTTGATCCTACGGTGCGGATGTTACTAGTAATTTTGGTTTTGGTCCTCACGATTTTATCATATTCCCAAATGATAGCTAATTTTGTGTTTCAATTGCGTTAAAGACCTTTCTCATTTTTATACCTCCTTTCGAAAGTAAGGATTTCAAATGAAATTACGTAATTCATGTGAAAAAATCTATTGAAAGACCGAGGGCCTATTTGGTTCATATGCTAAAGGTCTGTTTGGTTCATATACTAAGGTTGCTATGTTTAACCATAGATTTTTTGCCAAACTTGACTAGTTTAGGTTATCAAAATTGAAGCCACACTTAGGCTAGTAAAATAAATTTTGCCACATTTTTTTGAGTCAATGACGCGTGAGGTCTGGATGGCAAGAAAGAATTTTGCTACGGTTGTGACTATGAACCAAATGGAGGCCTAACTCGATCAAACTGCCTAAGTTGAGTCGTGTCCAAATGTGTCAAAGTTTGGCTATGAATCAAACACGCCATAAGGTTGTCATTTTTAGCCATAGTTTTTTTTGCCAAACTTACCTAATGTTAGGTTATCAAAATTGAAGCCACACTTTGGCTAGGAAAATTAATTTTACCACACTTTTTTAAGTCAATGATGCGTAGGACCTAGATAGCAAGAAAGAATCTTTGTCACAAGTGTGGCTATGAACCAAATAAAGGTCTAACTCAGTCAAACTTGTTTAACTTGAGTCGTGGCAAAATGTAGCAAAGTTTGCCAACAAACCAATGAAACTAACTCGTTCTAAAGGGAGCCTATTACTTATAATGCAAGTTTGCTAGTCTTGAAGATCTAATTGTGCTAAGCTCCTAAGGAGCAAAATTAACATTAAGATCATTACCTTATTTATTCACTTTTTCTCGTGGGCTTCCCTTTGTGGACCGGATTAGCCTCTTGTTTAAGGCCTCAAGTCCAACATAGGCTATATAGTCTAGCACTCTAGCTACACATCAGGTATACCACACACTTGCATCAAATTCGCTTATGCTATTACGCTTGCTTTGCTAGGAAGGGTTAATCACTGGTTGGAATGTGTTTGGCAATGAGAGTATATGTCGCTCAGACTAATTTATAAGTAGCAATGTTGTAGATTGTTAAGGCTCAATAAACAGAAAGAAGCACCGTTATCAAAGAAGAAAAAAATCCACCTAGACACCATCACCCATTACGGACGAGACACTTGCACCATACTAGTAGCCACCAGTTGGTCGTTCCACATGGATTTGAAACAATTGATGTTGTGGATTATCTTACCCTCCATCGATTTGTATGTGCCCATGAAACCTTATTTGTACATCCTTGATCTCACACTTTAACATGCTTTCTAAGTAAAATGAACGTGATTTATTTGCTTCTCAGTTCTCACCATGACAGTGGGTATTTCGGTAAAACCTACACAAACAAAGTAAGCCATTGTTAGGGGTGAAAACGGGTCGGATATTGCTCTTCTCGTATCCTAACCCATATTTTTTTCCCGGATTCGGAATCGGATACGGGCTAGCCAGATACGGATACGAATCCGGGTTATTCAGGATACGGATACGGGATGGATATGTGACGGATTCGGGTCGAAAACAGATAAAGTTATACGGATAAAGCACGCATAGATAGAGTAATATATGTTGAATCAAACTATATGAGTACATGACTATAACTAATTGCATAACGCAAGAGACTAACATACAAATGGCTATGATTTTCTACTGTCATATTACAAATAACCCACATTTCAAAACTGTGTTATAATTTATCATTCATCACACAACATATGGAATGAAATAAGCATCATACCTCAACAATCCAGGCTGCATCTTGGGTGGATCAATAGCCTGATGGTTACTTTATAGCTGCTCTAAGGTCAAAAAGTTTCCTCCAGATCCTCAATGTTCAGTAACTTAAAGAAGTTAACATTTTGCACTGGGTTGCTACAAAACAATAGGATCAAAACTAAGTTATTTAAGCTTTAATCATAGCTCACTGCAACAAAATGCAATTGATTAATGAACATATCTTTCCATAAGCTGCGACTGGAGCTATCTATGAAAGTAACAACAAAAACAAAAGAGCAAGTAACCCGTTTCTACCATTCTAAGTAATTATTTCAGTAGCATCACATCAAAAGATGGCAGGGAGAATGAGCTTATTCCTCATCACACAGCGACAACACCACTAGTAGTGGTCATGCAGAAACTTGGAAATCCAAATATTACTAAATCCAGCAATTTAGCTACGAATTTCATAACTTTCTAAAGTTTGAGCTTTTATGCAAACCAATGATCCAACCTTATGAACTGCCAACTGCCACACATATTTCTCCTATGTTCTAACTAATTGTCTCGATCATATCAATGCAAATCATACATGTAACAAAAAAGGGAATTGGTAGCAACAGATTTCTAAAACCTTGCTACGGTTGCACCATTAGGTAAGTCAATAGTCCAACCGTGTAAATCAACAGGCGATTTGCACATACCTAGCCAATCATAAGCACATTTGCCCAATTCCAGCAAAGGAACACCCATTTGAGTAGGGGTGGGCATTTTTAAACCGAAACCGAATTACCGAACCAAACCGAACCGAATTAACCGATTATTTCGGTTTATTCGCTTTTGGTTTTCTGCCTGATTTTGTTTTGGTATAATTCGGTTTTCGGTGTTCGGTTCGGTTTTTGACTTCCAAAAACCGAAATAACCGAATAGCCCACATACAATACCACTTTTATAATATTCTTCCTAAAATTACTAAACAATTCTCATATTCTAATACATTTATGTATATGTTTGGTATATTCACATGTTCTATTATACTTATATTGTAATAAGCTATGCATATTGTGTAGGTTTAACCCTACTCTATGTTGCGATATGAGAAGGACTAAATCTAATCTACCTAGTGTTTATTCATATTTCGGTTAATCGAAAAACCGAATTAACCGAACCGAAATATTTCGGTTAATTCGGTTTGGTTTTTTATTTTGGTCTGAGAAATTCGGTTGCTAGTTTCCAAAAACCGAATTATTTTAAAACCGAAAAAACTGAACCGATCAAATCGAAAAAACCGAATGCCCACCCCTACATTTGAGTTGACTAATCAGAGAGCACAAACAACAATTATTCTACCAGATCGCACCTGAACATAGCATTCTTGATTAGCATTAACACAGTAAGGAGAGCAATGCTTACCGAGGGCGTCATGGAAGTAGAGGGCGCTGTAATGGCACGAATTGTCAGAGTCCGCATCGTCGTCATCGGGGAGGCGGGGGAAGTCGAGCCAGAGCTTGGGCCGCATGGCGGCATCCCGCGTGAAGGTGACCAGAGACCACCTCCTCGGTGACTCCGGTGGCCGCAGCCCCTTTTGTAGACATTTCGGGGGAGACACCGTTGGGGGCTCGGGGGAGATGCCATCGGCCGCCGGGGGGTGGGGAGGCGACTCGTAGAGATCAGATCTGGGTAGGAGGCACTCGGCTTGGCCGCTCGGTGTCTGAGGAAGTGAGGATTGAGGGAATCGGTGGAATTAGGGATTAACGGATTGGAATGAAGAGGATGAGGGGATTACGGCTGGGCCAGGCGCGACGTCAAAATGGCTAGATGGGCTGGGCCGGCCAGTGATAGCATCTCCGGATATCCAATGGGTCAATATCCGAATATCCGTTTCCCGACCCATATTTTCCGGATAGTATACGCTCCGAATTCGATCCGGTATCCGGATTCAATTATTCGGATCCGGTCCCGGATTTGATCCCGAATCCAGTCCCGACCGGATCCAGATCCGAATCGGGTGGATAAAGTCCGATCCGTTTTCAAGCCTAGCCATTGTCAAGACTCCTAAAATCTTGCACGTAAAACAGGGAAAAACCCCATACATATTAGGAGCAGCACAGTGCGATTGGTGCCTTTATTGCTTTGATTACCATGTCAGTTTCTCGGTCCTCGATCGATCGAATTCGACGAGAATTTGCGCTGAAGGGTCAGCAAACTCAGGGCACCCTTAATTTGGAACAGATTTTTTCTTGAGTGGATTTAACTTGGACCTGATGATTGGCAATTCTAACGGGCCATAAAAACCAGCCGAAAATGCTATTGGTCCGTAATCGATTCGATGATCTAAGCCCAGAATGATTGATTTTTTTTTCTTTTTTGAGAATAGAATGCATGGTTTATGACGGGTCATCGCTTACAAGATTTGGGCCCAAGGTCACTGCTAAATCAACCCATATAAAAGCCCATCCTTAACCCACAGGGCCACCCCGAGAAAGCACGCAGGCAAAAGGAGGGATAAAAAGTTTTTGGCGGACGAACGGGAGGGAAGCGGGGAAGCGCCGCCCGCTCCAAAATTTTCGTGCCCAAAATTTGAACCCAACCCCGGCCGCGCCTGTGGCCGTCCGTGGCTACCATTTTCGCCTGCCTCCCCGGTGAACAGCAACATCGTCCCTCCTCTGCTCTGTGGTCCCGCGCTGCTGCCATTTACGGTTCTGCCCCGCCGCCCTTAATTAGCGCTTGCATTTGTATCTTAGGACTGTTTGTCTTTTTTGAAAAAAAAAGAAGCTGTTTTTTGATTTTTTGAGCGGAAAAGATAGTTAATTTCTTTCAGCAATAAGTTGTAAAAGCAGATCCAGTCTAGTTTTCAGTTTTTGGCTTTTGTTAGTTATATATAGCTTTTGATTTATATTAAAAACCGCTTAAAAACTGAACTGCTCGGAGGATTACTGGCTTTTTAGAAATTGAAACTAGCTTTAAACCCCCAAACAGGAGGACCCTTGTTGTTTCTTGCGACTTTCCCATTTGGATCTTCTATTTCGATTCAAGTTTACCATCAAGAATATAGCAACGTACGTCGTATTGCATGTTGACTTATTGAGCCTTTTTTTTTTGTCTACCTAAAAGAAGTCAGAATGTAGGCCGGGTTAGTGATTTCTGTTTGAACTTAGGACTCAGCAGCATATCCTATATTTGTTGGACTCGAGATTAAATGTAGCATCAATATCCTTGGGTAGACAGACATGTGGCGCTTGGTGGTTAATTATTTTTAAGAAGGAGAGCGCTCCATTTCAACCGAAAGATAAACCAATAATTAGGAAAGGGTAAAAGGGTAAAGGGCAAAAACCGCACGCAGGAATAAGCGGCCAACCCAATCCGAGTCTCGTCCCCATTTAATCGAGAGGAGAGCGCGAGCGAGCGAGAGCGAGAGAGACCGAACCCAAAATCACACGCGCTCCCTCCGCACCCCGACCCGTCCGCCCCGCTCCGCCTCCCAAAAATTCCCCCCTTTCCGGCACCTCCTCCCACGCCAACCTAAAACCCTAGCTCCCCGCCTCCCATGGCCTCCGACGCCAAGCCCGCCTCCCCCGCCCTTCCCCCGGATCCGCCCGCCGTCGACGCCAAGGACGCCGAGCCCGAGGAGGACGAGGAGCCGCAGCCGGAGAGGAAGCGCGGGCGGAGGAAGAAGGGCGAGGCGGAGAAGAAGGCGCCGTCGGAGAAGGTGGCGCCGGCCACCCCCGCGGTGGAGAGGCCGTCCAGGGAGAGGAAGACCGTCGAGAGGTACTCCGAGCTCACCCCGCGCGCCACGCCCGCCAAGAAGTCCCCCGCCATTCTCCAGGTCAAATCTCCCCTTCCTCTCCCTCTCGTTCCGCGAGTTTTGCTCCGATCTGTTGTTTCGGGATGTTATGCCTAGTGTTATCCCGTCGCGAAGCTGGAATTTTCGTCCGAGTTGCCTTCATGGTGACATGCTAAAAATAGCTATTTCTAGGACGCTGGAGGCTTTGCGATCTAGTCTAGTGTCTCCCACATTTTTATACTCTTTTTGCTTATGCTTTGATGTTGGGAAGCCTGTTCGTTTTTCTCATTTGCTGATCTCTCTTTGGTGCTTTCTGTGTTTCAGGGCTCTGGAACGAAGCTCAAGGACATTCCCAACGGTAATTTCTTGCCCCTGAAATATCGTCTGATGTGTTGCTGTTGGTAGTACATGTCCCTGTATGCTTGTGGCGTCATCTGATAATGCTCAGGAGACACATAAGCTTTACCTAGTCCAATAATGCGATGTCTCTGTTTGCCTGTGACGGAGGTAGTCTTTGTTCTGAGGGCGTGTTGCTTTATGGGCATGAATGATCTATGGCTTAGTGAAAGTTTCAAGGGCAAATACTGGATCTACCTGGTTTTTTAGGTAGCTATGGTAGTTCCGGGGGATGGGTTCACTAAAGAACTAATTGAAAACTGTGATGCTGTTCTCCTGTTCGTGTACCTATTTTATCCGCTAGAGTATCAAATTTGAACATGGCTCTTAAGCTAAACGGTTTCAGAATATACACGCGACCATGATTAGCAATGCTGGACATTAGTAATTTGATTTGGTGTGGTATGGATACAATAAAATGGACACGGAAGAAAGTCTGCCTAGCAGCTAGTAAGCTGGAATTGCGTAGCTAGCAGTAGAGCCTGTGTTGTGCTTATTTAAGAAATTTTGTATGCTTCTTTCTTTAGCCAGGGGCCATGACTGGTAGAAAAAGAAGAAGAACCAATGGACTGGTAGAAGTTTCTTTGCTTAGTCCAGGGGCTATGAGGTTGTAAATAGCTTACACATGTATCTTTGCTCAGTTTGGTTTACGTTTGTGGTTCGTTGCTCCTTCCTATAACGTGGCATATTTGACCTGGACATACATTTTTTGAAGTCTGAACTTTGGATAAGTGGTGCTGCTTGTTCATAACTGTCCGTTGGACAATTTTTTGAGCTCTCTATCCTTCAAGTTGCTCCACTTGTATGGTAATATGATTTTGCTTTTGTTAATGTCATGTTAAATATTAATGTTGAGTTAATGAAAAGATAATATGAACTGCCCTGCCCTTGTAGCTTATACTTCTTTGCTTAGCAGATTCTTTTGGGAATAGCTGCATCCTAGTCCACCATTTTGGATTAATCATCTGTTTGCCTCTTGTTCCTACCAGTTTCCTTCAAACTATCGAAGAGAAAGGTAGATGAGAATCTCCACAGTCTTCATACTTTAATGTATGGGAGAAAATCAAATGTAAGGCTTCCAAACCCCTTGTCTAGCTCTAATTTAATTCATTTGATCTACTTTTTTAACTGTGTTGATTCTATGCAGGCCCACTTCTTGAAGAGAAACATATCTCAATTTTCTGGTTTTGTTTGGACTGACAACCAAGTAAGTTTTTGGGTTGATACCATGTTATGTGAAATATGAAATATTTTGTTAGGTATTATGTGCTGAGCACTCTTTTGTAATGCATGTCTGCCTGTAATCTTGATTAGGAAAAGCACAGGGCCAGGATAAAGGAGAAGCTTGACAAATTTAACAAGGAGAAGTTGCTAGATTTTGGTGAAATACTTGATATTCATGTTTTGAAAGCAACTACAAAGAAGGTTAGTTGGCTGAGTCACATGTATTTTTATGATCTAATCAGTAAACCTTTAGCAACACTGTTTGTTTTGCTGTACTTCAGGAGGAAGTTTCTGCCAAACTGCTGGAGTTTTTGGAGTCTCCTTGCATTACCAGAGATGTTGTTCTCACTGATGAGAAGGTATTAACTCTAATTATTGCTGAGCTTGCTCTTCTTGAGTTGTTTTTACAGCGAGGGCACCACAGATTGTAGTATGTGTTCTTTTTGTTGCCATTGCAGAAAGGGAAGAAACGTAGGAGGAGGTCTAAAGGAAGTGGTCAGGCAACTGCTGAAGGTGCTTTTGAAGAGAAGGTAATTACTTTTTGGTTCTGTGTGCAGCTAAAACTAGAAATTATCTTTCACTCTAATGTTATTCCAAAAGATCCATATATCATTATAGTACTACTACCTTCATCTCTGTCCTGAAATCTGGTGCTTATTCATGTGGCATCAGGGAGATGTTCAGAGAACATTGAGTAAAGTGCTCCCATTTTTTTTCTTTGTTGTTCATTTTTTATTACCATCATGAATTATCTAGAAATCTCCAATTGGACGTTGCTTCGATTAAACTTCTCATTGTGTGTGTTTGCTACCTTCTGTTGGGGTTCTAGGAAGTACTTCCAATTTCCCATGGGAAGTTGCAGTTCCCTATCTTTTGATAGGGGTGGGCATTCGGTTTTTTCGGTTTTTAAATAATTCGGTTTTTGGAAACTGTACATCGAATTTTTCTAGACAAAATGAAAAACCAAACCGAATTAACCAAATTATTTCAGTTCGGTTAATTCGGTTTTTTGGTTAACTGAGATAACAAGATTGAAATATATTGAAACTGCAAGTTTTAGACAATAGTAAGGATTTTTACTTGGGAAAAGTAGCTTCAGATCAACAAATTTGGTAGGAAACATTAGCTCTTAAGTTTACTTTTGCAGATTCTGCACCCATCTATTGGTAAATTAACCATCCAAATCATGACTAGCAATTTGGTAAATTAATCATCCAAAACGCCCACTTGTTTGACCCTAATTCGAGCTTGATTTTGGCAAATCAAGATGTCAAACAAGAAAACAAAACTCTTCTTTACAGTGCAGATCAACTAGTACTTGCATTGTTATTAGACTAGCACACTAGCACTAGTATCTTGAGGGATGGTGCCATGGTGGGCGATGGGGCGAGTCTTGAGTGGGCTACTGGCGTGCAGCGGCGTCTGGCGGAGACTTGCGGGATGGGGGTGCGGTGGACTGGTGGTGAGGCAGCGACTGGTGCGGTGGCTCAGGATCTAACCACCTAGGGTTCGGATTTTGGGAAGAAATTGGGTATTGGGGAGCGGCTTGGGAAGACGAGTACGGGACCTAGGGGAGGATTTGGTCTAGCGTCTTGCTCTGGAGTTGGTCCGCTCTTGCACTTGAGATGGTCCGACCAAACAGAAAGTGGACTTGGTCGACTTTTTCGGTTAACTAGAGTTAGAAACCTAACTGAGAACCAAAAACCGAATAGTTCTAAAATAAAAACCGAACTGAAAACCAAAATAATTGGTTAATTCGGTTCGGTTTTTTGGTTTCGGTTTATAGATGCCCACCCCTACCATTTGAGGCAATATGCTGTCACCCACCTTGTTGATTATTTTTTTTGGAAAAATATTTTATAGAAAATTAAGGAGGCATACCTGGAAAAATGTGCTTAACATGTTTGCATCTACTGGAATATGAATATTCAATTTTTTTGTATTTATGCTACATGTTTATTAGTAGCTTTTGTTCTACTGTTGCTGAACACTTCTTTTTTCCTGCTACCCCTTTTTCCTGCCTGGCGTTCAATCCTCCATGTATATTCGTCATCATCACTTTCCATACACCATAGTTATTTGCACTTTTCTGGACAAAAATATAAACATACTTAAATGAAAAAAAAGGAAACATTGGCAGTGGACTCCTGAACTTCTAGATATATTGTCTAGGCATTCCGCTTCTAGGTGATAATAGTGTATTATGGGAAATTTTACTTGGGGTAGCAAATTTGGTCGTTTATTATTAGTCATATTGAATGTTCAAAACTAGTCTCTCTTGAAATGGTCCTCTTTACTTTAGTACTTAATACTGGAACCCTGATGTGTCTTTATAAACAGAAAAGGAGAAAGATTCGGAAACAAGCAGTTGAAGCTGAGAAAGAGAATGATGATGAAGACGATGCCGGTCCTGCTGGTTCCGGAGATGCATCAATGGGAGAGGAGGATGATGACTCTGAGGCGAAAGATTATGCTGGGAGTGATGAAGAACCTGATGAGCCTCCAGCAAAGAAAAAGACAACAGACAGTAAACACACAAAGAAGGAAGCTGGATCTAAGGCAAAAGATAAGGAGGATGCATCTGGAAAGAAGGCTTCTACAAAGCCTGCAAAAGGTGTGCCAAAGCTTGGCACTGAACAAGATGAGCCAGATATGGAGCTAGAGAGCAAAAAGGCTGGGAAGAAAGCCTCAAAGATTTCATCAAAGGAAAGCGAGGTACCTGTAGATAAGGCCAACAAGAGGGTTTCAAAACCCAGAAAGTTTGATGGAAAAGAAGGCCAGAGCAATAATTCTGGTGTGTTGAGCAATAAGGCACAAAAGAAGGATGGTGCGAAGGCATCCGATAAAAATAGAGGTACAGGATCTATAATTCTTATTATAGTCAGTGTCACTTCTATGTTATTGTTAGTAGGTTTACTTAGATCTCCAGAGTATTTATCGAGACCAATTGATCTTGTTGTTCCAGCTCTTCCGAATAGGTATCTGATTTTGCTGTTTTGATGCATTGCTATGTTAAGATCATACCAGAGCAGAGTCAATTGTTTTTGTTCTGGTAGGATTTAAGAATACACATTCCTAAAGTTCTTTTTCCAAAATTATTTTCATTTTGAAGGCATATTTTGATTTTTGAGAGTACATTCTGTGAGATGCCATTGAGAACCAGTATAGCAAATTAGCAATTAGATTGTAGCCAACTCAACACTTTTCCATCTCTTCTCTACAGGGAAAAGTAGCACAAATGCTGGGTCAGCCCCAACCACTGAAGAGTTGCATGCTGTTGTTAGTGACATATTGAAGGAAGTAGACTTCAATACGGTAAGCAAATGGTTATGTTCCACACTTTTTCCTTTTATTTTGGCCCTGCTTTGTATGCTGAGTCTTGGTTATATTATCTTGTAGGCAACTTTGGCAGACATTCTTCGGCAATTAGGTATTTTTGTAATGTTTTTCTCAAGTTTCATTGAGTAGATTGGGGAAGAAATCATCGAGTTAATGACACAGTAAACAAAAAAATCTGATCTATAAATGTACTCACATGTTAGTTGTGATTATTTTTGTTCCAGGATCTCATTTTAAGATGGATCTCATGAATAGAAAGTCAGAGGTGAAGCGCATCATAGAGGAAGTAATAAATAGTATGTCTGATGACGAGGAAGGCGAGGAAGCAAACGCTGAAGATGATGCAGAGGACAATGCTAAGGAGGAGAATTCAAAGGAGGGTCCTGATGGCAGTGAGGAAAAGTAATTCAGCCAACCAGATGTGATGTGATTGGAGTGGTCTCTTGTGTTTGTTAGTGTTATGGATTGCAGGACTTGTTTCATGCCAATCCTCCCGTTTGGGAGATGTTGGTTCTGTACAATGGGGGCACCACAACAAGGATTTGGTGACCTGGGTAGTACAAGATCGTTGACCATTTGATAGCCATACACACCTAGTTGTTGTGCTGGACTTTGGTAGTGACCTGTAGTCTAGTTGCTGGTGTTGTACAATAGCTGTGCGGTTATAACTTTGTTGCTTAGGTAGCTAGACCTGACTGTAATATGCAGAATAATTGTTGGTCTGTTCCTTGCATTTATCCTTGTAAAACAGTTAATTCTTCTGATCTTTTTTGTGCCTGTTGCATTTCATATCTGCCTCACCATGTCAAGATATTCAGGAGGGGGGCACCAAGGTTCAAAATCTCGTTGAGATCTCGCTTACCGGAGGTGGATGAAATTTGAGATGTTGGCTGGAGTGAAAAATTCAAAAAAAAATTTGAATTGCTACATTATCTCAGCAAATACTGGAGATCTCGGTATTTGAATCCGGAATTTGTGATTTGATAACTAGAATTGATCAATAACCCTTAATGATGTCATTGAATGAAAATTTGTTGAAAATCCTAATTTTTGAGATATTTTTTAAAAATTGCATAAACATTATCGGATTTTTATAAAATTGTATATGCTTTTTCATGATGTAAAAAATTCATGGTATAATCCTAAGAATTGTAGGATCATACAGAAAATTTTTCAACTTCATTTGTTATCTTTAAAAAAATAAAAAACAGATTGAATATAATCAAGATACTGATAGTCACAATTTTATAAATTTGCTCGAGTGTGATTATGATCTAAAATCTTTAGGAGATATTAGAAATTTCCCTAAAACCTTTTTGCAAAAGTTTCAGAAAATTTAAACTTATTTTGATTGCTCAATCAAAAATATAAACTATAGAAGCATGCACTCTAAATTCTGAGAACTTTGTAGTAAACTGTCACATTTTTTAAAAATTCTTTAGGTTTGATCATGACGTAAAAAATTTATGGGAACATTAGGGTTGGTTCACGACTAACCACAAAAATTTTCAACATTTTTGCGTGCTCAGCACAATGCAAAAAAGTTGCACAAAAGCTACCGTTCTTGTGACTCAAACCCAAAATCTACGGTTTGGATAATATGGATCTTACCAACTAGGCTAGAGCTAGTTATGTGCGAGGGGCTTGAGTAATTATTTCATTTATCTATACCATTCTAACTTGTTTTTATGCTACCTCAATCATTTACTACACACTTAGCTCACTTTACTCATTCTCACAGGCCAGCAGCTTCTCTCGAAGCAAAAACTCTCCCTCATTGTTCTCCTCGGAATTCCGGCCATCTCTGGCCATATACCGGCCATCTACGACGAGGAGGCACCAAATCTCGACCAAATAACCTGAGATCTCGGTACAAAACAGCGAGATCTCACTCGGAGAAGGGTAAATCTCAGTAAGAAAATTTTTTTTGGGTCTGCGAAAATTGGAATATTTTCTATAGAAATGTTAGCACATTACTTTGCATCAACCCAGAGATAAACCTGTTTATATAAAGACAATGGCAAGTTGTAGCTACGAAATCTTTATGCTTTTGGGTCATTGGATATGTATACCATGAGTACTACTATAGCTGTATATATATTCATTAGTAGTTGAGTACTACTGTAATTGATAAGATAATTGATGCAAGAGAGGAGTAATCAATTAGTTGATACTGGTACTTTATTGGAGGGAAGGAGGCATGTGAGATGGGATGATTATGTTTTACCATCCTCTTTGCAGACAACACCTTCATGGTGGTTAATTCAGAGCCTCATGCCACTCTCCTCACTTTTGTTATACAAAAAATTCCATTGCCTTTTTCACTTCAGTCTCTTTTGTGTTCTTTAACTGCCAAGCCTTGTACAAAGCAAAACATAGAGCATTATCCCCATGCAAGAGAAAAGACCCATGATGCTAATGAAGATTTTTGTTGCTAACTGCACATAAAATTGATCGATATGATGGATGCATATATGTATGTTTTGTAAATGGCACGAATGATCAATGCATATTTCTATGTTTTGTAAATTGGAATGTCTTACTTTTGAATTGAACCAGTACTACTTATTCTATGTTTCATTGTAGTTCTCATGATGGTAGATAGTGCAGGTATCATATGGGAGCATGGGGAGGGCGTCAGACCGGCTGGGTTGAAGTGCAAGTACTGCAGGCATGTCATGAGGGGTGGAGGGGTGACTTGTCTAAAGGAACATCTGGTTGGCCGCGCCGGCGATGTGAAAGGCTGCCTAAAGTGGTTAGGCAAGCCATGCTCGCTGACCTCCATGGAGGCCGGGAGAAGAAGAAGAAGAAGGAGGAGGAGGTGCGCCTCCGTAAGGTGGAGGCTTGCGACGACTGTGCCACCTTGACCACAGAATACCGTACAGAACAGGAGCAGCTCAAGATGGCCATTAGAGCCTCCAAAGAAGAGGCCTATCTCAGGAGGCAAGGTTTGACCCCAGGTTCGGGGTCTGGGAGTGGTGCAGCGAGGACCTTGGTCCAATCTACTCTCAGCAGAATGTTCGGGAGATCCAAATCGACACGAGAAAGTGTAAGATCGAGGATGCCGACTAGAGGAGGGCGGGGTGAATAGATAGCTTTAAAAAAATTTCTCACTAAATACACGCTCTATTTATCCCTATGTCAAAACCTAAACAATAATCAACGCGGAAGTGATAAACTAAGATTTTGACAATTAAATCCTAAGTCAACTAGGCTCACTAAGTGCACTAGCTAATTATGTCTCTAACAGTAAATTACAATTCTAAAGACAAACAAGCAATTTAATTCTAAGAATGTAAATTGCAACAATGCAAATAAAGAATTGCAAGCATACACAAGGAGACACAATACTTTTTATCGTGATGTTCGGAGACTTGTCGGTCTCCCCTAATCCACATCGAGGCAAGCCCAAACCACTTTGGACCGGCTCCACGAATTGAGCACCCGCCTCGATTCCACTAGTGGTAGCTCTTTCCCCCTCCGGGTAGGTAAGCTCCGACTTTCACAATTTTGCCGGGCCTTCTCACAATCTCCTTAAGAAGGTCACCGTGCACGACATCTCCACACGCCATCTAGATATCGGCAAACACCAAGAGTAACAAGTGAAGCCCTCTAGCTTGAGCTCCACCAAGTACAACACATGTACAAAGGTGATCATCGAATGCAACACATGCACAAGACTTCCCTCAAGTGCAACACATGCACAAGAGGCTCTCAATCATCTCCTAATGCTGAAGAAGGCTAATAACCACCAAATGCCAGCCCCTAAGGCTCCTTTTATAGACTCCCTAAATAAAACTAGTCGTTGGGGACAAAACAGGCAAAAAGTGCAGCAAACCCGGTACTACCGCCTATCTAGGACCGGTAGCACCGGATCCAGGCTCAACGATCAGTTTCGTGCATTAAAAATACCAAAAACTAGCCATTGCTACAGTATCCCGGTGCTACCGCCTATCTAGGACCGGTAGCACCGGCCATTTCAACCAAAATAGTCATAACTTTTTATTCTGGACTCCGATTTAGATGACCTTTGACTCTATGCGAAGCTTATCAAGAGGGCTACAATCTCCACTAATTTTCAAGATTTAAGCAACCATATATATTTTTAAATATCACAAAAACAAAGACTCAAATGTAGTCATTCAAGTCTAAAATCTGATTTCTCGAAATCCCTCACATAGATTCAATTAAACCATATTTTGCAAAAACTCATTTTGCAAACATAAAGCATAAACCTATCTTAGCCTTTGTGATGATCAACACATGATCAAGTCACAAGTTAAGACTCCGATGCATGAGCTCTCTATTTGCAACACATGCAAATATCTATCTCCATACAAACAACTACTTAAACCAACTTGCATAAGATATCTCCCTTTTGCAACACATGCAAATCCATAGCTCTATGCAAAAACCAAATCAAGATTCAATAAGAAGCAAGCATGAGCTCCCTTATTTGCAACACATGCAAATACTTAGCTCATGCAAGAACCAACCAAGAGAGTGAGCTAGAGTGAACCGGATTGAGTTCATCAACACATGATGAAGCTCAAACTAAAAGACTCAACCCCTCTTAATAATACGGCACCTAACTAGCAACCCGGTCTCCCATCCGAACACCGAGATCAGTAAAAGACTAGGAACACATCCTTAGCCCTAACTAGTTATACCTTTGCCTCTAGCAGATCCACTTAGAGCTTTTATGATTTCCATCATCTTCTCTCCAAGCCGGGTCCTCTCTTCTTGTTCATCAACACATGATGAAATTCCTATCTTCTTCTTCACTTTGGGATAACCTTTCGAAGCTCATCAACACATGATGACTTCTTCTCGATTCTTCATTTCCTTAAACTCAACCTACTTCACAACTCATGAAAGATTGTTAGTCAAACAAACACGGTTGTCTCAATCATGACTTGCACTCTATTAACACATAATGGATGCCCCCGAGATCGATTGAGTACAACTCAAAGACAATTGATTGAAAGATTAATTGTGTCTTGAGTATACTAATGCAACTAATGCTTCATATACTCAAAAACTTTCAATTGCCCTAAGATCAACAAAGTGAACCATCAACACATGATTAGTTCTTTGTTGATTGAATGGCAACCGAACACAATTTAAATTGAATTTAAATTTTCACGAGTATATATTAACTACACAAGTTTCATATACTCAATTTGATGGAATCTAAAAGTAATGATCTAATTTATATGGAGTGGTGGAAAAGGATAAATACTCTTAAGACCATTAATTACAGAATAAACTCCATAAATATGTGCATATAAATAATTGAACTTGGAATCAATATACACATAACCAATTTTTGATTGCTTTAGAGTTTATCTTATATTTCCATGAGTATACTACAACTACACAAGTTAAATATACTCAAGGGTTTGTTTCAAAGTAATAATCCTTGATATAGAAAGATGAATTAGATCAATACTATTGAAACACCAAGGTAAGCATGAACTCCCCTAAATGTGTGCATTCATGTATATATAGAGTTGAAAACATTATGCACATCTTAAGATTGAGACTACGGTGAAGTTCATCCTTTATATTGAATCCAAGGAATGCATTTAGAAATAATATAGTTGTATTGGATGCATACCTTTGGGATTTCTATTTTTCAATGAGATAAGACTAATCAAAGATATACTCAATAAAAGAGTTAGTCTCATATTTAGATTTATCAATATGATCATGAATATTTTATCCAAGGAATGCAACAAGATATGGTAATATAAACTTGAATGCATACCTGTGATATTTTCAGCTTTTTCATCCAAAAGAAACTAATAAGAGTTAAGCTCAACAAAAGAGTTAGTCTAACAAAAGATTTGTTATTAATTAACAATTGAGACTAATCAATATTATGATTATTAAAAGAGTTAGTTTCAATATTATATTTGTCATTAACACCAAAACCAAACTAATGGAGCTTGAACTTTCAGAAAGCCATGCCTCCATCGATCCAGACCTCTCACGGAGTGGTGCCCCGCAACAACCACGTATTGACACTGCATTCAAGCAGGGGGAGGCAGAAGCTAGGGAGGGCATGGTCCAAGTGGTTCCATGCTAATGTAATTCTAGGAAGGAAGGCCGAGTACCCATATTTCACAGAAACGAAATGACCATATGTTACTAAGTTACAACTCTTGTGATGATTGTACTAACCTCTTATGCCCGCGATGGACAGGTGCAGTCAAGCTGACACATGAGCTAGGCCCAGGGCTTCATGCACCACGGGGCCATGAGATAGACGGGAAATACCTGGATGAGAACGAGCAGGAGATTATCTGGCACCTTCGAAGGTTCAAGGACGACTAGGCCACATTTGGTGTTACAGTCATGTGTGACGACTGGACTAGACCTACTCAACAGAGCATCATCAACTTCATGATGTACTACAATGGGGTCATGTTCTTTCATAAGACCATCAATGCAATGGGGGTAATTTCAGTTATTTTTACGTTGTTGTTTACAACTAAGTGACACACTTTTCTTTTGTCGTATTGCCTGCAGCTCAATGGTGGATGGCGTTTGGGAATGAGATGCCAACATTGCAGAAGTACGTCTTGCGGTTGGTGTCGCAATGCGCATCGTCGAGTGGTTGCGAGCGCAATTGGAGCACATTTGCCTTAGTACACACGCAGCTCAGGAACCGGTTAGTTATGCGAAGCTCCAGCAACTCACGTTCGTGCACTACAACCTGCGATTTCGCCTGCGGGACTACGGATCCACCCGCGAGTCTCAGGGCGAAGACCCAATCGATCACCTCATAGAGGGTGCGATGCATCCTGGTAGTGACCCTATTGCAGAGTGGTTCGACTCATCTAGGTATGGTGGGGAGCCCCTACTGGACGAGGACAGTGGGATTGATCCACCTCTCCCAGCGAGATTCATGGTAGAGTCCATCCCGTCAGAAGAGATGAGTAAGGCCACAGGTAACCAATGTAATTGTTTTCCATTCCACTTTTGAACCATGTATGTCAAAACCTCACAACGGTGCTAATATTACTTTCGATTGGCCACAGGTGGGAAGATTCTCCCAGATTGGGCCGAGCACATGGTCGGTGACACGCACAAAGGGAAGAGAAAGTGTGCTAACAACGCCAACGACGACGACATGATGGCAGAAGCTTTACACGGTTTGGAGAAGTTATCAAGCAGCCAGTCTCCTTTGGGAAAAAGGAAAAGAGCTAACTGATGATGAGCCTGATATCGGCAGTGATGATGAAACGAATATACCTCCTCATAATGAGCAGTGCCTCAGTAGAAGCTCAGCGACAAAGACAGACTCTCCCAATGATGATGGGGCAGGAATTGGCCAGTATACTATGCGCCTCCGTTTACAGCCACAATCGTCGCCAGGATCGCAACAGGGGATTAGCCCCTCGAGGAGAGGCTCACAGAGGCAGACCCGTAGTAAGGGGAAGGGCGCGTCGAGTGGTGGGGGTGGGCGACAGGCAGCACAACCACAAAATGACGCAGGCTCATGGTGTAGCAGCCATTCTTCCGGCCATTTAGGTTTTTCAACTGAGCATAGTGGATACGGTTCAATACTCTATGGAGGGATCAGGGTGGGTACTGTTACAGATAGAGTTATAACGGATCGAGTATCTCTTGGCTGTTTGACTACACTGATCCATACGCCAATCCGTACGCACGACATTCATCTGTTAGTGTCAGATACCTTTACCAGTCCGAGAATTATAGTGACTGGATGGCTCATTACGAACATTGGAAGTCTGTCTGGTTACCATGGGACATGACCTGGGAAGAATACAAGCAACAGCACGAGAGGATGTATCACAAGGTCATTGTTGATAACGCGGAGATGGAGTTTGCACCACAGGCATACTACTACTCGTAGGTACGTGATACAAATAGACATTGATTTTATCGTGATGCAAAAATGGGATATATTGTCATATATATCATTTTATTTCATGCCTATTAATTATCATGCAAATATACATCGATTGTCTGCAGTTGTGACTCTCAAAATCCGAATTTCAGTCCAAATCCTGTCGAAATTTCTAACTTCATGGATTGATAATCATATAAAAATTTTATGGCAAGGTTAATGATTCATCACAATCATACAATTAGAATTTCAAAATTTTCTAACGTACTTTCAACAATTTTCCATCCGGACATCACCGTTGTCCAAAATTTTAAAAATCCCTCAACCTTCACCATCACCTGAAAATTTTATGGAAAGATTACCGATATGTTAGAACCATGCACAAAAAATTACAAATATTTCTAACATGGTTTGTCATATTTTTCGTTCGGTTCAAAATTACCGGTCAGTGTTTTATCAGGACAGTAGTAATGTTTGAATTTTTAAAAATTCCACATGCTTCATAATTATCTGAAATTTTTATGAAAACATAATCAATGTGTCAAAATTTCAAATATTTTTTACTTCGTTTAGACTGGATTTCAAGCTATCCAATTTTGTTGAGATCTTGGTAAATCTTGCCGTGATCTTGGCAAAACCGGCCGAGATCTCGGTCTTACCGGTGGCGAAAAAACCGGATTTGAATTTCTGTTTTTGCATTTCGGCCTGAATTTATTTAAAAGGCGAGATCTCGTCGATATTTCGTTCTCCGGCCATGGACGATATTTATAGCGAAATCGAGATTTCAATCCTTGGGGCACTGCCTAGTTCTTTAGATTTCGCCGAGGTACATTGCTGCTGTTTGTGCACATAGGCAGCAATGTAAAGAACATAGGCCTATTGTTATCTGTTTATCTGTACGACAAGATCGGAAACTATTTATGTCTGGAATCTAGAATACCATGTTAGGTGGTCTACCGTCCGGGCTAATCCATTTGGTTTGCTAATATACGCCTCTTTTTTTTTTCTCCCGTGGTGGTTCTCAAGAAAACGAACTGCAACTGACACAGCAGCTTCCTGTCTTTCATTCTTGTCCTCTCTGTGCTTGGCACATTATTTACATTGTTTCGGGCAGCATGATTATATGGCTTGTTTTCGTAGCACAGTTTTATCAATCTGTTAATTTGCTGCAAGTCCATCCCAAATACGGTACGATGTTGCAATTCCTACCTACATGGTGGAGAACAATGCGCATGCTGGTGGCGTTTTGGTTCAGCATCAGTGCCAGTGGGCAACTCACTCCATCCAAATGTTCCAACCAACCATGGCACACGAAGAAGAAAGGTAAGCCTAGAAAGAGGAGAAGCCCTGCTTTTGTACACGTGCTCTCTCCCTTAGTCCTTGCTCGGAATTCGTCGGAATTCATCTAGCACGGACGTGCTCGAGCTGAACATCGAGCAAGGGGAGCCATCGCTGGTAGCCCCTGCAGAGGAGACGCCCAAGGGGCTCTACTACCTCTCCAACCTCGACCAGAACATCGCCGTCATCGTGCAGACCGTCTACTGCTTCAAGGCCATCAGCGTTAGCAACGAGGGAGCCTGCGACGTCCTGAGGGAGTCCCTGGCGAAGGTGCTCGGCCCCTACTACCCCCTCGCCGGCCGGTTGACCATCAGCGGCGAGGGGAAACTGGTCGTGGACTGCACCGGGGAAGGGGCCATGTTCGTGGAGGCCGAAGCGGACTGCGCCATGGCGGGGATCGGCGACATCGCCGAGCCTGATCCCTTGGTGCTCGGCAAGCTCGTGTACAGAGTCCCCGGCGCCAAGAACATACTGGAGATGCACCTTCTTGCAGCTCAGGTGCATGCGACCTGTATGGTGGTTAACGCTGAAGTTTAAGCTTCTGGGTGTGAACTGATTTGATATATGAAACTCAAATGTTAATTAAGCAATTGCATCGAACACTAGTTAATAGTATCGTCACTAATATCTTGTGCTGTTCATCTATGTTTTAATGCAGATTGATTTAGTTGCTTGAGCTAATCAGGTGACCAAGTTCAAGTGCGGGGGATTCGTGCTGGGCCTGGCCATCAACCACTGCATGTTCGACGGCGTCGGTGCCATGCAGTTCGTCAACTCATGGGGCGAGACGACCCGCGGCTTTCCGCTCTCCCTCCCGCCGGCGCTCGATCGCGCCGTACTCCGAGCGCACGACCCGACGCAGGTCGCCTTCCCCCACCACGACGAATACGACTCGTCGGGGCAGCTCGCCGGCCACAAGGACGAGCCGCTCTTTCACCGGTCGTTCCGGTTCACGCCCGAGTCCATCATGTAAGAAAATCAATCACAAAAACACGAGAACACGATATGCAGATTTTTATGTGGAAAATCCTTGTGAAAAAAACCCACGGATGCCAATCGACGATATCACTATTTGAGAAATTGTGTACAATGGCTAGGGTTTACAATAAGCGTCTGTCTCTCCCCAGCAGATTACAAGAGGTATTTATAGATGGATGAATCGACTCGAGTCTAAACGGGCTACACCGAAATATGGGCTAAAGACGTCCCTAAAGCCCAAAGAGAAATTCGGATCAATACCCAACAAACTCCACCTTGAGACGAATTCCCTCTTGCAGTAAAAAACATCATCACTAAACTCCCTTCAATAATAAATATCACCGACACCAAAAGTCTCTACGACTTAAACTGAAACTCCAACTAAGCTTGAGCATAGCTCAAACTTAGTAACAGAAATTGATTTTGTCATCATATCAGCGGGATTATCTTGTGTACTTATCTTGGATATTTTGATATCTCCTTGAGCAATGACATATCGAATATAATGATACCTCACATCAATGTGCTTTGTCTTTTCATGAAACATTTGATCCTTTGTGAGGTAAATAACACTTTGACTATCACAAAATAAAGTGACACAAGAAGTAACCCCGCTGAGCTCAGTGTACAAACCTCTCAACCAAGTAGCTTCTTTACATGCTTCAGAAATAGCCATATATTCAGCTTCAGTAGTTGAAAGAGCAACAATAGCTTGCAAGCTTGCTTTCCAACTGACAGCACAACCACCAATAGTGAACACATAACCCGTGAGAGATCTCCTCTTATATAAGTCACCAGCATAATCAGAATCAATATAACCAACAAGCCCATCTCCAGATTTTCCAAATTGCAAACAAGCATTAGAAGTACCACGCAAATATCTGAAAATCCATTGAACAGCTTTCGAATGCTCTTTGCCAGGATTAGCCATGTATCTACTAACAACACTTAGTGCATGAGATAAATCAGAACGAGAACAAACCATAGCATACATAAGAGAACCAACTGCACTGGAATAAGGGACTCTAGACATATACTCAATATCATCATCTGACTCTGGACATAAAGCTGAAGATAATATGAAATGTGCAGCTAAAGGAGTACTCACTGGTTTTGCATCATGCATATTAAAGCGGCGAAGGACCTTCTCAATATAACCTTGCTGACTAAAGTATAATTTTCTAGATTTCCTTGCTCTAATGATTTCCATGCCAAGAATTTTATTTGCTGCACCTAAATCCTTCATCTCAAATTCTTTATTCAATTGTGCCTTTAATTTAACTATTTCTGATTTATCTTTTGTAGAGATCAACATATCATCAACATAAAGAAGCAAGTATATAGCTGAACCATTAACAATTTTCATGTAAACACAACTATCATAATTTGACCGTTTAAAACCATGAGAGAGCATAAATAAGTCAAATTTCTTGTACCATTGCCTAAGGGATCGTTTTAAACCCTAAAGAGATTTCTTCAATCTACAAACAAGATATTCTTTTCCAGGAATAACAAAACCTTCAGGTTGTTCCATATAAATATCTTCCTCAACTCCCCATGCAAGAATGCAGTTTTAACATCTAATTGCTCAAGTTCATAATCATGCATGGCAACAATACTAAGTAGAGTGCGAATAGAACTGTGTTTCACAACAGGAGAAAATACATCATTGAAATCAATACCTGGAATCTGGCTATAGCCTTTAGCAACCAACCTTGCTTTATACCTTACTGAATCAGTAGAAGAAATACCTTCTTTTCTTTTGAAAATACATTTACAACGGACAGTCTTCTTGTCTTTAGGCAATTTTACTAAATCTCAAGTACCATTCTTTTCAAGTGACTCCATCTCATCTTGCATAGCGGTCATCCAATTTTTGCAATCAGCAGAAGTAATAGCCTCAACATAATTAGAAGGTTCAGCATTATTTTCAATTTCTTCTGCAACACTGAAAGCATAAGAAGCAATATCACATTCTTCAATAAATCTTTTGGGTGGATGAATAGACCCAGGCTCCTGGGTCTGTCAATAGCAATAGAATGTTGTGGAGGCTGCACAATTGGAGAAGAATGCTGAACAATATGTGAATCATCAATAATAGGTGCATCCTGAACATTAGTACTATTATTTTCTGGTGTATACTTCGAATCAATAAGGTGCTCCACCTGCACACTAATTTTCTGTTGTTTCTCAATAGGAACATTAGTATCCAATTTATCATTTAGCATAACAGATACATTAAAGATAACATTTTTGCTAATAAAAACCTTTTGTGTTTGAGGATTCCACAATTTATAACATTTAACACCAGATTTATAACCAAGAAAGATGCACTTAATAGCTCTGGGCTCCAATTTATCATTATCAACGTGAGCATAAGCAGTGCAACCAAAAACTCTCAATTGTGAATAATCAGCTGGAGAACCAGACCATACCTCAATTGGAGTTTTCTTATCAATAGTAATGGAGGGAGACCGATGAATAAGATAGCAAGCAAGGAAGCGACTTCATTTCAAAAACGCCTATGCAAACCAAAGATTAGACAACATACAACGGCCCTTGAGATAATGGTTCGTTTCATACGCCGGCTACACCGCTTTGTTCTCGAGTACGAGAACAGATGTAGTGACGCACAATACTTTCAGACTTGCAATATGAATTAAATTCATCAGAACAGAATTCCATCCCATTATCAGTACGAAGTTTCTTTACTTTCTTTTTAGTTTGCTTTTCAATCATTACCTTTCGCTCTTTAAATGCTGAAAATGATTATGATTTATGCTTCAAAAAATAAGACCAAACTTTTCTAGAATAATCATCAATAATTGTTAACATATAACGAGCACCTCCAAAAGAAGTCTTACGAGATGGCCCCCATAAATCAGAATGCAATAATCAAGAATACCTTCTGTAGTATGAACTGAAGTGTTGAATTTTACCCTCCTATGCTTACCAAATATGCAATGCACACAGAAATCCAATTTTCCATTGTATCCATCAAGAAGTCCTCCTTTACTCAATACTGCCAAACCCTGTTTACTCATATGTTCAAGACGCTTGTGCCAAAGATTAGCAATATCGGGTGATGAATGTGAAGAAACAAAGACATCACCTGCAATTGTAGTGCCTTGAAGACGATATAAATTGGCAGAATTCAAATCACCTTTCATAACAATAAGAGAACCTTTTGATACTTTCAAAATTCCATTGCCATCAGAATACTTATACCCTTTAGAGTCAAGAGTACTCAAAAAAATAAGATTCCTTGTCATACCTGGAACGTGCCTCACATCTGTCAAAGTTCTGATAATACCATCATGCATCTTGATTTGAACGGATCCAATGCCAACAATAGGACGTGGCGAATCATCACCCCTCCTAACAGAACCAGCATCTTTAACAGACTCATAAGTGATGAACCGATCTCTATTAATGCATATATGAAAAGAAGCAGCAGAATCAATAATCCATTCATCACCACTACTAGCACATATAGCAAAAGCAACAAGAGTCTCACCATCAGAACTACTATCAGCAGGAGCAACAGAAGCTTTACCTTCATCATCAGGTTTACCTTTTAGTTTGTAGGTGCCGTTCCTCTTTTCTTTGTTTTTTACCTTATAACATTCAGATATGTTATGATTATTTTTCTTACAGAATCTGCAGAATTTTTCTTTACCTCTGGACTTAGAACGGCCCCTGTAACTGCTTGAACTTCTGCCTCTATATCCATTATATGATTTCTTTTCTATTGTTCATCCCCGAACAGACAAAGCTTCACCATGCAAATTGGAACTTTAAGAAGACACCATTAATTTCATCTTTTCTTTTGTATGTAAGGCCTCATAAACTTCACAACAATTAATGTATCACGACTATATAAAATAGTGTCTCTAAAATTTGAAAATAACGGAGGAAGAGAACACAAAAGAAAAAGACCTAGATCCTCACCATCAAATTTTACCTCCATAGAGTCAAGGTCAGAAACGATCTCCTTAAAGGCCGATAGGTGATTTAACACAGAATCACCCTCTTGCAACTTGTGCGAAAATAATTTCATCTTCACATGCATTTTGCTATTAAGGTCCTTGAACATACAAATTGATTCCAACTTTAACTATAAAGCAGCTGCAGTTTTCTCCTGCAAAATATTATTTGATAAATGAAGATGAATTTGAGATAAAGCCTGATCCTTTCTTTTTTCTTCATCAGTCCAGGTCTCTTGATCTTTATTCCCGAATTTATCAAGCGCATCATCCAGATCAGTATGCGCAAGAACTGCTCTCATCTTGATTTGTTATAGTGAAAACCTTGTATCACGGTCTACCAGCGGAATATCGTACTTCAAAGTCACCATGTAGTAGAAATATTGTATATTTTTTTCCTCTGTTTTGTTCGGTTGACGCACTCCTTTGGTCTTCACAATATCAATCTGGTGCAGCGTCGTTTGTTGCGCAGCGCTTCCTGTTCTTCACGCACTGCGCTCGCAGTTGATGGAGATCGATCACCCTACGATCTGTTTTTTGTCTTCGTGCTGTGCTCTGCCAGGGAGAAGTAATCCTCTCGATTGGCGTACTGCTACTTCTTTGTCTTGCAGCCGCACGACGCTTGCGCCCGTCGACGTTACTTGTCGCGTGGCTTGACCTTGAAGCAATAGAGCACCTCTGCTCCGCAGGTCTTTGTGCGTCCAATCTCTGATCTTCGCACGGTCTTCACGCGGCCTCGCCTTCACGCGCCGTACTCCTTTGCACGGCCTCGTCTTCACGCGCCGTGCTCCTTCGCGCGGCCTCGTCTGCGTACACGAAGCAGCGCCGCCCTCGTGCCGTCCGCGAATAGATTGGAACGGCACCGTCTCGGTTTGATCTCACGACGCCGATAGATTGGATGTGCGTCGTTTCGATCAGAGATTCAATCGCCTGTACTCTGATACCACTGGTTAGAAAATCAATCACAAAAACACGAGAACACGAGACGCAGATTTTTACGTGGAAAACTCTTGCGAAAAAAAACCACGGGCGTCATCACTATTTGAGGAATTGTATACAACGGCTAGAGTTTAAAATGAGCGTTTATCTCTCCCCAGCAGATTACAAGAAGTATTTATAGATCGATGAAGCGACTCGAGTCTAAACGGACTACACCAAAATATGAGCTAAAGACGTCTTTAAAGCCTAAAGAGAAATTCGGATCAATACCCAACACATCGCCACCGTCAAGGCGCTTGTTGCAGCGCAAGACGGCGCGGCGTCCTGGGAGGCCGAGCGTGCACGACGTTCGAGGCCGGGCTCGTGTGGAGCGCGCTGGGGATGGGCCCGGCGTGGCAGAGCAAGCTCCTCTTTGCCGTGGACGGCCGGCCGAGGTTCTGGCCGCCGCTGCCCCCAGGGTACTTCGGCAACGCCATATCGTGCTCACCAGCCGCGCGCGTCGCAGCTGGGATCCGGCGCCGGCGCACGCGTGTGGCTGGTGCGCAGGTCGCGAGGCGGTGACGGACGCGCATACATCCGCCGGCGGTGGACAACTTCGAGGTGACTTCGGCGCGACCGTCGGCTGGCGTCGACGCTGCGATCACTGCGTGGTCGCGGCAGCCGTTCCGCGCTGCGGACTTCGGGTGGGGCCAGCCCGCGGTGTACGGCCCCGCGAAGGAGGTGGCGATCTTCCTGTCGTGCGGGGAGGATGGCGGCGGTGTGCGCGTTTTGCTGGGGCTGCCGGCCGCGACCATGGCCGAGTTCCAGCGGCTCGTGGAGGAGGTGATCGCGTCCTGAACGAACGAATCCTCGTGGACAGAGCTGCGCTCGTGCTGCAACTAAGCGGGTGTTTGGGACAGCTCCAGCTCCACCAAAATTCTTGGAGTTGGTGGAGCAGGGTATTCCTAGCTCCAGAAATTTATGGAGCCGAGTCGTGGTACATTAAGAGTATTTAGATGTGTCATCTTGTTTACATTTTAGACTAAAAATATAAACTTAATTCACTTTATTTTAACCTACAAACTCCAGCTCTGAGGTGGAGTTGAGATCTGGAGCTATACCAAACAGGACCTAAGAATTACTCAATCATACCCTTACTAATATTGGAAGATTTCCTGGCCTCTGGACGATTTGAGCCGTGGAGCAAGCCGGCTCGGCTCGCGGCTCGCGAAAAAAATTACAACCGGGTCCTTTTCCAAAAAAAATACATATAGGTTCTTTTCCCGAAAAAAAAATAATGGTTAGGCTCTTTTCCCGAAAAAAATAGATATTACGTCTAGGTCCTTTATGCGTTTTTAAGGCTTGCGCTCAGGTCCTTTTACCAAAAAAAAGGAATTATGAATAGGTCCTTTTCGAAAAAAAAAACGTTCGGGTCTTTTTTTTTTTTCAAAAAAATATACATCGCATTTAGGTCCTTGTTGCGTTTTTCTAGCATCACGTTTAAGCCTTTTTGCGGAAAACACAAAATCCTTTTTAGGTCCTTTTCGCGCGTTTTCTCGATTTACTCGTGCGTGAAGCGTCGATCGCGCGTTTTTCTCAATTTTCTCGTATGGAGAGCGGCTCCCGCGGCGTGGCACGTCGCGTACAGGTTTCTAGTTATTACTATGACCATCAAAGTTGATGCCTCTGCGTTTCAGCGGAGCAAAGTGTAATATATGCCGTCAAATCTTGAACTGTACTATGAACATAAATTTTACCTTACATACATAGAGTGAAAGATAGTTGAGTGCTCGTGCTTAGGTGTTTTGCAACAGCATTCCAAACCTTGCACTAAATAAAAGGAATACCACGAACCTTTCATAGTTACTTCCAGTATTGCCGCTGCAAACGTAGAAAGAGTTTGGAAAAAAACACTACATTAAGCCAACAACGCTGCAACCAGGAAGAAAAATAAATCATGTACGATGATAGAATGAAGAAACCTGTGAATGTTCAATTTTTTCCATAATTGTGGCCAACAATTTGGTTGCCACAAAAAATATGGCATGCCACATTTACGACAAAAAAATATGGCAAGATAAGCAACAAAACAGGCCAGGCATGCATGGCGCAACAATTACGATCTTTCACTCTTTCTATAAACCGTCGCATGGCACACTAATTAAAATGTGATGCAACTTTTTCCTCGAGAAAAATGGAGCTAGACTGATGCATGCATGCATGATCAAAGAATTCTAAGTGCTGTTGCTCACTCTCGGTTTAGAAATATGAGGCCTATAATTTGACTGATCTTGTTTAAAAATATAAAGTTTGTATGTAGATTTAATAAGATTTTTCCTCTTATACTCTTATTTATCCTCTCTCAAACATTTGCATTTATTCATTGTCACCCACACAAAGTATTACTTGTTAAGAAACTCTAATAGCCCATTGGAAGGTCCATGTGGTCCCTTAGTCAAAACCCTGGATGAGCGCTATAAAAGGAGGAGGGGTCCCCCCTAATGTACAAGCATTCATTAGCAATAAAGTATTTCCGCTGTTGCTCTCCCTAAACACGTGTCTCTCTCTCTTTCTGTTCTCCAATTCAGATCTGTTCGGGAACCCCGGACTATTCGATAGCGAGGTTCCTTAACACGTTATCAGTACGAATTGCTCTACGGAGATCAGAATTGAAAATGTGAGAAGAGGTGAGAATCGGTGATTGTTTCTAATCGCTGTCGTTCTTATGCATGCATCTACCTTTTGTATCTCAGATCGTTTGTCGCGTGGCATGAAGCTACGCGATATGGCTCGGCTACTGATACAAGACTATTTTTACAATTGAATTTACTGCTCATGCAAAAAAACTGCCCCGCCCGCGCGCATGCGGCAGCGTCCGGCCGCCACCGTCGCGCCGTCGTGTGCTCAAGCACCGCCGCCACGCGCCTCACGAAGAAGCATCGCCGCGGTCGCCGCGCCCCGAGGCACGCGCCACGCCGCCGCCCGGTTGTCTCGGACGCCGGCGCCACCGCGCCGCGCGCGCAAGCGCCGCCGTGCGCATCGCCGCCGCCGCGCAGACGGCTCGCCAGCCGAACCGCGCCGCCGCAGCAGACCTTTCTGGCCGCGCCACCGCAGAAGCCGCCTGCCGCCGTCGCCGCCGCCGCCGCCGGGCGCCCGGACGCCTCGGCCGCGCCACAGCGCGGCGCGCCGCCCCGCCGCTGGCGCCGGCGCCAGCCACAGACGGCTCGGCCTCCCCGGTCGCGCCGCCGCTCGATCCAAGCGTCGCCGTCGACTTGCGCGTCTGCGGCGCAGCCTCTCCTCGTGCCGGCCGCTCTCGGCCACACCGCGCCGTCGGTCCCGGCACGAACTCCGCCCGCCGCCAAGCACGCTTCCACGCCGCGCCTCGCCGCCTCGGCGGCCGGCTCGCCAGCCTCGGCCGGCCCGGCCTCAAGGCCATCCTCACGGAAGCGCCGCCTCCTCACGAAGACACGCAGCCGCGCCTGCCCGCTTCGCTTCCGTGCGCGCTCGGCGTGTCTGCCGCTCGCTTTCCTCGCTGCAGCCGCGCCACGCTGACACGCGCGCGCCGCCGCCTCGTCGCGCATGAAACCGGCCCGCCACGTCGCCGCCGTCGCCTCCGGCCTCGCGTGCAACCGCCGTCGGCCGAACCGCCGCCGTTGCCTGAAGCACGAAGGGGGAGGCGACGCAAGAATGAAAGGAAGGCGTGCGGCGGAAGAAGCAAAGAAGAAGAAACGTGATGGGTGAAGTGAAAGAAAGAAAAAAAAGGGAGAGAGGCGGCTGCGGCTGCGCTAGGGAAACCCTAGCCGCATGAAGTCGTGGGCCAGAAAAGAAGGCCCACCCGGCCGACTCGCCTGGAAAGAAAAAAAAAGAAGGAAAAGAAAAGGAAAGGAGAAGAAGAGAAAAAAAAAGAGAAAAAATTGCAGAAAATTGCGAAAAATTGCCAGAAAATCAAGAAGATTTATTTGGCTCTGTTTTTAATTTTTCTTGCTTCTTTTCTCTATTTTATGAATTTTCTTTATGAAGTTTGAATCATTTACTTTATGTTTTTGCAACCATTTTCTATCAGATTACACGCAGTAATCTAAATCAGAATTTTGAAAACATGCAGATGTCTGGCATTGTGAATCGTGAGTTTGAAGAACTGGCCTCTTGCGGTCGTAACTACCTCACTTGGGCATCGGACGAAAGATTGTTCTTGGGGCAAGAAGTTCGTTCGTGATTGGTCTAGGGTCCTCGCAGGGCGCAAAACCTACCAATTGAACGTAACGATCAAGCCTCGCATTTTCTCAGCACCACCTCTCACCACTCTAAAGAATGAATATATGGTCGAGGAGAGTGCACTTGAGCTTTGGACCGCACTTGTAAGAGGTTCGAAAGCTCAAGTACACCATCTTGCCCCAAGCACACGCAAGATTGGGTGCGCTGAGGTTTGCGACTTGAGCGATGGCGAGTACAATTACGCTTTGCATGAATTTGTACCAATCTCTCTATGTGGCAAGAAGATCACCGATGAGGAGAAGATTGAGAAAACTCTCTACCTTCCACCTAAATGCTATCCAGAGTGCACGCAATATCGTCGGGACGCATACAAGGAGTATAGCGAACCGATTGATGTAATGCAAGTTGCGGAATCGCGAGACGATGTTCTACGCAAGAACTATGTCTCACACCACTGGAAGGGCACCGCACGTTTAATGCCAATAGCTATAAGGTGAGAAAGCCCATTCATAGAAAGAAGGCGGCAGGGTGAAAAGAGAAGTTTCTGTGCCAAGGAAAGTCCAAAGCCCGCTAATGCATGAATCGCATTATTTTTTTTTAGATTATGGTTGTTAGCATTTTCTTTGAATAATGAATTGTAAGCTCTAGAAGAGCATACTTCTTTCATGAATAAATACGCAATTTATTCTTTATTCCAGTATTCTTCAAATTTGCAAGCAATATTTGGATTGGTTTTGCCTCTATCTGATTAGAATTATATTTATTTTATCTAGAAATCGTGTAGCGCCCAAATAGAAGAGATATGCATTGTTGATAGTGGCACAACAAATACCATCTTAAGAGAGTCTAAGTATTTCCAGTCGATCACGAAGAACGTTGGAAAGATTACTACGATCGCAGGAAGCGACTCATATGTAATCAGCTCAGGAAGAGCCACTATTATATTACCTATGGGTACAACTTTGGTAATCGAAGAAGCCCTTTTGTACCATGAATCAACGCGCACTCTCTTAAGCTTTAAAGACATCCGCGCCAATGGTTTTCACGTAGAAACCAATGAAGAAACTGGCAAAGAATACTTGTGCATTGTGAAGCACGCGGTATGTGGAAAATGGTATTAGAAAAATGCCCTCATATGAATCGGGTTGTACTACACGAATATTCATGCACCAAGTGTATACTTCCTTGAAGACTGCTTTTAGAAGCTCGAGTTATTTTCTTTATGGCATGGTAGATTAGGTCATCCTGGTCTTAGAATGATGAGAAATATAGTGAACAACTCACGTGGTCATGGCATTAATGTTAAAAATTTCCAATCATGAAGATTTTGTGTGCCTGCATGCGCCACCGGAAATTAATAACTAGACCCTCTGTCATGAAAGTGCAAAGTGAAATCCTGCATTCCCGGAACGCATCCAGGGGGATATTTGCGGTCCGATTCAGCCCCTGTCAAGGCCGTTTCGATACTTTATGGTGCTCATCGATGCTTCCTCGAAATGGTCGCATGTATGCTTGTTGTCAACAAGAAACCATGCTTTTGCAAAGCTGATCTCGCAGATCATAAGAATTAAGAATGCTTTCCCGATCATCGCGTGAAGTCCATTAGAATGGACAATGCCGAGAATTTACTTCAAAGGCATTTGATGATTATTGCACAAAGAACAGGATAGCGATTGAGCACTCCATCGCACATTCATACGCAGAATCGGACTAGCGTAAGCACTAATAAAGAGGATTAAGTTCATTGCCAGACCGCTTTTGCAGAGTTGTAACTTGCCCAACACTTGTTGGGGACACGCAGTCCTGCACGCAGCAGCTCTTATCAATTTTAGACCGTCGGCCTACAACATCCATTCTCCTATGTAGCTTGTGCACGGGATCATCCCGAAGATCTCCCATCTTAGAAATTTTGGGTGTATGGTATATGTACCTATACCACCCCCTCAGCGGACTACAATGGGCCCTCTCCGCAAGTCTGGGATATACGTTGGTTATGTGAGTGCATCCATAATCAAGTATTTGGAACCCATGACTGGAGACTTGCATACAGCCCGATTCGCGATTGCATCTTTGACGAGGATCGCTTCCGTCATTAGGGAGGAAATCAACCTTTGATGAAAAATGCCGGAAATCATATGGCAATCCACCGATCCCCGCACATGACCCCGCACTAATGAAGCAAATCAAGAAGTCCGAAGATAATTGATTTGCGAATTTAGCAAATGAACCGCTGATCATTTTTGTGATCGAAGGGCGTGGTTAAGTCGCATGTACCGCAAGGAATGCACCGAGAGGGTGGAAATACCAAAGAAAATAGAAGGTATCCTCAACCCGCATGAGGCCTCAAAGAAAAGAGCAGTAATCGGCTCCTCAAACCCAAAGTACCCGAGACGCCTGAGAAAATCAAGCAGAGGACTTACCACAACCAATCACGAAAATGCCCCAAGGAAAGAAGGGGAGCAGTTGAGACTGCACCGAAAGAAGCCAATGGAAAAGGCAATTCTGACTTGAATCTTCCATCTGCAGAAGCCACGGAAATAATGTGTGCGCACACATAGGCGATGGAAAGCTAAAGGAACTTGCTCTTGCAATAGGGAAAAGCAAATAAGAGCAAGTAGAAGTGCATGAAGCACCCCATGAAGAAATGGCCATAAACTTTGTAATAACAGAGAATCCTGAATAGAGCAACGACCAACATTGATGCATACTTTGCAAAGAAGATTGTCTCGATCATTGATCATGATCCCGAGCCCGCATCTCTAGCAGAGTGCAAGAAAAGGCTAGATTGGGAAGAATGGAAGAAGGCAATCATCGCGAGTTAGTCTCTCCGAACAAGAGAGAGTGTTTGAGCCGTATGCCGCACACCTCCCCATATAAACCCGTTGGTCACAAATGGGTCTTTGTTCTAAGAGAAATGAAAACAACGGTTGTAAGGTATAAAGCAAGGCTTGTAGCTCAAGGTTTCACTCAACGCCCGGAGTTGATTATGAAGAAACCTATTCTCCGATCATGGGAGGAATTACCTTTAGATATTTGATCTCAATGGCAGTCAACTTGAAGTTGAGAATGAAGCTAATGGATGTTGTCACAAAGATATTTGTATGGAAACTTGATTCGAGATATACATGAAATTACCTAAGGAATTCCTATCCCAACCAAGATGGAGCAAATAGAAACCCATGCAGAGGTGAAATTGGAGAAATCACTATATGGGTCAAGCGATCGGAAGAATGTGGTACAATCGCTTGAGTGACTTTCTCTGCAAGAAAGGCTACACAAACAAATAAGATTGTCCATGTGTGTTTATACAAATGATCCCGAATGGATTCTCAGATAATCTCCGCTTATGTAGATGACTTGAACATCATTGGGACTGATGAAGAAATTGAAGAGGCATGCTCATACTTGAAGTCCGAGTTTGAAATGAAAGATTTGGATAAAACCAAGTTTTGTTTAGGCTTGCGGCTTGAACATGTCCAAGGAGGAATCTTGGTACATCAATCAACCTACACGCAGAAAGTGTTGGAAAGGTTTGGTTTTGAAAAAGCATATCCTGCAAAGACTCCAATGGCTCAAGGTCACTCCAAGCACACCTAGACCCATACTGCACCCAGAGAAGAGGGGAGGAAGTCCCGGGAGCAGAATTCCCATATCCGAGTGCAATTGGAGCGCTCATGTACCTTGCGAATAGCACTAGACCTGGACATTGCGTTCACTGTGAATTTGCTAGCTCATGCAAAGGCGTAACCCACCAAAAGGCATTGGAAAGGGATCAAGGACATCTTCCGCTACCTCCAAGGAAGCAAAGACCTTGGTCATTCTTTAGAAGAAATAATGAATTGAATTTGGTTGGCTATGCCGATGTCGGGTATTTATCGACCAGCATAACGGCAAGTCCCAAACCGGCTATGTTTTCCTATGTGGAGGAACAACAATTTCTTGGAAGTCGTCTAAGCGCACTCTTGTCTCGACGCCGACAAACCACTCGAAATCATCGCTTTGTATGAAGCATCTCGTGAATGTGCATGGCTCAGAAGAATGGTTCACCACATCCAGAAGTCATGTGGTTTGAACATTGAGCAAACTCCCACAATCATTTATGAAGATAATGCAGCTTGTGTTGCCCAAGCACAAATGGGTTATGTGAAGAGCAATCTCACGCAAAGATATCAACCCCAAGTTCTTCTATGCTCATGAATTGCATAAGGTGAACGAAATCAAGATATTGCATACTAAGTCATGTGAAAATCTTGCAGATTTGTTCACTAAATCACTCCCAAAGATCTACCTTTGAAAGGTGCGTGAAAGGAATTGGGATGATGAGACTTAGAGAAGTGTAGATTTGAGGGAGATATTTCACATACTCCCACATGAATCTCAAGATGAATTATGAATACCCAATATGAATCTTAAAGATCAGCAATTGAAGTTGGGAGAATTGTACTCTTTTTCCTTAGCAAGTTTTTCATGAAGTTTTCTTGCATAAGGTTTTAACGAGGCAATTCGTGCAACATAGTAAGCGTATGCTATGTACTCTTTCTCCAAGTATTTTTCCCACTGGGTTTTTCTGGAGTTTTAATGAGGCATATGCATCTCGCGGCAAAGGGCCCAAGGGGGAGTGTTAAGAAACTCTAATAGCCCATTGGAAGGCCCATGTGGTCCCTTAGTCAAAACCCTGGATGAGCGCTATAAAAGGAGGAGGGGTCCCCCCCTAATGTACAAGCATTCATTAGCAATAAAGTATTTCCGCTGTTGCTCTCCCTAAACACGTGTCTCTCTCTCTTTCTGTTCTCCAATTCAGATCTGTTCGGAAACCCCGGACTATTCGATAGCGAGGTTCCTTAACATTACTATCTCTCATCTTCCAAGACAATTAAGTGGGCGTATTTAAGTCATTTTCTCTTATACATTTCTCAATTTCACAGTAACCTTAATCTTTATGCAAAGTCAAAATACACCTTATATTTATAAAAAGAGGGAGTATTAATTAGGAATAAGTCAAATTTACTCTCTAAATTTTGAGTGTGCATCTTATCTATCCCATGAACTACAAAATAGTCTGAAAATAGCTCCTTGAAATATGCAAAATGGTCTAAATAACCCATGGCAGTTTCAACGGTGGTTTTTTCACCATGGCGGATCCACAAATGACCTCCTCTCTTCTTTGTTAACCACATCATCCACCACAACGGTAAAACTGTCTCTAAAACTGCTTGTATTAGACATATTCATATATTAATTAATTTGGTGGTAGTCAAACTTGTGACATGTGTGACTATTTATTTTAGATTTCCACTGTATGGCCATTTATTCCCCTTTCCTTTTTATTTGATAATTTCAATTCACCTACCTTGGATCTCTTTTAGCACAAGCTTTACTTTCTACCTCTGAATCAAATTGCATGAGACCTCTGGTTATATATGATCAAATGCCGGCTTGCTGAGCCAGTCATGCAAGAATTATATGGCCCCCTTCCGTTGTGAACGATCAATCGAATAAGCTTGCGTAAGTGTTTTTAATATATATCTACAGGAGACCATGTATGTAGTCGCTTACTGGTAAGAAGGTGGCGTCGTCCCCTCGATAACCCGGGTTTGAATTCTGAAATTTTGTCCATAAGCTTACCCTCTTCTTTAGTGAATGAGCTCCTGACTCTCATCAAAACTCTCCAAACGCCTTAGCTTGAATTTGTTTGGCCAGGTGATTTCTCTTAGCCTAGGTGAGAAAATCTTGCACACTGTTGAAAGCATTAGGATAAACTAAACATGAACATCATTAGCTAGTCTAAAGCATGATCACAAGAAAATAATAATGCGGATTAAGAACGTTAGGTGAACTGACCCGATGAAGATGATGCGGCTATTAGTTCTTTCGGTCAGTTGATCTTCTTGAGTGACGGTGAGGAAGAAGCGCCGACGTAGATGCGCGGCAACACTGATGCACGATGAAGAAAAGGGGGCACCGAGATGCTCTCGGTGATGGTTAGGATCTTCAGTAGCTTCAGCGCCAAAACCAAATCGGATGGGTGTTTTCGGGATAGATGGCAAACTCAAGATCAAAACTAATTTCTTTGAGTGCTAGCCTCTCCCTTTTAATCTGAAGCTAGCTACTGAGACCTAACCAAATTTGTTGGAGAGCTCCCGATCAGAGCGCGAGTAAGTGGGCCTTACCCCAAAATTTTGGATCTGGCAGTTAGCCGAGATCACAACTGACAACTGTATATTGCCCCAAACATAGTTGGATGTCATGACGTTCATCAGCATTATCAGGAGAACAAGGTTGTCTTCGATCATAGTTAGAGCGCTCACCTAAGCTAAGCCCATCCTGCCGAACATGTTCCGTTGGTGAGTTTTCTTGATGGTGGTCGCTGCCGGTGTCCAAAGATAGAGTGGTCTACCTTGGAATCGGTTTGGGACTGTGACGACCCGCATAATTAACTCAGGATAACGACAGTAACCTTGTCATTAATCTTGAGTTAATTACACTGATATGGGTATATTAACTAACAAAACATCGAGCGGACCCGACGTTTTATTAGTCAATACACCGAATTTAGAGTGTTGCAACAGAACATTAATTAGAGACTTAAAGGAAACTTATTATATTTCCAACCACATAGTGTACCATCTTATCGTTCTTCACCTGTCTTATCATAATATTTACAATAAAAGTTTAATACAACATCTACTCTACATTATACCCTAGAGAGCGGTAGCCTCTAGAGTAAGGGCCGCTATTCCACCCAGTCCTCTGGGTAATCATCCGCCTCCTTGTCACCCTGGTCCTGCGGGTGACTAGCCATCCACTCCTCGGTACATCCATAGCAATCAGATTCTAAGAAAAGAGGGAGTTATACAAGGGTGAGTATAAAGATTTACTCAGCAAGCGTTAATAAAAATATGCAATTACGAGTTTTATAATCCGAAACCCTCACCAGTTCCATTCCACAATTCCTCTTCTCAAGACCATTTACCGAAAATAGGTTTTATTAGGAAAATCTTGTGTTTTGTTTTTTATTTGCGAAATTGCTAGCACTCGTATATGAGGCAGAATTAACTTTCGTAACCTCTAATCTAAGAGACAGGCATGAATTTATGATTTTAACCCTGTGTAGGTTTTGTACCACTTTACCCATAGCGAACCTGACCGTAGTCAGGAACCCAGAATGTTTATCACTATTCTGGTATTTAGATCTCCAACCTTGACCACATACCAGTTGTACTTTATACTGATTCGATGGCACTATTACATGGGATGGCCAGTTGTACTCCTCAAAATCGGAGATACTCATATACCCCGACCATTTACCATTTGTGCTACAACTCAAATCAATGGTACTAAGATCGGAGTTACTCAACCTTTGGCTTTAGAATATAGCGCCAAATAACCATCATCAGTTATTATCATGTCCCTCAATGGGTCTCCGACGTATACTAGCTTCACACCTCTTACTTACCCAATGTGGATATTAAACATCATTATATGACAACCTTTTCTGGTTGTTTCCTCACACTATAGTTGATACAATTTAATACGGCTCATTGCCCGAGTATAGTAGTATTATCTTTATATCATGCCCAATGTAGAGGGCCCCTCCGGCGAATGCTCACTCCTAGCACCCTCTACCCACCACATATGTATCTAATCCCGACTTCACCTGTAGGGTGAGCCAAAACAACAATCACAACTGCATCCGCAGTTTACCAACATTCAATAAACCGATTTAGGTTTTTCTTAAATCAACATTTTATCATGCACCAATGATACCACATATATTCCAAATAATTCATTGATATCAAATTAAGCATGGTCATGAATGCTTGCTTGGATTTTGATTAAAATATGCGTCTTCACCCATTTGCAGTTCCGTGGTTCGATTAAATTTAACTCCTGAAATTACATAAATACCATATTTAGTGGCTAATAAGTTTTTTTACATGTTTTGAGGTGTCCAACCCGCACTTCCCATTATTTCAAAATTTATAAATTTTACGTTGCGATTTTTATGGCTTTATTTGATTTTATTCCACCGTGCTTTATGTATGGATTCGATCGACTAAATTTAACATCTTTAATCGATTTCAACCGATTTAACCGATTTTAATTCTTGTACAGGTACACATAATTTTTTATTTTGGCTGATTTACTAAAATTTCAATTTTCTTGTTTTTATCTTTTCTTTTCTTTTCTTTTCTCTTATTTTATTTTTGTGATAGGTTATTAGTTGCCGTCGTTTTACGCGATTATTAATATATAGCGAGTGCTAGCAATCGGACGTCCGATCACTATTTATTTCTTGGACGCGTCGGTGCAACATTTGTTTTAATGTATGCAATATTTTTTTCAACGTCTGCAACATTTGTTTTCCGCGCGGACATTTCTACTGTTATCGAAGGAAAATGTTGCACACGTAGAAAAGAGATGTTACAGATGTAGAAAAAAATATTGCAAGCGTCCGAAAAAAACGAAAATCCGAACATAAGTCATTCTGTTAACATATAGATTGCATTGCGATTATTTTCTGTGGCTAGTTAGTCAATTTTAAGCGTTTCAAAACTTTTCCTATTTTCCTCTTTCTTTTTCTCTCGCTCTTTTTTTCCCCTTTCCTCTTTCACCTGGCCGATCCTTATCCAGTCCGCTCCTGGTCTCCTCCTCTCTCCTTTTTTTTCCCCATTGCTTTGGCTCTCCTCTCCTCTTCCCCTTTTTCTCCCGTGCTGTTGCCGATTTGGCCTGGTCGGCCGGCCGCATCGGCTCCAGCGCCGGCTGCCGCCGCTAGCCGGCCTCCTCTGCTCCCCTCCCTCTCTTTTTCACTCGGCTACCCGGGCCGCTTGGTTGCCAACCCGCCTCGCCTGCCCGGTTCCTTGCGCGTACGCGCGCGGGCTGCTGGCGCGCCTCGGCCCGGCCAGCCGCTCCACCGGCACCGGCCCGCCCGGTCTCCTCGGCCCGCCGGTGCGCCTTGGCCCGACCTCTGCTGGCTACGGTCCGAGCTGGGCTCGGCCGGGCACAGCCGCGCACTGGCGCCACCGCACGCCCAGCCGGCCGCCTCTGGTCGGCTACTCTCCCCACTCTTCGCGTGCACGGCCATGCTACCTGATTTCCCTGGGTTGCTCCTACTTCCTGACTCTCTGGTTGATCTATTAGGCTAGGGTTTGGTACACCCAGTCTATCGTGATTGCTCTACAATTTTTAGTTTTATTGTGTTTTGTGCTTCAAAATAATTGGTAAGATTCGTTGTGTAAGCCAAACAGGACCATGCAAATCACAGGAGATAGTTTCTATGTTTAGGAGATTAGCTTTCCAACTGTTGTGCAGCTGTATTTGGTATGTACGTGATCTGGTTTCCAACCGGACTCACCTTCCTGTACTCCATATAAGCCAATGACTCCTAATCAATCAATTGAGAGTTTTCTCCAAATGCTTTCATGGTATCAGATACAACACGATCCTAACATTCCTACCCACCTCAAGAAGGCAGGCGACGACAACGACGCTGCCATGGCCAAGACCGCCAAGGAGCAGGCAGACCGGGAGGCCGCCCTGGCCCAGGCCGAGCTCGACGCTAAAGCTGTACTCTGGACGCACCATGTCTGTGGCCGATTACTGTAGCAAGCAAAAGGCCCTTGCTGACGAGCTCATCGCTGTGGGCACGCCGATCCTGGACAAGGGCCTCATCCACAACACGTTGTGTGGACTGAGCAAGCGTTTTTCTCACATGCGCACGCTCATCTCCATGCAGCGTCCTTTGAGACACATCTGCCCTCCTTCTCGAGGAACTCTCGCTCAACGACGATTCCTTGGCGCCATCCGTGTTTGTCGCGTCCTGTGGTGGCGCCTCCTCCAACGGCTCCAAGCTCACCACCGGCACCACTAACATAATTGGCAGTGGCCAGTCACGTGTCGTCTCCATCAATGCTGGCGGCAGTGGCACTCGCAACACCGGCGGCTCCTCTGGTAACCGGCGTCGCTACAACAAGGGAGGCGGCGGTGGTAACAGCAGCAGCAGCACTTCCTGGCCATCCTTGTAGAACCCTTGGGCCGCCTCATATGTGGCCCGGATAGGGTCCTCGACCCATCTACCAGGATGTGCTCGGCCCATGACCGACTGGCGCTTTCATCACCACCACTCCAGCCCAGTATTACGCACAAGCTCCGGCCATGACGACCTCACCCTCTACTGCTCCTACACCTCCGGCTTCCTGGGACCATAACCAACTCCTACATGTTTTCAACACCATGACATTGACTCCCCCATCGACCGACTGGTTCATGGACTCCAGCGCGTCCGCACATATGACTGCGGACCATGGTAATCTCTCCTTTCTCTCTCGTATTCCTCCCGCTGTTTCATCATATGCAATCGTCGGAAATGGGTCTCACATCCCCATAACCCACACCGGCTCGATTTCTCTTCAGTTTCCTTCTGGTTCTTTCCAATTGAATAATGTCATTGTCACACCTTCCTTGATAAAAAATCTTATTTCCGTTCGTCAGTTCACTATGGACAATAACTGTTATGTGGAATTTGACCCGTTTGGTCTTTCTGTGAAGGATTTCCAAACCAAGAACATGATCATCAGGTGCAATAGTCATGGCGACCTCTACCCCTTCCGTTGGCCGCCATCCGCTCCCACTGCCTTCTCTGCCACCACTTCATCCTCCACCTTGTGTCATCAGCGTCTCGGTCACCTTGGCGGCCAAGCATTGTCGTAACTCGCCAATGCATCTCATATTTTATGTAATAAAATCTCTACGGACTCATTGTGCCATGCATGTCAATTAGGACGCCATGTGCGCCTTTCATTTTACACCTCTTATAGTCAAAACACATCAAGCCTTTGAATTAACACATTGTGACTTATGGACCTCCCCTGTTTCCAGTGTTTTAGGTTACAAATATTACCTTGTCATTCTTGATGGCTTCACTCACTATGTGTGGACATTTCCCCTTCGATTAAAATCTCCTACATCGTTTCTTCTCCTACGTTGGCACTCAATTCTCCACCACTGTACGGGCTATCCAATGCGACAATGGTCGCGGATTTGACAACCACACCTTGCGTTTTCATCTCCTCTCCCATGGCATTTTACTCCGTATGTCATGCCCTCATACCTCTCAACAAAATGGTAAAGCCGAACGCGTCATCCGCTCTATCAACAACATCTTACGCTCCCTCCTCTTCCAGGCTAGCATGCCTCCCTCCTACTGGGTTGAGGCCCTGCACACAGCTACCTATCTACACAATTTCCACCCCACTAAAATACTCAACTTCGGTATCCCGCACCAAGCACTTTTTGGTTCTCCACCAAGCTACCACTTTCGTGTCACCAAGCACTTTTTGGTTCTCCACCAAGCTACCACTTTCGTGTCTTTGGTTGCCCGTGTTATCCGAATCTGTCCACTACATCAGCTCACAAACTTGCACCGCTGTCCGTTCCTTGCGTCTTTCTCGGTTACCCTTCTCACCACAAAGGGTATCGATGCCTTAACCTCGCTACAAATCGAATCATAATTTCTCGGCATGTCATCTTTGACGAATCATGTTTTCCTTTTGCTGAGCAGTCGACCCGGCCTGTACCGTCTGACTTCGACTTCTTGTCTGTCGCCGCACAGTTGCCAGCTCCTGCTCCCATTGCTCGCCCAGCTCCCTCACAGTTGCCGCCTGTTCCTGCGCCTCTGCCCGATCTACCTGCGCCGCATCTGCATGCTAAGCCCGCATCGCCACCTGCCCCTACGCCAATACACGTTGCACTTGAACTTGCATCACCGCCTGCCGCTGCACCCATGCCACCCACCACTCAACAAATTCTACTAGTGATCAATGATCACCGCATGACTAGTGGCAAGCATGGTTTTAGGCAGCCTATAAACTGCCTAAACCCTCACGTCGCGGCTCCTCCGCTTCCACGTGCGGCTCTCAGCAACAACAATTGGCGCCTTGACATGCAGCAGGAGTTTGATGCTTTGTGCGCAAATAATACATGGGAGCTTGTTCCGCATCCGGTTGGTGCTAACATTGTTTCAGTTAAATGGATTTTTCGACACAAGTTGAAGCCTGATGGCTCCTTGGATCGATACAAAGCTCGGTGGGTGCTCCGGGGTTTCTCTCAGCGCCCTAGGGTTGACTTCGGTGAAACCTTCTCTCCGGTTGTCAAATCGGCTACCATGCGCACCGTCCTCACCCTTGCGCTCTCCAACGGTTGGCCGGTTCATCAGCTCGACATCAACAATGCCTTCCTCAACGGCACGCTAGCTGAGGTCGTCTACCGTCAGCAACCATCAGGCTTCGTCGACAACACCCACCCCACGCACGTCTGCCGCCTTAACCGATCACTCTACGGCCTCAAGCAAGCCCCACGCGCCTGGTTCAGTCGTATCGCCAGCTTCCTCACGTCTTTGGGCTTCATGGCCTCCAAGGCCGATCCGTCGTTGTTCGTCTACCGGCGCAGCCCCAACACGATGTATCTACTACTGTACGTCAATGACATCATCTTGACAGCCTTGACGACTTCACTCCTTCACCGCGTGATTGACTCGCTTAGCCGCGAGTTCTCCCTCAAGGACTTGGGCGCCCTCCACTACTTCCAGGTGTCTCCGTTCAGCGCATCAACTCTGGCTTCTTCCTGTCATAGCGATAGTACACTGAGGAGATCCTGACTCGTGCCGGCATGAGCAACTGCAAGCCCTGCAACACGCCGGTCGACACAAGCACCAAGCTTTCCTCTACCGGTCCTCCCATCGCCAGTGCCTAGGGGTAAAAACGGAAATGGAATTTTCGACCATTCCGGAGAAAAACAAAAACAGAAGTCTTTTTTCGGAAAAGGAAACGGAAACGGAAAATATCGGTACAAAAACGGAAACGAAATTTTTTTGTCGGAAACGGAAACGGGAGAGCCATTTTCGTCGGAAACGGGAACGGAATCGAAAATTCCGGATAAGTGAAACCGAAAATTCCGTCGGAAACTTGGCCCACTTGGCCCAAAAAGGAGAATGGAGAATTTACATTTATTTTCGAATTAAAATAATTTTAGAAATACAAATAGCTTTACAGAAAATATCAAATAGAGTTCAAAAATTCCCAAAAAAAAATCTCAAAAATTCTTTGGAACATTTTGAACCTAGGAAAATTATTTCTAGCATAATTTTGGCTTCATTTTTCATGAATAAATTAATTTTATAAATCTGAAAAATAGCAAAATGGTATTTATAAACTCCAGAAAATCATAAATGAACATTGAACAATAATATGCAAATTTAGGGCATTACATCTTTATAGTTGGAGGAGCAAGAGGATATCAATGATAATGATATGTAGGAGAACATAATGGTCTGATCTAGGGGACAAATAGCGAGCCTTTAACTAACAATCTTGAAAAAAAACTTTCTAGTGATACTGGTGAACATAACATTGTTCTTGTATCTGCCTTTGAGTTGGAATGAGTTACATTGTTTTTGCGGTCATGTATATTGTGATCTTGTATTACGTTCTTGTGGAATTTTCCACTTTCGTTTTTGTATCCGCTCCGTTCCGTTTCGCATTCGTTTCCGTCATTATTTGTTTTCGTATCCATTTCCGTGGTTTCCGATTTCGTTTCCGTTACCAGTAAAAGATGTGGAAACGGAAACAGAACGACCATTTACCAATCGTTTCCGTTCCGTTTTCATCCCAACCAGTGCCATTGACTACCGGAGCATTGCTGGCACTCTCCAGTACCTCACTTTTACGCGACCGGACATCGCGTACGCGGTACAACGCCTTCACATGCACGACCCGCGTGAGCCTCATGCCAATCTCCTCAAGCGGATTCTGCGCTATATCAAGGGTACCCTCGACCACGGTCTGCAGCTTTATCGCACCTCTCTGGCATCTCTCACTGCATACACCGATGCAGACTGGGCTGGCTGCCCTGACACAAGGAAATCGACATCAGGCTACGCAATCTTTCTTGGAGACAATCTTGTCTCGTGGTCGTCGAAGTGGCAGCAGATGGTCTCTCGCTCCAGTGCTGAGGCGGAGTACCGCGCCATCACCAATGCTGTTGCCGAGTCCTGCTAGCTCCGTCAACTACTAGCTGAACTACATCGCCCTCTTCAGCATGCTACTGTTGTGTTTTGCGACAATATTAGTGTTGTTTACCTCTCGACTAACCCCGTCCAACATCAGCGGACGAAACATGTCGAGATCGATTTGCACTTTATGCGTGAATGCGTGGCTCTCGGCGAGGAACGCGTGCTTCATGTGCCCACAACCTTGCAGTACGCCGATGTATTCACCAAGGGTCTCCCTACGGCTGTCTTTCGGGAATGTTGTTCCAGTTTGAACGTTCGCCCCGCTCCCGTTCCAACTGGTGGGGGTTCAGCCAAACAGGACCATGCAAATCACAGGAGATAGTTTTTATGTTTAGGAGATTAGCTTTCCAACTGTTGTGCAGCTGTATTTGGTATGTACGTGATCTGGTTTACAACCGGACACACCTTCCTGTACTCCATATAAGCCAATGACTCCTAATCAATCAATTGAGAGTTTTCTCCAAATGCTTTCACATTGGTCTGTGATGATTATTTTGCTATTACGCGGGTTGGACGGCACCGCGACAATTCCCTTAGCCTGCTGTGCGCCGGGGAGCATGTGTGGGTTATTGGGGACGCATGGCGCAACCCCTGTGTATTTAGCTAGCTGAGACCACTATCATTTCATTTTCTACCTCATTTTCGCTACTGCTATGGCTATGATGATTCTACTGGGATATTGGGAAATGGATGAATACTTGGGGTTGGGAGAATAAAAATGCAGTGTAGATGATGAGGAGTTGATGTTGGTGATGAGGTTGTAGAGGTGGCGGCTGCCTCTTGGTTTGGTGATGGCTTGCTTGGGCTTGCCCTTCTGGTTCCTTGGGTGCTGGCCTTTTGGTTGGACTTTTGGCTCCTTGGGTTCTTAGTGCTCCTGGTGAATCCTTGCTTGAGCTTCCTTGCTCCTGCATGTTGGTGTGTGGCTGGTGGTCTGTGCTTGACTTACCTTGAGCTTGTGAGCTCTGGTGTTTCTTACTGGAGGTTGGCTTGGGACTTGCCTTATGTATTTTAAAGCCTGGACGGCTTAAACGAGAAGGCTCTGGACAATAGGTTTCGGCCAGGGGTGATGAACTTTGTGAGCTGTCCCTAATACACCGTGCTATCATATTTATCTCTTTTGATGCAAAATTTTACTATTTGATTGAGGGCACTATTCTTTTTCTACCGTGTGATATTTTCAAAATACGCGCATCTACGGATTAAAATAGATTTGTAAATTGTTGGATGATATTAAATAATTCACAAGAGGTGCCGATTTGGTCCCGGAAGAATCTGGTACCTCAGTGAGCGATATCAAATTATTCCGGACAGACGGCAATTCTAACTCTATTTTATTTACTTCCTTTCTGCTATATTAATTTACTGCCTTTAACTGATAGTTGACATTTTATTGCTTTGAAGGCTGTTGAAGATGTTGATGCGAGAAGATTTTAAAGCATTGTAAAGTTTTTATTTTACAGCGTTGTAAATGGTCATTCTTGTAATTTGTGTTGTAATTTGTAATTTAAATTTTTAATGCAATGCATTCAATTGCACAGACTTGTAAAAGTTGATATATATACAATTAATCATTGTTGCTTGATTTTATTTAATGAATGTAAATTTAACTTAACGACGCTATTTAAATTAATGAGATTCACGGTTGTTTCAGGGACCTTGAAGATAACGAAAGACACTGCATTTTTGCAGTAGCCTTTTGCAAGTCAGCGGCCAATTAATGAACGATCAAGATGTCTTGCTCGTTGTTTTCTCCGGCCTCTTGATTAAGTATCGCACCTAATAGTATGCGAACATGGTCCACTAGAGTCTCAATCTACCAAAGGAGATGGAGATGGTATGGTGTTAAGATTTCTCATCATTGTCCTGGCGACAACATGGGGCATAGTTGTTGAGGGCGATCTCTATCTGTGTTAGTGTTGAGGCTCTGGGATGTCCCTGGCATACTAGTATGATACAGTTGACGGGTCTTCTACATTGCCCTTTGTTTGGCGGTGAGAAATTGGTTGTTGCGTTGTTTTTACGCTAAACGTTTAAGCCTCACATTTTCACGCGCTGCTCGCTGTTTGTTGATCTTGTCGTTGTTGATGACCATACATGCATGGAAGGAGGCATAGTAGTCGATATTTCGGAGCAGATGTTTCAGAGATGATTTTGCTAGAACATCAGCATTGACATTGTCAGTGAGAGCATTATCGAGCGCCAAGGCATCGTCATTGCGGTTATCTGTCTCTCTAGTTGAGACAAAAGTGGGGAAAATACTTGCCCTTAGAGTTACTCAGGGGCGGCAACATCATCTCGGTCCCAACGAGTTGGGTTGTGGATGGTGTAGGTTCTCCCTCGAAAACGTACTGAGGCAGAAGTCACATTTGCATGCCTCCTATTGGATGTAGTCCTCACCCATGAGGTCGTGTAGTCAGCAAGATTAAAGGTCTTCTCATCCACCGGCAAGGACATGGGAACATCACGACTGCAAAGTTCAACTTGACACCGCCCTCCTTCTAGCACCGACTGTCGAAAATCATGACTTAAGGTCCCCTATCGAACTTATGGGAAAATAAAAATACGAGAGCACTATTAAGTAGAGATTTTATTGTCGTAGAAAAAGTGTTACAAGAATGTGATTGTAGTCGGATCTCTCCTCTATTGGGGGCATGCAGGTCACCCTATTTATAGCCAACTAAGGGGTGTCGGTTAATTCTATTAGAGACGCTTCTTGTCTTCATGCACAAGTCTTCATAAAGTTTTGAACCGTCTTGTTCTTTGTTCAACCGTCGTAAGTTACCAGATGCGTCAATAACCTCTCTTGTGTTAATCATGTGGAAAACTGTCATATCTTTCAATCAATTATCTGGTCAGGCCTTATGAAACCGTATGACTTGGGGTCATCACTGCCCAAGATTGGTCATCCTTTGGTCTTAACTGGTTGTCATTAGCTTTTAACTAGTTTACTACTAAAGAAGATAAGGCCTCACTTAAATCGTGGCCATAGACACAACCGTGATCATAAGTAGAGCTCCAAATATAATTATATTTTTAAGGAGACTTTGGCCATAATATATTAACACGCCTAATAATCCTGGACAATAGAGTTCTTTCTTTCAACTCTATGCATGTGTGGATCTATCGATCTCGACCTGTATACTTGTGAGACTAATGATTGGCAAACTGCATGCATATATGTGCGATATATCAAGTTTATGTAACTCTCACCGCATACATATATATGATCGGTCTAATTAAGAGTCACCCTCGTTAATTATGGTTTTCAGAGCAGGGTGGATTAATTAATTAAGCACTTGCATGCTTAATTTCTTTCTGCTCACCTCCTGCTGCAAACCATGGGAGAAGACCTCGCCGGGCTCAGCATCCGGTACCCCGCCGCCCGGCCCTTGCTGCCACTACTCCGCAGGCCGCATATGGGCGACGTTGCCGCCGCAGCCATCATGATCTCGCAGGGGCCGGCCTCGCCGTCGTCGTCGTCGTGCACCATCTGCCACAGGACGTCCAGGAACGCGTCGACGTCGCACGGCAGCGCGAGGGGCCCCTGCGCCGCGTACCCGTACTCACGCTCGGCGTCGTCGAGGAGCCGCCGGAAGAGCGGGTGGTTGGCGCACTCGGCGCGCACCACGAATCGCTCCCGCTCCGGCCCCACGTACACCGAGAAGCACCCGGCCACCGGCGCCGCCCCCCTGCCTGCCGCGGCCCCGGCGCTCAGCCCGGACTTGCACCGCGCCAGGGTCCTGGATATCAGGCTCTTCCTCATCCCCTTGCTCGTCGCCGCCATGCCGTCCTTGCCCACCGCGTGATCAGTTGTCCCAGACGACTCAACTCAAGAGCGCACACTTCTACTACGTACTGAGGTGAGACTTGATCGAGAGATTTATAAGGAGATGGGAGCTAATGCTTCCATGCGTATATGCATGCATGTATATAAGCTAGCTAGGTAGTGCAGTGTACTAGCTAAAAATGGAGTGGTGTGGCGTGTGAAATAGCTAGATGCCTAGCTAGCCTAGCTCAGTGATGCAGGGATCCTTGACGCACAAGGTTGCGCATGCGTGCGTGTCATATATATGGTGTATGTATATAGCTTGCTAGGAGAGAGATGCATGGTGAGACAAGGACTGCTACAGTGCTTCATAGGAGAGATCAGGAGGAAGACAAGGATCGAGTAGAAATTAAGGTGGTACGTAGTAATTAATTAACTTTGTCTGGGGCTAAGGGGGCACGATTATAGTACAACATGTGTTTTGTGTTGGTTGTAGTGTATATACTTCCTCCGGTCACAATAGATAGCTGTCAAACTTTTGAAACTTTTCAAACCAATGGTATCATATATCAGCACAAATTCCAGAATTATTCAAAAACTTTTCAAGCAAAAATATCTTCCTTCCGTTGAATTGTTTTCAAGGGAGAAAAACAAATGATTATTGATCACTGATACTATATATACACGATCGGTTGGAATTATTATTTTGCCTGCCTTAGTTCGGGGTATATATACATAAAATCAAATCATTTTTAAAATTCGATAAAATATTTGTCTCTAGTTAATTAATCTATTAAAAATCACTATTGGGGATCGATCTCACCTAGCCTTGACTTTTTATCTGAACTTGTGTCTCTTGATTTCCTTTGTTGAGTGTCTCACTAGATGCATCGATCCTAACATCTATATATGGCTAGATACCGCCTACACGGAGACACGGAATATAAGTAACCACGTACTAAAATTACCTTGAAGTTAATAATCATAGCACGTATGCAACGACTCATGCATGTCGGCACCAATGACAGTTTATTGAGTAAGCCTAGTTCTCCCTCTCAGTTGGAAAAGAGTCGCATTTTAGAATACAAGCAGTCAAATTTTACACACTTTGGCTATCAATATTTCTATGAATATTTAGAATACGTGCATTTAAACTTTGTAAATTTTGGCTATAGATAATTCTATAAATATGTAGATGGACGTGCGTAAATGTTATGTATAGATTTATCTCAGAAAGTAATGTATTATAATTTTGTTAGGTTTTATACTTATATATTTCAATAGAAATTAGTGGTTAAAGTTAGGATTTGAAACGGAAGGGAGACCTTCCTATTTCTATTTTTAGAAACTATCAAACTAAAATATTCTCTTTTGTGATTGAAAAGAGTAATAAAAACAAAGACTTTATATTTGTGACTTTAGTGACACACATATATACTAAGGGGGTGTTTGGCACAACTCCAGCTTCAACAAAATCCGTGAAGTTGGTAGAGCAGAGTATTCTTAACTCTAGAAATTTATAGAGCTAGAGCTGTTGGTACATTAAAAGTGTTTAGGTGCATCATCTTGTTTACATTTTAGACTAAAAATATAAACTTAATTCACTTTATTTTAGCCTACAAGCTCCATATCTGAGGAGGAGCTGGGGTCTGGAGCTCTGTCAAATAGGGCTTAACTCTTGAAGCTGGGGGAATCGACGCACAACGGTAGCGTTCACGTCAGCACTTTTGTGGAGAGGCTCTCCGCGAATTCCAAAATTGCGTCCAGGTCCTTCCACCATCTCTTTTGCAAAAAAAATCCCTCATGGTTCTGCAAATTCGTATCTAGCTCTGGACCGAGCCCTTTTGCAAAAACAATCCTCGTGGTTTCAGAAATTTGGATCCTGGACCGACACTTTTTGCAAAAAAACCCTCATGGTTCCAAAAATTCTTCTCGGGTCCTGAATCCCCGCTTTTGAGATAAAAAAACTCATAAATTTTCCGAAATGTTGTTCTCATTTGTTGTTTTTGCGAAAATGCTCCTCTCAAATTCTAAAATTGTGATTATTTTGGTTTTCCACTACTACAGAAAAGGCCATCACAGAAGGTTCGCAAACCACATCACAGACAGTTTTGTGAGTCGTCTGTATCGAAGTGTCAGTAATGACAAAGAGTCATCACAGACGGTTTTGCAACCGTCAGTGAAAAAACTCATCACAGACGGTTCCAAATTGGAACTGTCTGTGATGTAGCATTATCATAGAGGAACCGTCTGTGATGTAGTAACATCACTAACGGTTCCAAAATGGTACAGTCTGTGATTGTACTATATGACAGACGGTTCCAAGTGTTGAGCTTCACAGACGGTTCTTTCCTTGAACCGTTTGTGATGTTAATTTAGTATTTTGCACTAAATTTTAATTTATTGGCTAGCCTCAGGAATTGCTAGCCATGCCCTCTGAAACAAAAGGCATTACACAGAATCAATAGCATATTATTACGACATACATTTACAAAATGAACTCCAACCACATGTAGTTACACCACATACAACACATCCATTTCATAAATCAACTCAGATCGCACGTTATAACATATGTACAACGCATCCATTTCAGAAATCAACTCACATATATACTAACTATTTGGATTCAGAACTACAAATGACAAATTCACAGCATAAGGTTCACAAATTAATTAATTCTGAATGTATGGTAAGTAACAAATTTACAACTCATCAGTTGAGCCCTGAGTAGCATCTTCCCTTTGGATGTAAGACCTCACGCGGCAAGAAGGCACAGAGGTGTCCTCGAATACTTAGCAGGTTAGCCTTTTCCAATGCAGATTTAGCGCATTACCAAGCCTGTCGATGAGAAGATTAAAGTCTTGCGTGAATATAAATTGATAAGTGGAGACAATTGTTGCAAGATTGACAGATCTCTATGTCATTGGTATTGTGTGAACCAACGAGGAGTCCCATGTTGTGGCAAACGTAGAATCCACATAGGTTAGTGCCCTTTGGCTGCTGGTGGCACTACCAAAACATAATAGGCTAATTAGTTCCTAAGGTATTATTATGGAGTGTAAGGGTTATCGGATACCGAAAAGTTGTAAGTATGCTTTAGAGTCGTTAGGCCGCCCTTCTTGTGTCTCCCTCTATATTTGTAGACATCGAACGACGTGTCGAGCAATTGTTTGATAGGCTGCAAGTCGTGGGTGCCACCCTTTTTGGAATCAAGGTAAATGACCCGGTTCTCTCTCGGTATAATTACGAGTAGAACCCAGTGAAACCTACACAAGTATGTCATCATAGTCACTGAACCTACCTTCGAGGCGTGATATATAGTCCAAATCAACAAGTGTAGCATCTAGACGAAGCACTTACCCCGGGTTGTGTAGTAAAAGTATGAATTTTTTGTCCGAATGAGTCAGCATTACTTTTTCAACGTACTCGTGGACAGCTCGTATATTTTCTTCCATGGTTTGCTTGGACACCATGTGTGGGTCGACGAAACCCACTGATTGTTTCCTTGCGTCTGCTTCCATGGTCATGTATCTACATATACAAAATCAAGGATCATATATATATATGACATTTATATATACATGGTGATTGAACACACTTAAAATGTCCAGCATCTTATGAGTGAGGCGTCGAGCGCTCTGAGGTTGTACAGATCGAACAAGTCAGAGAAGACGACCACGAAGATGCCATTTAAAAACCGGTGTAAGAAATGCTCCTCGTTGAAGCTTACCGAGATACTCGATGTCTGTTGTGCCACCGGCTTGTTGGCTTGTTGCATGTACCAATCTTGCAATCTAATGTAGGATAATGTAAGTATCTCCTTGGTCTCATCCGGTACGAATGGTTGCCCCAGCTCGAATTGCCGCACCAATGAGGCAAACGGAGAGTTACGGGCTGACGTGGTCCCTTTCGATTTGCCCTTGTTTCCACCTCCCCTTCTACCAAATGTCGTCTTCACAGGCGACGACTGGGCCCGAACTGCAGTAACGGTCTATGCCTGACAGCACACGGTAGCAGATTTGGTGGGCTCCTTCGGTGCATCACATGGCTCCGGTAGTGCTGGTAGCTCCGGCACATCATGTGGCTCTGGTTGTGCTTGTAGCTTCGATGCTCCTGGGCGGACGTCGAAGGAGATGTCCTTCTTGGGCCACTGGATAAATGTGCTAATGGCATCCTCTATTGTAACGATCTTATCGTTTAGGGGCATCTCCAGCGTGATGTCCTTACAAATTTCATGTACACCATTGACATGGACCTTCGCGTAGCCTGGTTCTAAAGTATGACCGTGCATAATCGCCCCTTCACCGAATGCATATGCACATCCCCAAGCAGCTTGCAAGGGAACAGAGCCGTTGGCAAGCCTCACTTGTAGATTGCACGGTGTGGCCATCTACACAAGGGTACAAAAGTAATTAGCTAACACGTCGAACATTAAAGTCTATCTAAGGAGCATTGCAAACATGTTACCAAGGTGTCGTCAGGAGAAAATCTGTCTTCATCCATGTTCGTCTCAGGGGCGGACGCGCAGCTGCTCCGACGGTTGGTTGGGCTAAACTGCGCATGTGCTTCTTGGGCTTGCACGTTCCATGCCTGCCTCTCTGCAACCTCCCTTTGCTCCATCCTTTCCTCAAGGCTTCATAACTGACTATCGAACTGCGCTTTGAGCCTTTCCTTAACCCTTTCCTCAATCAGGGCTACTAGTCGTTCCTTACGCTCGACTTTGCTTCTCTTCCTACTCCGGTACATGTTCGAGTCATGTGGGAATCCCATTTTTCAGGGAACGAAAACACCTAGGCCTCGGGTGCGACCCGAGTGCTCCTTGTTTCCCAAGGCATCGGAGAGTATGTCTTTCTCTCTGTCCGAAGTGAAAGAGCCCGAGCAAGATTCCGTGCTCAACGATATTAGGTGTTGGGCCACTTCCTCATCAGCGGAGTTTGCAAAGGACACGCCGTCCAAAGAAGTGGGACATGGCCTCGCTCTTACCCAGTTTCGTGCATGCGGGTCCACGATGGAGGCAAACGGCAGCGCGACCTCCTTCTGGACTGCCTCGTCGTCCTCCCTCGTCCATTGCGCGGTCTTGCCCGCGTACTCAGTTGACCCGAGTCTGTGTGGGTGGGTGTTTTTTGACTGGACAGTCTTATGCGCTGAACTTTGAAGCACGAACTCTTCCGTCGTCTTCAACTCAACAAATCGTCCTTAGACGTCTTCAGAGATGAACCCGTACTTCTGGAACGAAGTTATTTTCTTATTGACGTAATTAGTGATGAGGACGCTCTTGAAGTTCTTCCAAGCCTTTCCCACCACTAGCAACGCGTACCGTTGCAGTGCAGGCTTTGGAGGCGCGGTAGGAGCCCCATCATGCGGATCGACTGCCGTCATGGTGTATCGGCTCTAAGGCCTTTTACTAAGCCCTCTTGGACCGTACCTGTTTCCTCCTACGTTGGGCGCGTCATTAGACCCATTCGAAGGCGAGGATTGATGAGACATCATCTTGTATGATGCAAGGCTTAGAATATGTAAGTTAAGAGAAGCAAATTTCAATTAAGAGTAGGTAAGTTAAGGCAAGCCGATGCATAAAATGTATGTACTTGTTATTCATACAACGAATCATGTCTTCTATCACAAATTGAACTGAAGATTGTATTATATTGCTCTCAGATAGGGGTTGGTTCAAGATTTTAAACCTTCAACCTTAATCACGAATGGGCTAACAATTAATTCGGTGAATAAGGCCTTGAACCCTTACTACCTTAATATGCACTAAATCAACAATAGACTACCCTTAATATGCACTAAAACAGTCGAACAACACTAAAACTGACCCACTCAATCAGACGTTAAGCACACCAATAAACAGTTAAGATAACAAAGTGTATTTAGTTAAGCATCTAAATAGCACAGCTACTGATATAACAATCTGCGCATGGATCAGAAAACCAGGATGCTATGACTGATAGCACAATCAAGATTAGACCATAAGCTAGTATATATAATGAAGTGCTGACAGAAAGGTAATAACAGTCAAGAACAAGCTATTAGCCAGGTATACTCTAATCAGTGAATGAATCTACACTTTCCAGCATATAAGTCTATGGTTCAAGGCCTAGTTCACGGAAATAAATATTCTAGTCATCACAATACCCATTATCATCATCGAGCAAGTAAGGCAACAAAAAATGGAGAACAATTCTCAGAAAACTCACAGAGGGCACAGGGAGGGAGGGGGACACCACCGAGGGGGGAGGGCGCGGCCGGGAGTCGCCGCCAAGTGGGGAGGGCACCGCTGAGGGGGAGGGCACGGGTGGGGAGGGCACCGCCAAGGGGGACGGCACGGGAGAGGGAGGAGGGCGCGGCCGGGAGTTGCCGCCAAGTGGGGAGGGCGCCGCCGAGGGGGTGGGCACGGGGGAGGGAGGAGGGCGCCGTCGAGTGAGAGCGCTAGGGTTGCAAACTGAGATTGTGTGGGACTTAGTAAGTGGCAAGTGTGGGGCAATGGGTTTAGCGCAGGAGAGGGGCATCCCAGACAGTTTTGGGCTTGAACCGTCCGGGATAAAGTCATCCTGGACGGTTTAAGCCCAGAACCGTCTGGGATGAGCCAGTTTTATTTTTTTTACTGTCAATATTTATTTAAGTTTGTGTCATTAATTATAATACATACATATATCTCATTAATTTTAATCAATACATATATCATATTAATTATAATAAATACATCTCATTAATTTTAATCAATACATCTAACTAATTGTAATTAGTGTACATCACATTAATTATAATACAAATATGCATCTCATTAATTATTTTTTTGTACAAAAATTATCCCTTTACGATGATCAACACGTGTGTAACTCGCTTCCTCAGGTTGGTCTTCCTGGATCGGGACGCTGGTACCAACAGGAGCCAACTCGTCAAACTGATTGTAGGCTTCTTGTTGGACAGGTCGGTTACATAGAGGACTTTAACAACTTGGTTAGCGAGAAGAAATGGTTCATCTTGGTATCCGACATGTTCGAGGTTCACAGTTGCTTGCCTTTAATTTTAACAGTTCCAGCACGGATGACAACCTTGTGTATTTGAACTTGCAACCCGGGAACAAAGGTTTCTCTGAGTCATCCATCAAGCCTCAGAATTTTACGTGCTCCCGCTCATCACGGTTCCCTTCTGCATCCAGTAGCATCTGATCCAGATTGTCATCATGAAACCTATCCTCATCGAAAGCACAGTCAATATGTACTTCATCGACGATGATACTACTACTTGGTCCCTGCGTAATCTGCTCTTCACCGTGACTGGTCCAACATGTATACCCCCTTTTGAAACCCCGTAGAATTAAATGTGCTTCGATCTGCGCTGGGTTCCGAAACATCCTCAAATTCTCGCAGTCAATGAATGGATAAGGCATAAATTCCACTCCCTTGATCAACATATCTTCCTCTGCAGCCTTTCTAAAAGCGGAGAACCATTAATGTACTCGATGCTCGCACGATTCTCAGTGTACATCCAACTTCGGTCCATATAAAAGAACGAATGGATATGTAAACATATGCATGTAAGCTGCATCTTCAGTGTAATACAATTAGAACAAATGGATCTACATAAAGCTATAGCAAATGTATCTACAACAAGCTAGATCTAGAAATTGACCAGCTTCATTTCCCTCTTTGCCAAGCTAGATCTTAAATATAACACAAATATGAACCAATTACTACTTTACATCACAGAGAACAAATGGATCTACACCTAGTTGTAGAATTGGTCAGCTTCTGTTCCCACTTTACCAAGCTAGATCTAAAATATAATGCAATTTTGAAGCAATTACTAACCTTAGATGACCTGGAGCACAAGGATCTACAATTACACCTCCAAATCTAGGGTCTCTCTCACCAGAACGCCTCTCAATCGCAGCCACGTCGAAAATATCTAGGAAACCCTATAAATACAGAGGAGGTCGAGGCTCTCTGTTTGTATATATATCAGAATTGATCATCACAAACGGTTTGTGGATAAAACCGTCTGTGATATTTGCAAATCGCAGACGATTTTATCCACAAACCGTCTATGATGTTCTCCGTTATCACAAACGGTTGGATGCCTAAAACAGTCTGTGATGATACCTTTTGTCTTCAAGCTCGTGCGGCTTCGAAGAAAACCTTTCATCTTCCCCGCGTTTCATTTCCCCAACGAAGTTCGTAATTAATTGCACTTCTGCAACCTCGCACTATATATGGTAGCGTTAAGAGTCTAAAATGTACTCGATCGATCGCATTCCACAGAACACCATGAGCAGCTCAAACTCCTCTGTCGGCTCCGCCGCCCCACCGCCTCCGCCACCTCCACCGTCTTCGCCTCCTCAGCCCCTGCGGCAAAGGCTGCGGCGCCACAGCGCCATATCCACGAATCCGCCGGTCGTGGCTTATCGACGGCCCCCTCCACCAGCCACCTCGGGCTCCGCTTCGTCCGCCTCAGCAAGCGCTAGAAACAAGCGTCCGGCGTCGCTAATACTAATCTCCTCCTCCGACGATAGCTAAGACTCGTCGGAGGGCTAAAATGATGGCTGGGAGCTGGAGGATGACCCAGACAGAGCTGGTTCGAGTGAGGACCCCGACGGCCGCACCACGACGACTCCGGCGACGACGAGGAGATTGACTAGGCGTAGCTAGTAGATAGGGATCAAAAATTTTGTATATATGTGATGCATGCAAGCTAGCTAGTTCTATATATATATATATATATATATATATATATATGTATGTATGTATATGAAATGAATGCATGTTTTCTTTAACCGCATAAGTTCGTTTAATCATCAAAGACGGTTTGTAGATAAAACCGACTGTGATATTTTCTTAATCATAGACGGTTTTATCCACAAATCGTCTGTGAAATTCCCCTCATCATCACAGACAGTTTGTGAATAAAACCGTCTATGATGTATGTCTCATCACAAACGGTTTTATCCACAAACCGTCTCTGATGAACCACGTAATATCAGAGATGGTTTGTGGATAAAAACGTCTGTAATGTGGTGCGCAAGTCTCTTCCGAGATGGTTTTCTTAAAAAAATCGTCAGTGATGACGTATCTAATATAACCTTTTTTGTAGTAGTGTTCCTTGCATTTTTTATATTACATCAAAGGAAAAATAACATCCACCGTGAATATTATTTTTGCTATCTGAGCACTATATCAAAATACACCCGGCGTATCATAGCGCGCGTCTCTATCTAGTTATTAATTAGATCTTGGACCACTGCACATGTTAGACTTGGTTTAACTTTACGGCGGCTTATAATACACAGTTTCGTTCTGTAGTTTTGGATATATGATCTAATGGGAAAAAAGATTTTCGCCGTGACCACAACTTGGAGCGACTGAACTCTATCCGTAGAAGACCCTATTTCTACGTTACTTATCTAAAGTGAGTTATAATAGTATATAATATCTATTAGTTCTAAACATAGCACATTGGAGTTAATCCTTTTACATAAAACGATGATAAAGTTGAAAATGAGGTGTTATACATATGTGGGTCCGCCCCATGCTGGGTTAGACTTTGTGAAATTTGGGTCAGGACGTTACAGATGGTATCAGAGTATCAACCTTTACTGCACATACTTGTGTGAGATAGGGAAGTGAGTATATGGCGCATGGCGCATATGGGCCCGAAGTGGCCACACGACATAGCATATTTACCAGCATTGGATGCATGAATGTATACCGAAAGGTGATTCTGGGTATTTGCCAAATATATAGTGTGCTGTTGAGTACATCAGCCTTTAAAGAGGGGTGAATGTAATACCTCGACTTGTTAGCTTGAAGGCCTATGTGGTCTATGTGTAGCGATGATAGGATTAGTCCAACATTACTCATCTAAAGTGAGTTGTAATAGCATATATTGTATGTTAGTCTCAAACATGGTACTTCTAGATTAACTCTTTTACACAAAGTGAAGGAAAAAAATATAAATGAGATACTGTGTATATGTGAATCTATCTTATAGTGAACTGAATTTTGAGCGATGTGTATACGTGAATCTATCCTACAGTGAACTGAATTTTGAGCGAAATCTGAACATGGCGTTACGTATAGAGCGTTGCTGCTGAAGCTACTGCGGAACAAAAATACATGTCATTCTTTTCAACACTAGCATGGTCGCGAAGATTGTCAAAGCGAGTGATGTGCAGTGCAGGAGCACTATGCAGAAACTGTTCAGAGAGAAGTGGCTAGGCCTTCGAATTAAACCACAGCCTACAGTGACCACGAATGGATATGATTGGTCAGTTTGGATTGTACCTTCTTCTTTTTTTAAAAAAAAAAAAAGAAAGAGAAAGAAAAAGACTATTTGGACTTTTGGAGAACGGTGTAAGTGGAGAATCGACGGATGCATATCCATTTGTCAATGTTAAATATTTGACTTGTATTTTTAGGGCTCCTGATCTTGTGACTTGATTGACTCTATATGCTACGAGCGAGCCTATGACTAGGTATTCTTTTTGTGGTGTACTCTTGTGTTCTGTTAAGATATACATGGACAAATCGATTATATATATATATATATATATAAGGAAATACACTGTAAAATAGAACCGAGAAAGGATCATGTATTGAGTGCAAATCGACTGTGTATACAAAATCTTTAGGTATATACATATTTTTTTAATAAGCTGTTGTCGATAGAATTCTCATAAATCATTTTCGTGTGTAGGTGTAACAGGATCCAACAGGCCACGACAATGTGTTGGACTGGGGTTATTTCAAGTTTATCTGCTGAACGCAATTATGGAGCCACCTAAGAAGATGAAGAGATTAGTGTGAAAGAGGGAGCTTGATGGCAGGCAAACAAACTGGGCTCCTGCAATGTTGCTTTCCCTCGATTCCCAATTATTGCGGCCATGACTTGTGAGCAGAGTTCACAATATCGATATTGCGATAATCAACCATATCGAGATTTTCGAAAATCGGTAAAATTTGGTCGAAAATCGGTAGAAATTGAAGAAGTTTGAATTTTAAACTCAGCGGTACGAAAAAATCGATTTATCAAGTGATTTAGCTAATTTTTGACCGGTTTTCTTCGATTATCAACCGATTTTCAAGCTTTGATTTTCAAGCGATTTTTTCGATTTTCAGCACACAAAAGGAAAACTGAAAAAAAAAATTAAAAAGTCATAATTAATCTAAAATCACCTTAGATAAATTTCAACAATTTTTGAATTCATTTAATACTTTTGGGAAATCAAAAACAACAATTAATGAAAAGGAACAGAGACACTGTCGTATTTTTATAAAAATTAACAAGTTTGATCATGCTCTTAAATTTTAATGGTACCATCAAGAGTTAGCGAGGATCATGTACTAAAATTTTCAGAAATATTAGACATCATTTAGTGCCCCTAGAAAATCAAAAATAGAAGAGCATATACAAAGGCAATAGCACTTTTATAATTTTTAAAAAAATACACAAGTCTGATCATCATCTTAAAATTTTACAGCATCATTAGAATTTCTTCTGAACCTCACACAAAAATTTTAAGAAATATTAGAATTCATTTAGTGCCCCTAGAAAATCAAAAACAGAATAGTATATAAAAAGACAGTAGCACTGTCAGAATTTAAAAAAATACACAGATCTGATAATCATCTGAAAATTTTACAGAATCATTAGCATTGCCTTAAGACCTCACACAAAACAAAAAAAATTCAAAAAAAAATTAACACTTTTTGATAAACTTTTCCAAATTTTTTTAATTTGAATTCCATCGGTTTACTAAGCGGTTTTAGATATCAAATCGGCTCGGTAAGGTCGATTATCGCAATAATCGAGCTGTTATCATCGATAAGTTGAACCCTGGTCGACATAGAATTGCTCTTCAAGTGTTGCCATTTTTTTCCTTGTGAAAATATGTCATTTCTCACTGTAGGTTCAAGACAGTATGGGCATGATATCTACCTGATGTGCCTGTCCACAGCATATATAACGAATCTCTGTTTGACACCACAAGGTTTCTTAGTCATGAGCACTCACAAGTGATTGTGTCGACATCAGTGTAACATGGTTACTATTCTGTATCGCATAAGAACAGGTGATTTGCAGACATTTCATTCGACATGAAATTGGCAGCGACATTTGCTATGCATTATTAAGCCATCGTACCAAAACTGTTAGCGTATATGCATCGCAAGTCAACCATGGACGCACTCGCAAAGTGTGCGTGGTTACATTGAAGATTAAAGCTACCCATTATTGTTCCTTTGCTTCACTTGAAATAAGGTCAATATCAACGACAGGCAAGTACGCATGATTGATATCTAGCAACCACCATCTGGGATCTAAACAAAAACATTAGTACATTACCCCAGGTGCTGCATTTGAAACATTCCTACCTCAATGAAGCAGGAAAGACCAATGCTTCTGGCTAGAATAACATATAATTTGATTCCAGATGGAACCAAGACACACATGATGACTTCAAAACTATACAATAAATAGGCGCAGAAAATGCTGGGCACTACACAAAGTATAGCAATGAAAAAGAAAGGAAAAATAAACAGAAAATCGGAAGCACAGCTATATATTCTCAGTCACAATAATCTTAGCACAGAGCACAGGCTACAATAAGTTACAAATATGTCATGCTATAGCATTAATTTGTCCTCGGCTGTCAGAATTCCAATTTCTCTCTAGCAGTCGAAATCTATAATTTTTACTCCATGACCAAGACCAGAACAACATCAGTTAATTAACTGACTGACTAAATGTACAACACTGGAACAGTTTTCTAAGCTCCACAACACATGGTAATGAATCATCACGATCATATTCTTCAATGAAACGAAGCCTATGGCAGTCTTCCAAAGCACCAAGTAACACGATCCCATATTGGCTGGTGCTACTGATCTGCAGATAAGGAACTACTTTTATTTTCTGTTCATCTGTGGGGGTGCTGCGGAGTAAGGAGGAGGGCCATAGAACGGACCCCCTAATCCCTGGAAACTTGGACGAGGGTTTGGAGCACCAAGGAAAGGAGGTGGCATGTTGCTCATGGGATAGTTTACAACAGGAGTAAATGATGGATAAGCGCCATAGGGCACTCCCGTCATTGGGACAGCAGGAATTGGCATTGCAGTAGGTGGTGGTGGTGGTGGGACTGGGGTTGGCATTGAAATTGGCAGTGGTGGGGGTGGGGGCGGGGGAGGGGGTGGTGGGGGGCTAGATTCTGGTGGTGGAGGATCCTGAGGCGGCGGCGGTGGTGGTTGATATGTGTCAGGATGCGGAAGTGGGGGTAGTGGTGGCTGTGATTGAGTCTTAGGAACATATAAATCGTTCTCTATCTTCTGCCTTTTGTTGCCAGAAGAGTGCTCCTCTACTTTTTGCTCAATGTTGTCTCTGGCAGCTCGCGAAGACAAAACACCATTGAGGATCTCGTGCTCGCCACCATCTGTTTCCTGTGAATACCTCACTGCAGTCAATTGTCCCTTCTCAAGAGAATCAGCATTAGCTGAATCTGGGACAAAGGTAACGGGCACTTCAGAGAAACTTGAGTTGTTAAGCCCTTGATTAGATGGCTCCTGCCTTGCCACGTGTATTCCAAGCCTCTGGCAGAGGTCATCAGCTTTCTTGTATCGGGATTGAGCTGACTGATTATTAATGGCAAAAGTTAGGGCCTGTTTGGTAGAGTTCAGATCCCAGCTTCACCTGAGATCTGAAACTTGTAGGCTAAAATAAAGTGAATTAAGTTTATATTTTTGGTCTAAAATTTGAAAAGATGATCCATCTAAACACTCTTAATATACTCACAGATTCAGCTCCACGGATCTGATGGAGAGCTGGAGCCCTACCAAACACACCCTTAGTACAAAGGAAATAATTCTATTCCCAACACAAGAAACTTTAATTGATTAGTTAGAAGGAGCTTGCTTCCCAGAAAATATACAAAGGTGACATATTAAACTGCTTGCAATGAAATATTCCGGTTGTAAAAAGGTACAGATAGCGGACAACAGCCCCTGCCCTCCCCAGTAACCACTCCCTGCCTATAAAAAGTTGACACCCAAAAATTTCCAAATTTTATAGGGAAGCAATAGCCTTTTTTCTAGAACACCAATAGTCCCATTCATCCCAATAGATGCCCCCTGAGACATTCTACTACACAAGCATGTGAGATGGAAACATGCATTGATGCACTTATGCTGTACAAAAATTTTCTATTCCTTGAGAAGCAGAGTGATCACATCCTTTAAAAAAAAAGGCGTACTGTGATAGAAATTTGCAGTGCCAAATTTTCTAAGAAAAAGGAAGCATTGCTGAACATAGGAAAATACCTGAAGCTGGCTTCTGATTTGTTCCATTTTGAACTCCTGAAAACAAAAGAAACATTATGGGGAACATCAAAAGATCCATCCAACAAAGTCTTTGTTCAATCAAATAGATTGTGCACTTTCTTTAGGCCTTTACTTTACACACCTGCTCATGGAGTGCTTCCTTCAAATGAGAAATCATAGTGGCCCTGAGTGATTCTGATGTTTTGAATTGTTCAATGGAGTTTCTCAGGATGCTATGTTGTTCCTGCAGCTCCTCCACAAAGCCAGATCCATTACTGTTCCCTGCCAATATGCAAGAGAAGGTATTTGAGCTACAAAGATTGATGAGTGATGACTAGAGGCAATCTAAGGAAAGAAGACAATCAAAGGTAGTTGATTAACTTGCAGTCTTATAAACAATCAAAGGTAGTTGATTAACTAGCAGTCTTATAATGTAAAAACAAAAGTCTAAGGGTGTACAGTTGTACACAGCTGAGTCCACACAGGTTGGGCCAGTTTAGATAGGTTTGGAAGGAGGAACTAGTCGTCAGGTTGGGTTGGGCCAGGCTGTTTTCAACAGGGTGACTAGTTCTTAGGAAAAGACACATAGCCCATAGCTTGTATTCTCCATGGTGCAATGCTCTGCATAAGATAAAGATATTTAATCTCTGTGCTAGTAGTTACTTTGTTCCCCTCCCAAGCCAAGGGATCCATCCACCGCAATCACAAAGCTAACCTTGAAGCTGTTTGTTGACACCACCAACTGCATGATCTAGTCGAAGTCGAAGAATCGTGGAGAAGCCTTATTGCCACCTCAACCACCAGGGAAGTCACTGCTGCGAGAGGACAGGGACAAGACTGCTGGAGAAGTGTCATTGACGCAATCATCAGAGGGGATGTCTTTTATCAGAGGGGACGTCGAAAAGAGAGGGGAATAAAAAGAAGAGGTCTTTGTCACAGTGCAACCTCTCTTGTCCCCTGAGCATGAGGGCTTACACAGGGTACATCTCATTCTACAAACCAATTGGGCTAAAAGGTTTCCCCAGTTCCAACCCACACGTAAAGCAAGCCCGTTGCTCATTAGCTGTGCTACCCACTCCAGCCCAGTATTAGTGGGTCTACCTAGGTCAGGTCGGGTTGTTGGACGGTTCCATGCAGACCGTCAACTTGAATAGCATGAGAAAAAAACTTCACAAGTAGTACTTGTAAAGCACCAGAATAATACTGAAACGCCTGATAATCACTGTTACCTGCAGGCTATGTGCTATATATTAATTACTAAATACTAAATGATATGTACAAGAATATCTTATGGATATATATCTTACCTAAATAAGAGTTATTTCCATACTCTTTGTTGAGATTATCGACAGAGCTAAGAGCAACTTGGCATTGCCGCATTAGCGTATCCTCATCTATAGCAGCATTCAACATATGCTTGTAGCAAGAGACAACCTTCTCCAGCAGCTCTCCACCAGGTTTTTTCTGTAAATATATAAAACCATAAAAAGTTGTACACAATATATACCACAGGCATAGCTGAAAGATATAGTATCAGCCAACAGGAATCAGATAAGATCACTTACCGACTTATATTTGAGCTCCTTATACCTTCTAGAGAAGTCTTCCTTCAGAATTTGTCCTTGAGAGCCTAATATTTTACGATCTTCCCATATGTCAACCTGCAATATTTACAGGAAGTCATTAGATTGAACAGTTATTATCTGCCAGGAAAGTGAGACATAAATATAGACCAAATCATGCCCAAGTGAGTGAATTTACTAAGTAGGCAATATTTACATGTGCAGGCAATCTCTCTCTGTTTTGTGCACCACAAGACTTCACCAGGGCAGACACAACAGAAAAGAATGCAGAAAGAAGCATAGATGCTAGTTAATTTACGAGGCCACCAATATTTACTAATGTAGAGTCACAGCTGGACCTCAACAATTCATCAGGGAAGATCTGATAAACTCATTATACTTTTCAGTTAGCTTAACATAACTGGCCTGAGCAAGGATGAGAAAAGATAACCATGCAATGGCGGTTGCAGCAGGCAGCACAGGTGAAAAGAAGAATGGACAGAACTAACAAATACAAGAAGAAACCTACCAAGAGATGCCATCATACAGTGATGTGCAAAGAGATGGTTACAGAAGGGACGCAATGCAAATGGGCATTATAACAAACTTGCCCTCAGCACAAATGTGGCGCAAAAGCCATGTAACAGGAGACAATTCGTCAACTGTAGACTAGTATCAGTGTTCAAGGGTTGATCTGCTTGGGTGCTGTGGGTAATGGTGGATCCATAACTTCTTACGCGTGGGATATGATGTATAACTTCGTATTTCTGTGATTTTTTTCTAATGGATGCCGGGGTTCTTTTCTTTTAAAAAAAACTATGGGGCTCAACACAAGCACGAGTTAGCTAGCCCAGCACAGCTCATGCTCAACTAGAATGCTATGCTCTCCGAGAAAGTGAAAAGCACAAATTTTAAAGAATATTTAAGGGCGTGATTTGCAACCAACCAACAACCTACTCCACTACTAACAATAGTACTTTAGGATTTGTGCAATTTAGTTTGTCGAAGAGAATAGATGTTTCCTACTAACGTGCCCATGCACGGCCCCATTTTTCTGTTGTGTTCGACTGTTATTGTTACCTATTCAATTTGTCAGATGTATGTGTTGCCATTTGCCAAAGAGAGGGTCGGAGTCAAGGGCAACGACCCATGTGAAGAGACTCCCTCCCTTGCAAAGGCTTTTGATGCAAGCTTTTTTTTGTTTCATTTACACATAATGTTCACTTCGCACTGTAGCTACGGCACAGTGGCGATGGGAAATAGATTGGACTGATTATTTTACTTATTAGTTATTTCATTTCGGTTAGTTTCCTCATTAGGAACAACCTTTTAGGTTGTTTCTAACTATTAGGCTGTAGCACATCTATATAAGGAGGGCATTGTAATCGTTTATTAAGCGAGAATGAGTTAACTCTCTCCTAGAAGTCTTCTTCCCGGTATATATCTATCCATAGTTATTAAAGCTAGACCGGCAAGCGAACCGATCAAGGCACCGGTTCACCAGTTTAACCAACCTGGGTTACAAATTTCGCCGAGATTTCGGATATCTTGGCCGAAATTTCGGATTTCGGCCGGGGCCGAGATTCCAAATCTCGGTGTAATAAAAAAAATTCAAAATTTCGGTTTTGCTACAGTTCGGTAAATCTTGACGAGATTTCGGCCTTTTGGACCAAGATGATGCCTTTTTGGACCGGTTTTGATGTTTTTAGGACCAGATTTCACTCCAAATTTTTTGTGGAGAATTGTAACGCCTTTTATGAGGAATACATGTGAAAATTTTGCAAAAAAAAAAGTACATATACAAATTATGAACTTGAACTGAAAAAGAAAACTACAGCCACACCATATTATGAAGCACTGACTAGCAAAGCAAAGCGAAGCAGAGAGAAGAAAGAGAGCTCACCACAGCACAAACACAAACCCACTCCAACGGGGATAGTTCTATTGTAAATGGTAACAAATGAGGAAATATGGAGCAATAGGAACATAGTAACCGACGGGGATAGGGTATTAATTTGCTTGATTCCAGAGCAATACCAATATAAGGCTTTGAACTAGAATAGTTAATACATTCCTGTATTAACTCACAGAAGCTACAGCATAACAGCTGCATGCAAAATGTAATTCATTTCAGCTCACATTTGATAGTAGAAAGTTGTGCAATCTAAGGAACATTTTGCTGCATTTCATCATTTGCAGGTTGCTTTACAGTGGCCTGGTCTGCCTGCTGGTGCCAAGTTTGATCCGTCTGATTTGGAATTGCTTGAACATTTAGAAGAAAAATTGGTCTGGGAGGTTCAAAGCCCCATATGTTCATTGATGAATTTATTCCAACTATAGAGAACGATGAAGGAATCTGCTATTCACACCCTGAAAATCCTCCTGGTAGATGGTATAGGTGTTTATGAATTCATTAGTTTGTTCATGTTCTGAACTAGGTTCCTGCTCATCCTTATAGGTATGAAGAAAGATGGAAGCAATGCCCCCATCCTGCAGGACCAAGCAACTCACATTAACCTTTTGAAATCATTGACATGCATGAAATTTGTGGTGTAGATCAAGACCTTTGATTAGACCAGTTTTCTGTAAGAAATGATTTGAAGGAAGACCAATAATAATTGAGAAAATGCTTGTATATTTGCAAAAATGGAAACTGCACATTTGTGCAACAGCACAAGTCTTTAAGCAATTGAGGAGTTTAGCTGATCTGCATCTAGCCGTTGTCCAGATTCTTGCTTACCACTAAAGACAATTTGGCATATAGTACCGGTGTCCTGGTAGGAGAGGGAGCGTGGAGTGGGGGATTCGGCCGGAGAGGGAGGCGGCGGCGAGGGCGAGAGTGGCGACGCGGCCGGTGCGGGGATCGCAGGAGACACCCGGCCAGGCGCAGGTACAGTCAGCGTCCTCGGACCAGGCGCAGGAGATCCCCGACTTGAAGACCACCAACGCGAGCACGGCCGTCGTGAGCGACGGCCACTGCCGGTATGGCGAGGAGAACGACGAAATTTTGGTCATTTTGGCTGAAATTTCGGTTTTCCCGGCCTCAAAATTACCGGATTTCAAATTTGCTTTTTGACTTTCGTCCAGATTTTGGCAGAAATTCCAAAATCTCGCCGAAATTTCAGATTTCGGCCACCTCCGAGATGTGGTCCAAAAACGAAATTTGAAACCTAGTAACTAACAGTCAAAATGGTTCAACCCTGGTTAAAAAATAGCAATATGTTAATATTTTTCGAAACTATTTGGTCAAGATTACATGTATATGGCATAACATAAATCACATATATAAATCTAGTTCCCTTCTAAACAACACTCATGGTCCAGCCCACTTGGTTTGCGTGTGGGGAGGGAGCCCAAAGGTCATAGGTTTGAACCCCTGACCTCCAAATGCTAATAGAGTATTATTTTCTCTGGCTTGTTTAGAGAAAACGATCCTTTAAGTGACCGGACCAGGCTTTTGGTTCAAGTTTTTTCGGTTCAACCGCTTGTTCGGTCCAGTTTTCCTAAATATTTGTCTATCCCTCTCCCAGTACGGTAATCCCCCTCAATCCATAGCCATCCATCATCTTTCTGTGTAACATTTACCAATATGAACTACATGTTGGGGGAAGGGTCTATAGACACCACCAAGAGCGATATAGCAAGGATCGCCGCGTAAGAGCTGAGCCAGAGAGCAATACGTGCCGGATTGCTCCCTTCTCGAGCCACCATGAGGAGGCACAAAGGCTGATAGTTGTGTGGGCCGGACCACTACCTCCACGTCGGCTGGTGGGAGCTAATATACAAAATAGGACTTTGTTAGCAACTTAAACATCCAATGTCGCAGATAAAGAGGCACTTTGTTGACAACAAACTCGTCCTTTTGAACAAAGTAACAATGAAATGGCCGTACTTCACAAGATTTGAGCCAAAGAATAGGTGGATGTGGTGGTCCTGATGACTAGCGGGAGGCAGGTCAAGCGGTTCTCCTAACAAATCTGCAAACTCGACAAAAAATCTTGCATCAAGTCCATGAGTAGCTACCAATGTTCTAAATAACGGTAAACAGTTAACGAACGGTCACCCCACCTTTTAGTGCTTATACGGTAAGCGGCCTTGTAAACGGTTTTACTATTTAAAATTCAGATAAATATATACATGTTGCAGTAACAAAACAGTTCTTCGATTGCCAAATAGTCTAGTGGCATTTTTGTATGCTCTCATAGTCTCACCTCTACTTTTGATATGTTAACTTGGTCAAATTGATCAGGATAGAAATTCTTAATGCATGACAAGACTCCTTCCATAACTGTCTTCCTTCTCTATCATGAATCCCTATAAAAGTAGTTGGGGATTAAATAGTAAGAATCATATGAAGTGGGTTATCAAGCTTCCCATTAACGTAGAAGTCAATGGCCTCTATGAATGGCTTGAAGTTAGCAAGCACATCTTTGAAGACCCTCTTACTTAACTCTTTTTACATCTAGTAAACCACCGTAGACAAAACCCATGCTCTCCATCAACACCACAAAGCAATTTCACTAAAGGTCCAAAAATCTTTATAGCCAAAGACACTTGATTCCAGAAATGAGAGGACATCACAATGGCATAAGTTGCCTTTCCTTTCACTGACTTGGACTCAAGGCAAAGTCGATCCTCGAGAGAACCCTAGAGAGATGAGATTGTGCTTTTATGGGGATTGTGGCTACATGGAATAGGGTAAGCCTTTTTCTATTAGTTGGGCTGGCCCGTGATAAAATAGACCTATTAAACATTAACGACCGTTAAACCGAATAAACGGCCCGATAAAATAGACAAACCTTGAAATGCCAATAAACGTAACAGGTAGGGAACTTTTACCTTTTTAACGGCCGTTTACGAGGCCTTAACGGCCGTTTTTTAGAACAGTGCAGCTACGGAATGACCGTGCCGACTCTGCGCCAAGCGACTTGGTGGTTCTTCCACCAAAAAGACATGGTGAGGATATAGTATTCCCAAAGAACGGATACAAGAGCCCAGAGCCACTAGGCACCTTGCATCACATCAAAATTGTCCAAGGAGAAAGCGTAGCAAACAACAAAGAAGTCCTCGCTGACAATGCAAATAGGTAGGTATTGCATGTCCCAGGGTTGGTCATGCGATCACTGCTAGACACACCACCTGAAGCTCAAACTATAGCTAAAGAGGCATAACTCATGGCCATTGTTTGTACCATAAGTTGCATGGTTTGATGAGTGGTGCTCCCAACCAAAGTGCGCAAGTAAATCAGGGAAAGGTTATCGCTAGCCACAAAAGACATATCATGGTCTTCATTGTCATCCATCACCTCTAACCAGAATAAGTGCTTGCACTTGTGGCCACGGACAAAGATCTTGTCACAATTAAAATGAACACCCTTGTAACGTTAATTGGGCATCTCATTTGGCCGTAGGGGGCGAAAGGTACATGCACTAGACAACAGAGTAGGCGTTGGGAGTGTTGGGTAGTCGTTGGCCTTCGGGGCCACAATGCAACCACCCATCAATGGCACCAAGATGATGGCCATCTAAAGAGCAGTCTGGTTACGCAACTCAACATTCATCTATAGTGACCTAGACAACTGATCACTTACTGCTAGGTAGAGCCTACGGCAAATCAAAGCATCAAATATCTCCACTTTCTAAGTGAAGAATGTCGGGTTCGTATCGCATTGGCTGCCACATTGGATATTGGACAATATGTTCCCTGTCTTAGTTTTGAGTTCATAAATTTAAACTAAACTAGTATATTTACACACATAAATACAACAACAACCAAGCCTTTTGTTCCAAATAAGTTAGGGTAGGCTGGGAATGAAACCCAATCAAAGTCAAACCCCCTAAACTTTTGACCTTATGTCATGGTTCTGATGTGTGAATCACTAACTTCCATTCACTCATATCCAACATCAACTCTTTGGAAACATTCCAATCCTTCAAATCTCTTTTAACTGCTTCTTCCCACGTCAATCTCGGTCAACATTTATCTCTTCTTATGTTTTCGAGACGATTTAAAATTCCACTATGCACCGGTGCCTCGGGAGGCCTCCGTTGGAGATGTCCAAATCATCTCAAACGATGTTGGACAAGCTTTTTCTTATATTTACACATATCTTCTTAAACAATAATATGGGTAAATATCCAAAAGGACAAATGAAGAAAGGGCAAACAATGGAGTAGTGATTGGGCTGGCTAGCTCACCACATGCCCAAAGATGAGGGCTTGGGGAGCAAATCCTTTTTTTGCGCCACCGCCACATATAGCAAGTCCTCTAGTCCACTTTGATCTGCTTCGCTGCTTCCATATACTGATTTTCAATTCTTCACCACCACTGCCATTAATGGTTTAGACCTTCGCGCCAATGATCCATGACTCATCTCCGCCACCCTACCACTGCCCTATGGAATCCCTATGCTCCAATCAGCGACTTTTGAGCTGTCACTTGATGGATTAGTGTGATGCAGTCCCAATGTTCTAAACAATGGTGAACGAACGGTCACCCTACCTTTTAGTGTTTATATGGTAAGCAGCCTTGTAAACGGTTTTACTATTTAAAATTCAGATAAATGTATACATGTGTTTGCAGTAACAAAATAAGTATCTAATTCATCTTTTTTCATGCATATAGAATAGAACAACAAGACTATCAACAATTGTTCACAGCGATGACATAACGAAAAAAAAGATGACATGATGTGATGTGACTGTAATTGAAGAATCATAATTGAATGCATGAACAACTCAAGTGGCAATAAAAAGTAAAGCTAGCATTCATCTCATGTATGCCATAATGTTATGTCATATGGCAATCTTGCAACTTTACCCAAATAAACGGCCCGACAAAACGAGCCTGTTAAATGTTAGTGGTCGTTCCGAATAAACAGCCCGATAAAACGAGCAAACCTTGAAATGTCCATAAATGTAATGGGCAGGGGGCCTTTACTGTTTTAACGGCCGTTTAAAAGGCCTTAACAGCCTTTATTTAGAACACAACGCGGTCCACATAACTTTGCTACTCCAATTGAGAAGCCACAACGGTGAGCATTCATCTGTTTCATCCCGATCTATGTGTTTGTCAAATATGACTAATTTTTGCATGATATTGGATTACATTTTTGATTTGTGATTTCATTAGAATAAGTCGGTTGTATTAGACCAATTTCTACCATCGTAGTGGAGCAATATATCGATTGTCAGTCCGATATGTCGATTGATACATTCCAGACTGCCATTTCAAAATGATATGCCATTTTGGTGTCGAAAGACCAGCGATACCGAGATAGCGACTGAAATGTCGACCAATGCAACCAATTTTTACAAGCTTATGTCATACTACTACTAAGCAACACAAGTTATTTGGTATTAAAGCAAGCTAAACCTCTTCTAGTATGCGTTGCATCTGAATCGCTCGGATCAATTAAGCCATCCCAATGGGTCTGCTTTACCATAAAAGGTGGGCAAAGAGAGCTTGTGGTAGCACAACACACCCAAGAAATCAAATTGTGAGCCACTGCTTCCACCAAGTGAAAAGGCCAATCGATGGCCTAGACAATTGGTGTCGGTGGAACAAGGCCCAGCCCAACATCTTCATGCAAGCCTCTATTTGCTTCAATTGCCACGCTATGTCCTCATGAGGCTTGAAGAGCAAATTTATCTTGTCATTGACTTTCAAAAGGGTTTCCAACTTTTCAGTGAGTGCAGCTATAATACTTTTTTTTCAAGAACACGCGAAAGCTTTGCATCATTCCATTAAGAAGAAACCATCCGAATACAAATCAACAACCAAAGGTGCAGACCCAAACGACTACGTTGGAGACCTACCTTACAAAAGAACTAAAAGGACTACTCTAAGAATAAGGAACGACCTACTACGGCAAACATAAGCTACTACTACTCCTCTTGAACTAGCGCCTCCAAGCAGAGTGCTCCAGCCATGCGCCACTGGTGGAACTCGTCTTGTATCTTGCCTAGCAGTTGGCCCAGAGTTGCTTCCTCGTTGTTGAACACTATGGTTTCGTTCATTCTACAGCAACCAAGAGACAAGGATAATGCAAGAGTCTAAACCTTTACGTCTCTTTCCTCTGACCAGTTTACAGACTGATGTCCACCAATCTTCCAAGGTGTCCTGACCTCACGGCATGCAATGCTGCAAACCGATTCGCAAGAAGAAACACGACCAGATATGGGACATCACAACGAAGCCTACCAAAAGATGGTCGATCGACTCCTGGCTAGAGAGGCAGGCAGAAAACGTGGTGCCCGTGATTTTGGAGACCCCGGCGCTCAAGTCGATCGGCTGTCCAGCAGCGCTGTCCAACAGCATTTCACATGAAGTACTTACATTTCAATGGCGCCTGGGACTTCCAGATGGCATTGGCGCAGACGAAGCGCAAGGAACCATGGAAGAAAGCCTTATAAGCCGACTTTGAGCTGTACTGTGCCACAGGCGCAGAACATTGGAAAGATGGAATCTGACACTGGGCTGTTATGGATTACAGAACAATGAATCCATGTTGTAATGTTGGGGTTAATTGGCAGACAATCTGACTGTACATCCACACACGAGCTTTCCTATCTAGTACAATCTCTTATATGATAGCAAAGCCAGTGAACATGGTAAGTAATAAAAATGGAAACTAACAGATCGGTAACTTAAGAGATTAAGAAGCTAACTAGATAGAAAATAGGTAAGTGATCTTTTGTTAACTCAGCTGGACCAGAGAACCTTTCCAACTATATACTTGACACCAACAAAAATCTAACAGTACCACTCCATTTTACTTAGTCTTCAGCTCTACAATTTTGAAAAAAAAAGGAAGCAATTAATGATTGCCTACTGCATGCATCTTAGTTCTGTACACCAAATAAAATAAAACACAACAATTAACATGAAATAGTTATTTGCAAATTTGTTGTGAGACAATAGCTAAAATTATAAATATGAAGGATGTGAGTAATTAAGTGTTTCCATGCATATAAACATCAAGAATATGTTTCACGTACCAGTCTCCGTACAACATTCCGACCAAAATCATCTCCATTGATGAATACATCGTTTAAGGCAGCGGGGATGACCCTCAAGAATTCACTTGTATATCTATTGCCTTCCTTTTTACTACTATTCTGCATAATATCATTTGCAAGGTACAGCAAAGATACCCTCCTGTCACGAGGAGCTGAATGAAACTCGGAATCCCATGTATCAACAACTTGTCGGCAGTGACGATGATGGAAGACACACCAATGTGATAAAGCTTTTCTTTTGTTAAGCATGACATTATATGAATGGGCAAAATAATGCGGCACATAGGGTAATAATCACATAAATAGATAGTTATCAAAAGCAGTCATCTTTGGATACAGTTCAGGAAGGCACGTATTTGAGCAAGGGCCAATGAAAGGCTAGCACAATGCTATTAATTTAACTGGTCATCATGCTGCATGACCAGTTATCAACTGGATGCTACAGGTCAATTGTCACCGTGATCTGCTAATCTGCAATTGTAAGATTAACAACACTGTGCTATGATTTTGCACTTATCGAACCATATAACCACTGTATTGCGCGATTAAGTCATCTATCAGTGAGAACTGATAAGTTGAGATGAAGATGATTAGTATGTGCTGTCTGTGTGTTGTCTCTGGAAAAATCTAACGCACCCCCTTCTATAAAAAAACAATATCTAGGCCACAGTTACACTAAAGCACACGTGAAAAAGAAAGCGCTAAATTAAAGTTGGAGAAAAGTTGCAGGATCACACTTTGGAACTATCCAGAAGGATACTCTCTATACTCTGTTGTGTCATATTAATCTTTGCAAGCTTCTGTGCTAAGATCTGCATGCTGAATCCGGCATTCATGATTGTTTAACTTGGCTTGTTATTTGACAATCTCCCAAATGCCACAGCAAAATGGAAACCTGCAAAACACACACAAGTACCTTAGACCAAATCCATCAGAGTCATAAAAAGGGAGATTCAAAGAGTTCAAGGGAACCACAAATAACTCACCACCGAAATCATGAGTTAAATATAAAATGTGCACCGACAAGGCATACTGGTAAATATTTCAGAAACACCCACTTCTTGATGATACAATAAATGAACAAGATTGTTTTCAATGTCCACATTCGGAAACTATACCACAGACTAACAAGTACAAAATGTAAGATCCATATTTTTTATTCGTAACAATGTAAATTGCACAGATTTGTAGGTGGCAAGCACCTATGCAAAAAGAAAGATGAGAATATAAATCCGCAGACAGGCACTTGAAGGCCAGTTTACTAAGTCACCAAACCAGCATTGATTGGCCACACTCAGATAGAGACAGTCTTATTCCGCCCTTCCAATAGAGGGGCAATAAAAATCTAATCTTTGAGTTCAGGTCATACTCGCAGGCTCGCAGCCCCTCAATATGACACAGAGCTAGGTAGAGAGAGCCGTAAATGAAAGCTGCATCGTCCTTGTGGGGTTGGAGATGAGCAGCAGCAAAGGCTGCAACCAACGAACAAGACTGACTCCAACCGACCTGAGGGCCACACCAGGCTACGAACTTGGCACCCAGGAACACGATGACCCAAAAAAAATCCCATCTTTATCCCTCCATTCAACATAGTCGCCTAAACAAGTCACTAAAAAGCCTAGAAAAGATAGCAATCCTTCCCAGAACCGACCGAATCGGGGAATTCCCACATAACGATACAACATCACCGAGCAAGAAGCATCTTCCGCGCTCCGCCCAAAACACACACCGCCGCCCAGAAACCAGCAACAGTCCGGAGAATCCGGAGGAGAGGGAGCGCGGGGGAGGAGGAACCAGACCTCGCTACGCCTCCGAAACGAGCAGTGGGTTGGGCGCCGGGGGGGGGGGGCAATTGCTAGGGTTTATGGGGATTTCGGGGAGGGGAAGGGTTCGTCCGGATTGTTTTGGGGGGCCGCAGCTGGGAGAGGAGGGGAGGCGCGGGCGCACCGCGCACGCAGTCGCTGGCTGGATGACGAGAGCAGGGGTCTCTCTCTCTCTCTCTCTCTCTGGGTGGCGTTCCGTTCATCTCCGTGAGGAACCACGTCACTGAGCTTATGAAACGCGGGGCCAAGAGCCGTGTGGGTCCGCGTGGCAGAGAGAGCATGGGGTTCGGTTGGTGGGCCGCGTGAAGGTGGAGCCCACGTGTCAGTCACGGGAGAAACGTGGGACGCGAATACGTACGTGATAGGTGGGGGGGGGGTGGCTCCGTTGCGGCGTGCTGCTTTAATGGGCCGTGAAGGTTAGTCTTATTTGGGCCGGAAAATGAGAGCATCGACCGTCCAGTCCATCATTTATGGTTAAGAACCGTTTGTCCCCATTTTTCTAGCTATTTAGTGATATCAAGGTGCAGTGTAGAGCATGGCATGGCATCATCACATCTTTTTTTCCTCTAAGCCCAGCATTCCCTAGAGTCCATTACATGCTTTGAGTTGGTATTCATTCCCCTACGGGATCGAGCACACTGTCACACGAAGAAATCATTGCCTCGATGCGTTAGCCTCTAGTCTTGTTTGTATATTTTTGCAAATTATCCTTATGGTTGCCTAGTTGATGATCCTAACCATATGAACGCGCCGTGAGTAAATACAAGTTGCTAATCTATATAACTCTCTATCAAAAAATATATATTTCTACAATACTTTTCCTGTTTTTTAAGGAAAATCAGCTCACGGAGTGTCTGAGCTACAGTACTTCCTGTTTTAAATTTTCCAAAAGAAAATCGGCTTTAAAAAAAGTTTTCTACAGTACTTTTCTTTCTTTTTTTGAAAGAAAATTGGTTTCCGTTTTATTTCCTTTTTAAAAAAGTTTAAAATATATTCTTTCCCTATTAAACTTAACAAACCGTCCGCAACAACAGGATTTTAGCGGGTAACTATTTGAATGTGGGGATAAAAGGTGATGGTTCGCACCTTCTTGTGACGGGGAGCGAGGAAAAAGGGTCAGCTGCTGTCCCTCCCCTACGGCTGGCAAACGAAGACAATGAGGGTGAAAAGGTAGGCTGGAACCGGAAGAAGGTGAAAGGGAGACAGATTAAAAAAGATAAAAAGAATGGTACATATATATAGGAGCTAATTCTATCTTATCAGAGATAAAGAAATGTAGGTGGCAGTCATGCACGCCTAAGGTTTGCATCATTGCATGCACAGTGCACACTGCCATTTACTCCCCTCTACTTGTACAGGTACAAGTGTCCTTCTAAGGCTGCAGCAGAGCTGGCTGTGAGAGGGAGGAGGGGTACGTGTCATGCATGCATACATGCGAGTAAGACATGCAGCCATGCCACCTACCTCCTCTATTTGTGCTTGTACAAGTGGCGCGTGAGATGGTATGTAATTTACAAATTACAATACATAATCATTTACATTGTGCTTGTACAAGATATACTTGATGGTTGTTTTTGCTTAGCTGTTAAGAAAAACTAAGGAAGGGACTTTATGTAAATGGTTTGGACTAGTTTGTAATATTTGTAAGCTCTAGGGACTGAAATGTATATCGTCTTAATATATAGGATTGAAATGTAAACTATTTTGTGATTCCTTTATTATTTTAATGTATACTATATATTAAAGTGGTGAGGATTGCCGGCCAGTGAGGGAAAATGCACTCCGGAAAATCCAAAATCGCGTTTAGATCCTTCGATCGGTTTTTAACAGAAATGATCCAAAAAAACCAAAATTACGTTTAGGTTCTTCTATGGTTTACGTTTAGGTCCTCCGTAGGTTTTTATAAGATCGAACCCCGAAAAATACGAAATTACGTTTTGGCCCTTGTACGGTTTACGTTCAGCTCTAGAAAATACATCCTCAGTTTTCTCAAAAAAACATAGATTCGTCATAGGCTTATAGCAGTCAACAAATTAGCCGACGGGTCCTACCGACCAATTTTTACGCAAAAAAATTAAATGACATTTAAATCCCTTCGCGATTTTCTCAAAAAAAATACACACATTCGCCGACGGTTCCTAGCAGCCCTTAAAAAAAACAGATTCGTCGAAGGTTTATAGCAGTCCACAAAATTAGCCAACGGGTCCAAACGACCCATTTTTACGCAAAAAAAATAAATGACGTTTAAATCTTTTTTTTCAGAATGGACGCGGTTTTTTTAAAAAAAATACAGATTCATCGAAGGTTTATAACAGTCCACAAATTAGCCGACGGGTCCTAACGACCCATTTTTACGCAAAAAAAACTAAATGACGTTTAAATCGTTTTCTTGCGGAATGGACCCGAAAAAAACAAAAAATACATCCTCGGTTTTCTCCCAAAGAAACACATATTGGCCGAAGGATTATAGCAGTCCACAAATTAGCCGACGGACCCTACCAACCCATTTTTACTCAAAAAAAAATAAATGATGTTTAAATCTCTCTGCGGTTTTCCTGAAAAAAACACACACATTCGCCGACGGCTCTTAGCAGCTCTTCAAAAAAATAAAGATTCGACGAAGGTTTATAGCAGTCCGCAAAATTAGCCGACGGGTCCTACCGACCCATTTTTACGCAAAAAATTAAATGACGTTTAAATCCCTCCGCGGTTTTCTCCAAAAAAAATCCACATATTCGCCGACAACTCCTAGCAGCCCATTCTTTATAAAAAAACATAAAATCGAAGTTACACGTTTTTTTCAGAAATATCCGTCGGACCAAATTTCGCACGTCGCAGCGTCGCACGACCGAATTTCCCAAATTTCTCACGTCGCAGCGTCACGCACCGAAATTTCGCACAACGCAGCGTAGTGCATGACCCTAGCTAGTTGTCTTTGTTGTGGATGTAATTACGAGCTTGTGATTGCTTGTGTCGATTATGTGTTGGCCTCATTGTGGCTGCTAGTGGAGGGTAACTTGGCCGTGGCGGTCTATGTGTAGTTGTTTAGTGGCTAAGGGTATGTACGGTGGTATAGACGGTGGTTATCTGTAGTATACCTCTATATCACCTATAGATGGGACTAAAGGCAATTTATATAATGGATTGTCTGTATGGCTCTCTGTAATAACCTCTCATAAAATTAATAGATTATTTATACAATGATATACACAATATAAAGCCGTCTATAAGGTCGTTTGTTAAATACTCCCTCCGTTTAGAACTATAAAGCCTATAATTTGAATGATCTTGTTTAGAAATATAAATTTTGCATATATATTTAATGAGGCTTTTCCTACTATACCCCTATTTATTCTCTTCAACTATATGCATTTATTTATTACTACCCCACAAAGAATTATCTCTCATCTTCCAAGACAATTAAGTGATGGTATATAAGTTATTTTTTCTCATATCTTTCTCAATTTCACTGCAACTTAATCCATGTGCAAAGTCAAAATATGCCTTATATTACTGAATGAAAGGAGTAGTAGACAATATCTTTCACTCTCCTCTATATCATCTAAAATACTATGTAGTATAGTCTTACAGATAACTAACATGTATCATTATCTATGCCCTAAAAAAGAGGACCATTTGTGGTATTTCGTGGTCCGTAGGAAGGCTTGCTTTTGTAATAAGTTGTAAGGACCAATGTTAGATAAGTGTGACCCATTATGCTTCAAATATCTGCTGCACAAGAACATAGGAATGAAATATCTTTCTCTGTAAACCTATGACATCTCATAATTATGACACGAATGGTTGTGATGTGATACATTTTCTAATTATATGCTGAAAAATGTTATGTAAATGACAATAATGCGTTCTATAGACCTATGTAAACCACTAGATGCGTGGGCACCGTGCATGCCGCGCTAGCCACCACACGGTCCAGCGGGGAAAAAATGCATTCCATATTTAATGCAAGGAGTATTTTTGGGGGAAATTGGATCTAGTTGTAATTTCAGTATTTTTGAGGGACCTTTGGGCAAAAAGAACTATGGAGGAGAGAATGTTCTGAAATAGTGTCCTTACTCTCTATTCCACTTTAGTCACGGACGGGTGGGACCAATCGGTGCAACGAAAATATGGGTGCACAAATGGACTTGGACGGGGTTCTCTCCTCTCATCTGACAAGATGTTCCCACGTGGGACCCACCATGATGGTCCTTTATTCCAAAATACGGTGCACAAAAAAATAACAAAAGAAGGGATACATGGACATACGCAGGGGAAGTATGCATGGCCTCCGACGGTGGATGTCCTAGGACTAGGAGCATGTACACCTGGAGCAAAAATGCCTTTCCCGATCGAAGGTCATTGCGATTGCGACCAGATGGTCTGGATGACTGGGTGGGGCGTGCTTGAACCCTGTGGTGATCCTCGCCTCGGCCCTCCTTGGTCCTCGATCCCCACCATGCCCTACAGCACCACATCCTCCAGCTCCCTCATCCCGGCCAGCGCCTCCGGCAGCATCCGCATCTTGGCGCACCGGAGTAGCGTCAGCCTCGCCAGGCCCGCCATAGACCCCGTCCTCTCCAGCTCCAGCAACCCCAGCTTCTTGTGTCACTTTGAACCAGGTTAATCATAAGTCTTTGCGCTAGGGACTGTACACTAATGTTGCTCTTTGCCCCAGCCTATGCATTCAAGATGCAACCGGCTCGTCGATCTCGTGTCAATCTGGTCCCACCCGCAGGTGAGCCATGGCAGATATCCCAAGCAGGTGAGCAAGATGGTGACATGGCCCTTGGCCAGTGCCATCGGCTCTTGGCCTAGCCTTCACTATCACTGTCGGTATTCAAAAATCACTCGTTAAAATCAAAAAAAAAAAAATTTGCACCTAGACCACCCTGTAGTTACTACGTCGTGAACGTGAGGTTGCTAGGATTCGAACCTGTGATCTGCTGCTCACGCGATCTTTCCCCTTACCATCTCACCACCCATACACTTCTCAACTACTATAAGATATATTTTCCTTTTATCCTTTTGTATCCAAAAGTTTCAACGATTATTTGAACATATAAATGACTTCAAATAAAAAAGTTGTAAACTACAAAGTTGTAGATCTCATCGATAGCTACAATTTTGTCTCCATCTGACTCCGTATGAAAAAGTTATGATTTTTCAAAAATATTATCGCTGCCGATTCGTAAGCCGAACCGGCAGAGATACTTCCCCATTATCACTGCCGGTGATAAGTTATTATCACCGCCGGTTCTTCTTCGATCGAGCATTTGTGCCGATCTAGCTTATGAACCGATAGTGATAGTGTTATTGCTGCCGGTTCTAATCGAATCGGTAATGATAGACCGATAAAAAAGAGGTGTTTTACAGTAGTGCACCCTCGCCCTGAGCAGCAGCAACAGCCGCTCAAGCGCTCCGTCTTCTTCGCTCGAGCTCGATCTCCCAGATTGGTGAGCCTTACAAAAAAATCCATTCGCGTCAATATGTGTTCCACACCCTCCTCGCCGTACCACCTGAGTTAATTTGCTTATGTTGGGTGTAGCGAGCCGTACCGAGCTTTCTTCTCCTCCGCCTCCGTCGACCTTCACCACGATCCCCGTAGCCGTGTCTCCACCTGATTATCTCACACCGGGGCATGCACCCTAGCCTACACGGTTTGACAGTTGGGGTTCTTGGCCGCCCCATCTCCGCTCATCATCTCATGCGTGGAGCTAGACCTACTAGTCTCCATAGTGAAGGCGTGAACTGTGAAGCCCCACGATTAGCTCACATGCTTGAGCTTTTATCTCCAAGCTAGTTCCAAATAGTTTTTTTAAGATCAAAAGCACATCAAAATCTGATATCCCAGTTCCATTAAGAAACTGAAGGTTTGCAACAGTAACAGTCCAGCCCAGATACCAAACAATGAAAGGGATGAAAAGAGAGAGATGAGGGAGTGGTTGCGATATCATTAACACCTGTCAATAAGGTAGCCGAGAAAAGGGTAGATGGTCAAAGAGATAATCTATACCCCTTTATAATGCACGTAAGCATTCTTTTCTATGTCCACCCCAAATAATGCACCCCACTAGAGATGGCCTAACCTTCATGCACCCAGCGAAACGTCCCCCAGAAACTTGCCTCCATCAAAATTAACCTCTCAGATCTTTCCTCAGCTTTGCTCACCCACATCCGATGGCCATTGTTTAATGTGTTTAACTCATCCCTGTGGTCCACAACAGATCTCCCCCCACCTCCAGCATCATCTCAAGGAAAAGGAAACAAATATCCTGGAATTAAGGAAAAGGAAACAAACATTCTAGAAAAGGAAAAGATCATATATTACATGCTGGGAAAAGGAAACCGGAAGACATCGCACTATACTAGTAACACTAATGCATATGCCTGCCAGTTTGCCGTTTTAAACAGCAGAGATGATGACGTCCCGGCTAGAGTCAGAGCCCAATGTTTGCTACTTCCTCTCGTCACAAATAATTGTCATCTTAGACATCGACACGATCTCTAAAACAAAGTTTTGACCACTAATTTGTATTATAATATATTTATGAAACCCAATAAAATTATAATATTATAAAAGTATTTTTCGAGACAAATCTATGCATATGATTTTATAAAAATTATTAACAATCAAAGTTTTAAATGTTTAAATATTTCATAAAAATTATTAATATTCAAAGTTTTAAAATTTTAACTGCACTTATATCCAAAACAATAACTATTTGTGTCGGGAGTAGTACTCAAATTGTCATCACTCATCATACTATTTTTTTTCCTCCGAGGAAAACGTATTGCTCGGGTTGGGAGGCTTATACCACTCTGCCGCGCCATGGGCCACGGTCGGTGATGCGGACCCGAGCGGGCGGGGAGAATTCGGCCCGAAATGAGGCTAGAATGGGACGCGAGTGGCAAGTTGCCTGCTAATAAAGATAAGGCAATGCATTGGGCCGGGCAGCGAGAGAGGCCTTCGACAAATCCGCTCGCTCTTTGTTGCTGACCAGTCAGAATCGTGCCGATCCTTTGGATCGTAGCTGCATTCTTTTTCGAGAACTATATAATCATTCTCGGAGGAGTATACGAGGCTCATAATTGTTACGGTTAAAACCTTCTGAGTACTGGATGGGTAAAGGTTACGTATAATGATACGATGTTAGATGTTTATAAATTTTGTCAGGTAAGATTTTTTGTTGATACGAGTGAGTGAGAAAGAAAAGAGAATGTGTAGCTATCTCTTCGTCAAGAGTTCGTAAGATTCTGTATCTACAATCTTAAATTGTTATCTATCGTAGATGTTATGTTTAGTTTAATCTTTAAATGATATACGAAGAAACGTATAAATAGTTACCGTCTCTCGTATTAGTCATGCTTTAAGGGTTGGCCAGTTGATATTACCAAGAATCAATCGATATTACCACCGCCACTAACACAGGTCCTTCCAAATGCTGCCCAACGCAGCTTAGTTGCTGCTTATCTCGTTGTGTCCGAATTAGAACGAGAGAAACGAAGCGTGACGACAAATCGCTCGTGGCTTCATATTACGCAGCTGCAGAACAGCGAGCCCAACGCCAAGTCCCCCACATCACAGCAACTCACGATGGCCGGCGGCGACCGCGGCTCGTCTGAGGCGGAGCTCCGGCGGGGCTTCAAGACCCTCGCCGTCACCCAGCCCGACCCCTCCGACGCGGTCTACGAGGTCCGCCTCAACCGCCCCTCCCAGCGCAACGCCCTCAGCCAGGACGCCTTCGCGGAGATCCCCCGCGCCATGGCCCTCCTCGACCGCCTCCCCTCCGCGCGCGCCGTCGTTTTCTCCGCCGCGGGCCCGCACTTCTGCGCCGGCATCGAGCTCGGTGGCCCCGATAACCCCCTCACCGCCGCCGACCGGGGCGCCGACCCGGCGGCCGCTGCGGAGGGGCTCCGCCGCGCCATTTTGGAGATGCAGGCGGCGCTGACCGCCGTGGAGCGGTGTCGGAAGCCCGTTATCGCGGCGGTGCACGGCGCCTGCGTCGGCGGGGGCGTGGACATCGTGGCCGCCTGCGACATAAGGTGCTGCTCCAAGGACGCCACGTTTGTGCTCAGGGAGGTGGACATGGCCATCGTCGCCGACCTGGGCGCGCTGCAGCGGCTGCCTCGGATCGTCGGGTACGGGAACGCAGCCGACCTCGCGCTCACCGGGCGCAAGATCACCGCCATGGAGGCCAAGGAGATGGGGTTGGTGAGCAGGGTGTTCAATTCCAAGCAAGAGTTGGATGCCGGTGTTGCAAAGATCGCTAAAGGTATAACATTCCCTTGTAGTATTTGTTGCTTTGCTGCTCCATTAAAACGTGACACAAGAACTGCACAATTCAAAATTTCAAACTGATGTTAGATCGAGATGCTCGTGTAGGTCATGCGGATAGAATCGAATCAAACGAACTACATCGTGTTTTCTCTTGGGTATCTGCAAGACTGCAAACCATCTTTTGTCGACAGATCTTTTCTGTGTTTGTTTGTGTTCAAATTGATGTACCTGGCTTGGTAGATCCCTTTTCGAAAGTAAACTTTGCTTTGTTTTCTGTTATAGTGAGATTGTGAGAATCAGGGGCATTGTGTCATTTATTCCATTTATTAAAAAAACACTACGAATATCCTGAAAGGGGACATTTATAGCACTGTATGTAGTTGCTGACTTGCTGCTGTTTTAGTTCTAGTATGTGTTTCAATTTTAACTTTTAACAACCTTTCTAGGAAATGCCCCTGACATCCACATAGGTTCATCTGTATTCTCATTCCCCACCATTTTGTGAATTTTCTTTGGTGTGCTATTGGTGGTTTATAAGATCCTTGTACAGTTACACTGTTACACACTTGTACTATCTTAAACTGCAAATTAGCTTTAACCAAGACATGCTTAATCCATTACGCTTTTGAGTATGTCATGGGGTAAACTGGAAAGTCTGGGTGTTTGAAGTCAGATTTCTGATATTCCGTTCCTGTTTCGATCGGTTGAATTGTCAGATATGATGATTTATGGTGTGTGAAATTCACTGGTGTATCCGAAGCAAGTTGGATCTATCCGTGACAAGTATACATCTATAGGTTTGGTTGCAAATATTTGCCCCATGTACATAAGCAAATATTTTCTGCTTGTACCTCCAGCAACAAAACAAAATCAATGAGCTCGACTTTCGATAAATCAAATAGTAACAAATTTGACTAATCGTTTCAGAAATAGCCGAGAAGTCAGCATGGGCAGTGATGGGAACAAAGGCTGTGTTGCTGAGGAGCAGGGATATGACAGTGGAGCAGGGCCTGGAGCATGTAGCAACGTGGAATGCGGGAATGCTGAGATCTAATGACCTGAAGGAGGCCATCAAAGCCTTCCTGGAGAAGCGGAAGCCAGTGTTCTCCAAGATGTAATGATCAAATATACCGTACTTAACAGAAGTCATATATGCATCCTAGCGATTCAGAATAAAGTGGGGTGGCAGAAGTAGACAAGAAATACAATATATGAATTGGAAAAACATGCATTCTTGTCTATAGAGCTTACATTGTTGGGGGTTAAGTTGAACCGTAGATGGAGATGTTCCAATAATACGTCAAATAATTCCAGAGGGTTGCCGCTTGGTTGATCGGTTCAGATGTTTCTGCTTGTCTGATTTTCCAAAATTGCTCAATACTACTGGTGGCAATATTGGTCATTTGATGTTCATGTTTGTTTTTGTCAACATTCTGTCACAGAATGAATCTATGTCACAGTAGAACGCTGGCATTCAAGAGCTAGTTAATCAGGAACTGTTGAGCAGTACCAAGTAGCAAATAAACATTGTAACAACAGTAACATTTGATCATTAGAAAACTAACAGAGTAAAGCTTGGAATGGCACAGCCCAGACGGAGCGATGTTCGTTTACTGCAAAGGTAAAATCTTCTTCGCAATCATTGACATCGAAAGCCAAGCAAATAAATCCTTTTTAGGTTCACCGCTCCAACTATATACAGACGCAGTTAGAATTGTACTAAACTGGAGACCTCACAAACCAACCAACTGCTTCAAACCACTGATGCAGGAAATACAAAGCAAAATAAGAAATAAGGGGAACGAAAATGCAAAAACAAGCAACCAGGTCATAGGCCTAAGAACATTAGCGACCTCAAATCTCAACCAAACACCAAATTAGCAAGCACTAACATCCCAGTGTCTTCCACTATAGTTGATTACATGGCCAATTGGCCATTGAGATCATCGACCTGCTTCAACTCCCCAGCTTGTCCGCCCTGGGTGCATCACCGTGGAGCCTTGCTCATCCAAGCCTCCAACCGCAAGGGCATCACGGCTTAGATCAGGAGATGCATTGCGAAACCTACCATCCTTGTCCTCTAACAAGTTGCTCAGACCTGCTCCCAAATCACCAATTTCAGCTGCCATCCTTGGCTCATCCCATGCCACTGGCTTTCTACCCATCTCGATGTCACCGACAGCTCTCCCCATGTTTGACCTCATGAAACCATTTGTCGAGCGAGGTCTCAGGCCCTGCTCCTGTAGAACTCTGGCACGGAAGTTGTTCTTGGATGGAGCGATCGGTGTGAAGAAGATTTCTTTAATGTTCTCGACAAACCCCCTGTTGTATGGGTTGGCTCGTTGATCATAGCGATACCTGAAGTTCTCATATGTTGTCTACAAAAATAAAATGCACCACTGATTAGCAATTGACAGATACAATCACCATGCATGACTAGGAATACATCCTTTTAGGAAAGAATATTTACCTGATTTGTGCTCATGAGATACAAGTGAAATACAGAGAGGCCACCAACAAACCAAACCGCAATAAATGTGTAGACTACTAGAGCGATAGACGCTGGAGTCTTTGCCATTGCTTTCCATATTGTTATCTGCTCCGCATTTCTGATCTTCACGATGTACACCCAGCAGAATCCAAAGACATAGAGGCAGAGAAGAGTTGTTGAGAAGACAAACATATAAAAGAACCTGTAATTCCGCTGCACAATCATACGCAATCTTGTAAGGACTTCAAAGTGTTTCGAATCTATTGACCAAAGCTAAGGACCAAAATGATAAACATGGCATGCATAAAAATCAACCAATGTAAGAACTAAGAAAGTAGGACATGCTATCTAATTTGTGTGTCTTCAGTTTATGAACTCACAAGTCCTATGCATTGCCCAACCCATGGGCAGTGATGGTCAAAACGTTCGACGCAGTTGTTGCAGATAGAGCAATGGGAGCAACGAGGAGGCCGGTACAGCATGCAGGTGTCACAGTATTTTGTCTTCACAGTGATTCCATTGACAACAACATCCTTCACTCGGGGCAACCGCAATGGTGGAGTCTGGTTAGCTCCAACTTCTGCATTGCCATCAAAACCTTCAGGTTCTGGAGGATGTGCATTCCGGGGTATGATACCAGGATCTCTCCCAGAAGTGAGAAGTAGAAGACTCAAATCCTGAAAAGCGACAGAAATGCCTAAAGCGCTAAGCGAGGAGGTATTACAGGTATATAAACTTTTCTATTTACCAGTAAAATCATAAACAAATACAAAATTGTGCATATATCCAATTCGCAAGATGAGATGATAGAACCAGCCAAATATGCTAGTGCTAGTGGTCAGCAAGTTCAAGGGTGCAACAAGCCCAATAATGCTCTTATTACATTTATACAATCAAGAGTCACTTGGTCAGTAACACACCATGCATGATAAAGGCAGATATCACAGTTCAATATAGCAGCGACCAATCAATATGACAGTTCAATTCTATATAATCTGGAATCAATTGGGTAACGACGTGCAATGTATAATAAAGGCACATATTCAAAATAGGACAGTGTCTATTTCCATTCATGTTTGTAACTTTATATTGAATGCACATATAGTCACATTAAATCCAACTTTATATTGAATGCACATATAGTCACATTAAATCCAGAATAGATTCACACGATATACATTATGTGAACTTGAAAAGGTGCATCTTGCAGTGCAGCTAATTAAGACTCAACCTACTATTCCAAAAACTGCATATATTAAGTGCCACACAATTATGGAAATCGGTGAAGAAGGTGATTTGAAAAGGCTAAAAGTAATAATGATACTCACATATGCTGTGAATACAACTGCTGCAACCATTGCAGGTAGCCCCAGACCATAAGAGAAGTTATTCATCAATTCTCTTGCAACGAACACACAAAAGATTGATACTGGCGCGATAATGAGGAACATGGTGACAAACAAGGATCTTGCATCAGGTCCAAATATAAACCTCCCCTGAAGGAAAAATACCTGCAAACAAATAGAAGCTATCAGTTGCAGTCACACTTTCCACTTCTTATCTACACGAAACACTTTGTGAAGATTTCATACTAACAACTTCTCTCAAGTCTCTGGGATCATTAATGCACTAGTAAAAAGTCTCAGCTAAAAATCCTTACCACATTAACTAAAACTATCCACTTACGTTTCTTGTCCTCGTGACCAAGGAGGCAAGGACAACATACATGTCCCAGAGCCTACATTCCCAAGGACAAAATGCACAAAATCGTAAAATAAAATGGGAAATATGAGCAATCATCTACGCAGAGCCCAACAAAAGAATCCAAACATTTGCATAAGCCAATGTAATCGAGGTCCCCAGAAAGAAATAGTCAATTCGAGTCACCACCTCAAGAACACACAGATCCACGCACACACCCCGAAGACATGGGGGAGAAAGAAAGATATAGAAGGGGACAGAGGAAGGGCATTGGGCTCACATTACTCCCTTTCCAGGCCTGGTACACCAATGGCCCGTCGCCGCCAACGCCGGCACCGGCGCCGGCGTTTGCCCCGTTCATCGCCGCGGCCCTCCAAACCAAGAATCGCCGGCGAGATCACGACATAGACGGCGGCGAGCTGCCTCCCTTGCTCCTTCCCCTCCGGCGATCGCCGTCGGTGACGTCAGCCCCCAATGCCGCCCCGGCCGCTGCGCCGCCGCTGACGTCTGAGCCAAGAGAAGAGAGAGAGAGAGAGAGACAGACAGACAGGCAGGCAGAGGTATCAAATCAGACGGAAGGGTCTCCAGTAATATTCGGGTTCCTTTCTTTTTGTTTTTGCAGAAAGCACCCCCCAATTTGTAGTTTTGTTCCCCATTTGTATATTACAGATTTACAGGTATCTTCTGCCCTTTCTAGATTCTTTTGCCAATGGTTTTGTTGTGATTTGATTTTTTAAAAAAAGAAAAAAGTTGTTCGATTGGGTTTAGTGCAGCTGTGAAGGGGGCGCCAGATTATCCACCAAATTCTTGAGCTGGCAAGAGATTTTGGGGCTAGTGGGTGAACAAAATCAAAATTGAGAAGGTTTGTTATGATTCTAGGAATGCTACTGGTAGTAGTTTCAGATTTGTTGCATTTAATTTGCTTGCAAAAAAATATCATCAATATCTTGGTATCAGTAGAATAATAATCTAGTGGCTATGGTCCAAGTCATTGTCAGGTCAAAAGGAAAACAAATCTCTTTTGCTCTAAGCAGGGTTTCAAAAATCGACGAAAACCGCGGTTTTCAATCTTACCGTTGCGGTTCGAGATTCAAAACCGCTCAGTAAACCGGTATAATTAAAAAATCAAAAAATTTGGAAAAAATTATTTGACGAAAACTGTTGAAAACCGCTCAAAAAACGGCTTTAAGGAACATTCAATTAGTCGGTTGGATTTCGGTGAAAACCGAACGGTTTTCGATTTTTTTTTGAATTTTTTTCCAAAATTTTTTATTTCTTAATTCTTCGGTTTCTAACGATTTTCGAGCGGTATTTTCAAAAATGGTTTTGTGAACCCTGGCTCTGAGAGTCTCAAAAGCAAGGAACTTCCTTTCTGGGAGTGGGGAAAAAAGAAATGTGATGTTGTGCATTTGTACTAAAGAGAGGCCGAAAAAATATCCCCAAATATGCACACACATAGAGGGTCCCTTTGGTTCTTGGAATTAAATTAGGTCAACTGAATTGAAGCCCTAATTCAATTTTCAGCTGAAATGGAATTATTTATAGTGTTTGGATGACAGTAGAATTGCAAACTAGAATTTAGGAGTGGGCGAAGTTGAAGCAGCTCAACCATAGATATGAAGCGATGGTGGTGGTCCAGGTGGCGATAGTGGTTTCGGCGGCAATGGATCTCAACCATGGACTCAGCCATGGGCAATGGTGGTGAGTAGCGATGATGGCGGCCGACAGCGGCAAGCGAAGGCCATCCCGATGGCATAGTCATAGAGAGATGTAATAGTTATAGAGTCGATTCCATCTAAATCAGACTACAAATGTTCGAATTAGGAATGGCCCAACTTCAACTAGGAAGCAATTATGTAGAATTGGGTTCAAATTTTGAGTTCGAATTCCTAATGCATCCAAACAGGCAGGGTCAGAATTGGAATTCCAACTCCGTAATTCTGGCATTTAATCGGGGTGTAAAGAAGTACTGCCCAAGAAAGTCCACAATTTCCCTTGCGATCATTGCCATCATGCACACAATCTCCACAAGGGGTGCTCCTCGCCATCATCACATCGATGTAGAAGCAGAAGACGCCTACCGATAACATGCTCGAGAAGCAAATCTGCAAAAGTTCAGAAGGTAAGGCCATCTCCAACAGTGTTCTCTACATCTGGATCTCTATATCCCTATATACAGAATTCTCTAAAAAATTCCTTCCCTATATCTCTTCCCTCTCCAATAAAATTCTCCAAATCCCACTCTTTATTTTCTTCCTCCTACTCCTATATTATAATGATATTTCATAACCGCCATATGATAAACGTTTATTTTTTACTGGAAAAAATTCCAACAACTATTTTTAAATGCGGGAATTTGAAATTTATTATAACGGACATCGTAACGGCTATGTTGTAACGGTCACCTACATTTTTTTTTGTAACGGCTATATTTTTTTGACTACATATACATAGCCATATGCACTTCCAAGCCTTGCCCATTTCTGATAAGTTTGTACAACAAAAGTTCATAAAGTTAAAATTCTTGACAGAAAACTCTACAAAACTAACTTAAAATTCAGCTTCTAATGCTTGTCAACCAAGCTTAAGCATGAAACATCTTTTATAAGCTCGTCGTCAAGACGTCAACCAGGTTTAAACTCCCGTCAAGTCCATTGCTCCTCGGTTCTAGCTTATAAAGATGTATGTTGCAAAAGACACAGAACATGGGCAGTGATAAAACACTCAATATGCAGTGATAAAACACTGCAAATGCTTGATAATTTCATGAACAAGGGATTTCATACATGACAAAAGATGCTACCAGGTACAAACCATACTGAATTCTCAATGCTACTAACTCTCTATTAAAATGAATTAGGCTGAGCAAAACATATCCCAAATTTAGATCAAATTCAAAAACAAATTGCTACACCAACCTTGGATCGCAGAATCAAGGAGAGATGCAAACATTAAAAAAGTTGTTTCTCCTTCTATGGCATATCGTCCTTCAGCTTGACTGATTTCAATGTTGACCTCACCGCCCGCCTACCAGAATTGAAACCTGCGCCGAAGGTAGAACCACCATCCAGCGATTCCCTTCTTTTTGCTGATCCAAACAGTCTTCTATCCAAGCCATCAATGTCTGAATAATTAGCAGCCTCTTGCTTGATTTCTTCAAGAAGTAAACTAGCATTGTGCCGTCTCTGTATGCTGTTTCCATCACACACAGTTAGATTACATTTACCATTTTATGCACCATTAGATGTAGCTACACAAGTATCCACTGTACACAAAGAGTACTCAGTAAAGAAATATGAGCTTGATTACTGGCCCTATCCTAGGTTAGAACATAACTAATCTTGCACAGATTTTTGAAAGTACAACCAGCTTGGGCATCGAGCGCTTGCAAGAACAAAGGAGGTGGTTGAGGCTTAAATTGTCATCTAAATTCTGAATTGGCATAACCCATCGCATCGGATCTCTGAGATTCCTTCGTAACTCGACAATTCCTCACACGAACGGGACCACCATCCTGGCTTTTGCCGCCATCTCCGCTCCTCGGCTTCACACCCCACCGATGAAGACGAAGGCGAAGCGAGGGAGGCAGAGAGAGATCCGAGCCGCCTCTAGCAGATCCGCGAGCAAGCAGCAATTGCGATCACCACCACCATTCCCTGCTCGCTCGAGATCCCGCCCCTCCCTCCCTCTCTACTCACTCCACTCTGCCGCGTCCCCGAAGGATCAGGATCGAGAAGCTTCGCGTCATGGGAGCGACGCGTGGCGAGGGAGGAGGGGAGCGCGGGGAGACGACGGCTACTATCCGCTGAGACTGCTCGCGTAGAACCCTAGCGATGGCGACGCGGCACGGTCCTTGTGGGCGTGGGAGCGTTGCGGCGGTTGCGCTTGGCAGATGTGGAATCGGATGGAGAAGCCAGTAATCTCAGGAACCTCTCTCCAATCCTCAAAAATAGAGAACCAGATGAAAAATCTGTTGGAAGCTGTACACTACCGGTGCTTCCTCAAAATTTGGAGTAGCGAATGACATCATTAAGCTTTTGGAGATGCTTTGACACACTCGAGAAGCAAAACTGCAAAAATTCGGAAGGAATCAAGATTAGGTAGGCAGTGAGATGAGCACGGGTTGAAGCGCAAGGATTCAAATTTTGTTTTCGGATAAAATACCGTCCTGGACCGGAATCCGAAATTTCGGCGAAATTCGGGTATTTCGAACAAATCTCGTTCGAAATTCAAAAACCAAAATTCAAATCCAATTTGTTTTGTACCGAGAAAAAACGAAATTCACCGAAAAATAGCGAAATTTTGGGCGAAATACCCGAAATTTTGGTCTTTTTGTAACGGTAAAAAGTGGGTCAAACGATGTCAAATACTTTTGAAATTTTTTTGGAGAGTCTTGACACATTGATGATATTTCCATAAAAATTTAATATTATTCTGAGGTTTGTGTAATTTTTAAAAATTCAAACATTGCTACTGTCCTAATAAAACGCTAACTCATAATTTTGAACCGAATGCAAAATGGTTCGAACCACGTTATAAAACTTTGATTTTTTTTAATGGTTATGATGCATCACTAATGTTCTCATAAAAATTTCAGACGATTATCAATCTTCATAAATTTTAAAAAATTTGAACAGTACTACTGCCCTGTTAAAAGGCTTACCGGCAAACTTGAACAAAATGAAAAATGATCTAAACCACGTTAAAAACTTTTGAAATTTTTTGTGGATGGTCCGGATGTAACATTAGTGTTTCTATAAAAGTTTTAGATGATCATCATTCTTAAATAATTTTTAAAAATTTAGACAGTGCTACGTCCTGATAAAAGCGTGATGATCAATACATAGATTTGCTTTGGCAATAAAAAAAGGTTTAAAATTTTTGAAATGTTTACACAAGGGTGATAAGGAAATGCTTAATATCTCACAAAAAGTTTGAATCATGATCAAGCTCCAGTGAATTTATAAAATTCTTACAAGGCACAATACCATTTATGTTCTTTCTCTTTTTGATTTTTGAAATATAATATAACAGACGAAGTTCAATACTTACATAGATTTGTGTTGACCAAACAAACAAAGTTGGTTTTTTTTGAAAAATTTATATAATTTTACTGAGTCAATTATTAATCTCTCACAAAAATTTTAGATCATAATCACACTCAAGAAATTTTATAAAATTCTGACAATGTAATTGTCCCAATTATGTTTATTATGTTTTTGATTTTTTAAAGATAACAAATGAAGTTCAATTATTTTTAAATTTTTTATGTATGATCCTAAACTACTAAATATAGTAATATAAATTTTTTAGCTCATTATCAAGCTTGTAAAATTTTATAAAAATCTGACAGTATTTCTGCCAAAATTTTAAAATATATCAAAAATTCGGGTTTTCTACAAATTTTCATACGAGACGACTTTCTTAAGGGTTATTGGACCAAATCTGGCCCTAAAAATTTCAAAACCGGCCAAAAACACGAAATTTCGGGTTACTATAGCAATTTCATTTTTTTTATTTTTCCCCGACCGGTACTTTAGATTTCAGGGTGGTCCGAAATCCAAAATTTCAACGAAATTTCGCCGAAATTCGCCGAGATTTGGAACCCTGATGAAGCGTAAAAATAGACTGAAAAGTAGTAAAGGCGAAAAGTTCCAGTTGCAAATTTCTCCCCGCTTTTTTCTGAAAGCAAGCATGTCCACTTGGCGGCTGCTATGATAGCACTCCTGCTGCATTAGCCCTATCATTCCCGTTTCCGTACAATACAGTATTACTCTCTCTTCCCAAACTAGTATAGTGCCATGTCTTTCAGTTTCCTTTTTTCAGCACGTAATATATGGTCTTTTCCTTTTCTAGAACGTTTGTTTCCTTTTCCTTGAGATGATCTTTGGAGGTGGGGAGATCATTGTGGGCCACGAGGATGAGTTAGACACATTAAACAATGGCCATCGGATGTGGGTGAGTAAAGCTGAGGAAAGATCTGAGAGGTTAATTTTGATGGAGGCAAGTTTCTGGGGACGTTTCGCTGGGTGCATGAAGGTTAGGCCATCTCTAGTGGGGTGCATTATTTGGGGTGGACGTAGAAAAGAATGCTTAGGTGCATTATAAAGGGGTATAGATGTGACGAATACTCATACCAGGGGTACCTCAGCGGCCCAGGATGAAAAACAGGCTGCGTCAAGCCCAGCTACGACCCAACGAGCCGCCCCTGGGCCCAGCTCCGACCAAGTGACCTGCGGGGCCACAAAATGACTCTCGTCCCCGACCAAATCAAAGCAAGCGATCTCGACCAAGTGGGACGCCGACCCCCGTCATAGGTCGGGCTCCCCCGAGCCCCGGCCAAGCTGAGGCAACCTTCGCCGAGGGCCACGTGCCCCATGGACAGGATCGTTCGAAGCGACCGTGCAAGGCAGGTGGCCCCTTCCCGAGGCAGCATGAGGATTGCCCAAGTCAAAACTCCGATCCTATCGCCCGATCCACAATCACGGTCTCCTCCCGAGGCGTCGGGGCCACGCTCTGCAACGTCAAGACTGACAGCTCCCGAAAAGCGGTCGCCGCTTCCCAAGGAAACGACGAGCTGCTCCGCCTACCAAAGCCGGTGTGGGCAAAGACGGACGACGACCAGTCGCCAAGACAAGAGACTAGGGCTCCTAGCGTAGGGTCCCATCGTCCTTCCTTCTCCCAATTCCCCATGTAACCTGCCCCTTCCGACTGTATAAAGGAGGGCAGGGTCTCTCCTCTTCAAAGGGGGCAGAAAGGGAGAAAAGGGACTTGGCGAACAGGCAACAAAAAACACTCTTGTGTTCAAACCCTCAACCCTCACTTGTAATCGCCGTGCAGTCGTCTGCACCAAAAGCAATACAACACCGTCACACAAACTGGAGTAGGGACATTCGGCCCGAACCAGTATACACCCTGGACTTTTGAGTCTAACCATTCAGGGAGAGGGAACGCGTGGCCCCTTAGACTTACAAATTTACTTGCCGGTGCTCGAAACGTCGACAAGATGCATAATTGCATATATCGTTCTAGCTTTCGAAATCGTGTCCTTCTACGTTTTTAAGTGACAATTTATCAAAAAAATTTACCCATACCTCTCTCGTTGATCTATTTCAGATGTAATTTACTATCATAGACTACAGTAAAATACAACATATAAATATACAATGAAGAGTTACAATACAATCCTTTATAGATATAGGCCCCCTTCGGGACAGTTTTTCTCCAGCTTTCTGCTTAAAAGAAAATCGGATAATTTACCGAACGAGAGGATTCTGAATAACTTCTTCCACAATCAGAAGCTGTCCTCTAAATAGAATCAAAATCCGAGTGTCAGCTGATTCTCGTTGGCCCAGTCTTCCACCTTCATGCGCAGTCGGCTCGGTCCAGACCCATTCTCCCATAATTAGAAGCAACTTCTCTCTTAATACAAAATCTGTACAATCAAAAGCTGATTCGTACCTTCAAAAGCTGTTTCGAAAGAAACCATAATTGGTGTGAGCGGAAGAACCCATGACTTCTGAGAGGGAGTATCGTCTAGCCAAACCCATAGTAAAGAGTACCTGGGCCTCGAATTGTAGTGCCAAATGGATTAAATCGCGTGTGGGCCCAACATGAAAGTAGGGCCCTGGTGCTTCCTATGGGCCCGGCTGGGGCAATCAACAGCGCAGAATTTGGAAAGGGTGTTTGGTCTTCTTCTCCGGGCGTGCGGCTGCGGCAATGGATGGACGAAAAGTGGCCGGGCGCAGCAAGAGCTTGATTGGTTGTAGAAAGATCTGGTGCATGAGTCACTTCGGCTTAACCTTCATTTGATTTTCCTATCAAAAAGAATGTAGAGACGTGTTTCGTGCTTTTCTTTTTTATATAGTTACATAAATATTAAAGTATAACTGAATAGTAGATGGTGATTATTTACCACTTCATTTGCTTATAACTGAATAGTAGATGGTGATTATTTACCACTTCATTTGCTTTAATATTTATGCAACTTATATTAAAAGAAAAATCATTAAAACACTACTAAAGGATAATACTGTGTTGATGTTCAAGATCTAAGGTCTCTTAATCGAACTTACGAAAATATAATTGTAAGCTCCTAGTGAACAAAACAGAGAGAATGGTGATTGCTTCTTTATTAGCTAAGCGGCTCTTACAGAGTGATCATAATGATCATGGGTTGCTAATGCTAGATGCTTGATCAATCGATTGATTGGTTCCAGATTGCTGATCACCCCCTATTTATCCCGATTAAAGAGGCAACAGTTGTTCTCTAAAAGAGCGTTGTGTAGTAAAGAGGTTTCTTTCTACCAAACGGTGTCTTCTCGTTAAAGAGTGTCTTTTTCAGAGATAACTTCCAGGTGGTTATGTACACCTGTCAGACAACTGTCCGCACGGAGACATGCGCGGGGATAACCGCTTGTTCCCCACCAGCTCACTGGTCGGGGTGGCTATTTCACTTTCGGCGACGACCAGTGTTAAGCAAAGCTTTAACTATCTTGATTGAATTGGTTAGAGACCTAACCGTTAAGATAAGGATGGACTGCGTTGCGAAAAAAAGGCTAGATTTTTTTAAAAAAAATTGTCGATGGCTTGAAAAGTGACGTGCGCTGGCTTGTGGGCGGCCATTTCGTTGCCGCTGCACTGGTTAGTACTCGCCGGGAAAAGAATCGCGATCAATGGAATGGACGGACAGGCCGGGCGGTGCGGTTCATGTGTGATGGAAGCGCAGGGCAGGTGGGAGGATGATGGATCAGGTCAGGATCAGATGGATCGTCCATGCATGCACGGCATGGAAGAAGGATGCAATATCGCCATGCAGCGCATGCAGGTGATGCCACGCCCATGGCAGTTGGCACCGTGTCCGCGGCGTGCACTCATGCAGACCCCAAAGCCAGCAGCTGCTGCAACCTGCAACTGCAAAGGCAAGGCCGTGCATTTGGCTCCGAAAGGCAGTGTAAAGTCTGCCCCAAAGCGGCCACGAGCTGAAGCCAGCTTGGAAAGGGCCAAATCGGTTCATGCCTTTTCCTCTCAGTTCAACACTAGCTTGGTAGTAATACATGGGCTGGGCACCCCTTTTCTTGATTTCTCCTCCTCCTTGTGTTCTACTCCTACGTGACAACGTCATCTTCCCCGAGCAAGCAACGCACAGGCTGATTGCCAGCTGGATGATGAGTCCAACACGGTGCAGGAAGTTCCTCACATACTGTTCGTCGGTGAAGCATCTTCAGGTCAAAGGTCTTGCTTGACTTGGGAGTGTGAATAGGTGATGCAGGGACACTAGTAGGCTTTTGGCCAGGAAAAGATAAAAAGAAGAAGAGATGCTCTGTTTTTATTTCGGGGGGTTTCTACAGCCTGAGAGGTGTCAGTAACTTTTGATTTTTTTTCCTGAGGGGATATGTACTTCAAATGTTGGAATCCAAGGTGGGTTTGGTAAGGTAAGCACAGGGAGCACTGCTGATTATAACGTGGAAGCTGGGATTGGTAAGGTAAGCTGGGTTTCCTTCTCCTTCGCCTCCCTTCTCTTCAGAAAGAAAGGAGGAAAGGAGGAGATGAGAAGGAATTTCAGGAAAAGGAAAAGCAGCAGGGAAAGCCAAGAAAGAAAGGAAGGAAACACCAAAAAGAGAGTGAGGAGCAGAGATGCCTTGTTCCTAGGCAAAACCCAAGCTCCTCTCTGTCAGAGCAGAGACCCTCTGCTTTATCTTCTTAAACTCAGCGTGCACTGCACATTACCGGAGTAACTTACCACATTAACACACACCCATGGAACACACTGTAGTCTGTACTCTGCAGCCTGTTCCTTGCATGTTTTGGAGGGAAGGCTTGAAAGACTCCAAAAAGAAAGAGTTCGCGTAGCTAAAGGCAGAGAGAGAGAGAGAGAGAGAGAGAGAGAGAGAGAGATGTACCATGTATGGCACTTGAGTCCGCTTCACGCCAATGCCCTATAAAACAAGCAACCTAGCTTCCCTTTTCCGCTCCTGCGCGGGACCAACTACTCCATCCTCTGCCTCTCGATAGAAGAGTACCACTACCGGTTACTCTGACATGGTAGCGTGCAACCGATAATCCAACCCAATCACCAGCACCATCATAATCTCCTTCTGTTTGTTTGTTTGGTTGGCTGGTTGGATTGTGTGTGTTCGAGGCTTCGAGCTCGAGCGTTCGTGGTGCAGTCGATGGAGCGGCAGCTGGGGCAGGACGGCTGCCGGCTGCAGGCGGGCCTGGCCGGCCTGCCCATCGGCTTCCGCTTCCGGCCCACCGACGAGGAGCTGCTGCTGCACTACCTCCGCCGCAAGGCCCTCTCCTGCCCCCTCCCCGCCGACATCATCCCCATCGCCGACCTCGCCCGCCTCCACCCGTGGGACCTGCCAGGTACGCTGACTGACGCACTGACGCACGCACGCACACAACTGTAATGTGACGTTGGTGCATTGCGTTGACGTGCGCGTGGCTGCTGGGGACGCGCAGGCGACACCGATGGGGAGAGGTACTTCTTCCACCTGCCGGCGACGAGGTGCTGGCTCAAGGGCGGCGGGGTAACCAGGGCGGCCGGCACCGGCGTGTGGAGGGTGTCCGGCAAGGAGAAGCTGGTCCTCGCGCCGCGGTGCAAGCGGCCCGTGGGCGCAAAGCGGACGCTTGTCTTCTGCCACCGCGGTGGCGCGCGCACCGACTGGGCCATGCACGAGTACCGCCTCCTCCCCGCCGGCCTCGACGCCTGCGCCGGCGCCGCCAAGAACTCGCTGCCCCATGTAAGTTTAAGAATTAATCAAAGCGTTAGTGCTAATTAATACACATGCGATTTACATGAAATTTGATTGCTTGCCCTTAATTTCTTGGTGAATTGTGTGATTCAGATGAGCTGCCTTGCGGCCGAGGCCAAGGACTGGGTGGTCTGTCGCATATTCAAGAAAACCACGCCGGCTCACCGCGGAGGCGGCGGTACCCATTTGCCGCACATCCGCGGTACGGTGCGGCGGAAGGGCGGCGTCGACATGCAGTCTTCGCCATCGTCTGCCTCCTCGTGCGTAACCGAGGCTTGCGAGGACGGCGGCGACGGGGAAGAGGAAGAAGAGAGCAGCAGCAGCAGTGTCGCCTCTAATTGGCCATGATGAGAGGATTAGACCTGACTAGGCCGTTAATTATGGTGTCATGTTCTAATAAGTGCCCTTCATTGCGCTGCTAATGTGGCAGTAGAATCCTCAGTAGTAGTTCCTACCTAGCAAGAGAGAGAAACAAAACTGAGCTCAAACAACAAAAAAATCACTTCTCTATCTGGATTTGAGCTCACTGCGAATCTAGAGTGTTTATTTCTCAGAGAAAGATGGCCATTATCCTTAACATAATGTTCCTTTGTTTTCTCCTAGAGTTTCCAAGCAGAAATTGGAGTAGAACAAGTTCGACAATTTCATTCTCATCTGCTTAAATCTGTGTAGTGTGTACTCTCTCATCCAAAAGCTTGAAGTGCTCTGGTCACTTCGCTTCCTTTTTTTCTCCTTTCACCAGACGCTACTACTAATAACCAAGCAAAGGAAGTCAAGCCTCACAGCGAACTGTTGTCAGGACTCACTCAAGAGTCAGGACACGACACATACATACATACATAGCTTCAGTGCAAGGAACAGCAAGAACGAGCATATATACAAAGCAAAGCAAGAGGGTACCCGAAAAAAGGAAAACGAGAAAGAATAAAGAGGTGCAGAGAAAGCAGGGCAGAAAGGGCAATGCACTTCAGGGAAGCAGAAAGGAGACGATAAGGTGCGTGCGATGATACTGATCGATACTCCAGCACGTGTCAGACCAGAAATATTAGCTCTTCTACCCTTCTCCCTCTTATTATTATTAATTTTTTATATATAAATCTAGTTCCATACAACTGAAGTTACAAAAAATAGTTCCTTTTTCTAATCATGAAAAGTACCGACAGATGACACGTATCACTTATCACGCCCGTGTACCGTGACAACGGCAATGAACTACGCCCTACACCTACATTTGTAAGGTAGCTCAGCAAGTCATGCTGCCGTAGCAAGGCGGTAAGACCTACCGCGGTGCTTTCATGGTCACACTGTTCTAGCTTGCAGCATCTGTCATGATACATGAGCGCAGCATGTGATATGTGTCATTTGCGGATGCTTTCATGGTCGGCAAAAAGACTATTTTTATGATTACAATTGTATTGGGCTGAATTTGGAAGACAAAAAGTGCGAGCGGATACCTTTCTTCTCGAGGGGGGCCTTTCGATGAGAAGAATAAGGAACCTGTTATTGGCAAGAGGGATAGGAATGTATACTATACATTAAAGTGGGTGAGATTGCTGGCTTCCTAGGCCGCCGGCCACGTCGCCCCTTCGCGAGAAGCCTCTCTGTAAAATTTAAAATCTCGTTTAGATCCTCCGATGGGTTTTTTTAACGAAATGGACTCGAAAAAAAAATTAAAATTACGTTTAGGTCCCTCTACGGTTTACATTCTGGTCCTCCTGATGTTTTTAGCAGAATGGACCCCAGAAAAAAATAAAATTACATTTAGGTCCCTTGCGGTTTACGTTCAGCTCCTCTCGGCGTTTTTAGCGAACTGGACCCGAAAAATAACAACAAATATGTCCGCGGTTTCTAAAAAAAATAGAACACGGATTCGCCGAAGGTTTATAGCAATTCACGGATTCGCCGGTAGGTCTTAGCGACCCTTTTTTTTTAAAAAACACGAAAACCGAAATAAAAAAAACGTCCTCGGCGGTTTTTAGCGAACTTGACCCGAAAAATAACAACAAATACGTCCGCAGTTTTCTCAAAAAAATAGAACACAGATTCGCCGAAAGTTTATAACAATTCACGGATTCACCGGTAGGTCCTAGCGACCCTTTTTTTAAAAAAAACACGAAAACTGAAATAAAAAAAATACATCCGCGGTTTTCATAAAAAAAACACCGATTCACCGAAGGTTTATAGCAGTTCACAGATTTGCCGATGGGTCCTAGCGACAAATTTTTTATATATAAAAAAACAGGATTTCGCACGACACAGCGTCGCACGATCGAATTTCGCATGTCGCAGCGGCACGTGCCGAAATTTCACACGACGCAGCGTAGCTGTGATCCTGGCTAGTAGGAATATAATTTCAGGCAATTCCAGGGTGGCTGGCTTCTCCAGTCTGATCCCCTGCAAAGCATCTCCCTCACTCGCTTGGCTTTCAATCATATCGAAGCGAATACTTGTTAGCATACAGATGTAGATTTGGGGGAATTCTTTTCACGCACACTGAGAATGATTCACACGGTCACTGTCTTAGGGTCTGTTTGTTTCAGCTTTGAATTTTCTAAAAGCTGATTCTGTATTGTGATCGTAGAGAAACTGATTCTTCAAAAGCTGGAATCCAAAAGCACATATGAAGTGGATTGTGGATTCTAATGTACATGGGTGGGCTGGATTGTGAGAATCAGATTCTAAAATCGGGCTGTTTATTTTTTTATTATGCTTTTAGGATCAGAATCCAAAATTAAAAGCTAAAACAAACAGGCTCTTAAACTGATAGCCGCAGATTGATACTTCTGTCATCCACTACTGATTCTGTTGGTGTTGTATATGAAGCTAGGCCAAGTTGACCCACACAAGGTTTCAATTTTCGTTTTTGACTATATCTTGGAGGCGATTTTTGAAATTTATTTCAGAATTTCAGATAAAATCTGGACGAAATTCAAATTCGGAATTTTTTGGACTGGGATTTTTGAGATTTCGGTCGAGATTCCCGAAATTTCGGCAAATTTGACCAAATGAAAAATGATTCAAACCACATTATAAAATTTTAACTTTTTTTAATGGTCCTGACACATCACTAATGTTTCCAAAAATTTTCAGATGATGATCAAGCCTGACGAATTTTCAAAAATTATGGCAGTGCTATTGTCCTAATAAAGGTTGAATACATGTATTGCTTACATAGATTTGATTGACCAACGAAAATAGGTTTAGAATTTTTAAAAATTTTAGGTAAAGGTTCTGAGGCAGTTCTTAAGCTCTCATAAAAATTTTGGATCGTTATCACCCTTGAGCGAATTTACAAAATTAAGACAAGGTTACTATTTTATTTATGTTCTTTTTCTTTTTGATTTTTCAAAGATAACACATGAAGTTCAATTCTTTTGAAAATTTTTTAGTATGATCCTAAACTACTAATTATGGTACAATAAATTTTTTAGAGCATGATCAAACATGTACATTTTTAAACTACTAATGTGGCTCTAGTGGAGTTGGTAGCAAAAGAGGTGCAGGGTTGCAATACCAGGGACGATGTTGGGCATGTGTTGACAATGGTGTTGGTGGCTAGTGTAGGAGCTGATTGTAGCTTCGATGGAGGCTATGGTTTTGGTGTCGATGGTAGATATTGATGTGTTGTTGTAGGTGCTAGAGACGACGTAGGTGGAGAGGTGTGACAGATGTGTTGGTAGAAGAGAAAAGTCAAGGTGATCGAAAGTATGTTATAAGAGATGGCGGAAGTTGAGGTAGTTGAGGGCATGATAGGAGATCTAGTGGAGGCCAGGGTGGTCGAGCCCTAGATGTATAGACGATGGAGGCCAAGGCTTCAGAGCGTGTGGGTAGAAGCTGAGGAGACCAAGATTACAGATACGACGACGAAGGCAAAATATTCGATGTTAGTTGAGGCTACGTTGAAGGTAGTCAAGATGATGAATCATGGTGGGTATTTGTGGTCCGTGGTGTAAGTGATGATAATCAAAGGTTGTGTTCTTGTGACGACGTTGGACATAGCGCAGGTGGTGTAAACGGTAAGGACGACAGTTTTAGAGGTGGTGTCAATCATGGAACTAAACACAACTTTGATAAAGATAGACGTCCTGATTATGGTATTTACCATTGTGTTGGTTATATATTTGGTAAGAGTAAATGTTCTAGTGATGGTATTGCATTATGTAACAATATGCCAATTATTGTTATCTTATGACTACCTTGAGAGGAGTGTTGGAGAGTTAGTATTCGAGATTAATAAAAGTCCAAGTCGTATGTAACTCGAAGTCGTGTTAGAGATATGATTGAAGTTAGAGTCAAATTAGAGAGAGAGTCTGATTGTAATTCGGTTGTAATTAACATTATAAACAAGGAGTACGCCACGGACTTATAAAAGCTGCAGCCAAAATGCCAAATGCTGAACTAAAAGTTTTTTTTTCTCCCCTCTTTTCGTTTTTCAGACCAAGCAAGCAAGGGAATATGGATTTTTCAGATAGATTATAGTAACGGAACATAGCACAATCGGTCAATAACTCAATATCGTGGAAAGAGAGTAGTCAAAGCAGTATTGAATGGACAGTAACAGGAGAGGGGAGAGCAGCAGCACAAGAGAGGTTGCCACTAATTCAAGACAGCTCGAGAGCTTTTTCAGAGGTCGCGAGGTCAAGTGTCCGCATATACAGGGACGGACGAGACGACAGCGGCAATCAGTGTCTCAGTGAGATAGATGGCCATCGCATCCATCAATCACTAGGTTTCATTCAGAATTTCACTCTCGGAAAACGCCCAGATTCAGCGCGCGTACCGTATGTGTCCTCTCTTGCTTTCGCTGCTGCGAACGCACTGGGGCTTCTCCATCGCCACACCGGTCGTATCTGCGAGCATCGCCTCTAAGTAAGCCTTGTGAACTTGTGAATTGTGAATCTGTGATCCCCTCACGCAATTGGCGACCAACAGGACAAACGCATGACACTTCAAGACATTTGGTACTGACGACGAAAGGAATGAAGGGAACTTGGAATGGGAAAAATCTGGGCTGGCTTCCATTGGTTTCTTTCTTTCTTGTAGGGTGTTAGCTTGAAGCACACACTTCAAGTACTACCCTGACATGGTTGGCACTTGGCAGCTCCCATCGGCAGCAGCAGCAGAGAATTATTACCACTGCCAATCTAGTAAGTTTAGTAGTAGTTGGTGAATTATATTGAATGAGACACGTGGGCCAACCAAATTAACTGTGGGGAATTGCTGGAATCAATCACCGGAGTAGTTCACTACTAACCCAGATGCGTCGGCCGTCGAGATAGCAACCAATCATATAATGTAAGGTCTTAATTTTTGGTTTGGAGTAGTAGTAGCAGGTTCGGTGTCCATGGTTGGTTGGGTTTCTGTCCGACGCATTTTAGTATCACGATTTGTTCAATCAGAAGAGATCGAGGGTTTACCCTAGTAAGCTAGACCTGCTTAATTTTTACTACTTTGTCCAGATTTCTCAACTTGCGATTGGTAGCAAAGCGTAAGCATGCAAGCATCGTGTTGAGACGATTTACTACATAAATTAGTTAGTAGTTATTTTAGGTCATATATACATCGTGGATGAAGCAAGAACAGTGGCACCAAACTCGTTTTAATAAGAAACAAACAAAATCGACCAATTTCTGTAGAAATTGGCGCATTGGTAGCATGCACACGAATCAAGAAATCTCCACCCGACCCACAAATGGATGCCGGCAGGTAGGGTTAACAAAATCGAATTTTCGATTTTCGGATGATTTGTGATTTTCGAAAATCGGTAAAAATTGAGCGAAAATCGGTCGAAACTGAAGATGTTTGAATTCAAAATTTTTGAACTCGGCGGTCAAACAATAGAGGAAAAAACGTAAATCGAGCGATTTTCACTGATTTTCGATCGGTTTTCTTCGATTTTTTACCGATTTTCGATATGCTATTTTTTTTATGTTTTTGAGCATTTTTTTTTGATTTTCAGCACACCGAAGGAAGATTGAAAAAAAAAAATCCAAAAATTCCTTTTTTAAAATTACAAAAAATCCTAATTAATCTATAAAACATCACATAGATTTTTTTTAAAAAAATTTGAAATCATTTAGTGCTTCTAAAAAAATAAAAAAGAACAATTAATGAAAAGGAACATAGACACTGTCAGATTTTTATAACAATTTAAAAGATTGATTATATTATGAAATTTTAATCTAACCATAAATAGTGCCAAAGGATCATGCAATAAAATTTTCATAAATATTAGGCTTCATTTAGTGGCCATATAAAATCAAAAACAAAAGAGCATATACGATGACAGTAGCACTTTCAAAATTTTAGAAAAATACAAAGGTCTGATCATCATCTAAAAATTTTACATCATAATTAGAATTACCTTAGAACATTACACAAAAAGTTTAAGAAATACTATACTTCATTTAGTGCCCCTAGAAAATAAAAAACCGAAGAGCGTATATTCTGACAATATCACTATCAGAATTTTGAAAAAAATACACAGGTCTCATAATCATCTGAAAATTTTGTAACATCATTAGAATTATCTGAGGATCTCACACATTTTTTAAAAAAAATTTAACAATTTTTGATAATTTTTTCCAATTTGCATTTGAACTCCACGATTTACCGAGTGTTTTTTTATTGCCGACCCGCCTCAGGCGAAAATTGCGATTTTTTGTTGAAAATCGTCGATTTTGTGAACCCTGCTGGCAGGTGTGGTCCTCCCGTGCCCGTTTCGCCTAATTACCCACTGTCTACACTGACAGATGCACCTAATAGACAAAACCTAACATCCATCTCTGTAGCGGTCCCCACTCCACTCGTCCATCTAGTGTCGTCATCCCCAATTCCCCCTTCCATAACCTTGTCCTACATGGGCAAGTCGGCCACTCGCATGCTCCACGCCTCAGCCACTCCATCATGCCGCGTCCACATGTTGCACCTTCCCTACCGAGTAGAAGAAATGGTCACCTCTGGGGGCATATATCTATGTTGTCTCTACCAACACCTGGACGCCACAAGCCTCCACCGCCTCCCGTCTCTACCCCCTCCTTGCTTGCCTCCGAGAGCCAACGAGGGCACCACCGTTGGGAGCTTCTTACCTCCCACCTCACTACCGGGAGGCGGGATCTAGAGGAGGAGGCGCCATCATTGGGAGCTAGAAGATAGGGGTGCCACTGCAAGCCTCCACCACCCTTCCATCTCGCCGCCAAGAGCAAGAAGAGGAGGGTGACGTTGTCAAGAGCAAGATGAGAGTGATGCATTGAAACTACTTCTGATTCAGTGGCGGAGTCAGAAAATTTTGGGAGCCTTGGCAAACCTAATTAATTAACGGTCTAGGACGAAGGTTTGCCCGAAAAATCTCAGTTTTCATGACATTTTGTGACAGTGGAGCTGCACTACACCTCTATAGTGTATGTAACTAGCCAGAAAAATAGCTGATGGACATAGGTATAAACGAGCATTAACCATGCTGGCCGCGTCTAATTGCCATCCTAACTACCAGGCCTCGGTTACACAGTAGTCCCTTGTGCTAATCACAGCTTACAATAGAATACCCCAGCATTAGGTGACCATGTATCTTTCGGAGCCGGATACACTAAATTAATTAAGCACCTGCACAGCGCCATCTTACCTGCATGGATGAATGAGTAATTAACGGTGGCGTAGTTGTTTATGTGCATGCGATGGCAGCGTTTGACATCCATCACCACCTCCCACTAAAGATTTTGGGAGCTCAGGGCGTCTGGCAACGTCTCCTCGTAAGGAATTATTTGGAAAATAAGACTCTGTCTCAAGTTCTCAAGTAGAAGAGAGGGAAGGGAAAACTCACTTTTCGACAGGTCTAATGCGGGTTAAATATCACCTTTTCTAGTTTGGATCCTTTTACATTCACAATGGATCTCAAATACGGTTTTGATAAGACATTTGGCTCGAAAATAACCCCCTTAATGAACAATACCATCGACTTTTTAAAATTGTTCGACAAAAACATGCTACAATGCTGAAGTACCGAGCTCTGATTCTTTTAATGTGTCTTTTCAAAGAGTCGTTACAGAACCAAATTTACGAATTTTGCAAGAACTTATTACTAGGGTTGTTGGTATACAATTAACTCCAGACCAAGATAAATTTCGATGGAATCTACATGGAAATGAACAGTTTTATGTCCATTCGATGTATGTAGCCTTAATGCATCAACATCTTCCAGTAACAAATGGATATCTGTGGCAGCTTAAGGTCCCTTCAAAAATAAATTTTTTCCTTTGGTACCTCCATTGAGGGATGATTTTGACAAAAGATAACCTTAGTAAAAGGAATTGGATTGGTAGTAAACAATGTTTTTTTTTAATAATGAGGAAATCATACAACATTTTTTTGCTGTCATTATGTTCGTTTTGCATAGTGCATTATACTAGCGGTTTTTAATTTACCACCTCCTGGGAGTATAAACAATATGTTTGGAAACTATTTATTAGGTTTGGGCAAGGAGTTAAAGGCTCAAATTTTGGACGAGGCTGCTGTTTTATGTTGGTCTATTTGGCTATGTCGAAATAATGTTGTTTTTGATAAGAAAAGAATGTCTAATCCATTGCAGTTTATCTATATGTGTATCAATTGGCTACGATCATGGTCCGTGTTGCATCGACTAGAGGATCGCGATGTGGTTTTAGTGGCATGCAGATCTTTTGGAGGTGCTGATCAGGGAATTATTCATCGGTTATGGATGGAGATTTAGTAGACGACTTTGTGCGGATTGAGAGTTTTGCATTATCCTTTTCATGGATTGTTAATACTCGATTTTTTAGCATGTATCTTTCAAACAACATTTTGGCTGTAACTTTGTAATAATTGGTTGGCTGTGTGCATTTTTGGATGCAGAGGCCGGGAGTTAATATATTCTTTCATTATCTTAAAAAACGCACACCACTCCCGGTTGAAATCAAGGTTTCAAATTTCGTTTTTGGACCACACCTCGCGTAGCCGAAATCCGAAATTTCGACGAGATTTCAAAATTTTGGATGAAATTCGAACAAAATTCAAAAAGCAAATTTAAAACCGAGAAAACCGAAATTTCGGCAAAATTGATCGTAATTTTGTCTTTTTTCAACCCCTATGAAAATAGTACATAAATGAGGCATTACTCATCACTAGTGCTTATGGGCTCGTCTAGCTCAGTCGGTAGGAGCGCAAGGCTCTAACCCTTTAGTCGTGGGTTCGAGCCCCATGGTGGGCGTTTCTCGTGTTAAAATTGGTATTTTTGTTGTCCCATGGTGTGGTGGAGAAAATAATGGTGACTAAAAATTTTGAAAACCTTCGAACTAGGGAACTTACCCTCAGGGATTTCAACCCTCCACTCTAACAGCTGAGCTAAAGCGGGTTTATGAGTTTGTTGCAAAATTTTCATGTGTATTCCTCAGAAAAAGACATTACAATTCACCACCAAAAAATTAGTACGAAATCCGGTCCAAACAATATGCAAACCGGTCCAAAAAAACTAAAATCTTAGCAAAATTGATCGAAATTCACCAAAATCACTATAGTAATTTGTTTTTTTAAAAAAATATTCCATCGAGATTTCCAAAATCTCAGGCATAACCAAAATCTAAAATTTCGACAAGATTTTAATCCTTGATTGCAATTGCGAGGAGAGGAGAGAGAGGAGTACACTATACTAGTACTCCTAGACCTAGACCTAGTTTGCAGTTGTGGCTTGATTGATTGCTTCCTTTTCCAAGACCAAATCCATCCATCCATCCATCGAAGTGTCAACCATAACTCGGTCCCTTTCTTCCCTAGCTAGACTAGCTATCCAATTCCATTTCAGCCCCACGGCACGGCCACCCCAAGAAGTCCCAGGAATCAAGGGCTCCTCGCTCGCTTGGTTTCTCATCGCAAGTCATCGTGATTCATGCAATTAGGCGGTAAAAAAATAAAGCTGTAGGCTCATTCGCTCTGGGTTTAATTCGAGCTTAATTCAAGATCCAAATAAATCGAGCTCGAGTTTGATCTCAAGTTCGTGAAGCTCGAATAGCTCACGAGCTTTATAAATTTACGAATTGTATATTAAATATTACTATATGTTAATTCTTATCGAGTTTACTCGAGTTGTCAAGTTTGAGCTTAATTATTTTTAATTGTTAAAAGTTAGTGCGTATTAAATTATTGATTGTTATCAAGTTTACTCGAACTGAGTTCGAGTACACTCGAGCTTAGATCTAGATTCAGCCCTTAATTTAGACTCCTCTAGCTAGCTTCGTAAAAAATGTCTCGTTTACACACCTACATGCAATGCACGCAAGGAATAGTTTTTAAGCGTCAGCAAGGACACCTCCTCCTTCCTTCCTCCAACCACCGCACCCCGGCTGGCTCAATGGCTGGCGGCCTCTTCTCACTTCTAGTTGGATTACAAAACAAGCAACTAAAGCTCATGCACTTGCCGGCTCTCTCTCTCTCTCTCTCTAACATGGTTTATTTATGATTCAGGACGTGCAAATAGTTGTTATATTATTAGCACTCAATGATTTGCAGTGCACAGCATGGTACTATTCGGAAGATAGACGATGCTAACGCTATGCATCAACACATCTGGTGATCTGATGCTGGGGCCATGTGTTAACTATTAGTCGATTGTTGAGCCACAGAGGGATGCATGCGTTGAAAAGAAAGAAAGAAAGGGTCCAAGTTGATGATCGATCATTCCCAGACGATGAACCTGTGTGCAACTTGCAGGCTCAATGCAAGCCGCTCCAAACCGAACTCTAATTTGTTGTTGCTTGCTGACACTGTCAGTATTCTGCGTACAAGTGCAGAGACATTGGCATGTGGTGGAGCCCAATGGATTGGAGGTGTCTATAACTCTATATGGACATGGAGCAAGTAGTGGAGGAGGGACAAAGGAAAAAAGAATTAGTGGAGTGGAAGAAGAGACTTCCTTCGAATTAATAGCTCGGCCTAGGCAGCTGCCTGCAAGAAGCCAAGAACCACCCTCTCAATTAATTCATTGATTAGTACTACTTTAGTACTATAGTTGTAGGAAGGAGGAGAGAGTAGTTAAGTTAGCTTCCCTCCAAGGGAATCCAAAATAAGTCAATAAACAAAGCAAACACCAAAGAACTCTCTCTCTCTCTCTCTCTGACCTGTAGCATTGTCCTCCAGTTGGAATGGATGGAGGGTTTGTTGGTGATGGCATTAAAAGTAACATGGAGACACATGCAAGCTACAAGGCCATTTCCAATATTATGCTCCCTCTTCTGCACACAACTGTGCAAGGTAGAGGAGGGTTGTGTCAGTGACCTGCAAGCATACGAGTACTTAGCTTTAGGCATTGAAAGCACTGGCTGGCCATGGATCATCAGTAACTAACAGCACTCCAAGTCTCCAACATCCACTAGTTTCCTGCAAGAGCAAGCTGCATCTGTTTTCCCATCAATGGACTCTGTTAAGCTTCAGGATTCTCAAGTTATTGCCTGGCTTCCAGAATGAGATTAAATAATAAAGGACTGGAGTTCCATGTAGGAAATGGAATCTGAATATTGCCAGGTCCTGAATTGAGAATGCTGTGCTTATCTAGTCTTCCTAGCTTGTTGCCCCCGTACAAGGTATGACAGGCGATACGTATCCCTTGCTGCACCCGAGGAGCAGGAAGCTGGCCGGGGCCGTGACTGGGCAGGCGAGTGCAGTAGCGCGTGCGGGCAGCAGGGGCAGGCACGAGCAGCGTACGTGTGTGGGGGGGCGTGTGCATGCATGCATGCGGGAGGCTTCCTGCCACATCCATGTAGCGCGGAAGGAACCCTGTTGTGATGGGTCATGCGCTGCTCCCACGCCCACCGGTGCTGCCGTGGTTCGGCCACCTCCTGCGCTCACCGGGCGCTGTAGGGGACAGATGTCGCCTGCTGCACCTTCTACGGTGGAGAAAGAGACTATTTTTACAATTACGTAACTAATTATTGACACCAAGTACAGTGTTCTTGAATTGAATGGTGTTCTGTACTTCTGTCTGGTTGCTGCAGCAGACCCACGTGTAACTATGCCTCAAGAAAAATTGCACCCCCAAGGCCCCAAGTCTTTGCTTGATTTCAAGATCTGCCACCTTTTCATTTACTATTATTAGTAGTAGGTCCGTGCAAAACTTATGGCCGGAAGAACGAGGTCTACTGTTGGTTCGATTCACATGGAAATACTTGGTAAATACATAGGAAGGTAGGTCAAATTGGCCCATTTGCATATTTTTCACTCTCTATGTTTAATCTTTATCTAAACGAAATTGTAAATCTAGTTCTATTCTAGACCATGGAAAGAGCGGAAGATGGTAGAGTCACATACCAATATAAGTATGGGGCAGTAGTAGGTCACCTGTCGCAATATGGGAGCACAGTAAGTCACTTGCTGGGTAGGGGAGCGCTAAGGTCCTTTGCTTTAGCGTCCAGAAAGAAATTAGATTTGCAATTTTATTGGAACGAGGGCCAAACTTTTTAAAAAATTAGGCTAAGATGCAAAAACAAAAAGAGCCAAAGCTTCAAGAAATACTCTGTATTCAACCGGGTGCACCTTAAATTTTGTTTGATAAAAAGAAAACTCCTTGTCCATTTTAGTTAAAAAAAAAACTACTCCTTTAATCACAAAAGAATGTAATTTTTGTTACGTGCAACCAAACTTTCTAAACTTTAACTATCAATATTATTTTCAATATTTAGATTAAACACGTGAAAATGAGTATTTATCAACTTTGTCAAGCAGTGGCGCAACCAGAATTTTTTTGAGGCGATGCACACTTCACATATACAAATCTACAGTCTTGTACAAAGATTTTGTACGATCATAAATCTAACATATATATTTGAAAATTGTTAAAAGTACAATACAAATAATTCTAAAGTCTTAAAAATCTCAAACCACAAAAGTCGAAACCAATTTAATTAACAAATTTAGCCTATTAAAGAGGTGAAATTTTACCATTTCTTAAATTTTTGGAGGTGCCGAGGTACCCCCTAGTTCCACCAAAAGTTTAAAATGTCACTGAAATTTCGTGAGATCTCGGTTTTTGAACGTGGACGGTTTTTGAAATGCCGGCATGAGTAAAAAATTCAATAAAATTTAAATTGCTATAGTAATCTCAGAAATCTCGCCGAGATCTCGTGTTTTTTTATCGAATTTTGACTTTTTTTTTACCAGATTTGGTCCAATAACCCTTAAGAAAGTCATCTCTTATGAAAATTTGTTGAAAAACCAAAATTTTGAAACAATTTTTAAAAAATGCAGAAACACTATCGGATATTTATAAAATTGTACATGCTTTTATTATGATGTGAAAAATTTATTGTACCATCCTAAGAATTGTAGGATCGTACATAAAAAGTTTCAAAATAATTTAACTTCATTTGTTTTCTTTAAAAATTCAAAAATAGAATGAACATAATTGGGACAGTAACTAGTCAGAATTTTATAAATTTTCTCGAGTGAGATCATGATTCAAAAAATTTATGAGATCATAAGAATTTCCTCAGTACCATTCTCTAATTTTTGTTAGAAAAATGAACTTATTTTGTTTGCTCAATCAAATCTATGTATGCATTGAACTTTATTTGTGATATTTCAAAAATCAAAAACAGAAAAAACATAAATAGTACAGTGCACTTGTAAGAATTTTATAAATTCACTGGAGTGTGATCATGATTCAAAATTTTTATGAGATCTTAAGAATTTCCTTAGAACCCTTCTACAAAATTTTCAAAATTTTTAAACCTTTGTTTTATTGCTAAAGCAAATCTATGTATTGATCATCAGGGTTTTATCACGATGTAGCACTGTCGAAAATTTTGGAACTTCTTGAATCTTGATCATCATATGAAAATTTCATAGAAATATTAATGATAGATCAATACCATCCACAAAAATTTTAAAAAATTTCTAATGTAGTTTTTACTATTTTTCATTTGATTGAAGTTTGTCAGTAAGGCTTTTGTTAGAACAGTAGCACTTTTCGAATTTTTAAAAATTCATGAAGCTTGATCATCATTTGAAAATTTTATGGGAACATTAGTGATGCATCATAACCATGCAAAAAAAATTCAAAATTTTCTAAAGTGGTTTGTTTCATTTTTTATTCGGTTCAAACTTGTCGGTCAACGTTTTATCAGGACAGTAGCATTGTTTGAATTTTTAAAAATTCCTTATATTTTATAATCATATGAAATTTTTATGAGAACATAAGTGATATGTCAGGAACCTCCACAAAAAATTTCAAAACTTTTCGATATCATTTCACCTGAATTTCACGCTGTCCAGTTTTACCGAGATTTCGGCAAATCTCGCTGAGATCTCGACAAAACCGACCGAGATTTCGGCCCTACTAGTCGAAAAAATACCGGATTTGAAAATCCATTTTTGTGGCTCATCCGGAATTTGCTCAAAATTTCTAAATCTCGCAGAGATTTCGTTCTCCGGCCACCTCCAAGATTTCGATGCTTGGTTCCACCCATGTTGTCAAGTGCATAAACAAAAAACATGTAAAATAACTACATGTAAAAAAACTGCAGATAAAGAGGGCTTACTTACCAGAAAAGGCCCATCTACATCGCAGGCTCTTATACCCGTGTATTCTTTAGGCCCATACCTGCAATGCATCGAAGGCCCAGCATAGCTGCAAAGCCCATGTGTGGAGGGTCCTATCATCTATGCCAAGTGGGACCCAGCTGTCGTCGCCCACCCCACCCCGCAACATTTGGGCTCGGCCTCCGCGAAACCCTCGCCGCCGCTCGCCGGCCTCAACGGTGCAACCGCCTCGCACTCGCTTTGCGTGCCTCCTTACTAAGGCCGAGTGCGATGCCGCAGCCGAGGAGTCATCCCATGCTCCAGCTCTTCGTCCCCTTCTCGCTCTCCCTCCCCTTCGCCTGCGATGGGGTGCGCGGCGTCGACTGACAGGGCTGAGCGGCGGAGGCGGGGCCGGGCGCTGGGGCACAGCGAGGCGTCCACCACGGGGCTTCTGGTGGCGCGGCAGAAGAACGGGCTGCAGGAGTCGGTGTCCGTGTCCGTTGCCACGGCCGGGAGGAGGCGGGGGTGTAAGGTGGCGCCGGAGCCGAAGGAGGAGGAACCGGCGGCGGCATTGGCAATTCACGGTTCACCCAGCTTCCGGTTCTACTGCCAGAAGGCGGCTGCCGTAGACGCGCTCGTGGCCGCCGCCGACGTGGTCGGCGGCGACAGCGACGGATCTGTCAAAATCAGGGGTAACTGTTCGTCTCCTCCTCTCTCTTGCTTCTGCATTAGATTAGTTTCTTGAGGTGCATTGCAGTCACACTTTAATCATCCTGTTCCTTGCAGAGACGCCTCAGGCGATCAAGAAGAATGATCTTGCACACAACACCAGCGATGTAGGTTCATGCATGAGCTCCCCATGTTACCTCAGCAAATTGAGCATTGCACCTATGGCTTCCCTTGTGCTGTTTCTAAATTCTAACTCTTGTTGATGTACGAGCATGCAGTTATACAAATCGAAAGAGGTAAACAGGTGGCTAAAGTTCGGAGGCCTGACAATTGTCGCCGCTGCGGTGTACAGCATGTTCAGGCGTCACTCAGCTCCTCCTGCTGCTGCGAAATCCCATCATCCCTGTGCTGGTTCAGCAACTGCTGCCGCTGTTGCCACAATAAATCATCGCTGACCAGACAGAGCTTTATGGGATCTTTACATTTTACATCCCAGCTTGTAAAATGTGGCTGATTCAGTCACCTTCTATGATGCTTTGCATCATTTGCTGTATTTAATCTTGCTTGTTGTTTGTAAGTTAAACCCTGCATTTGAGAAATTGATTTCGTGGATGATGTAAGGAGCATCAGTATTGTAATGCTCCTTTTGTTTATTAGAGAAGCATACCGATTAGTGTTTTTAAAAAAAGAAGGATACTAATTTGGAAGCTGTTCATTCAAGCTTTTTGCTCTGGGAATTTTTCTCTTCGTTTCTGAATTCTAGAGGGTTGAGAACATGCATTTGTCCAAGATTAAGATCATGTCCGATTATTTTCGGTGTACATTTAAATGGTGAAAAGGCAGAGCTTGAAGCTACAAAATTTCCTGACGATGTTCTTTGATCTGAAGCCATTTTACTGATGAATTTCTGTAAGCTATCCTTTTTTTTACATAAATTCATTATTCGCAGCTCTCCTTTATTATACTCTCGAACTATACAAGTATTACCTATCAATTATGGATTAAAAATGAACAGCTACTGGAATGTAAGAAAAGAGGGAAAAGGGGCATGATTAGCTTTTTATTTGACTGAACCTACCGCATATCTTCCTTTGGCTCTGAACTGCTCCCTATTCTTTCTTCTCACCTCCATTGGATGGCCAAGCGAGTACGGCCGGAAGGCACCGATGAGAACGGTGGAAGGCGCCATCTTGAGGCTTGGCTTCGCCTTGTGCATTCCCTTCTTCGGGCTGTTCAGGTAAGATTTCATGTGGCCAAATATTAGGCTCGGCATTTTCTTTAGCTCCACAACCGATGATGACAAGAACTCTTCCGTGGTTCCATCAGCCGAGGAATCTAGACTAAAGCCTATTGATGCATCCAGATGAGGCGGAGGAAATCTCTCAAGTTTGGTTGTGCTCGTGCTCGTCACCAATCTTGGGATCTGAAGGTACAATGAACAGAATTCACCTTTTAGACATGGCTTATATGTCTATATAGTTAGTTTGAATATAGCTTTTGATAAAGAATCAAATAGGGGAGGATACAAGTAGCATAACAATTTCTGTAAATTTTGTCAGGGTTGTGATAATTTGAATATAAAATTCTTGCAGGGGAAAAGGGAGAATGAAACATACATTTGGGTTTGCTTGCGGCTTATTATTGACATCTGGAGTAAATACTCTGCGTCCAGGATTTTGTGACATGGGCTTTCTGGTCGTGCTCTGACGTTCTACCGACCCATTAGCTCTCAACTTCCTGAAAGACATAACAGATGTTGAAGCTTTTGTCGATACAAGAAAATAACTGAAATAAGTTTAAGAGAGTTGCGCAGGACCTTTTGTGCTTCTCGTACTTCAACTTCACATCTATTTCTTTACATGGTGGATACCGGGGAAGGCCTGATGGTTCACAGGCATATGGTTCTGTCCTGAAGAACTGAATTCACAGTAAATGGTAAGCACAGGTGAACAAAAACCACTTCTTGGCTTCTTATGGGATATTATTTATATATCCAGTATATTACATCGATACTGACTCAACTTAATCCATTCTATCATCGATCAATTGTGAATTATCTTCTTGCGTACTATCTGCTCAGTATTTATTTTACTTATTTGTATTTGTTGCATGTAGCAGTGTTTCCCGGTCTGAGACTGACTTCTAAAGGTTCAAAATAGATGCCTTGAGGGTGATGCGTAGTATTAACCTCACTGTTGAGAACATCAGTTGCGGTGCCTCTCATATCTGGGTCAATAGATAGGAGAGTCTCGAGAAGTGCTAGGGTAGATGGTGCCACATCTTTAAATTTTTCAGCTATACACCGATCATATGGCTTGAATGTAGGATGCGGGAATTTCATTTTCTCCCAGTAATCCTCTGATGGAGTACCACATAGCTTGAAAATCTTGTGCAATTGTTCCACCTGAATAACCACTAATTAGTCTTTAAATTGTTCAATCTTCTGCAATATTTTATGTAAAGCCAATATTTCATAAGGACAAAACAAGTACCTCTGTTCTTCCGGGGAATATAGGCTCGCCGAGAAGAAGTTCTGCCAGTACGCAACCCACACTCCAAAGATCAACACCAACTCCGTAGTTAGTAGCACCTAACAAAAGTTCAGGTGGACGATACCAAAGTGTGATCACTTGGCTAGTCATGGGCCGCGTGTTATCAGGATCAAAAGATGTGGCGAGTCCAAAGTCAGCTATCTTAAGAATTCCGTCGTTGCTGACAAGTAGGTTCGAACTTTTGATGTCGCGGTGCAGAACACCCTTGTCATGACAGTGTTCAATCCCGGATAGTAGCTGTTTCATGTAGCACTTCACCTGCAGACAAAGAATTAGACTTAATAAAAAACACACATAATTCAACCACGGTCATACATGTGTCATTACTGTTTTGCTGGAAAAAGTTGTCCTGGCTGGGTCCTTCCCTTTCAGAAAAGAAAGAAATGTTGCACTTTGACAATTCTAAGTGCAAATGAGTTGATTGCAGCCAATGTTTACAGTTGAAATATCTGTAGTTCATTGAAGGGATTTCTTGTAAGCAATGTGTGAACAAAAACATGCAATGCCTGTCTCTGTCACTTGGACTGGAACCTGTGTTCAAAGTTCAAACCTAGTAAATACTCTACCTCACTAGTCTAATAGACTTCGAGGTCCACATCATCGCGGTTTTTCTGTCCTGACGGATTTGTTTGCTTCTTCACAAAAAGCTACAAGCGTAATTCCCTACCAATAATCAGTCAATCATTCTTCTTCTAGAACAGAAGAAAATTTTGGTTGCATCAGGTATTTCAAATTTCCGTTTTGATTGAACATACTTTGCAGTTGCCATATCCTACTTAGGGCATGTTTGTTTTAGCTTTTGATTTTGGATTTTGGCCTTAAAAGCAGAATAAAAAACAAACAACCCGATTTTAGAATCCGATTCTTACAATCCAGCCCACTCATATACACTAGAATCTACAATCCACTTCATATGTGTTTTTGGATTCCATCTTTTGGAGAATCAGCTTCTCTACAACCACAATCCAGAATCAGCTTTTAGAGAATCCAAAGCTAAAACAAACAGGCTCTTAGTATGTTACTTATAAACTTCAGTCTAAATTGCTGCAAACACACTACTACTGTTTTGCATTTTTGATGCCATCCATACAATCTTCCAGTTGAAAAATGCTTCTGTGCCCCTCTAAAAACCATATTGCCATACTACTAGAGCAAATTAAAATTTAGGATGGTCTGTGATCACACTAGATTGTAACTACAAGTGCTTCAAGCTTCATTTGACAAGCATAGAAACACTCCATATTCTATTATTACTAAAAGATTATGCCTTCACCATAGTTGAATTCACCAGCATACTAGAGCTGAGTAGCTGATTGTCCCAAGTGATCAAACAGAGTGAAGCCAAATTTTTTACTTGTTCCCTAATCTCTCACTATTCGTAGACGAGAAGAATAGTTCAACTTAGCACATCATCAATCAGAATTCACGCATCACTAGACAGCCAATCAGCTGCACTTATCAAATTATCTAACACCTTCGATAAGCTAAAATCAAAGAAACAAAAAGACAATTGAAATTCTCGTCCCCTTAGAATGCAACCGGCATGTTTAGTTTTGTCATACATAATAATCTCATCGGATACAATTCACCTCATCAGAAGGCCCATAAATCAAGTTTCATAGTTCATCTAAACATACAAAAATCAGGTTTTCCTATATGTTAAATGTAAATATAAATAAACTTGCACACATCATAGCATCCAATTCTCGAACTGAGTAAACAAACTGGATTCAGTTTATATGTCTAACTCGAGTGCAACTTCAAATGTTACCAGTAATTTTCAGGAACATAAAAGTTGGAACATAGCTACATATTCATGAACTAAGGGAACGGTACATATTAACGAGAACAATGGCCATACCTGGGGTAAGGAGAAGCGGGCGCCGGAGGCAGCTGCGGCGGCGACGAGGCCGGTGAGGTCATGGTCCATGTACTGAAAGACGAGGTAGAGTGACGGCGCGGTGGCGAGGCGGGATGTGACGAGGCCGTCGAGGCGAACGATGTTGGGGTGGTCGCCGAGGTGTCGGAGCAGGGCGATCTCCCGCGCCATGAACCGCGCGCTCTCGGCCTCGCCGACGCCATCCACGCGCACCTTCTTCAGCGCCACCACGCGGCCGCTTTCCACGTCGATCGCCTTGTACACGTTGCTGTACGTCCCCGACCCAATCTGCACAGAAAATATTGCAACTTTCGTAAATGTTTTGCTCGAACTCATCAAGTAGATAAGCAAATTCGGATGGTTTCCTCAAACTTTCACTGAATATTTGACTCGGTTTTCCTAATTAAAATACAACATAAAATTAAACCCTTCTTCAACTCGGTTTCTTTGAAATGGTGAGGATAACGATAACAAGTGTCAAATACGAACACTGCAAGTTGACTTTTCCATGTTGTCCTTACGAATTACGGATTCTTGCGATGCGGACAGTATAATCTATGAACAAAAGCGAGGTTGCGGATTTATTATTCCTAACTCTCAAGAAAGCTGGGGATTTGTTCATCTCTGTTTAGTTTAACACGTCTCGACTCTTGGAAGTTGGAATTTGGAGTTTGTTTATGTCTTGAACTATGAAAAGGGATCATTTTTTTTGTCCTTTCACCCTTGTTCTTTGCAACTCGGAGAAAAGATTGAATTTTCAAAAAGAAAAAGAAAACATCAGCAAGAACTCATAACCGCAAGTTCCCAAATTATTCACCTCCTTTTGCAAACTACGATCACACATGACAACCAAGAAAGAACGAATCAAAACACACAAAGAAAAGAAACTAAAAAATCTCCTCCCGTTTCCAAGAAAAGGCCAAACTTTTGGGTAACTACCAAACATGGACACCGGACGCGCAGCCGCGGAAATCAGAATCCTCCTCACCTTCTCCAGCTTGTGGAAGGCGTCGGCGCAGCGGGGCGCCCATCCCCTGAGCGCGTCCCCGGCGGCGGAGGAGAGCCAGAGCGGCCACCCGCACGAGTCCTTCTTCACGGCCGCGATGTGCTCAGGCTGCGGCGCGTTGAGCTGCACCTCGTCCCCTCCTCCTCCTCCGGCAGTCGCGGGGAAGAAGAGGGAGGAGCCGGGCGCGGCAGCAAGCTTATCGAGGAGGCATCCCATGGCGGCGCGTCATGTGGCGGGGCGCGGTCACCGGCAGGCGGCTGCGAGGAAACGAAGGGAGGAAGCGGGAAGTTGAGAGGGAAATGGGAGAGACCAACTTACAGACTACAGCGAGTCTACCTTTGTTACGACGACGGTTTAGCAGTTTGGACTTTGGACTTTGACTCAAGCATTGAAATCTCGTTTTCCCTCGAAATCTCAGAGTTGATCGGAGAATAAAATCTCGATGAGATTTAAAAATTTTGAATAAGTTTTGGACAAACCGCAAAAAGGGATTTTTAAATCCGGTATTTTTTCGATCGGGAGGCCGAGATCTCGGTGAAATTGGATAGCGCGAAATCTAGGTGAAACGACGTCGAAAATTTTTAAATTTTTTTTGTGGAGGTTTCTGACACATCAGTTATGTTCCCATAAAAATTTCAGATGATTATAAAATCTGAGGAAATTTTAAAAATTCAAATATTGCTACTGTCCTTATAAAACGCTGACTGATAAGCTTGAACTGAATGAAAAATGAAACAAACCACTTTATAAAATTTTGAATTTTTTTCATGGTTATGATGCAGCAATAATGTTCCCATAAAATTTTCAGCTTCATGAATTTTTAAAAAACTGGACAATGCTACTGTCCTGATAAAAGCCTTACCGGCAAACTTCAACCAAATGAAAAATGGTATAAACCATGTTAGAAAATTTTGAATTTTTTTTTCGATGGTCCTGATGTATCATTAATGTTTCTATAAATTTTTCATATGATGATAAGCTTCAAGAAGTTCCAAAAATTCTAAAAGTGTTACGTCGTGATAAAAGCCTCATGATCAATACATAGATTTGCTTTAGCAATAAAAAAAGTTTAAAATTTTTGCAGAAGGGTTCTAAGAAAATTATTAAGATTTTATAAAATTTTTGAATCATGATCACACTCTAGTGAATTTATAAAATTCGTACAATTGCATTGTACCATTTATATTCTTTCTATTTTTTTTTGAAATATAACAAATGAAGTTCAATGCATACATAGATTTGATTGATCAAACAAAAAAATTTGCTTTTTTTGAAAATTTTATATAATGGTACTGAGGCAATTATTAAGCTCTCAGAAAAATTTTGGATCATGTTCACACTCGAGAAAATTTATAAAATTCTAACAAGGTTACTGTCCAAATTATGTTCATTCTATTTTTGATTTTTTAAAGATAATAAATTATTTTAAATTATTTTTAAAATATTTATGTATGATCTTACACTTCTTAGGATGGTACCAAAAATTTTTCACATCATGATAAAGAACGTACAATTTTATAAAAATCCGAAAGTGTTTATGCATTTTTTTAAAAAATGTCTCAAAAATTCGGTTTTTCAACAAATTTTCTTAGGAGATGACTTCCTTAAGAGTTATTGATCGATTTACGATCAAACCCGGTCATAAAATATCAAATTTAGGATTAAGTCCCGAGATTTCGGCGGTATATGGCGAGATTTTGCCGAGATACAGCGACATCACTGTAGCAATTCACATTTAAAAAAAAAATTCACTCTGGCCGGCATTTCGAAACTCGTCCACCTCTGGTAAGAGAGATCTCACGAGAAACTAGCGAGATTTCTAACCCTGTTCTGACTCCGTTTTCTTCATTTATTATCCTAATCAAGGATATTATTACAGTGATGGTTAAGCAAAGTACTCCCTCTGTTTATTTTTATATGGTGCTGTTTGATTTGATACGGTCTTCAAAGTTGAACTTTGACCATCAATTTCCTTTATAATACTTTGTTCATAGCTATAAAATCATAACCATACGAAAATGCTTTTAAATACGAATCTAACAGATATCACTTTTATGTAATATAATCTATATATTGTTAGATTAATTGTTGGTTAAAGTTTACAAAGTTAGAATCTCACCTTATAAAAATTGAGAGAGGGGGTATTCATTTTTACTCTCCCTAGTAAGAGTATAAAATTACCAGACTTTATGTTTTTATTTGGAGTTGCATATTTTAAATTATTGGGCCAAAAAACCCCTACTTCTACTGTATTTTTATTTTTATACATATGCATTCAGGATGAAATTTTACATTTTGTGAGCTGTTTATCAGTTACCCATTCTATACACGTGTTAATCATTGTATAATCACGCTTGCCAAGCACGATAGCCTCCCACTTTAGCCTTGTACACTTTCAAGGAAAAAAAAAAGCAGATCTTAAAGTTGAACTAATATAAAATCCATGCAATTTTCATGCAAAAAAAGAAGCTAGAAAGGATGCCCCAAACTCTACTAGATTCCTTACCCATGTCTGGCATCTGAGTACTCTCCTACTATGAAATCAATATCTGGGATGAGATGTGTCACAAAATGGTTCGCTTTCATGTGCTAAATCTTTTTGGTGGCTACCTAGTGATTAGGGTTCGAAGTTGATTGGGAAGGGGACTAGTTCCTATCTGTTTGAAAAGAAAAGGTTCTCCCGGAATTAAGAGGTCCACACTTCACACCGCCCGAACGGAGATAGCTAGCAAATGCAATTGTCCTCTTACTTGAGAGTGCTTTTATAATTTTATTTTGCAATTCAATATCAATCAAGAAAAACAAAATAAATGAACAAATAATTTACGGAGAATAATCCTCCGAGACAAGGTCTTAGGGGCTGTTTGTTTCTGCTTTGGATTTTCTAAAAGCTGATTTTAGATTGTGGTCGTAGAGAAGCTGATTCTCTAAAAAATGAAATATAAAAGCACATATGAAGTGGATTGTGGATTCTAATGTATATGGGTGGGTTGGAATGTGATAATCGATTCCTAGAATCGAATTGTTTATTTTTATTCTGCTTTTGAGGTTAGAATATATAATCAAAAGCAAAACCAAACATGCCCTTAATGGATACGACGTTGAACCCAACTCATAGCATGACACGGGATAAATAGCTGATAAGATAGTTAATGGAATCCTCGTTAAATACCACGTTATGCAACACGTGAATCTTTGAGTTGGATCTAACCTACATGTATCGAGACTTGTCTCTGCGAGATGTTAGGTAATTAATCTATGGATTCACATGATCACATTTAGAGGTGGGCATCTGGGCCGGGTCATTTCGAGCCAGCACGAGGCATGCTGGGCCTAGCTCAGCCTAGGATCCGGCATGGCACTGTAGAGACTAGGTCGTGCCAGTCCGGCACGTTTGCTCGGGCCGTGCTGGGCTTACCAACCAGGCATGACGGGCGGCTCAAGACGCGGCAATGATATGGGTCGTGCCCGGCCGATCACGGCCCGCAGTTCTTTAAGCGTCTGCGCGTCTGCGACCCGCGGCACGACGCGGCCGAGCACGCGCCGCGCCGCCGCTTTGTCCGCTTGTGCATGCTACCTCGCGACGCCGCGAGCCCCATGGCCCCGCCGCTCCCACGCCATGAGCCTCGCCGTCGCACAACTCCGCCTAGCCCCCGCGACCCGCCGCCTTGCCCCCCAACTCCCGCGTCGCCTAGCCCCCGTGACACCACCGCCTCGTCCCCACCTCCCACGCCGCATGGCCCCCCACTACCCCGTCGCCTTGTCCCCCACCTCTTGCGCCGCTTGGGCTCCCGTGACCCCGCCGCCTCCCAAGCCGCTCCTTGGCGTGCCGCCTTGCCTCTCGCACCAGGTCGTCTCGCCTGTGCACAATCTAGCCTCCCGCGCCGCCTCGGCGGCTCGCCTGGCCTCTCGCGCAGCCTGGGGGGAGAAGGGGGAGGCTGGAGAGCGTGGTTTAAGAGGAAGCGGAGTCGCGGTAGCCGCCGAGGGCAGCGCCAGAAGGGGGTGTCAGTAGGAGGAAATGGGGAAGGGTGAGAGGGCCTTGAGGCTTGAGGAGGAGGAGGCCGGATAAGGATGGCTAGAGAAAGAAAAGAAAAGGAGAGGAAGAAAAAGAAAGGAGGGGGAGAAAAAGAAAAGGAGAAAAAGAAGAGGAGGAAAAGGAAAAAGAAGAAAAGATTGAAAGAATTTCAATTTGAGTAAATATTTTTTTTCTTTTTTTAGGCAAATTAAACCCATTAATAGAGTTTTATCGTGAATTAGATTAAATCTATTATAATGACAAATGTAGGTATCAAATTTGCAATTTGTTATTCAACTGGTTTGACAAACTACTTTCTTGGGGAAATGGGAAAAAAGGGGGAAATAGAAAAAAGGGAAGAAATGGAAAAAAGAGAAAACAAAATAAAAACGTAAAATTCAAGTAATTCGATAACCACTCTCTATATCGCTCTCTCTTCCTCCGACTCTCTATGTCACACTCTCTAGCTCACTATCTCTGGCTCACTCTCAGTCTCTCTCTTTCCCTTCGACTCTCTATGTCACTCTCCCTTCGATTCTCTGTATCACTCTCTCAGTCCCCTCTCTCTCCCTGCGACTCTCTATGTTATTCTCTCCCTCTGACTCTTTGTGTCACTCTCTCAGTCCCTTTCTCTCTCTTTTGACTCTCTATGTCACTCTCTTAGTCCCTCTCCTTGGTCTCGGCATCACGCCTAGCTATCTCCACTCCTAACGTTGCTCACTCGCTCATCGCTCTCTCTCTTTCGTCGTGATAGCTTCTCATTTATCTTTCTTGCTAGTTATGCTGCACTATCACCTACATCGTGGTAGCCTCTCCTTTGTCTTCCTCGCTACGCCACCGTCCTCTGCCTTCCCCGACACCACGCTCCCCGCCTCTGCCATCCTCTTGTCCTTCGTCCCTATCAACCCCGTCGACCACCATAGATGCCCCACCATTTCAATCTAACTCCGGTGACCCCATCGATCGATGCATCTTTCCTCTTGTCAGAATAGTGTAAGTGGGCCGGGCCTGGGCCTGGACCGGCACGGCACGAAGTGTAAATGGGTCATGCTTGGGCTCGCCGAAGACGAGCTAGGCTGGCCCAGCCCGGCACGACAAGCACGACGGACCGTTTCGGTCCGGCATGGTTCCGATCGGAAGCACGACCTCTAATCGCATCGCACCCGATTGCTGCATGTACGTACGGTCGTGATCAAAGGAATAACTGAAAGGAAACATTCTTTCATGCATTTCTTGCACTTTCTTCCGGGTCTTTTCCTTTTTCTTGTTGCATCCTCGTGATTTTTCTGAATCCTGAATGCCTGACGGGTCGGAGTCATCGGGTACTGTACTGCATGCAAGGTGTGTGCCAGCCAGAGCATATATAGAAACGCATCACACTATATAGTGGCAGCAAATTAAACTTTAGGTCAGGTCTGGATTAGTTGGTTAATTACTGCAGTAACAAACGAAAAATCTTTGTTAGTGCTCTGATCACTCCCACACCAGCCACCCGCATGGCATGCATCATTTTCAGAAATGATCTGACATCTGAATACCTTAATTTGGTGTTGGAATTTTAGCACGTAGGTCTTAATTGCCGGCCTTCTCCTCTGATTGGAACTGTTGGCAGGGGCGGATCTACAGGGTATGCCGGGTGGGCCGCGGCATACCCTGTAGATTTGGCCTAATCCATACATGATTCTCGTCATAATCTGTCACAGCAACCTTGCAAGATTTATAACTTTTGATCCGTAGGTTCGATTGTGCTAATTCTTTTTTGGTTAGATGCGTATTGGAATCTAGTTTATTCTGTCCAAATTTCAGGTCAATCCAACGGTTGAATCTCTGAAAATTCGTGATTTACCGAACACATCTACTCTGTTTTGTTGAATACGAAGCAATTATTTGAGTCTGAATTGGGGTGAATTTTTTGTAGATCAAAAAATTGATTTTAGCTTCCACGCAATCATTCACCCCCCTCTGATTGCCAGTTTAGTATATTTCGATCCTACACATATACTTTATTCGACTCCTACTATAGCTGACATAGTTATATCTTTATTTATTGCTTATCTTAGTTACACTACTACAGAAAGGTTTATATTAGACTCCTCTTCACGACGGTTTCAAAAAACCGCTCATATGACAAATATCACAGACGGTTCTCTAGTGTAACCGTTAGTGATTTAATCATAGACGGTTCTATTTATGAACCGTCAGTCATATCACAACCGGTTCTAGTTAAAAGTCATCTGTCATCATATCATGGACGGTTTTAACTAGGAACCGTTTGTGATAAGGTAATATCATAGACGGTTCTAACTAGGAACCGTCTGTGATATGACCTGAGACCCCTATATAGCCATACCAATAGAATTTGTAGCGCCGCATCCATGCGTTTGCCTCCCGCAAACCCTAGCCCCCGGCAATCCTCCTTCTCGACGACCTCCTCCCGACGACTTTCGTGAGCACCTACTTCTCCCCGTCGGCGAGCACCTCCTTCTCCTCCTCCCCGTCGGCGAGCACCTCCTTCTCCTCCTCCCCGTCGGCTAGCTCCTCGTCCGCGAGCACCTCCTCCTCCCCATCGGCTACCTCCTCGTTCGCGAGCGTGCACCTCCTCCTCATCTCCGTCGGTGAGTTGTACGTATGAAACCGATATGCTTGACTAGGTTATTGTGTTTGTAAATGACATTTGTGAATGATGTTTGTGAGGATGTTTGTGAATGATGTTTAGAAAGAATGAGGCTGTATGTACTAAAGAATTGTAGCTCAAATGCTTGACTAGGGAAACCGATATGCTTGACTAGGGAAACCATTTTGAGTTTGCGAATTAATGATGTTTGTGAATAATGTTTAGAAGGAATGAGCTAGGCTGTATATAGGCGATTCATGATGGTTGAACAAAACTGGATATATAGGATTCATGAGAGGTCAAATATAAAATTCTTAGCAAGCTGCATATATATAGCTTAGCAAGCTTTAATGCCTCATTAGTTTGCTAGCTAGACCTGAGTTATATATATAAGAACATAAAATTCATATAATCTAGAATTCAACATTAAACTTGTTATATCACACAAGGATTGATGTTTTGGAGCTACTATGTATTCAATGTTCAATGCCTCTTTTGTGCCTATACTAGGTGATAATATGTTTGAAACTTATGTACGTGTACATCTCTATCTTGCATCCTTGTATTGAAGTAAACACCTAATTCATTATAATATATTTATGGTAATTAAAGACATGGAAAAGTTGTTAGAAACTAAACAAAAACTCGAAGTGGAGATCGAACAACTGAAGGGAAAATCTGAGATAACAGAAAAGATTTGTGAGATCAAACAAGAACTGAAAGACATGGATGTTCGCTTGCAAGATATCAAATCCCTTAACACGACACTCATCAGTAAGGAACGCAGAGCGAATACAGAGCTGGAAGAAGCTAAAGCTAAGCTTATAGAGGTAATATGAAGGTTTCTAGTACTGAATTCAATGTGGTTACTGTCCTTCTCACAACAACATAATCGTTTTAATTTGTAGGGATTGAGAGATATGACTGAAGATCAATCGGTTATTGGTGTTAAGCAAATCGGCACTGTACTGGAGTTATGGAACTTCAAAGAGAACCGAGAAGCCTCTATTGCGGAAGCTATGGCACATATGATGGAAGACATGAAAAAACTATAAGGTTTTCTTGTTTGAATTACAAAATAATGTGGTTTCTAGCTGAACACTTATTGATATATTTGTGGTATATATCATATTTTGTTAATTAATGTATTGTTACCTGAACTATGAAATATTTTGTTATCATATTTGTGGTATCATATTTGTGGTAAGGTCTTCTGGCCTTAACTTATGAAATAATGTTTCCTTCTAACTCTCTTGGCAGAACTTTCATGATTAGTATCTGATGTTCGAAATTTTATTCACCTTAGATATTTATGCATTGACATTTTACAAGACACAACCAATAATAGATTTTGCAATTCAATATCAAAACATCCTAGATGCATTGAGGCAACACTTGTCCGATGAGAAAAATCTGTGGTACTCTAGAGGCAATTATGTCACTCTAAATGCAATTGCGTGACGCAATTGCATCTAGAGTACCACGTAGATTTTTCTCATCGCATGTCGCTGCCTCAATGCATGTAGGATGTTTTGATATTGAATTGCAAAATCTATTATTGGTTGTGTCTTGTAAAATGTCAATGCATAAATATCTAAGGTGAATAAAATTTCAACATCGATACTAATCATGGAAGTTCTCGCCAAGAGAGTTAGAAGGAAAACCATTTCACGACGGTTCTATTTTAAAACCGTCGGATAATCATATCACGCATTTGGTTCTAATTAAAAACCGCTCGTGATTACTTATCATTAGAGACGTTCTATCTTAAAACCGTCTAAGAGAAAAGATTATCACAGACGGTTCGTAGATAGACCCGTCTCGATATTATTTTTACCGACGGTTCGAAACCGCTCGTGATATGTCTTCTCATCATCGACACATGTTTGCGCACGGTTCACAAAACCGCGCTGATGAGGATTCTAAACCGTCTGTGATGAGCTTTTCTCGTAGTAGTGTTAGTATTTCAACCACTCAATGGATGTATTTTATTTGCGATTTTTAAATTATGAAGAGGAACGGAGACATCGCATCTCTTTTTGAAACATGCAAAGAAAGAAGGTTGTCGCTTGCTTCACCTCCTCCCCCGTCACAAACTGCAACATTGAGCGAGATATTTTCTTCAAAGTGGAAGAAGATGATATAATCAAGAGTTTTATGGCCATTAGAAGGCGTAGACCGAATAAGAAGAAGTAATATTATATGTATATAAGTTTCTTTTAAATATATCATCTTGTTTTTAATTATTTTTTTACTTGTATACCGAATTGCTTAATAAATTTTAAATCGTTTACCGAATTATTTCTTGATTGGCATACCCTAGATTTAAATCCTAGATTCGCCACTGACTGACTGTTGGTCATGCATCAGATTGTTCATGGCCTGTTCGTCAAGGGGAAAACCGTGCTGCATCAGATAGTTTACTATTGATGTAGATTACTACTGTACATTGAAGAATTGTTGGTATCTTTCCATTTCTTGATCTCTTCGACAGTTGCGAGGGCAACTAGACCTATATGGTTTTCTACATGTAACGTATAGTAACATTACTACCATTAGTTACACAATAATAGTTTCGATCGAGAATAGCTAAAACTAAATCATGCACCTAATGAAACATTACATGCGCTTATGCTGACGGTAAGAAATAAAGAAGCATGCAGTTGTTTCTGCACTGCATTAGTCCCTGTCACGGAAACAAAGCAGCCTTGAGAGATTAGAAATGTAGTGGAATCTCGAGCCATCCCTGGGTCTTAATGAAGGCTATCAAAGTGTAACTAATCGCCTCGTTTTTCACCGACACTGACGTGTCAGCGCAGACTACTCACTCAGTAACCACGAGGCAGCACATGCGTTGACCGAGCAATTTACCAATTACTCACTCCGGTAAATAAAGAGTGATGCCCCGGGCGATAAAATATGTAAGTGGTGCAGGACATTGAGGTGGGCTCGTCAGTAATATTTTTCGAAAATATGTTATTTTAAATAAAAATAATTATATATTATGAAAGTATATTTATGAGAGATCTAGTGACATCAATATTATATTATAAATTTAGCTATTTTTTATATATATTAATGGTCAAACCTAAAAATATTTGAAAAATATATGAAAATAATATGAATAAATTTGTCATAAAAGTGGTTTTAAAATATTACACTTTATAACCTTTCCGAATATACGGTGATAAATATTAGTGGTCGAAACTTCAAAATAGTAAAATACATCGATCGCGATTTAAGGGATATAGCTGGTAGCTGTAGCAGTAACCTGTAAACTTAAGCTTAGCTTGCCGGGTTTGTTAGGTCGCTAACTGCAGTTAGGGCTTAACTTCCCGACATTACTCCCCTAAGTACAGCGAGTTATGGCCTTAATTTTGCAGCATGTATGGTCTCTGTCAGCTGGGAAAAGCTCGAAAGCGAAACAAGCAATTTAATCAAACGAACGGTACGTACCCCAGCCACTGCTGGAGTCTGAACTAACAGGAAAAAAAATTAGAGTATATGATTTCTATTTGTGTTGGTAATTTACATACCATGCGATGCTCAATTTGTGGTTACAATAAAATAGGGTCTCTCCGTGTACATACTAGGCCCTCGATCATGCATGGGTCATGGCAAGGCCAACTACCCAGCTCTGGAAAAATACACGTAATATTTTGACTATAGAGGTGCCATTCATACAGGGGCTGTGACCTAACCACCATGGAAATAGTTGGGTACAACCGTACAAAGCGTTGCATGGCTGTGGCCAATGCCAATGCTAAATTGCTAATGGCAGTGGCAATGACAGCAGCAGCACCAAAGTCTCACCAAGACACCAACCCTGGTTGAAATCCTGATGCCAGCCAAATGTGATGGAATCATGGACGACGGTGGATGTCACCTTCACTCTTCATGGTCTCACCTCTCTCATCTCCATTGGGAACAAGAACAGATGAGCATAGCCTCCTCACCTGTCTACAGCTTCTAGGATTTTAGCTAGGCATAGGGCTAGGGCTTAGATTGGGCATTTCAAGCCGTGCTTAGTACTGCCGTTCGTGCCTTGCATTTTGGGTCAAGCAAGCGGTCTTGAAAACACGAGGAGGACGTGTGTGATGCTGCGTTGGAGGCTGCCGAACACGGCGTGGTGGTGCTAGTGCATCATTCCGCCCTTTTTATCTCTCTCAACCGCGTGTAGTTGCCGTTTGGCATTACGCACTGAGCAAAAAGATAATCTTGACTTTTTTCTTTGTGTTGCGAATCATGGCTGCAGAAACTCTTTTCTTCTTCTTCTTCTTCTTTTTGAGAAAGAGAGAGAGAGAGAGAGCAATAGGTGATGACTCGCGCATATAGAATGGTTCATGATGTCAAGGTAGCGTCGGCCTTGTAGTATACGAGCTTGACCTCCCTGATTTAATCAGTCTTTGGAGGTATGCTTCTCCAATGTTGACCGGATAGTAGATGAAGAACGGTTCTTGTTTCTAGCCGTAGTTAGCTAAATGAGACTCGTTCTTGCTGAGTTATTATCACTTCTCCCTGCATGCACGGGCCCTCTCTTTCTTTAGAAAAACAGCCTTTGCAAGGAAGGGATAGAATTCCCAAACAACATGATGTTTGTTTGATGCAAACTTGTTCATCTTATCTATATAACTCTATATTGTTCATGATGTACGAACAAGCACGTCGGTCCTGTCGCTCCAAGCTATATCATTTTAATTTTTTTCAATTTTTTTTTAAAAAAATTCCCTCTCTATGTTCAAATTAAGTTACGATATTTTTTTTATTTTTTCAAAAAAATCATCATGCTGTTAAAATTGAGGCATCGTTCGTAGCAACGCGCGGAGTTTTAACTATTTTCTACCGCCTCAAGCTCTGAATCTCTGAGAGGCAGAAGAGCAAGTCTCTAACAGTAGGTCACTCTCCATTTGGAAAAAAAAACATACATTTTCCTTAAGATAAACACCCATGATTGGAAACAAACGAAGGACTGTACCACCTAACAAGTGGTGATAATAATGCCTCGATCATTGTCATGTAATCCTAGTTAATGTGGAGTCAGGACATTGTTTTATTGCCCCGCAAAAAATAAAGATCATCGCCATGTCTTTCTTTCGGATGAATCTGCTTTAATCTCATGCAAGCCATTTTGCTGTACGTGTGATACTGATACTCTAGCAGCATGCATTGCAATCATCGAAACGTTGCGATCTCATTCCAGCGATTTCCTTTCGGCAAAGCAACAAGAATCATCTAGTTGGGTACGGCCATGACGGACAACGCCTGATTAGTACTTACCTTGTGTAAGTGTGTAAGCAAGCGCGTCGAACATGCGTCCAAAACAAGAAACTGGGGCAGAATCACTAGAGCCATAAGCTTTTCATGACACAAAAACCACAACTATCAGTACTCTATCAGATGTAGCCCATTGCTTTCAGATCATATGATTGTTGTAAAACTGACGCTTTGCATCAAACAGAAATGAGATTTCATGGGTGAAGTCCGACACAACCGCGGGAATTCAGGCCCACGGATGAAAGGAAGGAAACCGTGAGGAAAGAAAAGAAAATGAACCAATTCGGCCAAGTTATGATAGGTAGTCTTCAGTTCAGTCCCATGGTCCAATCCCCTATATATAGTGTCATAAAGGCCACACTGAAATGGCAGAACAGGAGCATTAGCAAGCATTGTTGTTCTATAATGAATAGGGATGCAATTTACAGTTCATATCGACCACAGGACTTCAGCTGGAGCACAGCTTTTCAAGAGCCATGTTCTCATCGCCATTGACACTCTTCAGAGCACTTCTCACCAAATCCTCAGGGAAGCCCATCTCAACCAGCTTCTGCACCTGTACTTGCACAAATGATGGATTTACTGAGATTCATCAATGCCTATAGCTTTTCTATAACCAATGGAATGGTAGCTTTTCTATAACCAATGGAATGGTATACAGTTGATAATAGCACCTTTTCTTCCATGCCAGTGGAGGCACTCTTTGCAAATGCCTCTGTCCAATAGCGAGCAGTAGCAACGAATGTGGAATAGTCACGCAGGTACTGCAGAAGCAGATGAAATGAAAGATAAATGAGTCCAAAACAGTCTGCAACAGTGATTCTATTAACCTGTCAATTAAGGCCCTTGTCCTGAAATCCATAGGTATTTGTGGGGTAGACTATTGCAGTGAATTTTCAGGCCTTATGCTTGTGCCCTGCATCACTGGAATCTCGGTACAAAACTCCAGGAATTAGCCCATCATGGGGCCTGAATAAGGTCCATTCTAGACTCTAGATTCTGGACCAGCCTAACCTGACTAGCCAAGTAACTATCCGATATCATGGTACACTCCAAAATAAAGCACCCAGCTGTGTTGTGCTGCTTATATGCCTGACTATTGGCAACTTTTACTCACTAATAGGACACCATATGGAATTCTTTTATTGGCCTTAGCTATCTCCAGTTCTGGCCAGGCCAGGCTGACTAATAAACAATCTGGTATCATAGTGCACCTTACTTGAAGAGCTGATTAAAAACATTTTATACTTAGCTTTTTGTATAACATCAATTACGCAAAGGGAAAAGTAGATTTAGTACTAAATGCTGAAAAGGTTGCCGAGCTGACCATAACTACCTTACACCCTAGCTTGTCATCTAGCATCAACTATAGATACAGCACACAACATATCTGGTATTAAATGCACATAAGGTGAAAAACACCAGCTGAAATGGTGAAAATAGTTGCATATAAGTTGCCACGTACCAACCACAAACATTGCTACTGTTTTTAGGTATGTTAAATGCACCGTAGCACATACATAACATGAGAACTACAGCATTATCAGTTGTGTCACATGTACTAGCACAAAACTCATGTGCTAGATGCCAGAATATCACTTGGAAAATTCGTATTTACACTACTATAATACTCTTTGATGCAATTCTACCAAAGGCATTATGCCATTATGTGGCAGTTCTGCATAAATACACAAACTGAACTTTGGGAAAACACAGAAGTCTGACTCATTGGTTATAGGATTGCTCCATGAAGAGGAAATCTCTATTTAATTCCCAACGCACAGTTACCACAGTAGCTCCCGGGCAAGAAAAAAAAAGTAAGTTGTGTGTTAAAACATGGAACTAAATAGGAAAGGCCCAAATCAGACCTGCTGTGCAACAACAGCATCCTGAGGGTCATCAGGTGCAGGAGCAGAAAGCAGAGCTTGAAGGGATAGCAGCGCCGTCTTCAAGGTAAGGGCTGGGCTCCACTGATCTTTCAGTATGTCCAAGCAAATTGCTCCATTTTGGCTGCTAATATTAGGGTGCCTTCAAGAGTGGATTAGAGGAGAAATCAGAGTTGTACATAGTGCAAGACTTGTACTTATCAGTCAAGAAGCAGCAGTTAAGTAACCGTAGTTGCTAGGTCACAGTATATCTTTGGAGATTGGATTGGCTCACCACCACATGAAGAGTAAACTCTTTGCAATACTTTAAGAGAACATACCAACACCAAACAGTACTTGTTGTATTTGTTTGAACTACAATGTACTACTGCTAATGTCCCGACTTGATCAAACAGCAACAAATATAAGAAAACACATATCAATTCTACACAATTGTTAGCTCAGAGTAATGGACTCCTACAAACAAGGAACAGTGAGATCATAAGCACTGAGAGGAATACAAACAATAAACCACAGGGAGAAGGAAAGCTTGCCTACCATACTTTGGTGATGAACTGCATCTTAGGAGGCTCAAAGGGATAGCCACCTGCAATCAAAGACCGCAACCAATCAGTTACACAATAATAACATTTACCATGCCTTTGCAGCTCTTGCTTTTGGGCTTGGCTTCAGTTATTAGCATATAGCGGTGAGAATGACGCACAAAAGATTTTAACTTGCGGAACAACTAACAGAGCCACCAAATTGCAAGCAATTGAAGATTGGACATAGATCATTCTTCTCACCCCAAGAGTGCCAAGCATTTCGGGCCCTATGGCGAGGGCTCAAGTTGTACTATTCAACATCACAATTTTTTCACATCATAAAAGACAAAAGTGTAATACACCTTGCATCCTTGAATTATATATTTACATTAGCGGAATTAGATCATGAAGTACAAATCTGTCTGCTCAAACGCACACTGCTTCTCTACGCCCCAAAGCAAAGGTGCATCCACATTACGTACTGCGCTCGCGAACGTCTGTCCAATCAAATCCTAATCTGGAACGAAGAGGGCACACGCACCAAACCCTTGCCCTACCTTAAAATTCAATCTCTCACACAGGAATCAAGCTACGCCGCATCAATCAATCTACCCAGCCTCGCGGTCCGCAGAGGCAAGGGACTAAACCCTCGCGCCGGTCGCCACGAATCACAGGCAAAATCGCGGGGCGGAGGCGACGATTGAATCCGACACGGGACAAGGGGAGAGACAAGGGAGATGTGTCTACCTGGCAGGAGGATGTCGATGAGGAAGGTGCCGCCCTCGTAGGGCGTCCCGACGGGGCCGGCAATGGTGCCGGTGAGGTGGGAGATGTTGGAGCCGCCGTCGTGGAGGGCGATGGAGACGCCGGAGACCTCCTTGTCCCGGTTGCACTCCGTGAGCTCCTTCTGCACGCGCGACACGTCCACCATCTTCGCCTTCGCCTCCCCTCTCGCCTCGCCTGCAACCCACCAACTCGATCTCTCGCGGTTCTTGGAAGAAACGGGATGCGAATGGAAGCGGAAGGGGAACGCGAAGGATGCCGTAGTACTAGTACTAATGCAACTTAATTATTACAGTATTAATCATCCTCTAATCTAATCTGTACCAGTGCTAATTCTATGGTTCCTTTCAGTTATGGTTGCTTTGCTTGCCTCGTGTCGTGGGAAAGAGACGGTATTCTGATATTCCTTGCCTGGCGTAGTCACGTCCTCCTTTTCTTTCTAAAATTACTATTTTTTGTTTTAGGATTTACTTCAAATTATGTGTCTTCCTCTAATTCATAATACTCTCTTCTGTTATATATAAGTTGTCGTTTCGAACATCGACATGGTCTCTAAAACAAAGCTTTGACCACTAGTTTATATTATAATATATTTATAAAATCTAATAAAATTATAATATTATGAAAGTAATTTTCGAGACAAATCTATACATATAATTTTTATGTATCCAATTTAAATATTTTAAAAAATATTGTCAATCAAAGTTTTGAAAGTTTGACTGAACTTATGTCCAAAAAGATGACTATTTGTGACCGAGGAGAGTAGAAAATAATATTAAAAATAGCTAAAGTGAAGGGATATACAAGAAAAAAATAGTACAAAAATTATATCAAAATTGTAAAATGATATGTATTTAAAAATAAAATGTAATGCTGCAACTATGTGTATTGATAAACGGAGAGAGTTATCATCTCAGATACAAATACAATTTCTCCCCCATTATCTAAATTTTTTTTCGAGAATCTACTTAATTAGCTAATCATTTTAGCTAGTTTTGATAAGTACTATAGGTTGTTGAGATTATTTTCTGCGGTACGGTGGAGTCGTACAGTTTTGTTTTTAATCTAGGGAGTGTTTAACCTTCATCCGGATGTTTTGTTTCTTACAAATATCCAAATTTTAGACCTTTAGATCAAAGTATCAAGCCATCTATCAAGATACAATCCCACCTTCCTTCACGTCTTACGGATCTCACCGCAGATCCAATGCTCCAAAATTTAGATGTTTCTTTGCTAAGAAAACATCCGGACGATGTTACGGTGGAGCCGTACAGTTTTGTTTTTAATCTATATATCTAAAAATAATTGGTTGTATTCGAGGCACCTTTCTTGTTTTAAAGGCAAAAAAATCCCACAATAATCATAAATTCTAGAAATTCATACATTAATTGGAAAAAAAATAGAAAGATCTCCGCCATTTATTTCGATAGGGCCAGATTATAACGGTGCAGATTAATCATATATAAATACTATAGTTATATAACAAAAGAAAAGAAAAGGATCTCTACCACTTATTTTGGTAGCGCCATATTATAACGGTGCGGATTAATCATATATAAATATTAGAGTTATATAACAAATACAATTGTATTTTAAGTAAAGTTATATATCAAATAAATGATCTTCACCACTTATTTTGATGGGGCTAGACTATAACGATCCAGATTAATCATATATAAATACAATTGTATTTTATTCATTGAAAGTATAGTTGTATATCAAAGACAATTGCATCATAATATTCAGATACGCAGTTATGCGGGTAAGTCTGCTAATTTTTATTAACAGTAATTAATAATAGCGGGATTATACAAGTAGAAAAGGCAGAAGCAATTTTTAGGAAGGATGTAGCCAGGAAGATCGTCCACAGGTGGACGTTGGACTAAACAACGACCAGGGCTGGACGCTAGGAAGAACTAGGGCCGTGTAAATCGTATATTTAGTAAATATAGTTTGATAAATACATTTTTTAATACGGTAATTGAAATGCAATACTAACTATACCAAATAGAATTTTGTTTTGGTATTGGTAAATACCACAATATTTTAGTTCGGTATCAGTAGATACCATATTTAACAAACTAACGTAAAATTGTTCTTTTTTAGTTGTAATTTTGGATATTGATACGCTTCTAATATACACATTTGATCATTACTTTATCTAGTTATACGTTAGTAAATTTATTATATATCTTTGACTGTTACTTTGATAAATCTTGTGATATTACTTCGATGTGAAACCATATTTCATACATATTGGACCATTACTTTATGTAATTATACGTGTATTATTTTTCATTTAGGCTTATTCGCGATTTTTACCCAAAAAAACCATACCCAAATATCAAATTTTTACTATACCATACCGAATATTATAAATCGTTCAAACCAAGTTGATCGGTGTCGGTTTTTTTGGCATGATTTTTTCGGTTCATTAAAACTGTGCACAGCCCTAGGAAGCACTACGTCCACACCTTTACAATATAGGAAGAAGTCCATATAATACTCCAAACTTTGGTCAAAAGTCCATTCAGCACCTCGAACAATGAAACCTAACATTTGACCCTCCAAACTTTGCAATCTGACTCAAATAACACTCTAGCCTGGTTTCGCATAGTGGTATTGCTCGTGTGGCATAATGAGTAGATTTTGCCATATAGGATCATCGTTGACCAAATTAGATCAATGACAGATGGGCCCACATGGGCTTTTCCCCACTGAGCTTCCAATCATGCTTCTATGATTGTTGATATTCTATTTAGAAGAAAAGCCCTTATGAGCCACACCTATCATTAACCTAAATTTGTCCAATGCGTCATTCTATGTGGCAAAACCATCCACTTATCACGCCACACGGGCAATACAACTATGTGAAAACAAGTCAGTATGTTATTTGAACACGATTACAAAGTTCTGAGGATCTAATGAGTGGTTTCATAATTGGGATGCCGGACGGACTTTCGATTAAAATTTGGGATGTTATATGAACTTTTTCCTACAATATATACACCATCCACAACCCCAACAAGGCCGATATGTCTAAAAAGAAAAGTCTTCTTTGATGACAGAGGCGGTACCAGAGGGGGTGCTGGGTATGCTCCGGCACTCTCAAAATGTTGTAAAGTGCTACAATATCACCTCTTTAATGGATCAAATTTGTTGATTAAATTTGTTTCGATTTTAGTGGTTTGGGATTTTTAGGACTCTAGAACTATTTGTATTGTACTTTTAGTAAATTTCAAATATATGTGTAGATTTATGGTCTTATAAAATTATTATGTAAGACTATATAGTTGTATGTTTGAAACGTACAACTCCAATGAAAATCTTCTATTTCCGTCACCGTTTGATGAACCTTAAACTAGTAGGCTAGGAGTGTGATATGAGCTTTATTTGGGCTACATTTCGCACTGTTTTGGGCCCGAGTGGCCTGCATAGCTATCACCTATATTTTACTATAAAAGAAAAGCTATAACCTACATTTCCAGAATTTTTTTTTCTTTAATATTTTTTTTTATTCTTTTTTTCAAAACTATGCGTCCGAATTTTTTTTTACGAAAATGCCCCCCGTCTCGCCCCATACACGGGCGATATGCCTCGCGCTGCTTGCTCCTCGCCACCGCCACAGGGTGGGCCGCCTGAGAGGCAGCGCACTGGTTTGCGCTTTTTTAAGTATTTTTGTAATTACTATATGCCTTTTTAATATGAACCTCATAAATTTTGCTAGGAGTGTCCAAATTAAATGAAACTTATTTCTAAATTTAAATTTTGGAATGAGGAATTAGACTGTAAAATAAAAATCCATATGTTGTTTGCAGAAAAATATTTTTATTTGAGTTCGAATGCTAGGCTCTAACTATGGATTGTGAAGGAATTATAATGTGTGTTGATCCATAAATCATGAAATAAATAGAATAAGTTACTACAACCTTATGCACTTCATTTTTGCAAAATATCTAAATATGATTGCATTTTGAATCAAAGATGGCTAGTTTAAACCCTTTATAACATTCATTGTTCAAGCAGTTAGAATAATGTCTGAAGGACCTCAAAATTTGACAGAACCAGTTTTGTTGCATTCTTGGGCTTGCATAGGTTATAATTATGTAAAAATATTTAGATGTCACTTTAGGTCGCACTATTTTATTGTTGTCCTAACATGCACCCAGAAACATCAAAATGGCCGTATCTTTCGCAAAAGAGGGTCAAACTCGATGAAATCAAATCGATGAACTTAAAATGCTATAACCTATCTTGATGGACAAAATAACATCATTTGGGATAATCGAGCAAGAGGACATATACGAGCCCTTCTGACAAGTGAGCATACACTTTAAGGTTAGGCCGCACTCTTTATTACGACTTAAAACCGAAAGGAGTACCACGAACAAAGAAAACCAAAGTTAACACCAGACGCCTCATCGAGTGCTTCGAGGCCACTTCCCATTCGCCCATGCCTCCGCTGAGCTTCTCGCACGCCGCGCCTCTCTCGCTTCTCTCTCTCGGCCTCCTTCTCCTCCGCTTCCTTCCTACATGCCTCCTCGCGTGCGACATCGCGTTGTTCTTGAAGCCGCCATGAACTCGTCCCGCCGGTTGGCTTGGTCAAGAAGCCGCTGGTCCTCGGGTTGATCTCCATATCAAACCACCGCCAAATTCACACAAGGCGGAGGTGACCGCATGAAACGTAAATTAGCAAAGTTTCATTCACAAATATTATGTAACCCGACGATTGTTACCATGCGGCGATCCTTCAGGCTCTTCTCCGGCGGATCGAAGGCGTAGTTGCGGCACTTCCAATACCTCCTCTTCCAAGTTGAAATTTCCCAAGAGCGGACAAGCCTACAAAGATCTCCGCACATACACATGGGTGCTACAGCTCCACGAGGTAGGAAGAGATCTTGGTACGCTAAATTGCGTGGGCATGCACTTGCTTCTTCCTTTGCCTTCCCCTTTCCCTTTGCACTTACACGCCTCGGCATTTTCGATTGATCCTGACTTTTTTTCCTCACCCTCTATTCTTTCTTCCCGTATTCTTTGCGACCGCTTGAGAACGAATGTTATAAAGGCGATATCGCCGGTATGGAGCGATCGCCTCATATTAGGCGATCGCCTACTAGAGGCGATAGGTGCACCGAGACGTTAGTGTGTTGTCACGTCGTGTGGCATAGGCAAGCAATGCATACATGAATTTGAACAATTTAAAGTGATAAGGTCGCATGTTACTAACTCGGAGAGTTGTACAATATGTCACAACGTAAAGCCATTACAAAAATACATCCGCATAACAAGTTAATCACGCCACGCTTCCCGATCCGCCCGTGGGTAGGTGAGTGGCGACGCGACGGACGTCCCTCCTAGGCCGGCCTGCGCGCGCAGCGAGAGTAGTGTGGCGGCGACGAGGGCGTGCTCGCGGCGGCACTCCCGAGCCGAGAGGGTCGAGGTAGTCGGTCGAAAGGTACTCCTCCGTGTTGAACTCGCCGCCCACGTGGTCGCCGAAACCACCTGTGGTCTCGCTGGGCGCGAGACGACGAGGGAGCCTCCGCAGCCCACTGTCCCCACTGCTGCTGCGTGGGAGCGTAGCGAGGAACCGGCGGGGTAGGGTGAGACGCGGAGGGAGCCTCCTCAGCCCACTGTCCCCACTGCAACTGAGTGGGAGCGTGACGAGGCACCGGCGGGGTAGGGCGAGGTGCTGGGGCGCAGGGACGTGGTGTGCTGCGTCCGGCGACGTCTCTGCGCCCCCGGCAGGTGGCCAAGTGAGCCAACCGCCTCATCCTATCGAGGACCTGAGCCCAAGCCGTCTCGGACTCGACGGTGGTCACCAGATGCCCCCGTAGGCGCGTCAACATGGACACGCCTCCACCTCAATCTCCCCATGAGCTGAGTCCGCATGTAACGCCGATTGTTATTACGTAATTTACATGAAAAGACGTGCCCATGTAGCTTCGGTTGCGACACTTACCGAGGCGTTGTCCTCCGGGACATCTCGTGAAGGGTACGCGTCCGCTACCGATGCCCGCCGCGGCGACGTCACGGTCTGGTGTGTACCCCACCGAGGCGAGTCTGGGCGAATCCACTCCATGTATCGATCGTACATGTCATGGTCGTCGGGCGGGTCTCGTGACCTCTCGCCGAGTCGGCGGCCCCATCCGACGGCCCATGGTCGCATACGGCGCGGATCGAGTGCCCATCGCAAAGACCCATCCGGGTCATCCTGCAATGCAAAAACAGTAAGTACACACCAAATTAATTTCGCAAAGATGAGGAGTAGTAGGATCAGGGCAAGTACCTGTGAGCGCCACGTGCGACAACGTGACGAGGCGGCAAGGGAAAGGATCGAACAGCCGAATCGCCGCAAAGACTCGGTGCGGGAGTACTCGACACACGTGTCAAAGACGAGCACCTTACGGGTGAGCCAGAAGGCCTCATCTCGCGTGCAAAGCACGGAGACCCCGTCAGGTGCTCGGGCGTGGACGTCATACGCGGTGTATGGCGACCACCGCACGTCCTCGTCGTGGAGGCGGTCGAACTCCCGAACGAACTCCAGGTAGGACCTCCTCACCTGTCGGTGCGCGTACCTCCGCTGCGAGGAAATAAGAAATGGCGAAGGTTATTCAAGTGCGTTAGTGGGGAAAAAGATACGAGGGAGTATACCTGTCGTCGGACCCAGTAGTGGCCCATGGTGGGCCAGTCCACCGGGTCATCTCCGTGAAGGCCCTCGGGGTACGGTGTCGTGTCAACAACAGGCCTGCCGATGGAGAAGCGCTCCCAGGACCACAACTAGAGGAGTAGGACGCAACCCGACATCGTCGCGTCGTGCTCCGACCGAGAGACGGCCGCACGCACCTCGATGACGTCGCCGCTAGCACACCGAGGCCCACGACCACCGATCATCCGCTTACAAGGGTGGAGTTAGACGTGTTCACCGAGACGAGATTTGAACCGAGTGTGTTACCTCATCCAACGGGTGTCGGCGATGTCTCGGGCGTACTCGATCGGTGATTTGGTCCACCGTGTTCCCGTGGGAGGACGGAACATCACCCAACCGAACAACAACAAGAGGTATGCCTCAAGTGGCGGGCCACGCCCGCCTCCTCCACGTCGGGTGGAGAAGCCGAGCTCGCAGCTGCTCACAACAAACATTATCGGAACTTAGCGCTTCTCTTTAATCCTCAAAGAAAGAGGTACTCACCGTGAATCGGCGCCACGCCTTCGTCGGTCCGCGGCGCCACCCTCCCGAGGGGCGGTAGGGGTCGCCTGGGTGCCGCCGCACGCGCGACGAAACGCGGGACAACTCGGCGTACACGTGATTTGAGGCGTCGTGCGGCACGATCGCGGACCCGCATGGGGAGGCCTAAGAGGTACGACACATCCCGCAGCGTCGGAGCCATCTCTCCGCACGGAAGGTGGAACGTGGGTCTCCGGCCTCCACCGGTCCACGAGTGCGCCGCCAGGACCGCTCGCACCGAACCGCGGGACCTCCTTGCCCGCTAACGGGCGCCACCTCCTCCACCATCCTACAAAGAGGAAGTAAGCCACCGCCGCAACCTTTGCATGTAGTGCATTGCGTCGTTAGAATTGCATTCACATGTAAGTACATGTACGTAAAGAGTGCAAGCGCTGGCGCCACCGTGGAACCCAGCCATGGGTCGATGCGGCGTACTCGTTGGGCACCCGAGATCGAGTGTCCCTAGCTCTCGGTTCTCCTCTCAGGAGTACCTAGACCGTAGGTCGATCGACGGTCACGCCCAAAGCTCAGTGGCAAGGTCGCGCCATCGTGGCTCATTACAAAGCAAATACAATAAATTTGTCAAGAATTACATGTGCACACAAAATAAAATGCGAAATAACGAATTGTACCATACTCATCAAACAATACAACCGAAGTGCAGAGAGCCAAAAAAATCTCATATTACAAACATACGAAAGACAAGGACATGTTCGACGAGGCACACAACGTCGAGAATTACATTATCCTCATAGCTACTAACTGGTACATCGGAGAATTACATGATGCGAAAAATAACTTACTAGTACATTGAAAATTACATCGATCATTACAACTTACATCACAACTTACCGGTCCATTGAAAAATACAAGATGGGAACAACATGGAAAATTACATTATCCGCGGTTGCGACGCGCCTCGGACTCGTCCATATCGTTCCGAATGCGCCTTGTCCTTCGACGTCCGACCTTCAGCTTCAACATTCGGATGTCCGGTACCCATCGATGGTCCGGAGGAGGGTCATTGTGAACGATCCATCCACTCGGTACCGTGACACCTCGTGATGCCACGTGTTGAGAACGCCCGCTTGTAGTAGTACGGGAGACGAACTGACGACGTGATTGATGCGTCTCGGCGGTGCGGCAATGACGCAGCACGGCAAGTGCAAGCAGCGTGGTTTTTGGCGAGAGCACTCGCGACTCACCGCCGGAGTATGCACGATGGGAAGTCCTCTCCTGGGCATCCTCGCGACCTCGGCCACCGCAGCTGCACGTGGTATCTCCATTCCACGCCACTCTCCTGTAACCCGATGTGTCTGTGCCTTTCTTATTTTCTTGGACATGTAGGTAGACACAACAGCTTGAGTACGACGATCGGTTGTCCGACATAAATGCCGTGGAGGTCTTGTATCGCTCAATGAAATATCTCTGTGTCCCTAATAAGACACCTCAACTATACCCACCAATGGAAGGCATCCGTGTCTTTCATTACCTGGGCTGTAAATCTCCGCCAGTTCGTTGTCATGATCCCATAACGCGAGCCGCCTCGTCATGCGTAAGGACCATTTCTCCAAAGGCTCATGTCGATCCAATCGGTGAAACTCTTTATGTCGGTACCGCCACGCCGAAGGTTTGGGGGTCTGCATCAGCCGCACACAAGGTCGTGGGGTCCTCTCCTCGCCATGGTACACCATCGGTTCCTTGATGAACTAGCGGTACTCTCGGGATCCATTGATTGCTTCTTCGTTAGTTCGCCCAACGCCTTCCAAAGCGCGTCGAACTTCCTCCGCTGGTTCTGCTTGCACAGCGCTGAACATGTTCATAAGCTCCTTGTTCCCGAACCGACGGAAAAATTAGCACCCATGTGCCTCATGCACCACCCGCCTCCTGTCCGCCACTTTGTCGCTCCCACGACGGCGGACCCTTGTTGCATATCCACGATCGCTTTAACACCCTCGCATGTCGGCCATGAATGACACAAACATCGAACTGCCGAGAACAATCGCTAGCTTCACTCTTTCAAGGAACCAATACCAACTCTCCGTGTTTCTCCACGAATGCCAACGCAACCGGTAGAACTCGTTGTTGGCATCCACCGCGATCGCAGCTTAGAATCGCCCTTGTACTTCCCGTGAGGAACGTGCCATCCATGCAAAGGACCGGACGACGGTCTTAACGCATTTATGCATGCGCCTGTATAAGAATGCACGCTGCAATACCCACTTACCGGCACACACCACCCGCAGAAACTCCGCAAGGTCGATGGATGTACCGGTTCCTATGTGCGATTGCCCCGAGCAAGTGGGGAATATTCTCGCACGAAGCCTCAGACGCCCCGAACCGTATTTCCGAGAGTCCTTTTTTGCTCTCCATGCCTTTGCGTAGCTAATCTTGTATCAAACCTCTCCTCCACGGGCCGTGATAATAGATCGAGGTCTGCAGATGGGGATTGTCCACGATCCGACCATAAACACATTTGCCACCCAAGTGGACGGCAGATTGCGGTGTCCTCGCTCCGCTTCTTCCACCGCAGCTTATGCTCAATCACTATGGAGCATTTCCAGAGTCCTTCCACTTCCCGGTATGCATGCACCGCCATGGGCACGAATCAACTACGCACTTCACGTCGTAGTCCTTCTTCTTGACTTCACAACCCGAATTGCCGCCGAGAGACATTGCCCAAGATTTCACCGCATCCATCACAGCCTCCTTGTCTTTATATATGGCCCTCCGTCACCTCGTTCTCACGATACTCCCATGCATCAATGTTCCTTCATTCATTGTTAGGTCTTCGAATTGTAATTGGTCCACGCACGAGGATAGGCACCTCGGGCGTTGTCCTCCTCGCCGGAGTGCTCACCATCGTGGACTTCCTCATCCGCACGGTCCTCCTCCTCCATCAGTCAACAATGTCCAACACCTCCTCCCCTCGTCGGCCACCCCTCGCGCCTCCACCGCCTCTCCTCTGCCCCGGTCCCTTCGCCACCGCCATCCTCGTGCTCCTCGTCTTGGGCTCCTCGCCTTGCTCTTCGTGATCCTTCTACATTTGACGCCCTCCCGTAATGTCCACCCCGACATCACGAACTTGCGACACCGATGGAGCTACCGGTAGCATCAGACCAACAACATGAGCGCCAATCCCGCTCTACTGGCAAAACCAACATAACTCCTCCATGTTGACGTCGAGTTAATAGGAATCAACTCTCAGAAAACGGGCTTGCGCTCGCTCACTATCGCTCTCACACGCAACCGAATACCGGGCATCCAAATCGAACATCGAGACATCCACTCCAACAAACCCCAGTATGTCCTATCGCTCGGTCTTGAAAGGACAGGGATGTCGCCTAGAGGGGGTGAATAGGCGAATTAAACACTTTGTAACTAAATGCAATGAATAAAAATATTGCAACTAAATAAAATCTCCCGAGGGTCTAAGTCCGAGTGTCCGGATTTTTATCCGAGACTCAAAAGTCCGGATCGTCCGGGTTCGAGTCCGGATATCTCGGATTGATCCGAGGGACTCAGCCGAGTGTCCGGATTTTTATCCGAGACTCAAATGTCCGGATCGTCGGGTTCGAAGTCCGGATACTCGGATTTAAGACCTCGAAATGAGATTTTAAATCCCGTAATTTTTCAACAATCTACTTGAATACAAAAGATCTAAATGCTATCAGTACATGGGGATGATGAAGATCTAGAGCCAAACACGACAATAGAGTAGATCGGGCAATTTCAAGATTCAAAAGCAAATGCTAAAGCAAGAGAAAGAAGCAAACTTGGGGACAATGACTTTTCACCCAAGTTCGATCCTTGAGGGATCCTACGTCTCCGCTGAGGCGGCTCGGTCACACTTGAGCCGGGTCTCTTTCAACCCTCTTCCTCCCTGTTGCACAAATGCACTCGCCGGTCTTCACTCCTTTGATTCCTTCCCTTACGGAGGCGGAACCGACATTCACAAACTTCCCACGGCCAACCACACAAAGCTCCGGTGGCTCGTAGGCGACCTCCTAGCTGTCTAGGAGTCCTCAACCTCCAAGAGTAACAAATGCTCACGTAGAACAAACTTGGAGATGAAATCAAGTGCTCAATCAACTCAAGACTCACTCCCCAAACTCTACCCAACCCTTCTCACAAGGGGATCACTTAGATCTAAGGGTAAAAGCTTCCTCAAAGCCTCCACATAGCCCCCCAAAAGCCTCTCAAAAAATCCACACCAAAAGCCTCTTCAAGAAGAGGGAGGAAGGGCTATAAATAGAACTCCCCAAAAACTAGCCGTTGGGGGCAGGCTGCGCACAACCCGGAGACTCTGGACTTTAACCCGGAGACTCCGGATTGAAGGATCAGCTCATCCCGAGAGAGCCAACCCGGAGACTCCGGACAACCACCCGGACACTCCGGACTAATTCAACCCGGAGTGTCCGGACTAAACACCGGATACTCCGGACCAACCGAGAGCAGCCACCGAGGGTGCCAACCCGGAGTGTCCGGACTGTCCGGATTGAATATCCGGATACTCCGGATTGCACTGGCCAGCCCGATGAAAACGAGCATAACTTTTCACTCCGGACTCCGATTTCAGAGATCTTGGACTCTACCAAAAGCTAAGAACGAGGGCTACACAACTAACAAGGTCTCACTATCCAAAACTCAAAGGATAACCACAGATTTCATAAAGAAATCAAGAGAGACCTACAACCCTCACTTTCCCAAGACTACCAACACCACTCTCTTCTAAGATTCACAAGGATGGATCACTTGAGCACTTGACACATCTAAAAGTCATTCGACATCGCATCCCTCTTAATAGTACGGCAATCCTTAGACTCAAATTAAATCAAAGATAATATAAGTCTAGACATAGTCACTTGCCGTCTTCTTTCTTGATGTCGATGCATGAAGACCTTCACCATATAATTGATGACATCTTCGCCTTGTCCAACTCGACTGATTCACCTCATGAGACTCTCGTCCTATCAACCTTGACTTGATCATCCTCTCGACGATCTCCACGCCAAGTCGCTCTTGACTTAGTCCTCGCCTCTTGGTGACACCGCCGCCTTGTTGACCTCACAATGATCATCCTCCAAGATACCTTGGTCATCATACACGACGGGACCTAATTCTTTCCAAACTACTCATGAAAGACATTAGTCCCAAAAGCTCAATAGATATGAACAAGTTGATATTTGTGAGCAGTTGATTTCAACAAGTGTTTCATATAAAGAAGCACAATATAAATGAAAACACTTGACATAAGAAATGTTCTCTACTAAGTACATCATGATGAATATGTAATTGATCTATATGCACTAGAGAGATAATTGCCAATATGATGAATCAATTAAATCATGGCAAGGATCACAGACTTTACTTAAATAAAGCACATGATAGAATATACACGAATTGTACATGTGCAAATAATATTTGGAGTAAGAGTAAATATGTGATCCAACACTAGATAAACTTCACTAAGAGAATTGCATGAGAAGATATACAAATAAAACATGCATGCACCAAGTCAATCTATAGTTAATACATGCATACCATAATGAACTCAAATGAATATATATGCACAAATAAATATGACATGGACCAATGTGCATATATAAAATCAACATGCTACTTGGAGTTCACTATGCACTTGCACGAAAGGAATGCAATAACAAATATAGAATAGATACCAAAATTGCATACCTTATCTTTGCTTAACCATCCCACTTGATTTTCCTCTAAATAGATGAGACTGATACTTAACTAGGCAATAACATGTTAGTCTCATAGCAATATAATCATATTAGAGGTTTGTCATTTGTTAAGCACTAAGTTAAGCATTTACTTAATTGCATAGATTGTCATTATGAGTGTTTGTCATTAATCACCAAAATAACATAAGTGCCTAGATGCACTTTCAGGTCTACATATGCCCCGTACGACTCTTGAAAATGATGATAGATCCACCCCATCCGCCCCCTGTGCTATCTCCCCATCTCCATAAAATATTTGGAAATACAATTTCTCCGACATGCTGCAACGTCCGACGAAAAAATATTACTCTAAAATACAATCTACAAAACGTACATTGACCGTACTACAAAATTATTTACATTGCCTAATATATTATTTACGTAATAAAATTAGGTAAACACAACCCTAGTAAATTAAATTTGTAAATATTGCCTATAGTTTCTACTGAACTAAATTTCTACATACAAAATACTACATTAAATTTGCATATACTGAAATACTATATTAAGTTTCTAAATACTAGATACTACATTAAGTAACTGCTACATTAAATTTCACGAGAGCTATACAATTCTAAAATTTCTAAACACTACGCAATCCTAAAATTTCTAAATACTACAACAAAGTCCTAAATATTAAATGATACTTTAATTACGCAACCTATAAAACAATTCCTACAATTATCTCTTCTTTCTCTGCCTCGCTCGGCTTCTCGTCACAGCAGCGCCGAGCGAAGGGAGGCACAGTTTTAAACAAGCCCGCCGCCTTACATGGGGCGATCGCCCATGTAAGGCGCGATAGGGGCCCACCGACGGCGCTAACGGATGCGGCTTGGAGTCGTTGGCAGGGCTAATCGCCCGTGTATGGGGCGATCGCCCCATACACGGGCGACGGGGGGCATTTTCGTAAATTTTTTTTTCGGACGCATAGTTTTGGAAAAAAGAATAAAAAAATATTAAAGAAAAAAATATTCACCAGCCAAAGGTCTTCAAGAAGAAGAGCGGTTTACCAGCCAACCAATGAGATTCAGACAAGCAAGCAGGCAGCTATCTCTCGGATCAATAGACGAGATACAACAAGGTGTGGTTGACGAGACGTGCACGATGAGACAAGATGGCACGAAGCCAGCCAGGGGCCACTACTACACAAATATACATCACAATCGGTTCTTTTTCGTCATCACAGTCAGTTCTAGTGGTGACACAAAGTCATGAGACAGAGATGAGGCGGGCATTATTACAGTCGGTTCTTGCCCGATAGAGATGATCGGTTCTTTATAAGAAGCGATAGAGATAGTATAGTCATCTCTATCGATTCTTTATAAGAAGCGATAGAGATGATATCTTATCTCTATCGGTTCTTAAAAAGAACCGATAGAGATAAGATATCATCTCTATCGCTTCTTATAAAGAACCGATAGAGATGATCAGATCATCTCTATCGCTTCTAAAAAGAACCGATAGAGATAATATAATCATCTCTATCACTTCTTTGAAAGAACCGACAGATGAATATACTCATCTCTATCACTTCTTATAAAGAACCGATAGAGATGAGTTCATCATCCCTATCGCTTCTTTCAAAGAACCGATAGAGATGACCGCCACATCTCTATCATTTTCTTGTGAGAACCGACAGAGATGAAGGGGTGTGGTGTGCTATCACATTCTAATCAAGACATATTCCACACAATATGCACATATCACATTCACACGTAAATTACAGACAACATATCACATTCAAAGAACATGAACACTTTGTTACAACAAACACATATCACATTCGTTAACAAAATAGAACGTAAACATGCTTAACCATAAGTACACATGCAATCGCATTCGGATATGTAATATTTGTTCACATCCGGTCTAGTAGGAGCTTTTGGGATCTCTAAACCGCCCATCCTCCGACAAGCATTCTATCCAGCACCACCGCATAAGTGGTCTCAGATCTTGTTGAGTGCAAAGGTTGTCTACACTCTTCCGGGGATAACGGTATGTCGCAAGATAGAAACGAGTGCTCTAATTTGAGTTTTCAAATTTCCATGTGAAAGACTAATTGTATATGCATGTACTACCTTAGGGAAACGGTGCGAGCCGACAATCAAGATCACCATGTGTTGCATGACATACAAACCACAGTGGTCGTCACTGCCTGTTGATGACACTCGTGAAGAAAGAAAATAAATTAAGAGACAAAGAAAATATGTCGAAAATCTAAATCTTATATATGATAGCCACTTGTACCTTGAAGTCGACATACTCCACTTGGAGCCCTTTTTGTCGTCGTGTGTCCCTCCCGCTCGACGTATTCCTTGAAACCCCTATATACATTAGAAAGATGTCGTTGAGTAAAAAATAATGAATATAGTTAAATACGTAAAATGTTAGATAAGAGTGGTGCACTTATCGCCCAAAGGAGGCTTGATCGCAGAGGCCATCGGTCTCTTATCGCTTAATTAAAAGTGTACACTTTGTTGTCGCTTCGGAAGGAGCACGAGTAGAACCCAATGGTTGCTTATTAAATGGTATGCAACAAGAAAATAAGTTCACATACGGTTTCAAAGTGTAGAAGTAATTGAACAAAGAAGTAGTACTTACTCCTCGTGGTACGGAATAGAATGAAGCCCTTCTTCGACTCACCTTGCAATGCCCTCTTGATGTAGCCGAACCCATTCCGCTGAAGCCTAGCCATCGTCGCGACACAAGCTCGTGGTCGATTTAACCCAACTAGTTGTCGATTCGTCACGACCACGCCTCATCGCCTCGCAACTCGCATTGAATGTTAAAAAGCGTAATGCAAAATCCTATGGAAGTCATAAGGTCATGCAACGTGGTGCGATACTCACACGGCCCGTGATCGTCATAGAAATATCGATGGCTATCGCTTGGTGCAGCATGCAAATGATCCTCAAAACTAATCGAATGTCCCATCCTCCTCACGGTGGAAATGTCCCTTTCGTATCTAACATTGAAGTCGACACGCCGCTTCTCTTCGCTTTGTCAATGTACCATCCATGGAGCCGCCGAGTCCATATGCCTAGAGCGCTCAATTTGGCCGGGAGGCGTAGGGGCTTTCCATGTACGTAGGCCTTAAATTCATAAGGCTTCATCGTGGTCCGTGCCGGCTCTCCTTTCGGGCGAAGGAGTCTCCGAGGCCGGGCATGGGCTTTTCATGTACCGAGGGGCGATGTGGCCTTTGTGAGCCTAGCCTTTTAGCGAGGCCTCCAAAGGTTCTGTGGTTGTCGTGCTAGTCCTTTTATACACCAGCTCAGACTTTGTGCGGGGCTCGCCACGTCGTGGGAGCAGCGCAGTACGGTAGGAACCTACAAAGCACGCGCATAATTAAGTAACTTGTTGCAATACTACCGAATGGTACGAAGACGTGAGGGATGTTTACCTTGACCAAGACGACGCTGTCGTGGGCCACTTGATGAACGACATCCGCGCTTAGCCCGAGAGTGGTGATGTCTTCGTTAGGGGGAACTCAAGCACATGTGATAAGAAGGCTTCGTGGACGTAGTCCACCGACCTCATGTAGCCCTTCCCAAAGGTCGACCATGCACCGTGTCTGGTCTCCTTGCATGGAAATGCAACACCGCTGCAGCCTCAACAGAAATCCGCCTTCCGTCGGGTGAGTGGCACTTGGTAGGCGCCGCAAAAGTTCGCAACTTGAGAGAAAACATATGAAGAGTTACCTCGCACCATTAAGTAAGGCAAAATTAATTATTACCTTCAACTGGGGACCGGACTTATCATTTTTGGAACCCTCGCTACTTGGTGGGGGAACAGGTTTCTCTACAGTAGGCGGGGGCATCTGGCTCTGACTTTGGGAGATCATCGCCATCATCTCGGCCCTTAGGCGCTTCTCACGTGCCATCATCTCCACCTCATCTCCTCCTCACGTGCCATCATCCGCACCTCATCTCCTCCTCATCTCCTCCGAGATCTCCTCCTCACCGCTCCCTGCGTGTCCTTCAGCGCCCGACGTGCCTCCCATGTTCTTGATCCGTACTGGCAAGATCTTGGAAGTAGGACTTCTTCAGATGCCCGACCTGCGGCAAGCACCCGGCCCTTATGGTCAAGCTTCCCGATCGCAGTGGATAGGATGTCATTTGACCCTTGGCTAAGAAAGGTCCCCTGCTCTTTCCTCTGGCTTACCTCCTCCTGCAATAAGCGAGTACGAATTAGATCTCAAATACGAGGAATGGTCTCATCGCAATGTAGTAAGTTTGATATCTTACGATGGCGGAGACGACTTGCGCAGAGTGGGGTTTGGTACTACCACCGCCGTCCGCGGTTTTCTTTGTCCTCGCTAGTACCCAACCACGTGCCGCTCCTCACATATGTGCGAGTAAGGCATCGCTGTCCCGAGTTGGCGCACTCCTCGGCTAGTTGTGCCCATTCTCGCTTTCTTCCTTCGTAGCCACCGAACCGAGGTGGTGCGCGTGCGTGTTCACCTCACGGGTAGCAACGCTCCTCTGCCTCGCCTCCTCGCCTCGGGCGTATTCTTGATCCTCGTGAACTCCTCCCAAACATCGGTAGTCACGAACGGATACCTCTCGAATGGTGCACGCCTTTCAAAGACGTACTCACCGTGCATGTACACCTCCGGCGCCTCGAGCCACACCCATCCTCTTCAAGGCGCATCACCGCATTGTTTTCATCCTCCTCTTCTATAATCCATTTTCCTTTAACCTCGCCCCACACCGGTTCTTCGCGCCGACGACCTCCTTTCTCCAATCCTTAACCGCTATGGGAACTCTCTCCCTCACCAGCTTGCCCGAGGAATGAGCGGTATCGCCTTACACTTGGGAGGACCTGCAAACGCCGTCGCATTGAAGTGGAGAATTTGCGGTGTTCTCCTGTGGCTCCTTTGCTCGGTCCTCGCCTTCCTCACCTTACTCGGCCCTCGACATTTCAAACTTGGCTCGGCTCGACACTCGGAAGTTCGTCACGCCTCTCAGAGCACCTTCTACTCTTTTCTCGCGATGAGCCGATGCTCTCTAATTGCGACATTTTGAGTTTTCCTATCTAACATGGACAAATATTTGACATGAGAGAAAGCAATTGTAGCTATTATGTGAACTTCACAATAAATCATCCGCCATAGGTCAATGGATAATGCATAGCATGTCATTGTTCTAGCATATTGCAAGAGAGTAAAAGATGAGCGAATGATCTTCAAGAAAAGTCTATATGTTGACCAACCAATAATGCATTTAACGATAACTCCTAATCTCTAAATAGGTTTGGTCCTAATCCCATTCGAGGATATGTGGTTCGGACAAGTTCTGAGTCGTTGTACAACTCAGAGAAAATTTGAAGAAGATCTCCCCGTTCTCCAGATACACGCCTCGACAACTCGTCGAGAGGGTGTGTATCCGAGAACACCGGAGAGACACTACCAAACCTACTCGTGAGTTGTACAACAGTCGAACTTGCTCGAACCACATATCCTCGAATCGTCCAAAATATTGGACAATTCGAGATCGCTTGCTTATAAATATGTCATTCCAAGATATTTATAAATAAGCACTCTCGAACGGGAGACGAGGTTACGCAACCTAAACTCTAACATATGCCGAGATGAAAAAGAAAATAATATGCAATTATTAGAATACGGATGATAGCAATGAGTAAGAAAGACTAACCAAGCAAAATCTTGCACAAATAATGTCTACTGTAATTCTAGTTATATAATGGTAAGGTCAAGCATAGTTGGGAGTCATGAAGAATTATGTTTTCTATAGTATCTAGTCCATTCAACAATCACTAAATACATAAATCAATACTTGAGCAGTTTCAAACTTTAAGATAGCATGATGTACACAATCCTATTGCTAGGTAAAAACATGATGTGTATGTGTTATTCGTGAAAGTGCCATTTTTATATGATAAAACCATTAAAGCACACACTTCATTCCCAAAGAAAACAAAATCAATACTAATGTAATTATGCAACAAAATAATCAACTTAAATTACAACAAGACATTATACCTAAGACCGTTAAAAGATCCTTATTACAGAAAAACCCCGAGAAACCTATAGAAAACACTGAGGAACCTATAGAAAACAAGTAGTTACTATACATATAACTTACGTAAAAACATTGAGAACATAGCATCATGTCTAGCATTGTATCCTTCCCGAGCTCAACAAACCCCACTCTTTTACATTGCAAAACATGTAAAACTTAAGCACCAACCAACACGGTTAATGAAAAAAACACTATAATCTCTTACTCACTGGTTCCTTTTTTGTCACACCATTCGTAGGCTTCAGATCATAAAAACCCCATTCCACACTTGTTCACTAGAACAACTCACGACGGAGAATCTAAGCGTCACAAGTGCTCAACATGAAGTAAAAGAACAAATACAACTCTAATGTCACCAAGGATATGAACTTAGCACTAGCAGAACTACCACAGATCCGCTCCTCGAAAAACCTAGAACATAAAATCAAATTCAAACTCTAAGCAACTACATCCAACATAAGTCCGTCTCAACCTCGAATCCTCATCAAAGACATCCTCCTTGCGAAATCTCCATGAAACACATTCACACCGATAAAACTAAAACAGATCCTACCAAATAGACAAATCGACCCACCCTAGTATATACATACAAACCAAAGGCAATAATTTTTGTGTTACATCAATTGCAAGAAATTGGTTAACATATTCTTGTTTGCAACATCATTGGTCTAATTTATCATTGGTCAAGACTTTGCTTTTCATTTCTGCTTCTCAAGTTCGTAAATCAAAATCAAGATCAGAGAATATATTGCACGGGCGCTTAAGCGACTTTGTTCTAGCAAAAATTTGGTGACAACATGTGTTTACCTCGAGCGTCGGCGCGGCGGCGTGGGGCGCGTCGAGGCGAAGGGGTCGGCGTCGGGCCGAGGGTGACGTCGGGCGAGGGGTCGGCGTGGGCTCGTCGAGCGGAGGGTGGCGCTGAGGCGCGTCGGCCGGAGGGTGGCGTCGAGGCGGGCGTCCGCGTGGGCTGCGTCGAGGCGGAGGGGTGGCGTCGGCGGCGTGGGGTGGAGTGGGGCGGGGGTGGTGTCGAGGAGGAGGCGGCGGGGGCGGGGGCGGCGTGGGGTGGAGGGGGGCGAGGGGCGGCGCTGGGGCGAGGGCGCGCGGGGGTGGAGTGGAGCGGAGGGTGGCGTCGGGCGGAGGCGGCGTGGGGTGGAGTGGGGCGGAGGGGTGGCGCCGAGCGGAGGCGGCGTGGGGTGGAGTGGGGGTCGTCGGTGTGGTGGGGAGTCGGGGCGGTCGGGGCGGCGTGGGTCGACGTGGCGGTGGGCTAGGGTTAGGAGCGCGGGCGGCGAGGCAATGGTTAGGAGCGTGGGGAGGCGCTGAATAAATGAGGTCGCGCGCCAAAGTTCCACTCATAGGCATTAGCAAAAAAAAGCATTACGGTTTTAACAAAACCAAACAAATGATTCTATCACTATCGGTTTTGAATAAAACCGACACAACTAAATGCATTCCATCGTTAGTTTAGCATAAAATTAACATTACTATCGGTTTTTTCACCAACCCGACACGTATAAGATAATATCACTATCGGGTTTTTTTGAAAAACCGACACAGATAGTTGAATTCCACTGTTAGGCATTTGCAAAAAAAAAAGTAGTATTACTATCGGTTTTTAAAAAAACCCGACACTAATAATTAGTATCACTATCGGGTTTTTTTGAAAAACCGACACAGATAGTTGAATTCCACTGTTAGGCATTTGCAAAAAAAAAAGTACTATTACTATCGGTTTTTAAAAAAACCCGACACTAATAATTAGTATCACTATCGGGTTTTTTTTAAAAAAAACCGACACAGATACTTCAATTCCACTGTTAGGCATTTGCAAAAAAAAGAAGTATTACTATCGGTTTTTAAAACAACCCGACACTAATAATTAGTATCACTATCGGGTTTTTTTTAAAACCGACACAGATACTTGAATTCCACAGTTAGGCATTTGCAAAAAAAAAAATAGTAGTACTATCGGTTTTTTTAAAAAACCGACACAAATAACTAGTATCACTATCGGGTTTTTTCGAAACCCGACACAGATAATTCCATTCCACTGCATTTTCAAAAAAATTAGTATTACTATCGGTTTTCTTCTAAAAAACCGACACAGATAATTGCATTCCACCGCTGCATTTTCCAAAAAAATTATTATTACTATCGGTTTTTTAACAAAACCGACACACATAAGTATTTATCACTATCGCTTTTGGAAAAACCGACGCAGATACTTGAATTCATCCATTAGGCATTTGCAAAAAAATTAGTATTACTATCGGTTTTTAAAAAATCGACACTAATAATCGATTACTATCGGGTTTTTTCAAACCCGATACGATAATTGCATTCCATCGCATTTTCAAAAAATTAGTATTACTATCGGTTTTCTTCTAAAAATCGATACGTATAATTGCATTCCACCATTAAGCATTTGCAAAAAAATTATTATTACTATCGGTTTTTTAACAAAACCGACACACATAAGTATCTATCACTATCACGCTTTTGGAAAAACCGACACAAATAGTTGAATTCCACCGTTAGGCATTTGCAAAAAATTAGTATTACTATCGGTTTTTAAAAAACCGACACTAATAATTAGTATCACTATCGGGTTTTTTTGAAAACCGACACGTATACTTGAATTCATCTCATAGGCATTTGCAAAAAAATTAGTATTACTATCGGTTTCTAAAAACCGACACTAATAATGAGTATCACTATCGGGTTTTTTTTTAAAAACCGACACAGATAGTTGAATTCCACTGTTAGGCATTTGCAAAAAAAAATTAGTATTACTATCGGTTTTTTAAGAAAACCGACACTAATAATTAGTATCACTATCGGGTTTTTTTTGAAAAACCGACACAGATACTTGAATTCATCTGTTAGGCATTTGCAAAAAAAAATTAGTATTACTATCGGTTTTTTAAAAAAACCGACACTAATAATCAGTATCACTATCGGGGTTTTTTTAAAAAACCGACACAGATAGTTGAATTCCACTGTTAGGCATTTGCAAAAAAAAATTAGTATTACTATCGGTTTTTTAAAAATACCGATACTAATAATTAGTATCACTATCGGATTTTTCAAAACGATACGTATAATTGCATTCCAACGCATTTTCAAAAATTAGTATTACTATCGGTTTTCTTCTAAAAACCGATACGTATAATTGCATTCCACTCATAAGCATTTGTAAAAAATTATTATTACTATCGGTTTTTGGAAAAAAAACCGACACAAATAATAGAATATATCACTATCGGGTTTTAAAAAAAACCGACATAAATGATCATATCACTATCTGGTTTTAAAAAAACCGACACAATTGTAGTTCACTGCACTATTTGTTTTCCACACAAACCATGAAGTCTGAATTTGCTGAAATATGTGATGAAACAGTAAAACGGCCATAAATTTTGCAAATATAATTGTAATTTTTTGAAATTTTGCAGGAATATACCTTGTGATACTACAAGTCTTCTCCAAAAAGGATTTTGGCAAAAAGAGTTGGCATTCAAAAAAGAAGCCCAAATTCACTTTGTCCACATGTTACTTCCTCAAAGAGTAGAAAAGTCAAATGTTTTTCAAATAAAGTTCAAGTATTTTGAAAATTTTCAGAAATGATTTGATGTAAAGTGCCTTCTTTTCTTGCAATCCATTCACAAAAATTGTGAAAGTTTCATACGTACACACATAACCTTAATTTCAAACACGAAACTACATTTATGTACAATACAAATATTTCAAACACATAGCATAATCGATACATTGACGTACTCTTTTATTTACAATACAACCCTTCTTGATGATCTACACGTATGTAATTTCTTCCATGTGTGTCGTCGTTCTCGCTAAGAAAGGCCCCATACGCAAACGGAGGTATTTCATCAAATTGGTCGTATTCTTCTTCATCTACGATATCTTCAACACCAACGATCCGCCGCTTGCCACAAAGGACGACGTGCAATTTCGGATTGGCGGATCACACACGAGAAGACTTGATTTGCTTGCTTCGCAAGGATGAATGGATCTTCTTTGTAGGCGACTCTGCTTAGATCCACAAGGGTAAAACCTCTCTTGTCGACCTTCACTCCATGTGGAAGTCCCACCCACTTACATCGAACAATGGAATTTGGTATATTCCGTAATCGAGCTCCCAAATTTCTTCGATCACCCCGTAGTAAGAGTTCATTGCCATTGAGGATCCTCCTTTTGAGTGATGTTCATCTGACAAAGCATCTATGCTTACACCACTGCTTTGAACAAGACTTTTCCCATCCCGACTTTCAGGTAAAAGGTGTACCCATTAATATCGCACTTCGCCATGTTTGTACATTAAATCTAGGTCCATCACCAACCATTTGATAGTCTCACTAATGAGACCTCCGCCTTTTGTTTGAACCATGTGAGAAATCTATCGCTGTGTTCTCGCATTATGGAAAGCTCATCCATATGTGGATTCTCTCCCGTAATATCGACTTGTCTTTGCTCGATGTACCTCGCAACTTCGCGCTATTCTCGCAAGATCGCTGATGCGCTTTGCAATACATATCAAACCGTGGCCTCGTTAGTTTCGACCCCACTTGTTCCTTTGCAAAGAAGTCCGCCTCGTGGCGAGATAGAGGAACACCGATTGCTTGTCTTTTCCCGAGATAGTCCACACAAAACTCAATAACCTCTTCACCCCATAACCTTCCACAATACTACCCTCAAGCTTCAACCGATTCCTTACGTAGGACTTTAATATACCCATGTACCTCTCAAACGGATACATGTAACGAAGAAAGCGGGTCCACATATCTTAATCTCTAACAAGGTGAACAACAAGGTGGACCATGATGTCGAAGAATGACGGTGGAAATGCATCTCAAGTCGACATAAAGTCCGCACCACCTCACTCGCAAGTTGTCTAGCATGTCGGGTCAATAACTTTGCAGAGATCACATTGAAGAAGTAACACGCCGTGATTGCAAACCCGACATCCTCCGCAAAATATTTCTTATTGCAACCAGGAGCATTTGGGTCATCAAGACATGGCGATGTGGGACTTCATGCCTAGCAACTTCAAATCATCCAAGGACACAAGCTTCTTAATGTTCATGAGTAGCCGATGGAACTTTAATACCTTGGAGACATTTGCAAAGGTCCTCTTTCTCCTTCTTGGACAGGTGTAGCATGCAATGGGATGTACGGACCTTTTCCATCCTCCTCAATCACCGCAAGCCCGGGCTCGATTCCCATGTAGGCCATGTCGCGACGAGCATTCACACCATCCTTTGTCTTTCCGTATGTTCAACAGATGCCAACCAAATTGTCGCAGACATTCTTTTCAACGCATGACATCAATACAATGCCGACATCTAACTCCTTCCAAGACGGTAAGTCCCAAAATATTGACCTCTTCTTCCAAATGGTCCTAGAACGAGCAGATTTACGCTTCTTTCCGCATCGAACATCGATATCCTCTACACGTGAATATACTTGCCTACCACTCATAGGTCATGTGCCGAACGGATTTCTCTTTCCATCAAATTTGTCATCCATCTTACGGTATCGATGACTTCGAGGTAGAAACCTACGGTGACCCATATACACGCTTTCTTGAATTTGGCACCATAGGCTCTCGGTCTCCTCTTCACAAATAGGACACGCTTTTGCTCCTTTCAGATCAGAGCTTGCCAAATTTCCAAGAGCCGGAAATCATTTATGCAAAATACCATAGCCCGTAGGGTGAAATGCTCTCTCTCAGACGCATCCCACACAATGACCCCGCTATTCCACAATTTTACCAAATCCTCGATCAAGGAGTGAGGTACACATCAATATCATTTCCTACTGTTTGGGTCCCGAGATTAGCAACGACATCATGATATACTTCCGCTTCATGCACAACCAAGGAGGAGGTTGTAGATGCACAATGTGAATCGCCACGTCCGTGTGACGATCGCTCATGTTACCAAACGGATTCATTCCATCAAGACTCAACCCAAATCTTATGTTCCTCATTTCGCACCAAACTCCTCATATTTCCAATCGATGTTTCTCCATTGAGCCGAATCGCAGGTGTCTCACTTTCAATCTTCCTTTCGAGACTCATAATGCCAACACAACAATTACGCCTCTCTAGGATTTGCAAACAACCTCTCCAGACGGGAATGATGGGCAAGTACCACAATACCTTGGCGGTGCACCTTTAGTGACCTCTTCACCGCCGCTTCTCGCTCTTACGCTTCTTGTCGTTACGCTTCTCCTTTTGTTTGTACCGGGCACACCGCAAACCGGACAAACGTAGCTCCCGATGTGCGCATACAGACAAGATGCAATCATTCTGACATGCATGTATCCTTTCTATTTCCATTCCCATGGGACATAGTAGCTTCTTCGCTTCATAAATGCTCATGGCAACTCGCTTCCCTCGAAGCGATCCGATAGAAGAACTAGAAGTGCATTGAAACTTGTATCTGTCCAACGGTGTTTTGCCTTCAGTTCGAACAATGCAAGGACCGAACCCAACTTGGTGTATTCTGCTTTGCAACCTATGAACAGTGGTTTGGCATCGCCTTCCATCAAGCTTTTAAACTTTTCAAACTCTCTTCCGTAATTACCCTCCACATCCCGCAACATTTGCTCCAAATTCTCCTCCTCAAACATATCAGTCGCAACTCATCATCCGGTTCCACCGTGTCTTCATTGCATACCGGCAGGTACTACCTGCCTCCCCGTGATGGATCCAACACGTAATTCCTCACGGCCACGCCGAATCGTGGTCCTCAATTTGAGCCGAGTTGTTAAATCTTCTCGATTGGTGCAATCAATGCAAGGACAATATATGAAGTTTACACCCTCCTCACCATGTCCTCTTCGCAATTTTTTGAACTCCTTAACACCCTCTCAAATTCAAAGACTCACACGACTTTTTGCATACATCCATTCCTTACGGCTCATCCGCAATTAAACTTCACCCAATAAATTATGCACAAACGGAGCGACGGCAAGCTAGTTATTTGAAATATTGAGACATCATTTCAGCTAATATTACCTTTGCAAAATAGATGACAATTTCTCGCAACATATATGAAATATGTACTCCGATCGATACCTAGATTCTTCCCTGGTTTAGAGCTTCCAATTTCCTAGATAAGAGACATACATTTTAACATGAACAATGATATCAAACAATCTAATTATATAGTGCAAGAGCCTCACAGATCTTTTGACTACAACGAAACAATACAAGGGTACCAACGATGACTCATAATCTCTAAATAGGTTTGGTCTCATCCCATTCGAGGATATGTGGTTCGACAAGTTTTGTTGTTGTACAACTCAGAGAAAATTTGAAGATCTCCCGCTATTCTCTATATACACGCCTCGACAACAGTCAAGAGGGTGTGTATCCGAGAATACCAGGAGACGCTACCAAATCTCTACTCAGCAGCTTGTACAACACACTCAGAACTTTCCTGGCACATATCCTCGAATCGCCCAAAGAACGTGGATACTTCGAGATCGCCGCTTATAAATATGCCATTTCGCTCGGTATATTTATAAACAAGCATCGTCGAACGGAGACGAGGTTCCGCACCCTAAACTCTAGCATTCATCATGTGACAAAGAATAATAATTCCATATTAACATCAAAGCACTACAAATTAAGATAATTAAATACATGTGTACATGCTTGTGAAATAAAGGGTGTGAAATCGATAGGATATACACAATACCAAAGGCAATCTAAACTTTCTTCATGACATATCAAAATTACATAGTACAAAATTAAAGGGTTTGAAGGAATGCTCACATTTTGAAGAAAACCACAAATTATGCAAAATGAGAGGAAATCTCCTCAAGTTAGGGCTTCAAATTTACTATCTTAACACCCACCCTTGAGGATTTTAAATTTTCTCACCCAAGTATTGCTTCCAACCACGTAATATGAGCTATTTTTTCGGTGGCGGCGGAGAAACCTCCTCCGAACAATAACAGAAGAGTTCAAATGAGTGGTATAAATAACCTAACGAGGTACATCACTATCGGTTCTCATATAAAAGCGATAGTGATGTGATCATCACATCACAATCGGTTCTTACAAGACAAGCGATAGTGATTATCATAATCATCACAATCGGTTCCCACATAAGAAGCGATAGTGATGAGCACGACATCACTATCGGTTCTTATTTAAGCGATAGTGATGATAACGCACATCACTATCGCTTCGCATAAGAACCGATAGTGATGAGCACGTCTTCATCACTATCGGTTCTTATGCGAAGCGATAGTGATGTGCGTTATCATCACTATCGCTTAAAATAAGAACCGATAGTGATGTGATGCAGCCATCACTATCGCTTCTTATATGAAAATCGATAGTGATGATAATGCACATCACTATCACTTCGCATAAGAACCGATCAGAATGTTCCTGCTACATCACTATCACTTCTAACCTGAGAACCGATAGTGATTATGATTAATGCCTCTCCTAAGTCATCTATCACAATCGTTTCTTCCGAAAAACTTAAGAACCGACACAGATGAAGCGATAGTGATGTACCATTCTGTAGTAGTGGGCTAGGGCCCTCTCTGCAGGAATTTTCTTAATTTCTGTGAGATTTAAGATATTTTCTGTGATATTTCTATGGAATTTATGCGTTATAAACAGGGTGGTCTAACCCCCATGGTTTTGCACGACGAGACAAGATAGCACGAAGCTAAGGAAGCATGGAGCGCAAGCCGAAGGCCGGCGGCTGTGTGTATATGGATGTGTGTTTGTAGTTTATTTGTATTTATTTTTTAATAAGGTGATTGTGCTTTTGGCCAAATCTTTTTAAAATAACAAATGATTTTTTTTCGTTCATGCGGTAATTAATTACCTATTTTATATGATATTTCCGGAAAAATCCATGCATTCTAAACGGGCCTCAAGGCCACGCTAGCTGTACAAGGTGCAGTAGGTCACGCACGTAACGTACGCGATGAATGCATCGCAGATGGATGGCGCCAAAAAACGTAGGAGTACAACCGAGTAAGTGGGGGTCGCTTGGATCGACGTTGCTGGTAATTTTTTTTGTTGTTAGGTGTGTATATTTTACACTATAACTCTATAGTTTTTTACAATTATTTTATAACATCGTAAATCTAACATATATATTTAAAATTTACTAAAAACATAATATAAATAGTTCTAAGGACTTAAAAATCATAAATCACTGAAATTAGAATTAATTCAATAAATAAATTTAGAATATTAAAAAGATAATTTAATATAATTTATTAAAATTTTAAGAATGCCGAGATATACATAGCACCCCTGGCTGATCCGTCCAGCCGGGAGCGACATTGATGACATGAGATGCACCGCCGTTGATCCTTCCCGATCGATGCATGCAGCTAGCTCACCTGAGCCGTGAACGTACGTACCACGCACGCACACGTGTCATGTACCTACCCCATCGATCGATGGACCGGTGCACGTACTGACTGTACATGCACCGCACCAGAACAAGCAAATTAACCGCTTAGCTAGGCAGCATGCAATGCTAGCTAGCCACTCCATTTGCTCGTGGATCCTGTCAGCGGATCGATATCGAAGCTATATATATCCTTTTGAAAGCTGTATAGATACGATAGATATTAAAGTATGAATAAAAGATAAATAATGATTTTTTATCTTTTTTTTATTGTTTTAACATTTTATAGCTTGTATCGAGAGGATGATATATAGAAACGTACGACATATCTTATTTGCCAGAGAAGAGTCCATCCTACTCTTCTTACGCCACCGCATTTTCCTCGTGCTCATTTCGCTGTTTAATTTCTTTCTTTCTTAGTTAGTAATTGCTAGTATTACAATAATAATAGCAAGCCTTTCATAAGCTGGCGTTCGTGGCGGTGGGGATCGATATGCTAATTAATGAGTAGAAACCAAAGTGAAGTCTCCTGCAGGAGCCGGCATTATCCTTCTTTCTTTACAAATTACAAACGTCGACGTACGTGCCAAGTCCCAACCTCTGTAAGCAAGCGTCTCTTGGCCGGTGTCTCTTTTTCTTTTCTCCGTCTCCTCTAGCTCCGGCCTCTCGTGCCTCGGCTCGATCTGTAACTAGCCTCTAGCTAGCTGCTGCCATGTCCAAGCACGGCAACACAAACTCATCCTCATCACGTCAAGGTACACTACTCCACACATGTATGGCATATATATATATAGCTTATTCGATCGATCCTTCCTAGCTATATAGTAGTAGTATCGTATACTGTGTGCAAGTGCCTCTCGATAGCAAAGGAAAAGGAAAGAAATAAAAAGAGGAAGTACTGTGCATGTGCAAGTATATATAGAACTATAGATCGATTTCATATATATATGTGGCTTCATTGGTTTATTGTTTTTGCCTCTCATCTCTGCGATCGATTCATGCATATCAATCTGAATGATCGATATTTGCATCGATTGATCTCCATCTAGCGGTCGTCCTAGGACCGGCGCCGTCGCAGACCATGGCGGCTAGCTCCGGCGACATCAGGTAACTATCAGACTCAAACTGATAGGTAGATGATGATCAATTCAAGGCTTCAAGCTATTTTTGATCGTCTGTCAGCTAGTTCATCCCTTCAATTTCCTTTTTAACTTCTTTGTTGCATACATGCAGTGGAACGATGACGGCGGCGGCGAGGCCTCTGACCATGTTCTACAACGGCAGCGTCACCGTCTTCCATCTCACCCAAGACAGGGTCCATCCAATCTCTCTCTCTCTATATATATATATATTTATTTATTTATGTAAACATATATACATATACTCTCTCCGTCTAGGCAGAGGATATCATGAACATGGCGGGTCAGGAGGAGGAGAATGACGCCGGCGGTGGCCGGCGGCAGGGCGTCGCGGCAGCAGCGATACCAGCAAACGACGGCGAGGAGCTGCTTGCCAAGCTAAAACAAGGTGTGTTTTCTTAATCTACCTGTCGGCTTTTAATTTGTCGGGGATTAATTAATTATTAAATGTATTTAGATCGGATTAAGTTCGCATGCATGTGTGCGTGCATCGTACTCGGATCGGATCATATCGAGCTAAGGTGCATTACGTATGTGCATGGCTCTGTATAGGCCAAGGAATAATGCTCTTTCTTGATCTGTTACGCAGAGCTGCCCATTGCAAGCAAGAGATCTTTGAGGCGATTCTTCCAGAAGCGAAAGGAGAGGTACATCTCTCTCACTCTCACACATACACCACTACCCAAAACATAAGAAGTATTAGCAAGAGAAATTAATGACTCTATCAAATACTGGTGTAACCTTGCTTAATCAGTTCATGATAAACCGACGTTAATTTGTTGGGTTTTATCCATGTGCTATACCCTCGGCTAGTTGCATTGTTTGCATGCAGTTACCTCCAGCCAGATTCATTTGTATTTGTATTGAACAAAGCCTAACAAACAAGAAGTACTGTAGCTCCTTAATTTCCCTCAAAATTACGCAGGGAGCAGCGTCATTGCTTGGGTTCCCGGGAACTCGATTGATCTAGTCCATATGTATATATAGTTGTATACTAGTAGTAGTACTGTTAAGCATGGATTAATTTATGCATGCAGGCGTGAAGCACGTTTTAACCGACCAAGTCATGCATACTAGTAATCGATAGACTGGCCGGGTGAGTAACGCAAAGCAAAGATTTTGTTTACCAGTACACTCTTCTGCTTGATGCCGTGCGAACCGGGAACAAGCGTTGTTGTTGTCGACTGCGACAGCTCCGATCTACTGTTGTTCTTTTTAATTTCTTCTACAACATCTGTGCCGTCGACGTTCCAAAGTTTGATCCACGATAGGTTCAGATTGGCTATATGAAAAATCATACCATTAAATTTATCGTTAAAAGCGCTTTCATAATATTATAATTTTGTTAGTAAATCTTGATGCAAAGTTATGAAAAACAACAAATTATATGTCGTATATATGAATTCGACTACTGTCCATTTCTGCAAATACAAGAGATAATCTAGGAAAACTGGGGGATTACTGGTACGTAGGCTGACTGTAAACGTTTTCATGCATGTGCAGGTTGTACAGGCCGTAACGAGAGATCGATCAATGGATCAGATAGATATTCAGAGGAGAGATGTGCTCGCAATCTCAGATAATCGTGTTGCTCTCCTGCTCTGTGAAAATCATGAAGGGCTTAGTACTCTAATTACGCCTGCTTTCGATCTTTCATGTGTAGTATTTTGATTATCCCGATCGGCTTTGTAGATGTGATCATGCGAAGATGTATATTGCATTATTACCCTGTCAGTTATTCCATGGACATTTTTTTAACTCGTTCTATCTGAGACCACCAATCATTATGGAGCTGTGTGTTTTGCAGATAGAATTGTAAATTCCTTGGAAGGTTTTGGATGATGGATAATTCTTTGGAAGGTTTTGGAATTTAGTTCAAATTTAAACTAGATCCTTAAGCATTCCAATAAAATACCCCTAATCCAAGCATCTATACTCCTTTATAATGCACGTAAGTATTCTTTTCTACGTCCACCCTAAATAGTGCATCCCACTAGAGATGGCTCAACATTCGTGCACCCAGCGAAACGTTCTCAGAAACTTGCCTCCATCAAAATCAACCTCTCAGATCTTTCCTCGGCTTTACTCACCCACATCGATGGCCATTGTTTAGTGTGTCTAATCATCCCTGTGGCCCACAACAGACCTCCAGCATCATCAAGGAAAAGAAAACAAACGTCCTCGAATCAAGGAAAAAGAAACAAACGTCCTGAAAAACGAAAGGACCATACATTACATGCTGGGAAAAGGAAACAGGGAGATGATATTATTTACCAGCGCCTGAGCTCGAATTTTTTACTGTATTGGCATCATCGTTATAATTTTTTCCGAATCAGGCTCTCGCAGCGATGAATTTGCGATTATAGCCTCGAGCCGAAAAAATTCAACGGAGATGTGCTGGATTTTTTTTCCCACGTCCGAAATTATCCAGCGGGTGGTGGGTAATTTCAGGCACGAAAAAAAATAAAAACCAAGCTCTGCCTGGCCGCTGGATAATTTCGGCATGGGAAAAAAATTACAGTGCTTCTCGACCGCGGAAAAAATAATTCTAGCACCTCTCCGCTGATTTTTTCAGTCTCGAGGATATAATCGCAAATTCATCGCCGCGAGGGCTTGATTCAGAAAAAATTATAATGACGATACTAATATAGTAAAAAATTCGAGCCTGGGTGTTGGTAATTAATACCGCACCACCGCTCCGCTGAATTTTTCTGGCTCGAGGCTACAATCGCAAATTCATCGCGGCGAGAGTCTGATTCGGAAAAAAATTATAACGATGATGCCAATACAGTAAAAAAATCTCGAAAAAAAAACAAACAAGCGGTGCCCGTCCGCTTGATAATTTTGGAAAAAAAATAAATGTTCGGTGGCCGTTGAAACATTCAAGCGTGGGAGAAAATGAAAAAAATATTCAAGCAGTGCTCGTCCACTAAATAATTTCGGGAAAATATAGAAAAATAAACTGTGATCGTCGACCACTGGATCCGCAGTGAAAAAAAGATAAAAATAAAATAAACAGCGCTCGCCGGCCGCTGGTTCCGCGAGAAAAAATTGAAAAAAATTAAGCAGCACTCATAGACCGCTGGTTTCGTGGATAAAAAATGAAAAAAAAAATCAGCGCTCTCCGTGCGCTGAAATTAAGCTCTATGGGGCTAAATCCGTAAAAAATTCTCGAGAAGGGTCATATTCGAAAAAAATACAATCACGAGGCCAGGACACAATAAAAAATTCAACTCTGGTTTCCTTGCATGCGGATCCTCCCTGTTTATTTCATTGTTTGATTCGCTCTCCTTCCAAATATGTAGTACGTACAGTTTTGACCAGGACAATAAAAAATTCAAGCCTGGTTTCCTTGTATGCGCATCCTCCCTGTTTATTTTCTTGTTTGATTCGCTCTCCTTCCAAATATGTAGTACGTACAATATGATCATAAGATAAAGTTGCTGCAGGCGCTTAAAAAGACACTCGTATCTTCACATCCTTTCTTTCTTGCATGATCTCATATGCACCAGAATCCTCTAAAAAACACAAACTGAATCCATGCCTTCCTTTCCCGTGTTCTTTGCGCAGGTCCCGGGAATTTCTAACTAAAGAACGCCCAAACGCCGGGACGGAGGTGCCATACCTCCCGCCGTTCGGCAAGGCCGCGAGGCTTTTACGTGCGGCGACAGCGGCTGGCGACATCGGCGTACATACATACGCAGGCGTGCGGCGACGGCGACGGTGACGACAACCGGCGACGTCAGCGTACATACATACGCACGCGTGCGACGATGGCGACGTCGACTCTTTCATGCCTGGACAAAAGTACATACAGAACTGTCTAAGTCCAACTTAGCCTCAAGTGCTTGCTAGCTCATGAACTGATGATCGATATGTGCCAATGTTGTGCAAAAACTTGACGGGTTATTTGGTCATGAACTTCATGTACATCTGGAATGGTCAACAGTTTAATGCACGGATCTGCATCGTCAGTACTCTCTATTTTATTAATAACTTTTTATAAGGTTATAAAGTAGGTCTATACTGATGATGCTCTACAATGTACTTACAGGGTTCACCTATTCTGAGGAAGTGTTTCTTAATTGAAATACTAAAATACAAGTGGAATGAGTACGCAGAAAACATCGAGCATAACGGAAAATGTTTAGCGAAAAATATTATTGAGTGTTATATCTTCATTTTTGTACTCGCATACGAGCACTGTGATTATTTATTGTTATATTCATACTTATCTTCTCATTTAATTAATAAGCAGGTGTACTACTGTTGTAACGTTAGCACGGGCACTATACTAGTTCCAATGAAACACTTCTAATCCAAACATTCATAGTGAACAGCCCATGGGACTTGTAAATTGTAATGCGAATCGATCCGTATATTGATTAGTAGCAACCAGGTTCACAAAACCGATTTCAAAAAAACCATATGAAAATCGAAAATACCGAATCGAAAATCGTACGAAACCGAATTCAAAATTTTTGAAAAAAAATTCAAAAAAATCTAATGTCGACCGGTTTTCGGTGAAAACCGGTCGGTTTTGACTGAAAATCGATCGGCCAATTGATGGGTGCTGACCACTGCACCATTGCTACACAATTTTGTCCTAAAATCGGTCGGTTTTAACCGAAAATCGACCGGCCAATTGATGGGTGCTGACCACTGCACCATTGCTACACAATTTTGTCCTAAAACCGGTCGGTTTTAACCGAAAATCGACCGGTTTTACGTCGTATAAATTGTTTTCAATTTTTTTAATTAGACCGATTTACCGATAGGTTTTAGATATCAAACCGTTTCGGTACGGTCGAAATTCGCGATTTTCGTCAGTGAAACCCGGTAGACACGGGAGCCTAACGAGCCTTCAAATCAATACATTTCTATTATTATTCGAGAACATTTGCTGCTAAGAAAGACGGCATTAACGACATATACATCGCGCATGCAAAATCTGATATCACCTGATACACAACAGCAACGGTTGGTGTCGTCCTTACTGAGAAAAGAAGGAAAAAATGCATCTCAAAGGAAAACAAAAAGGAGAAAAAAAAAGAAGTTTGTGGCGTCCTGCTCCTACCCTAATCCATGACACTGACGAGGCATATACTATACTAGATGCGTGAGCGCGGCGCCCGCCGCGCCAGCTGTCATGTGGCTGACGAGGAAAACTCGCTTGTTTTCGGTTTTTTATGAGTTTTTCATAAAAAAGACCTGTATGTAAACGGTTTGTACGCAAATTCAGAAAGACCTGTATGTAAATGGTTTGTACGCAAATTCGGAAAGTTTTTTTTTTCACAAAAAAGACCTGTATGTAAACGGTTTGTACGCAAATTCAGAAAGACCTGTATGTAAATGGTTTGTACGCAAATTCGGAAAGTTTTTTTAATTTTTTTTAAGGTATCTGCGAAAAAAGGAAAATTTATGCGAAAAAGGGAAATTCAGAAGTCTTTGGGATCGGGAAAAAACAGGTTAATACGCCTATCATATTTTTTTTAGGTTTTTTACACAAAAGGAAACAAATTTCGACAGTTTCAGGGGTCTTCACATAAAAAACGTGCTAACACATAATTCCGGAAAGTCGCATCAACTTTTTCGATAAAAAAAGGGGCCATCATATAAAAAATAGGCTAATGCGTAATTTTGGAAAACCTCAGGGTCTTTTTTCGCAAAAAAATGGCCAAGCGTCGGCGTCGCTCGCGAGCTTCCTGCGCGCCACGCGTCGCTCCGCCAAAAATCGCTCGCGGGCGCGCACGCGCGCAGAAGCGGGATTCGAACGCTCGACCTGGGCAGAGCGGGCGAGGTGTGTTACCACCGCGCTACGCATCCCGTCGCGTATGAGCCAACAGAAAAATTACTTAAGCATGATTACAGACTTAGCAGCTTGGGCGACGTGGCTCACGCGTGTGCGAGCCATACGCACGACGCTCCGGATGAAGACGACGTGGCAGAGGGAGCACGCCCACGTCGCCCCGAAAGCGACGTGGACGCAGCGAGCGTCGACGATACTTGCCATCCTTAATATACGGAATATATATATATCTATGTTAAAGATGGAGGGATTTCAGAGAATGCTAGCTGCCATGTCACTGGTTTTCATGGTTAGACCCTACGAAATTTTGAAATTCTGTAAGTTTGTGAAAAAAAAACTCTCGCGATTTAAATGAATTGTGTTCAGATTCAGACCATACCTTTTTGTAAAAAAAAAAAAGCCTAAATTCTAAAAAATCACCTTCCCAAAATGTTGCAGGAAGCGCGCATCTAGTTTACTAGTATAGCTGTTATGATCACAGCAAGGAAATTTTTTTGACGCCACCCAACATCCAACATATAATATACCACTAGTACGGTTGTGGCTGTCCTTCAAGACTCAAATGATTTCGAAATGGTAAAACCTTTCAAATAATAGCGCCTCTCAAGCCTCCTTTGACGCATGGATTTCATATGATTTTAAGAAGAAACGACCGTATTTCCGTAGGTTTGGAGAAAACAGAATTGATAGTTATTAGATGTATCGTTAAACCTCCTTTGACGCATGCGAGGCGGGCGATGGAAAATGCAATAATCTAAAACCTCTCATGCGACGCATGCGAGGCGGGCGATGGAAAATGCAATAATCTCCTCTCATTGCAGTATTGATAGTTTTTAGATGTATTGTTATTATTATTTCTGAGATGGCAGTAGTATTTCTTTGAGCTAGAGCGTGCGTGGAATTAGAGTTATCAATTACTCGCCTGGCGTGGCCTTACAACGACACCGCGCCCCACACGAGCCAGTTGAAGTGCACACGCTCACCAACCCATTCTTCTCACGAAGCTTTGGGCTATTTGTTTTCGTTTTGATTTTTTTCTCCGGTCCTCTCTAATAAAAAGTACAAATTAGTCTCATTTTGATTACAAAAAATATCGACAAATAATATGTATCACTTATCGAGCTTTTTTACTATAGTAAATTGTTGATATCATACCTATCATGACAGATGAGATACCAAGTTACTCGAGCTCGACAAAAGAATAAAAGCCTACTATCTGCTATACTTGAAGCGAAATTTTTACTGTTGTAGCGTCCGAAAATGTTTTTTTTACGTATTTAGCCTCGTATCCAACGGATTTGCGAAAATAGCCTCGATGCTTTATTCTCGCGGATCGGTTATGCTGAAAAAAATTTTAATTTTTTTTCAGCTTCAATGACTCATCCGCGATTTTTTTAATTATTTTTATTATTTTTTATTGTTTTTCTGGGGCGGCGAAGTTCCAATGGTTCCAAACCACTGAACTCATGATGGGCGGGCACATGCAGCGAGCGAGGCAGCGGGCGAGGCGGGCGGGCGCGGCAGGCGGCCAGCAGCAGCAAGCGGCGAAGGCGGCGGCGCGCAAGCGCAGGCAAGCGTGGCCGGCAGCGCAGCGCGAGGCGGCGCGGCGGCTTCATGCGGGCCAGGCAGCGGCGGGCCAGCGTGGATCGAGGGGCGAGGCGGGCGCTGTGAGCGCTGGCCGGGCCGTCGCGTGCAAAGTGTCGCAGCGACACCGCTGGAGATTAGAGAAAAGGTAGCACGCGCGAAAAGAGTTTTATTTGGTGATGTCTTGTCTCATCAAGGCCGAAAGTAGAGGCGAACTAAACGGCTATAAATCTTTGCGATGGTCCGTGCAGAGCTCAAACGAGCGAGCCGTAAGTGTGAGTTATATTTTGCTTAGCGAGAGGCGTAAGAGCGGAGCAGAGGGAAAACCGAGAGAAAACGAGGTGGAAAGGGATAATCAGATTTCAGAGTAATTTATGCCATATGTATTTTTTCTAGAAATGTGGTTAGAGTTTATATTTCGATGATTTGACGAGGGTTAATTATTTGACTGTATTCTTTGGGAGGTGAGTTCGCACATCCGTGCTCGAGAGCTTCAAAGAAGTTTGATTTCAAGATTCTCATACCGTCGCAATCATCATCTCTCGCTTAGTCGTTAGTGTAAATATTAGTACATTGCAAAGACGATACTTGTACATGAAGAATAGAAATAATAATGGTCAATGTATTAGAGTATGAGATTTAATGACACCCTTAGGACACGAATAGAACCGTGAGTTTGTGAATAATATTTTGTACTTGCTGTGGTTGTTAGTGCAATTAAAAGTAGTACGGTACAATTGCTAGCAAGACACACATTAATAGTAGTAGTCATAGCAAAACGAAATTTGTGAAGTATCCAAAAACAAGAGAATAACAACATCATTATTAGTAAAAAATAGTACCATTTAGCACTTAAAAATATGGCCACCAGAACATCCGCTTAACATAAAATATCAGATTATTTTTTGTAGTATTTGTATGGCATGAATGGATCAAGTATTCGGTGAAACGAGATTTGTGAAGTATGTAAGAATCGGTAGAATAACAAAGACCGTTGTTAGTTAGAAAATTAGTACCATTTAGCAATCAAAATATGGCAAGATCGGTAATATCCGTAATGTAAAATGTCGTGTTATTTTTATAATATTGTGAAACAAATGGTACGCGTGAATGTAAAATATTGTTGGAGGATTTAATTTGGTAGGCGCAGAATAAGTCCTGACGATTAGTAAAATCGGGACTAAATAGTGAGATATTCAAAGGCAAGATTTGTATGGCATGAATGGACCGTTAGTTCGTGTAACGAGATTTGTGAAGTATGTAAGAATCGGTAGAATAACAAAGACCGTTGTCGCTAGAAAATTAGTACCATTTAGCATCGAAAATATGGCAAGATCGGTAATATCCGTAATGTAAAATGTCGTGTTATTTTTATAATATTGTGAAACAAATGGTACGCGTGAATGTAAAATATCGTTGGAGGATTTAATTTGATAGGCGCAGAATAAGCCTGACGATTAGTAAAATCGGGACTAAATAGTGAGATATTCAAAGGCGAGATTTGTATGGCATGAATGGATTGTTAGTTCGTAACGAGATTTGTGAAGTATGTAGGTAGAATAACAGATCGCTTGTCGCTTAAAAAATTAGTACCATTTAGCATCAAAATATGGCAAGATCGGTAATATCCGTAATGTAAAGTGTCGCGTGTTATTTTTATAATATTGTGGAACAAGTGGTACGCGTGAATGTAAAATACTTTTGGAGGATTTAATTTGGTAGGCGCAGAATAAGTCTGACGAATAGTAGAATCGGGGACTAAATAGTGTAATATTCAAGGCGATTTGTATGGCATGAATGGACCGTTAGTTCGTGTAACGAGATTTGTGAAGTATGTAGGTAGAATAACAAAGACCGTTGTCGCTAAAAAATTAGTACCATTTAGCATCGAAAATATGGCAAGATCGGTAACATCCGTAATGTAAAGTGTCAGTGTTATTTTTATAATATTGTGGAACAAGTTTACCATAGCTTGCGCTCTTCGCTATGGTAGGTACTAAATGGCGTAAATTATAGATTTGTCCGTGTTTTATGGTGACGGCGTTGTTCGAGAGGGTCCGCGATGGGGCGACCTTTCGAATCGCGAAAGGAAGATGATCCGGGCTCGTGTCCGCGGAGATGAGTCCGCCGACCTCCGTGCTGCGTGAGGAGCGCATTCGACCGGAGATTTCCAAAGAAGCTTGTCATCGAGGCGGTGCATCTCGAGTCGACGAAGGTTCCAAAGAACTCGTGTGTGACCTATGCAAGATCGTGGGAAGCACAGTGTGGGTGGAATACATGCAAATTGTAATGAACCCTAGAGCGTTGATACACCGTCGGCCGATGGTGTATGTCCGCTTCCTGGACGGAGGCCAACCTCTAGTCCTGTTGGCGGCGCGGCGCGTTGAAGCATCCTCTGGGCCATCGATGAGAATGTCGGTGCGGATGCCTTTCGCGAATGAAGACATCGGACGGTGGTGGTCCGCTCGCGTGATTGCCACGAGCACCTAGAAGGCATGTCGGACGGCAACGTCCGATGAAGACGATGATGTCAACACCGATAGCAGCGGAGAGGACGATGCGACCAAGTCGGTGGCATTGTGTCCACTGATGTGGAGTATGTGTCTTCACGGTTGGACGATCTGGCAATGACTTCTCTCGTGCTGCCGGATGAAGCTGGCACTGAGTGGGCCTTCAATCAGGACACTCTGCTGGTAGGGCAACGATTCCCTACGAAGAGTGCCGCCCGAGAAGCAATTGCTAGATATGCGTAAACATCGACCGCACGCATCGTGTACAGGTCGAACCAGGAGACCTACGTTGTGAAGTGCATGGATGCTGAGTGTCCCGGCAAGATCCGTGCCCACAAATTCAAGGGTGAGAGTTTAGGCTTCAGGATAACAGTCCTGACGGACCACACTTGTGTGCTTGCCGAGCCACTGCAGAAGCACAGAAATGTCACGCCCTCATATGTAGCCACCGATTTCACTTGGTCACAATGGACGTGACCGCTTTCACCAAGATATCGATGGCCGACGTAGTTAACATGGTGGGATATCCTGTTAGCTACGGCAAGGTGTGGCGAGCGAAGAAGAAAGTTATAGAGATGATGTATGGCACGTATGAAGAGGGGTACAACCTTGCTCCTCGCATGCTTCACCAGATTGTCAAACCAACTCGGACCTACATCAACAAGATGGATAGGCCGCACTCGCGAGGGGACCCAACTGCTTCATCCTCGACCGTGTTTTGGGCATTCGCCCCGCTATTGAGGGCTTCAAGTATTGTCGGCTGTGCTTAGCATGGATGGTACTTTCCTATCCGGCAAGTACAGGGCACCATATTGATGGCGGTCGCGGCGACGCCAACGACCGCCTACTCCGGTGGCCTATGCACTCGTGGAAAGCGAGAACACAGAGAGCGGGTTGTGGTTTCTAGTAAATGTGAAGCAAGTCGTTGTCCGAGACCGCCTCAACGTATGCCTCATCACCGATAGGCATGCCGGGTTAATGTCCGCCATCAAGACCATGCAAAGAGGGACACACCACCGCACCAATGGAATGACGTCGTCAATCGCCGGTGCATGAGGCATCTTGCCGCGAACACGCATGTAAGGTTCCGCAACAAGGAAGTGATGAAGACATTCAAGAGGCTATGCATGCAAAACCGAGGCGGAAGTTCGAGGCCATATGGAGAGTGCTTGATGAGGAGACCGCAAAACATACACCGCAATCCGCAGAGGGCCAGGTCAACAACTTCTCTCAGTGGGTGCAGTTGCACGCTCCAGAACTAGAGAAGTGGTCCCTGCTGCATGACACCGACGGCGCGAGATACGGCATAATGACAACTAACATGTCCGAGGTTTATAACGGTGTCCTGAAGGGTGTTCGGTCCCTCCCAATCAGTGCCATCGTGGAGGAGACCTGGAACAGGACCGTTGGATACTTCGTGAATAGGGGGATGAATGCAAGGAGGCATCTGGACGAGGGAAAGCAGTTCTCTGAACGAATGCATGCATACATTGAGAAGAAAATAGAGAAGGCTCGCTCCCACGACGTCCGCACCATGGACGGAGTCAGGCGGAAGTTTGAAGTGCGCCACGGAGAAGTTCGTCGATGGCCATTGCAGAGGCTACCGTAAGCAAATGTGCACAATACGTGATGTGGCGATATGCACATGCAACAAGCCACAATCACTGACAAGCCATGCTCGCATGTATATGCGGCGCGTACGCTTCTCCGTCGCCTCTTACGTGGTCGTACATCTCTGAGTACTTCAAAGGCCGATCATCCGCTCGGGACATGGAGTTCGGAGTTCAACTCGTACGGCTTGGACATGCATTACAGGGAGCTATGGCCTGGGCAAGTGACTTGGTGTCGAATGATTCTTTGAAGCGGAGCGGCCGTGGACGTGGCGATCCGGCGAATCCGTAATGACATGGACGCAAGTCACGGGAGACGGAAGAGCCATACGGAAGTGTCGATATGCCGACGATGGGGCATACACGAAGAATCGCTCTAATCGGGCGGCTCATCGACTAATCCGTAGTTCGTAGTACCGTGTTACGTATGTCATGTTACCTAATGTTATGTTACGCATTGTTATATCTTGTAATGTTATTTTTATGTCCCCGTGTTCCTTATTTGTGTGCGGTTAGTACCTTCATGTAGTCTACATTATTTTGCTATGCAATATGACGTCGTGCTATCTATGTCTTGTTATGTGCTATCTGTCATAACATTATATTTGTTATAACATTATATTTGTTATTATGTCACGTGATATTATGTTACACGATTAATTTTTGGTTTTGATTTCTTCTTGCGTGACATGGTCGCCCACCCGCAGACTTTGCTTGACCCATTCTACGATGCCAAGCATCGAAAGGTGGTCCGCTTACAGTGCCCACCACCGCCTTTCGTGCTTAGGGCCCCGGCGAGCACGGCCTATGGACGAGCAAGATGCGCCCACCCTACGGAGTCGTGGCTCTCGCCGCTAGCCCGATGATGGACATCGGGCAATCCTTCACTTTCGACGCGGCTCTCTTCTCCGCGCTAGTGGATCGTTGGAGGCCAGAGACCCACACTTTCCACTTCCGCTGGGGGGAGATGACGGTCACCCTGCAGGACGTTAGCTACATTACCGGATTGCCTATCAGGGGTAGGCCGATAGTTCCACCACCGAGGAGGTCGACCGAAAGTACGACACAGATGTGTTTGGCCATGCGGTCCTCGAGCGAGTTCGTGGGTTCCTTTGTCATGGCTACGCCGTTATATCCGATGCCCCAATGGCGCACCTCAAAGACGTGGTGAGGAGTCACCTTGTTGCGCACTGCTTCCCGCTTGGTCGGGTGTTGTTTCCTTCATCGCAGGAGATGTCGCCCACCCGCCTACATCCACATCGCGAGGCTTTGGCCGACGCCACGCCGACGCAGGTCCTCAAGATGCTTTTGATCGGCTGTGCTTTGCGCCACCTACTGGGGATTGTGCGCGCTGTGTGAAGACAACGGGAGGAGCCCGCTCGCAAGATGCTACACCTTGTCGCAGCTTATGGTCTTGGGAGCATTTTCCGTTGGGCGCCTGCATTCCGGAGCCCATTCACCCGTATACTAATGATGTAGTCTTCTCGCTGACACCCAATGATGCTCCCACAACGGGCTTCGGTGGACTACCGCCTACTTGGGATGGGCAAGGGATGACCTCGCAGAGTTTACTCGAAGTTTCATAACCATTTCGAGACTCGCATGAAGACGAAATAATATGGCGCCCACGACTTACGAATTGTTGGCCAAGACGGCACCACATGGTTTGTCGCCTGCACGCAGGATGGCGCCATCGGTTGACGACGTGCCACCTCGTGTTCTACTATATGGTGGAGGCGCATCGCCCAACTCGAGTAATGCGCCGCTTGACCGCACTCAACAAATCCTCCCCAGCTGGTCTGCCTTTGACACGAAAAGTGCATATGTAAGTTTCGTTCGTAATTATTAACTGTAATATGTAATTATGTTTTGTAACTTACGACTACCATTCCCGCAGGCAATCTCGGAGGGGCCAGAGGAGCGATGAGTGGCGAGACACGCAGTTACAATGGACGATCGATGGGACCAAGACGCCACTGAGCGGTAGTTCAGAGGGTCGACCATACGACCTCGAGTCTTACGTCGCCTACTTGGAGTGGTACGTGCCTCGTACCAGAGCACGACTTACTACGAGACCTCCTGAAAGGCCCGATGAGGTTACCGACGTCGATAGGTTGGCCCTCGGCCAGCCTACACACCGCGCAAGGACGGCAAGATGAAGCGAGACGACCATCCATTACATCTCAATTCACATTTCAATTACTAATCATGTATTTCCCGCAAAGACGAGCGCAAGCGAGCCGTATCTTTGAGGAAAGTTCCATTGCAATACGGAGGAGGCCCACCGTCAAGTCTAGTCTAGTCGGGTTCTACTACGATCATGGACGAGTCTAAGGGCATCATGAGGGCATTGACATGCGGTCGCCACGTTGACGCTGCCATGCGGTGCGGTGAGCGAGGCACTCGACCTTTATCTCCCGCCGCCGTCACGAAGAAGATGGGCGGAAGACGCCGAGCGCTGCACGCTCTTCTTCCGCGCAAAGATGGCCTTCGATACGCAGTACAAAACTTACATTTTGATGTCATACTCAAGTACTTTCTCCAAATGAACTGCTCGTAATGAAATACCCTTTACAAAGACGAGCGTAGAGATCAATCCTCATGCCTTCGCCATCTAGGCCTAACAGAGACTTGCCCGAGTCCTCGAGGGACATTTTCCGCAAGATTTCGGATTCGGCAGCTTACAACCCCACGCCTTCCACAGCCTTGGTGTAGGCACATCCTATACACAGCGCCACATGAGGTACAAGAACTTTGATTGGAGTTATTATCCGCTAGTGAACATACCTTTCTCGAGGTAACCAGAATTTCGCTCGTGCACGCCCTTTCGCAGATCCGCGTAGGATCAAACACTGGCGCGCCGCCGACAACGCCGAGGTGCATACACCGATGACGTGGACACCCCGATCAAGACGTAGCACCGGGTAGTACTTATTGTGGTGGATTTGCGCCGCAAGACGCTATCGCAAAGACCCACCTCCGCATACTTGGTTGGCTCCGGCGGTGTATGTACGCAGCAACCAGTCGTTCTCACGCGACGCCTTCAGAATAATACGTGTGCGCAGGTTTATCGGGACGAAGTTCTCCCAAAGGCGAGCCATCTACACCCGCAGGATCATCGTAAGTGTTTAACGTAATTTTAATGCACTCGCTTACGCACTTTTACTAACAATGCATTTCTATGCAGATCCCCGTGGGTGTCCGACATGTTGGGTGTATTCGTACCACCCCGCTTGACGATGCCCTCCCGTGATGTAAGAGGCACACTATGACTTGCGGCACGACGCACGAGCCCGACCGGCTCACGCTCCCGAAGACCAACTCCGCCGTCCGCAAAGGCGGCGACTGATCGTAATTGACGCTACAAGGCAATGACCGGTTGTATTGATTTATCGCAGTGTGTATGTCTAATTGATGTATGCCTTCGCCTATTCTTTGTACTTCAGACAAGAACAAAGGCAAATAACAATGTTAAATGCATAATGGTGCAAGATCCGAGAAATAGTATGATAACAACATCGTTATTAGTACAAAATTTAGTACACACTAAAAGCGAGCACAAGTAAGTGTTACTTGTACCGCGGGTCGTATTATATGAAAACAAGTTTGGTGACCTTTAGCTCCCGTGCTCAAATTTTTTCGAACGATTAGATAACTCACGTGTGTAGCTTTGTCGAGAGATTACACAAGTCATAGGTAGCACTTTGTCGATCGAGTTGTCATTTCAATATGAGGCCCTAAGAACCTAACACGAAGAAAGATATTATATGGACATTACATAATCCGATTGTATGCACCGCCTCTATAAGTAGGCCTTCATACAAGCTCGCTTGCACATATCCTAATCATCATCCCATTCCTTTCCTCCAAAGGCCATGTCTCAATCGGCGAGCTCAGTGGAATCGGAGGGCCCGTGGCGCTTGCCACCGCAAGGCGTGTTGATTGCCCTAATTGTCGTGTGAAAGCTAATGTGTTCTACTCCACCACCGAGGCAAATAACGACGGGTCTTCTACAAGTGCCTTTTTCTCCGTAAGTGAAAAGTTCATTTGCTTTCTTTTCGTTGGACTTGTGTAGTTCTTTGGAGATATCTCATTTCTTTGCACGGCGAAAAGTATGTTTACCTCATCACGAGGTGGAGGATGCCAATATTTCCAATGGGCTGACACCATGGACACCACAAGACCATCGAGGATGCATCCTACTATGGAGGAGAGGATGGACCCTATACTCGATGCAGAGTCAACATGCCGATGTTCAAGATGGACCGTATTTTAGATAATGTCAAATGGTTGGAGAAGATTGTGTGTGCGGCTATCCTTGTTGTAATCGGGTAGCTATTCTTGCGAAGTAGTTTGTTTCTATAGAGGAGACATAGTTGGTCATGGATGTCTTCTGAAGAGGTTTCCAAATATCATCTTTTGCTTTGTTAACTGATGTGTAAGTCGATTAGCTACCATCGCTTTCAGCTTTTTCAGCCAGATGTCAATACATGTGGCATCTTTTTCATGGTCATATAAGCCTTCGTGCATCCCGTGAAATACCGTGTCCAAATGGGAAATAGTCATAGAATAGCTCGTAAGTATTCACGATATCTATACTAACGCAAAATCATTTTATTTCTTACCGCTTTGCATACAAATTTTGTAAAAACAAATACCCTACATGACCACAAACCGACATATTTCATAACACTTAAGCCTTTCCGCTGGCTCAGAAACAACTCGCTCGAACACAAATTTTGGGGGAATTGATCCAGAAAGATACTTCACTACATGGACAACTAAATTATAGTAAAATATCAAAATTACAACTTATTTACCATGTAAAATCCGATAGCGCAAACACCATGTATGATAATGTTACCGGGGCTCTATTTTATGAAAACGACTTTCCAAGTCTTAAACTAAAATATCCGTAATGCAAGAATCGTCACATAACCACGTAGTAACAACAAATAACCGTCAAATTATTGCCATGCATGAACGACGCATTTCACACTAGGAAATGCAAGAATCATCACATAACCGTAGTAATGTACCAATAGTCAGTACAAAATGTTGGATCCAACATGTACAAATTAGTGCCATGCATGAACGCGCGAGCTTGTTGCTTTTGCATACCGAATTGACAACTCCCTGCACCCGCTTTTTCCAATGATTAGACAACTCACTGCGTAGCTTTGTTGGACCGAGTAGACTACTCACAAGTACCACTTTGTCGGCCGAGTAGACTAGGCATAGGCAAGATGCCTGGCACATCGACACCGCATGTATGGTCGCTTTTCACCGACGTGACTTCACACTCTGTGGTTTTGTCGTCCGTCTCAACGCTTCAATCTTACCTTCCAACACTTAGTCCATACACCACTCCTTCGAGTCTACAAAAGGCCAAACCGCAGGGACACATACACAGCCCCACTAAAACTTCGCCATGGTCGGGTCCTCCAACACAGATTCTCGTGGACACTGATATGAGCAACTTAGCCCTTCATTACACGATGAAGGTTACACGAAATGGGAAAATGATCCGCTCAACGAGGACAACCTAAGTATAGTGGTGTCCAAATTGCAAGGGTGGCGTCCGACATTATCGAGGCGTGACATGACAACCTCGGCTCGAACTCGTGACCACCGACGACCTCAAGGCGCACTTGCAAGGGTGGCGCCGAGGTATTTCAGTATGCGAACTAGCCACCACACTTGCTCTTTAGGTTTCTCTACAAGACATTACAGGTACCGATGTCGACGACCAAGACGCAGAGCATATTAAGGTTAGTCAATTTATATTTGTTCACCATACTCATATTTTAGTATTACCCACAAGTTCACTAATTCGTATGTGCTCGCCTTGTGTGTTAGTCATTCCCGAGGATACAGAGTTGTCGAACAAAGATATCCTGCAATTCTTTGCAATGCAAATGCTCTTCTACAGGGGTGTGATGCCCGGTTCCCACAGAAGACGATAAGAGAGTCTAACTTAAGGGGTAGAGGTCGACCCAAGATTACTACCGTGATCAAGTTCAAGAGGACGCTCAACCACCACCGAGGGGGCTTCCTCCTAACTTTGCAAACGATTTACAACGATGACGACGACGATTTCAGATCACCTAGACCTAGACGCTCAAGCACTATCACAACAAACCCGCTTAAGCACTACTACAACAGTCATTTAAGAACCAATGCAAGAGGACATTCCACCAACACTACAGAGGCTACCTCACAACCATGCAAATGACGATGATGATGACGATTTCATGCCACCGAGTCACGAACCTTGCGCCCACGGTCCTCCAAACCCGACGATGATATTCCATCAAGCCCTCTAAGGTATCCATACCCGTAACCCCGTCACCACCAATATACGATTATCCTGCTTTTTGACCGCTCATTCCGCAACCATGGCCATAGAGTGTGTGGTTTTGTGACCTAGCCTTTCACTGAGGCATATTTCTACGAAATATGTTGTATCCCATTCTATGAATTCTCTACTTAAATATAAACACACAATTTTTGTAACTTATCGCAACATGATCGTCAAATGTGATAATCTTCTCAAATTTTTATGAAAATATAGTTGATGTCTCGTAAACCTCCACAGAAATTTCATAATGTATCAACGTGGTTAATTCCATTTTTGTTCGCCTAAACTTATCGTGGGTGTTTTATCACGATAATGTAATGTTTGAATTTTTATAAATTCCACGTAGGTGATAATCTTCTCGCATTTTTATGAAAATATAATTGATGTCTCAAAACTCGCACAAAAATTTGAGATTTCATCAACATGGTACGCTTCATTTTTCGCTCGCTTCAAATTTACTCGTTAGTGTTTCATCAAGATGCTTGTAATATTAGGAATTTTAAAAATTCCTCATATGTGATAATTGTCTCAAAAATTATAGAAATATTATTGATGTGTCACAAACCTCTACAAGAAATTTCATAATTTTTCAACGTAGTTACAATCCGATAAATATTTTTCACGCTCCCACGAGTGAAAAAATTATTTTAAGCTGATTGACTCCACTGACATAGGCGAAAAAATAAAAAATAATTTCTCCGACGCAAATCGCATGAGGAAAAAATTCTCGATTGAACCGCTAAAAACTGCTTATAGCTAGATTTGCAATTTCGAGACGAGAGGTATTTACTGAAAAAAATTTGATGACACGAGTCCCACTCATACAAGGCCACCAGATGCCCGCACTCCGCCTCGCTCGCTCCCACCCAAGGCCACCCGCCCACGCCGGGCGCTGCTCGCCGCCCCGCCTGCACCGCGCCTCCGCTGCCCTTCCTCAAGGCTACGCCTGGCCTTATCATGAAGTTCCAATGTTTGGAACCACTGAACTCGCTACCCCACCAAAAAACAATAAAAATAATAAAAAAAATCATGGATCGAGTCCACTGAATCAAAAAAAATTAAAATTTTTTTCCGCAAGAACCGTCCGCGAGAATAAACTGTACCGAGGCTATTTTCGCAAATCCGTTAGATACGAGGCTAAATACGTAAAAAAAACAATTTCGGACGCTACAACAGTAAAAATTTCAGATGAAAGAACGCAATAGCTAACATATACGTCGACCGATGGTCCTTCCACGGAAGAGAAATGGCACAAATACACGGAGGCTTCACTTTCCACGCCCCACCCCACTCCATAGAGTCTCCATCTCTCTCTCTCTCTCTCTCTCTCTCTCTCTCTCTGTCCTCTGCTAGATTCTCTAGGCTAGTCTCGCCTCTCTCTCTCTCTCTCTCTCGTCGCCCGCGTTCCCCATCGGGCCGGGGAGGGAGCGGCGCTGCCGGCCCGCCCGCCGAAGCCCCGATCCCTGCCGCTTTCGTCGTCCCGGCGGATGAGAGGTGAGCTCTCCGCACCCACCCCCTCCTTGCCGCGTTTCTTCTTGTTACTCTTGTTATTTCTCCGTTCTTAGACCAAGAACCGCTCGGCGCGACCGTTCGTCCCCGTGCCTCAGCTTACCTTTGCTCAGTCCTCCCCTGCGGAATGCGAGTTGTGGCAGCGGGTTCCTCGTGCGCGCTGCTGCGGTTGCGCGGGGAGATTTCTTTGCCTGCCTGCCGAGATGCGGATCAGCTCATCCCATGGGTCGGGAGTCTGGGAAGATGCCGTGCCAATGCTTTGCTCAAAACACTCCTCTCTACTCCTAGTTTCCTTGTTAGCTACTAGGATCGATTTGCCTGGCCTCGTAGTTCAACTGCAAACTCTGGTTTATTTCTAGAGAAATTTTACGGTGGATTACATAAGTAATAAGTAGTGGTAGTAGGAATCAAATCTAACCATCCATTCTCAAGGGTATTTTAGACTTTTTCTATCCATTTATCAGGGGTATTTTAGATTTTTCTTAATTCGTTTACAGTTTTAGATTTACCGAATACCTATTGATCTTCAAAGACTTTTTATCTATTCATCCGTCATTCATCAGAATCATAAGACGTGTTTTACCGTACCCTTTTACCCCTCTTTCAATTTTACTACCAATACTACAGGTGGTAGTATAACTAGATCTAAATTGATCTCAACCATTAGATTCAAAGGAATGAACGGCTTATATTGATTTTAATCCACTGTGACAAACTGCCAATGCTTTGCTAGCATATTCGTCTTGGGATCAAAATGATGAAGGTGGCAAGGGGATATAGGTATCATCATGCTGGTCCCCAGAGAGAAATTACTCCTCAAAATGTTGCTTTACCAAAGAGCGGATGTGCATATCTGAACAATCTCAGAGCCTGGATGTGCGCAACTGCGCATGCCCAGTAAATCCAAATCCAGACCCAATGACTTAGTTGGAAACAACAAGAGTGCTGCTTGACGATTGCCCATTTATCAATTTCACAGTGCTGTCCTACATGTGGTTTTGATTTTGCTTATAGGTGGTGTGTCCATTCTCTTGGCTGACATCTAGGATTGATGCCTTTAATTTAGGTCTATTGGTGCTGATTCACTTATCTTTCTGGCCCTTGGCATCCTGTGGAGGAAGTACTCAGTTCATTATCTAATTTCCCACTGCAATGTACATTTTGTGCATGACTCAAATCTAGCCTTTTGGGTTGCAATTGTAGTTCCTACAGATGGCAAGTAGAAATCTTACTCGTATGAACAAGTGTACTTTTTGATGAGGATCTCCGTTATGATCTTCTTCTCCTATTTGGCTATACATACTACTAAGCCATTTTCACAATGCAGTAGTCTAGCATCGTATAACTCTTTCCATTTTGTTTAAATTTAATTGCAGTTTCAAATAATGCTTATCCACCTCAATAGTGGTTGACTCAATTTTTTTGCGTTATTGCCTGGAAATTCTGCTTTGGCTCCATAGTTAAATAGCTAGCAATTTCTTCTATATTTCTGAGATCTCATGTTACCCATGGCAATGAATAGTCTTATATCACTTAAGTACGTCTGCCGTCTGCGTTCTCTAAGGGTGTGTTTGGTTGCCTGCATGGGTGCCTGAATCGCATGAGTGGATGCAACTGTATCTGTTAGACACGTGTTTGGTTTCCTGTTCATCCAGACCAGGTGGATGCAATTGCATCCACTCATGCAGGATGAAGGAAACACAAAAATTGAGCTTCTCTCTAATGCAGGCCCATGAGATGCATAAACAAGCAACCAAACAACTCAACCTGCATCCACTCATGCAGGCTAAGGCTTAGCCTGGATGGCTCATACGGGACAGGCTAGGGTAGTGCAGACAACCAAACACACCCTAAGTTTACAATATGTTGGATGCTGATGCTTCTGTGACCGTTTTATTCAACTAACACTTCTGCAATTTCCAGTGAATCATGGGTGGATTTTGCTGCTGCCTCTGCACAGAAGATTTTGAGGAATATGTCCATCCAAACAACCCTGTCTATAGGCAATGCACATGCCTAAGGCATTTTTTCCACAACATTTTTGGCGGGGTAAGCTATCATATGAAAATTTCAGCATTTTGCATTATCTTTGAACCAACTGATCCAAAATGCCACCACTTATACCTGCAGATTTTATAATTTATGATTATCATACAGCTTCGTACTGTAGCATGTTGATGTAATGATCTATTCTTCTTGACTATGCTGGTAAAAAGTATACAAATGGTCTTGCGAAAGTTTAACAATCACATATATTTTTCTCTGTCAAGACATTTTGTATGCTGACCTCAGTTGCCACTATTGTATTGATAATTGATTACATGATGTTTCATGGCAGGTAGCAAAGTGCTAGCTTATATTTAGGAGTTTTTTTTGTAGTAGTAGATAGCACCACTGATGTCTGTTGGATAGAAAAATAAAAGTAGTGGTGAAATGTGCTATGAACAGCTGGTACCAAAACATTGCTGAAGAGGCAAAAGATGGTAGAGAGATCATTAGATTGTCCTCTACCTTGCATAAGTTTTGATTGCGTTTAACCGCCTTTACACGCTAGATAGACTTATAGTCTATGGACATTCTTTGAACATTTATGGTAGAGAAATCATAAATCGAATATCAAACTTGTGTGGCAAACTGCATTTGTTTCAATGAATTTTCAGGATATGATGCATTCATTTTCATTATGAAACATTTTATTCTTACTCTGGTACCTCCTTTTTCCTTTATCTATATAGTATGCTGCAACGTTCCAGAGGCTTGAGTCGAGGCCAAGCAACCCCACTCAAGGAGCTGCTCCATTGGCATTCAATAATCTGAGTACCAATATTACTGACAGTTCGTTGTCTGAAACCTATCACCTTGTTTCTAGACAACCCCCGTATGATACTGATCCTAGATATGCCCGAGTTCAAAGAGAGGGATTGGTATCAAGGCGTGAAAAGTCTATAAATCTCACACAAGAAGAGTCACCGGCTCTTAGACGAAATGGCAGCAGCTCTGGCGTCGAACATTTAGCTGCTCAAAAGAAATGGAGCAGCACTGAACCTGAGGGTGAACATAAAGTCCACCGCTCTGAATCGACTAAGAGTTTATCTGCAAAAGCATATAACAGCAGTTTTGCAGCTGTCACTTCAGAAGATGAAGATGTCTGCCCTACTTGTCTGGAAGGTTGTATGCATATAACTTTGTCTAAATACATAGGGCATGCCTTGGTGGAACATTTTCTCATTGCTCGATTGCATTGTACTCATCATGCAGAATACACCCCGGACAATCCGAAGATTATAGCTAAATGCTCTCATCATTTTCATCTGAGTTGTATTTACGAATGGATGGAGAGAAGTGATACTTGTCCAATTTGTGGGAAGGTGTGATGTTTTGAGCTTTCAGTTTTCGCATTTCAAGCTAAGAGAGATCAAAATCGCTAACTTGATGCTGTCTTTCCGTCACTGCTCACCTGTCATCAGTTCCTAAGAAATGTTATTTTCTCTGCACATCTGACAACTTCAATCCAATGAAATTGCAGGAGATGGAGTTTTGCGAGAGCCCCTGAGAGAATATTTCATGCTGGTGACATCAGAAAAAGGGAAAGGTCTACAATATGAGATGCCGGAGAGTGTAAATAATATTTCTGCTCTGTCCAAATAGATCTCTTTTTCGGGATGATTTCTTATGTGTACTGAAATCATGGACTACTAAAGAGTCATGCTAGAATTTGCTTGTCCAATATCAGAATATATTTGAATGGCAGTTCAAAGGTGGAAGTAGGTATCCCTTTAGTAAGTGTTTGTTCATCAGCACATGGGGATTAGACTTCTGAGAGCATAAAGCAACAGTGGTGATCGACTGGTTATGGTTGTAGGGCTTGTCCAACCTCATGACCTCGTGAAGCATTTCAACGAACTGCACATAAGTAGCTTATCTATGCTTTAACCCAAACGAAGGATCGAAATGATGATAGGGTGAATGATCCTAACTAAATTTCCCCCCTTCGAAAGAAATCCAACCAAGATCCCACTTGAAACACTCACGCGCAGAAGAGCAAAGACAGGAAGCTCTTGGATTTGCTCGTGGGGTTTTGATGATTAAGGTGATTTTGGATAACCTCTCACTTGTCACAGCAAGCAAGAACATAAGAACCTTAAGCACGATCTACAAAGATTTTTCAAAGAAAGAGCAAAAAGATCGAGTTCTTGCGAAAGATTGCCTAGATGATGAGGATATGATCTGAAAAAGATTCATCCATCAATCATACATTCTTGGCATAAGAAGCACAAGCAAGTAGAAGGAAAGACAAATCCAACTTACGAGAATGTAAATTGTAAGAAATTCAAGTACATAATTTAAAGTGTGGAATTTAAATACTGGATTTAAATGCTGAATTTAAGATATAATGTAAATGCTGAAATTAAATTCAGAAAAGTAAAGAAGTAAAATTTTATTTCTTGAGAAGAAGGTTTACAAAACCTCACAACAAGGTAGCCAAAACTCAAAGGATCACACAAAACCTTCAAGAGGGGAGAGCTACCCCTACCTTCTATTTATACTACTCATGAGTCATTGTCGGCGCTTTCGAGCGCCGGCAAGTAAATTTGTAAGTTTAAGGGGTCGCGTGTTCCACTCCCTGAATGGTTAGACTCGAGAGTCCAAGATGTATACTGGTTCGGGCTGAAAGTCCCTACTCCAGTTCTGATGGCGGTATTGTATTGCTTTGCACAACGTTTTACAGATGAGGGCGCTAAATTCCTTAGTCTCCTCGTGTTCTCATGTGTTCCTCTAGAATCGTTAGTCCTGCCTCCTTTTATCTGTAAGGAAGGGCGAGTTACATCGAGAGTCGGGGAGGGCGAGGCGACCTATGCTAGGAGCTCGTCCTTCGTCCCGTGGATCGGTCGCCACACGCCTTGCCCATGCTGGGTCGGTAGCCTTGGTGGTCAGGGAGGTTAGGTATTCCCCGGGAAATAGCGTACTTGCCCTCTGTGATCCTTACGAATGCTGATGTGCGGTGTGTGATGTTGGCGCTGCCTTGGGAGGGAGCGTGCGTTAAATCTTGACGCGATCGGTTGATTGGTGGAAGCTCGACTTCAAGATCCACCAAACCTTCTAGGAAGGAACTACCGCCTTGTATAGTCACTCCGATTGACCTTGTTCGCGAGGTACGTGGCGGTAGGTTGATGAGGGCCCGACACGCGCCCTCGGCGTCGCCACCTTGGTTCTGGTCGAGTCGGAGATCCCGCCCGCCAAGGGGGTCGGAGCCGTCCGTCGGTCGGTCGGGAGATCCCGCCCGCCAAGTGGGGTCGGAGCGCCGTCCGGCGGATTGCTTCCCCGGCGGCCGGGAGCGGATGTCTTGTGTGGTCTCGCAGCGATTCGGTCGGTGGCGGGCGGGCGTGGCTGTTGGGCTGGAGATATGCTTGAGGCCGCTGGCTCGTCGCTTCGGGCCGTTGGGGTACCCCTGTTATTAGTATTCGTCAGTCATCCTCTACTCTTGGATGAGTTCTACTTGTCCCTCAAGTAACTTCATCAAGGGTTGAGATTGAGTCATCCTCCACCCTTGGATGAGTTCTACTTAGCCCTCAAGAAACCTTATCAAGGGTTGAAATTCACTCAAACTAATTTGATCGTTAGTCTATCCTCTAAACCACAATCCAATGGGTCTTATTAATCTTAACAGCCCTAAGTTAGCATATCAGCTGTTCACTTGTCTTCTAGGCTCGCAGCGACTCCTCCGGTCATCCTCTGGTGATCCCCAACCATCTAGACCTTCGACGCACCTCGTCTAGTCTCGGTCATCCTCTACCTCATCAAGACCTAGCACCTTCGTCCTGCAACCATAAAAAACAAGGAAACCCATCACATAGATATGTCCAAAATGATATACAACAATTATCCAATTGCTAAAAATAAATCATATTCCTAATTTAAATATAGTCAAATACTCATCACCAACATAGGTAGACCTCCATATGGATTTTCAATCTCCCCCTTTATGAGTATATTGACAAATCACCCAAAATGCATAAATTTGAGTTTGAAAATGATGGAAGAAAGCAATTTGATTGCAAAGCCAGACTTTATCCAAAGCAAAAGTAAATAAGATCATGACCAAGTTGACAAGGGGGATTTTAGAGCAAGCCAATAGAAAGAACAAGTTTTCCACAAAAACTCTAGAAATCCAAGACAAAACTCACAAAAACTTAAATACGCTTATGATCCTAAGAACTATCAATTTTTTCACCATGATTATAAGGCCAAGATGCATTTACATTCCCCACCTTTCGATGATGCTTTTTCTACAATTTCTCCCGCTTCTGGCAATATAGGCATCAAGATAGCATTTTTCCCTTATCAACATGTATGCATGAAATGCATCTAAAGAGCTTTGAAAATTATCCAAGTGACCTCATAAACAAAGTATGACACCAAGCTACTCAAGTTCAGATTATGCTAAACTAAGACATGTTCAAGTGCAAATTGTAATACCTTTGCTAGCAAGCATAAATAAAAGTATATAATTTTTGCATGATTTTAACAAGTGCGACACTTAGCATAGTCTCCAAACTGGAAGCAAAGCCATACAATGGATCAAATAGAAAACCTAGAGTTCAACCTAGTCAACACTTTAGGGAAGCTAGATGTGCATAAAAGATCATTCGTGCTCAATCATCTTTAATGCAAATTTTGTTTTAAAACTTTATCGCACGTAGTGGGGTGCAAACATTTGACATTATTTGCATTCTTTACCCATTTTTTTTATTTGCGTTTTTTCAAGTGTGATTAACTTAAGCCATCGTCGACCATCTCAAGGACTCTTAAAAGAATGGTCTAGGTCATACACGATACATTCCAAGTTCATCCCGAGTGCAATGAGAAGCAGTCTCGTGAATGTAAAGCATTGAGATCAATTTATATACAAAAGTCAATTTTCTTTTCATTTTAGTACCTCAATTCATGAGCATGTGAAGGACTCTAGAATGGATCAATATAGCTTCACCCAAGTTGCTATAGGGACTCTAGTACTTCAAGATTTCACAAAACATAGCATATGCACCTAGTGAGGAAACATAGCAAGTAAGAGTTACAAGTTTCATCAAGTTTTCATTAAAGCTCAATTTTCATTTTTTTTGCAAACTTAGCATGATGAAGCAAAATAAATTTGGACATATCTAAGCTAGCAATGATCTTCAGAAAATTTGCAAGGTACATAGCATAAATGATAGCTCATTTGCATAATAGACAAAGCTCATTAAAACAGAAAATAAATTATATATGAAATGCATTAAACAGCTCCTCAAACTCTTCCTCAACAAGTGAATCATTTTTAAGCATAAATCTAGTTCAAGTTGAGTTATTAGTAGAATTAAGCTAAAAGAATGTCCAAATGAACTCAACATTGAAACCAGAAACACAAAATAAGGAAAAGAAGTCGAGAAACTGCAAACTAGAATAAGGAAAAGAAGTCGAGAAACTGCAAACTGGGTGGCTATAGAGAATAGAAAAGATAGTAGAGAACACTATAGTTCAGACTCGCTCTCATCTTCCCCATATGACTGACATAGGAAAGCTGACTCTTGAACCCAAGCTAGAGAGTGCACACAGACCCTGTCTACCCAGGAGGCCCAATACCTGCTATACCTATAAGACTGTGAGGGAACTCAACCTAGAGAGAAAAGATGACAGCTAACTATGTATAATAGCAACCTGTAGCATAAGATGAGAGGTCCATGCAAAGCATGCCAGAAGTCTAAGTGAAATGTACTCAGAATTCTAAGAATAAGCCCAATATCACCCAGAAGATGCAGAAGAAAGGAAATGCTGGAAGTAAACAAATAATACATAATATACAGAACCGGGTCCTCGTCAAAAGATGTCGTAAGGGCACACGACTCCAAGCTCTCCCATCAAGGCTACAAACCTAGAGCTATCCAAAGGCTTGGTAAAGATATCGGCAATCTGGTGGTCACTCTCCACAAACTGGAGCACAATATCACCTTTCTCCACATGGTCTCTAAGGAAGTGATATCTAATGTCTATATGCTTAGTCTTGGAGTGCTGCACTGGGTTTTAGAAATGCAAATGGCAGAAGTGTTGTCACAGAAAAGTGGAATACTATTTATGTCTAACCCAAAGTCCCACAAGGTTGATCTCATCCAAAGCACCTGACTACAGCAACTAGCAGCAGCAACGTACTCGGCCTCGATGGTGGACTGTGCAATTTCGGACTGCTTCTTAGATGACTAAGAGACAAGAAAAGTGCTAATAAATTGGCAAGTACCAGAAGTGTTCTTCATATCTATCCTACAGCTAGCAAAGTCTGCATCTGAAAAGGCTCTAAGGGACAAAAGAAGAGGAAGAGTACGAAATACCATAATCAGTGGTAGCTCAAAGATATCTGAAGATGTGATTCATCGCTTAATGGTGAGAGGCTTGAGGAGAAGCCTAAAATCGAGTGCACAAACACACATCAAAATGTATGTCCGGCCTCGAGGCAGTGTGGTACAAAAGAGAGCCAATCATACTCCTGAACTTCTTTTGATCAATTGGCTCACCATCCTCATTAGGCTC